>OW386557.1:16236175-17436175 GCA_936435175.1 Glyphotaelius pellucidus | reverse complement strand
CCGTATACAATGTAATGGCTGATAGTGGTGCAACACCCCTCGAGGTCGCTAAACAAACAAATATCAAAAATTTGCTAAACCTAGTCGACAAATCATTCAACAGAGTCAAAAATGGTGATGAAAAGCTTTTAGACGATTTGAGAGAATTAGATGTTGAAATAGTGAAAGCGGTCATGAAGGCTCGCAATAGTGAAAATAAAACTCTGGTTGTTGTGGGAATCCAAAGCTTCTATCCAGAAGTAGAGGCTTTAAAGCAAATCTTGCAAGATACAGCAACTCTTGCATTAATAAAGTCCAGATTGCTGATTTTGCAAGAAAATTTCATCCAGGCCCTTGATTTGCTGGAGAAGGTATTGGAAGAAAGGAGAGAGATATTGGGAGAAGAAAGTCCGGGTACTATGGATATTCAAGTCCAAATAGCTTTGGTATTAGAAAAGCAATCAAAATTTCCCGAAGCTCGAGAGTTACTTGAGATTGTTTATCAAAAACAAGTAGAGGCCCTGGGATTAGATAGTCAGGCATCACTTAGTACAAAGTCCAAAATTGTCAGTATTCTGCACAGGCAAGGAAAATATAAAGAATGCTTGGATATATTACAAGAAGTTCATAAAAAACAAATTGATCTTTTGACAGAAGGTCACATAGATGTATTAGAAACTAGAATGCATTTGGTCTCTACACTGAACGCATTAAAAAAATATGAAGAAGCCTTAAAAATCAGTTCTGAAAATTACATCAAGTGCCTCAAAACATTAGGTCTAAGCAAATTTACAATGAATGTTTATAATAACATGGCCATTACGCTGAACAATCTCGGGAGACATGATGAGGCATTCAGTATTTATAAAGATGTATGGGAAGCAAGAAAAAAGATTCTAATGCCTGATCATTCCGACACAATGAGGGCAAGGCACAATATGGCAGTCGCTCTTATGGGTCAAGAGAAGTACAACGAGGCATTGGAAATATTCCAAGAAGTCCTGGCTTGTCAGAAAACTATCTTAGGACCGAGGCATATTGACACATTGCAATCACAGAGAAATATTGCTACTGTTCTTCTATTACAAAATGAGCCCATGGAATCGATGAATCTTTACAAGGAAGGAACCAATTTGAGGAAAAACATTTGGAAGAGAGATCATCCTCACACTTCTCTAATGGATAAAATAATTCAAGACTTGGAATCATCAGCTAAAAGGGCAGATTTTGATTATGACAGTCTTCAAAAGAATCACCTACACCTTGTCAAAGCAACAGCTGAAGGAGATGTGAAAAAAGTTAAAGAGCTGCTAGACAATGGATGCAATGTCAATGTTGCAACAGAAGATGGACGAACGGCTTTGCACGAAGCTGTCATTAACGGATTTGTTGAAATTGTGACATTGTTGCTATTTGCTGGAGCCCATCAAATTATAACCGATGCAGAAGGTAAAACTTGTTTGCACGATGCTGCCTCCAGTGGTAATCTCCAGATTACAGCCATACTTTTAGAGAATTATAAACAGAAATCCAAAAATAAGGAATTTAACGATTTTATTAATGGCAGAACTTTTGATGGAGGAGTTACTCCTTTGCACATTGCTGCTGAAAATGGATCATTAGATATAGTGAGATGTTTGCTAAAGAATGGTGCATGCTATAACATATTAAACAGAGCAAATGATAGCATGCCATTGCAGTGTTCAAGCAATGAAAGTGTGACAAATTTACTTGAGTTGATTGGAGAACTGTTTAAATACGTGAGAAGGGGAGATAGCAGTATAATAGACAAGCTGGAAAAGATGAAGATGGAAGACCTGCTCTGTGTTTTGAGTGCAAGAGATGAGTCACGGCTGACTCTTGCAGAGGCTGCTTTCATTTTTGGTCACAAGAGTTTAGAAAAGGCTCTCAACGAAATAGTACTTTAATGAAAAAGACAACACCACCAAAGCTCATCGATTAATAGCGTTGCTAAAAAGCATCTATGACTGTAGAGGTAAAAGTACTAAGGGGGCATACATTAATCACATGAGCAGTTTTTGTTCCAACTAGACTATTCTAGACCCCCCCACCTTGATTAGATAAATTTGGGCCACTTCCTATATTCTTCCCAATAACGTGAGATTTTGCTGGACCCCCCTCCCCTTTTGAGCTCACATAATTAATGCACGCCCCCTTATTTCGCATAACAGTGAAAATAAGTGTTCAGTACACAAGGAAAATAAAATTCATTCAATGAGACAATAAAATAGATTTATTTCAATAATTCACAATTTTCTGACAATAAAAATAAATATTTTGTAAACCAAACTTCTTTCGAATACAATATAATTAATACATGACTTATTACTAAGGCAACAATCTATATTCTAGAAAAAAATAATACAAAATCATTAAAAAGGGAACGTGGTCAACGAATGCTCGTTCCATTAATTCCCCAGCAGGATTGATGAGGTCCACCGGGCGATGCCTAGACTGGCTCGCAGACCTAGATGTCCCCCTCTGACCCCCACCATACGAAAGAAGAAGATTAAAAAGGGAAAGCAAAATTTAAAAAAACATAATTCATTGCAATAATATTTCTTTATACAAAATAAATGCCATAAGCCAGGTGGAGCAAACATTCAACCCAAATCAGTTTACTAAAATGATGAAGTAGAAAGTAAGCTAGAATGACATTATACTGATAAACCACAATATAATTATTTCAGTAAGAGTACAATGACTTAATTTAATTCCCTGATAGTAGTCCAAAGCCACAGCGGCGTTTGTTTTCCAACTATTCATACCAAACTTTCCTTTCCTATTTTTTTCTGTTCACAGGCATTTATTATTTTTAATTAGCGTAGGTATAATTAATTATAATATTGTGTATTACAGGAACAATTTATAACATCATAATTCATACACCCCAATGAGTTACAGAAAACTCATTTAACATTGGTATTTCTTGTTCAAGTTGTTTACAATAATGAAACAGAAAAAAAGGCTTATAGTAAAAAAACGAGTTCATAAATTAACTTGCCTTACTAAATATTTTTTGTGAACAGAGATATTATATTTTACAAAACTCTAACAAAAATAACAGAAAAAGAACAAAGCTTTCACAATAATTATGTTACTTTAAATATTTATAGCAATTAAATTAATTACTAACTTGCTGCAACATGATATTTATTTACAATCAAATCAACTCCTGTTTCAAATACCATTGGGAGCAAACTTGCAAAAAACTGATCGCAAAAAAGGCAAGAATGTTATTGAATGAAGGAATATAATTTGTCCTTTAAACGCATGTGCATATGTTATGTATATATAAAAACATCAGTAAGGCAAAGTAGGACAATAATTATTGTATAAAGTTAACAATTTTACAGAAAAAAGGTACTTTATTGGGTTTTAGCATTTTGCTAATTTCTTCCCAATGGTGCAACGTTATTTAAAATTTCAGCATGCACATATTTTTGCAATTGCAATAGAAATAATGACTATTTACATTTAAATCGGTGACTTATTTGCAGCAAAAAGGCCTGTAATGCATCTCTATTATGTTGTAACAATTTTGCTCATTGTTGCTAATTATTCTACAAAAACTGTTTTGTAGAAGAATAAAGATAGAGATAAAGCAAGCATTGATATTTGAATAATCTAATAATAGAACAATGTTTAGTAATATTAAAGATAAATATCAAATAATAATGCAATATTAGTATTTTTGAAGACAATAACACATTAGGAAACTTTAAGAGCGCTCTTAACTCTGATTTTTTTATTCCAAATAGAGCCTTATTGCGAGTTTGGTATTTTCTGTTAGATCAGTATGATAAGTAACCGGTGAATCCTTGCAGTTGTGTTGCCCGCGAACCTTTTGGTACTGTCTTCTTGGCTAATGGCTTGGCTTTTTTGAAAATTTTGAATCAGCTGTCTCAATAATAAGATTTTTCTTGCATATTCTTAACTTCTCATCTGCCGCGAGCCCGCCGGCGGGCCCAAAAAACTCTTTGTAGTTTTTTTTAAATGCGATTTTAATCCTTATGTATAAAGAAACTGTATGAAGGACAAGGTCAGAAACCCTTGCGCCAATATCAATCTAGGACCTAGGTACTATTTGATTAGTGTAGCTATTCTGAATTATAGGCTAGCGTAGTGACAGATCACAATATTTATCGCAGATGTCCAGATTCCTGAATTCCGTATCGTGAACCCACGGATCGTGATAAATATTGAAGCGTAGGCTCACATTCAATATTTATCACAATCCGAAATTAAAACAATCAATATTTGAATCTACAAATTCTACGATTCATATTGTGATACGTCAATACTCTAGCAATCCATCAGTATGGATCGTTATAAATATTGAACATGTAGCCCACGCCAAGTGTAGAAAAAAATTCATCTTTTAAAGGTTGAATTTAAATAAAATTAAAAGTTTGGGGCCATCCTAAATTACATCACACAAATTTCATGATTTTTTGATCCCCCCCCCCCCCATCCCTGTCATACATCGAAACATTTGTGAGACCCCCTCCCTCCTATTGTGATGTCACATATTTTGCAATTTTGGTAATATTTATAAGTTTTTCGTTTACATTTCAATAATTGAGATTTTTACATGTGACGTTACAGAGTTGATGACCCCCCCCATACCCCTTTGTTACACTTCTCTACTCCCCTCCCCCCCTTAAAGTGTGACTTAATTTATGGATGGCCCCATTCCCAAAGCATGTTATTTAACATTTCAGAATGATAAAAATCGCATTTATAGGTTTGGCTTTGGAGATAAATTTTTTTTGTCCAACCATTTTAGAAAGTACAAATAGGTTTGCGACACCACGGACTGCAAATTCAATAATGTCAAGCTACACTGCCGTGGTAAGTAAAAACACAGGGCTTTCTTCCTCGAGTCTCTCTTTGCCCGCGAACAAATTGAAAATTAGTAAATCGGCCCTCTTGACTAAAAAAAGTTGACCATTCCTGTGTTGATGATATTTTAGTACTACATATTAGAACATTTACGGAAAAAAATGGAAGATTATTTAAATAATATTTTTATTTACGATAACTAACAAAAAAGAGTGCATTTTGGAAATATCAAGTAAAATTACATATTTTAAATCTATTATTGTTCAATTTATAAGACAAACTTTTTTAACAATAGTTAATTGATATTACAAACTATTTACAGTAATTATTAAATCAATGACTTACTCACAGCATTACTTGCTGCAATGCATTTCTAACATCGTGTGTCTGTGCGTATTTTATTAATAACTATAATAATTACTCTATTCTCACAAATTTGCATGAAGACAACGACCTTTAAAAAGGGCCACTTCGGATATCCAACAATTGGCTAATACTATATATTAACTTATATATTATAATTAAGTAATCCCAAAGATATTCAAATGCAAGAGATATGCTATGGTGTCCGCCCGACTGTCGGCGGGATTACTTCAGAATGGGAGTAGTTTGAATATGGAAAGTAGTTGATTTTTTGAAGGTGTGCATTAGTATTGGTTAATAATTTAGTTTTACTACGGAAAGAATTAATTCGTTAAGTTGATTTTTGAAGGTGTACAGTAGTATTGGTCAATTGGTTAGTTGGCGACACCAGGAAACAGTCCCATCCAGTAAAAACTGCGGATAGCACATCTCTTATATTTCATTATCTTCGGGTAATCCCAACATTGGCTTAGCCAGCAGTTTATTTTTTACATTAAAATTGTTGAAGTTCATAAAAAAAGTTCCAAGTTTATTTCATAATAGAAAGAATAAAATATTTACAACTAAATCAACGACTTACTTGAGGCTTAAAGCGCTACAATGCATTTCTATTGTACCCTCGCAAAATCTCCTTTATATCTTAATATTATTAATGGGTTAGTATTTTCAAATCTGTTTTTATAGACTACTTACTGTAATGTAAATTACAAAGTCATTATTGTATTATATCAAGAGTTCTCAAACTAACTGTGGTTGAGTAGGACAGCAGTGGGTGAAAGCAAAAACTAAATTAAAATAAGTATTGAGTGTAACATTTATTTTACTACATATAACATAAGAACTATAAATCATTATCTTGTGCATTTATTCAAATAGAAAAAAGGTGGAAAATAAAAAAAGGAAACATCAATTGCATTCGGAACACGAGAATGGTTTTTCTCTCTAGAGTGCGATAACACAAAGGTCTATAAAATTGTTTTTGCAATAATATATAATTGCAATGGAATATGTGAATAGTGTGACCTATAGTTGCAGTCTGAACATGAGAACGGTTTCTCTCCAGAGTGCCTCAGTACTTAGATCTCTAAACTTAAGTTTTGCAAATTTCGTTTGGTAAACGAGAATTGTTTCTCCCCAGAGTACGAAAACATGGGGTCTCTAAACTTGATTTCGCAACCATATTCAGAACATGAGAATGGTTTCTCCCCACAATACATAACATGTGGTTCTCTAACTTGTTTTCGCAGCGATACATTAATGCATTCGGAACACAGTGGTTTCTGTCCAGAGTCTCAGAATGTGGGTCCCTAAACTTGTTTAGGCAATGTTGTGCAATCGCATTTGGAATGGAAAGTGAGTAAGTGCGTCGGCACGTGGGTCTCTAAAATGTGATTTTTGCAATGAAACATAATTACATTGTGAACAAGAGAAAGGTTTCTTTCTTGAAACCAACAATAGATGTTATTTTAAGAATCATAAAGTAACAAGGCAACACCACAAATAAATTAGCTGAATGTGCTTTAAAATGGGATGATTCACAATAGAGATGTGCAATAGAATTACAGCAATAAAAGAAAATAACAAAAATATGTTTTTATCAGTTAACAACGCCACACTGTTGTTATTCAAGCATTAGTGGAATTTGCATTTAAACTTTAATAGAAAAAGAAAGAAGACTCTTAAAAAACTAAGAAGAAAGATTTCAATGGAAAGGTAATAAAAATTAATAAAGAAATTAAACATTATTGATGTGCTTAAAAAAGATATTGAATCAACTTCGTCTAAATTTTAAATATAAATTATTTTTTTTATTTGGTTTGATTGTTTTAACCACTAGTATTTTTTACATTGACAACGACGACAAAAAATTCAGGTCCTATCGGCCTTACCAATAATTATAACAGAAAACAGCATTTTAAGCTTTGACTTCTTACAACAAAATAATTATATTTACATTAATCTTAATATTATATTATTTGAGGTTTCTTGGCGGGGTTGTATGAGTAAAAAAACAGATGTCATGTTGCATTGTGGCTGTCCACACAATTTGCGTATTGTGCACCAATTTGCAAAGTTTTCTAGGTGTGCAAGATGGTAATTCACCTGACCCAACTTTTATACAAAAATACACCAGCAATGTCACTGTAATAAAAACAAAAAACTTAGTTTACAGGCATAATTTTTGTCTTTTTTTTAATATCGACGTACTTAAAGACAAACAAAACACATTTATATTCCTAGCGGAGTAACTAAGTTAAGCTTTTCGTTAGCTTTTTCCAGTAATGCAATTTAGAATAATTATTTTTAAGATTTCATTGAGAGATTACTCAAATCAAAACTCAAAGCAGTTTTAAATTTTTATTTTTCGATTCATTGTTATTAAAATTTTTTAAATAAAAAATAATGAAACACACAATTTCTTCTTCGGTAACAGCCGCTGTATTTATGTAGAAATTTTGAGTCACTTTCCCTAAATATTATTACTTAAACAAAAATACTATAGCTATTTATATACAAACACTAATAATCTGAATTGCTTCACTATTAATAATGTTATTGAGATACCCAAACACCTTAGTAAGAATTTATCTAAAGTATAGATTATAACAAGACATATTATGTGTTTCAATTTAATATTAAACTTAGACATTATGAATGTACATAATAACACTGAGGGGATATAAAGGGTTGGCCAAATTAAGTTCATTTTTGATAAATAGATCTGTTTATAAGAAGAGATCCTTCCATCAAATTTTCAGAAGTCCGAGAGAAATATATCAGCGGCGGAAAGGATTAATGTAAGGTATACATTTATGGTAATATTATATGATTAAAAAACAATTTCAATTAAATATAACTCAATTGCATTAGTCAATATGATGTTTGATAATCAATTGAGTGATAAGTTCATAGGACAATATTTATGAAACAGATGATAAACATAAACAGCCTTACTAAAAAAACATTGTGAATATTTTATTCTATTGATAAACGACCATGCAATGGAAAACTTTACTAATCATTAGACTTAGTAAATAGTTCGTGGAAAGATATATACATTGCTTTTTCAGCCAAAGGGGGTTGTTTTTCTGTTATCTAAAACAGTGTTAATAAAAATAATTCATTTAAATTTTTCCAAGGTATTTTAAATGTCCGGTATGTTTCTTATTTCTGAAGATGTCATAAAAACAAATACCATTACAGAAACTAGATAAAATTACCTTTTAGATCTTGTTTAAAAATTGAAATATTTTAGGCTTCAAACATGAAAAATTTTTGAAAAAAAAAAGCTCACAATAAACATTTTTAACCAAAAGGTAAAGAAATAACAAAAATTAGAAAATTAAAAAAAGACAGTGCTCTTAATTAATGCATTTGGAAGAAAGCTGTCATTTCACTTTTTTCTCATTCATACATTAAAAATATTTGTTTTTGAAGTTTGTTTTTAATTCTCAAAAATTAACAAAAAAAAGACTTTTTATTACGTGAATTGCTTGCATATCTTAAAAAGTACATTTTTTGATACTTTTACCAACATATGTATTAGACATTTATGTTATAAAAAACATAATTTTTTAGAAATTCTTTTAAAATAAGCAGCCTTAAATGCAATTTGTATATTGATATAACCTATTTCCGACCGTTCAATTTACAACATACGTTTATAGCTTGACTGAAACTGAAGAAAGATAATACAAACAAAATGAAAACATATAGAATTATAAGAATACAATAGAAAATTGATCATTTTACGAAGAAAAGAAGCGATTTATGTAAAGATTTTAAGACATTTATCTTTACCACAACATACTGCAAAGCGCCCAGCGCGGAAAATATAATCGCAATCAGCGCATGCGTGAATCAGTGTTGCCCCATGTGAAAAACAGAGTTGGAGAACGAATTAAAAAATATATGGTCTTTGTACACTGTGTTACAAAAACACTCGTTTCGGTTGTAAAGTATTTTATTTTTTTTAGTAAGGCTGAAAATATTTATGAATATAAGGTTAAAACACACCAAAAATATATATATTGAGAAAGATATTTAATCCTTCATCGCACGCGCCTCTGTTTGGAACATGTTCTGGAAGTGTCGGCGAAGTTGCCAGAATTACAAGCAAAAAACACCTAAATGCAGAATTTATAACGCACTCCAGATGAAGGGTTAAATAAATCAAAAGAATTAAGTTTGGCAAGAAAAGTTGATACTTAAAAAGTTAATAAATTAATTTGTGAAGTTGTATTTTTACAAAACAAATTACTAAAATTATTCTTAACTAATATTTTGGACCAGGTTCAAACAAGGCGGATTCGTTCGTAGTGAATTCGATCGCACTTAAAGCAAACTGCACAGATAAATTCATTAAAAAAAAACCACACAAACTGTGCATTTTCTGATAACTTTCCAAAAACACATTTCTTCTTGAACTTCCAGATTTCAACCAGGCTGAGCCGACAGTTGTGGCTTCGGTGAACAGTTGACACAGACCACCTTGTATGAATACAGATTTGATCAATCACAGAGTCTTTGCTTACTCATCATAAAAAGTAAATAACACAATATTTTTTGGTTCATGCAATGATCCGCATTAACATCGTATACAATTTCAGCAGCTTTAAGAGTAAAATAGGAAATATCATCGCCGTAGATGTCAAGGGAGGCAAGCCACAAATTTGGCAAAAATGAGTTAAGTATGCAGAAGTGTTTTAAAACCTTTAAAGTTGCCGTGGTCAATTGATTTGAGCCATAAAACACTCCATTTAATATAAGTATTTTGAAAATTGCCAATAGATCTAACACCGATAGATGAAAACACTCAATGACTACAATCTGCATAGATCTTTTGATTTCTGAATAATTTAATATAAATTAAAGCAGTCTATGACGACAAGCCGCATAAATAACTTCACAAAATATCTAAAGTTTCACACTTCCATCTTTAAAAACAAAAAGTTATAAATAACAATTTTTTTTTACTTTTTTGTCACCAAAAACCTTTGAGGGCCGTTTTCCCAGCTTTGACTCCCTTGACATCTACGGCGACGATGTATGCAGGGTTTCTAAGCCTCCAAAAATTTCAAGAAGCCAGCTTCCTCAATGCTTTTTAAAGGGAATTCAATTCAGCAAAATCATAATATCGTAATAATAGGAATTCAATATTCAGTAGGGAAAAATTCAAACCATAACATGGGCACACATGCCTATGGTGGTAAAAAAATCTCCAATTTATGTAACCATCAAAGCAATGAAAAAAAAATTGTTTAGAGATGAATTGCAGTCGGCATTGAAAAATCAGAAATTGCAATAATTCAGTTGTAAAAGTTGCGGGTCAGAACAGAAAATCAGAAATTGCAATCATTCAGATGCAAAAGCAGTTAAAAATGAAAATACAGACAGGAATAGGAGACATTGAGGAAACAAAACATCTGGTGGTGCGGCAACTCCTGGGTAATTTTAATCCTAAGTATTCAAAAGAATTGGAATAATAAGTACTTACTTAAATATGTATGTTATTACATATTTTTATTGCGCTCTAACTCTAGTAACTTGCGACACTCCATTTCTGGTACATGTCCCTAAACCATCTTAAAGATAAACATGTTTTTATTTCGCAACACTATAATATAGATCTAGCCTAGAATTACAAATTAACCCTAGAGAGATAATCTACATCTTTGCAACGTAAGCGAGACACAAGTATTGCCGTCTTTTTTATTATTTTGCAACGTCTATCTCAGTTAGCTTAGTTGCCCAGCAGTGCAGCAGGGCGGCTGTCACCACGGTAAGTACAATAATTACGGAGACATTAAAAACCACAAGTTCGAAAGACGAATGATTCAACTTTTGTATAGCTTTCGGATTTATTATAAATGTGGTTTAGCGTAAAAAACTGATAAAGATATCAAAATAAGATTATCTTTCTAGGGTTAACTAAATGTGCATACGGTAATAAGGAATTACAACCATCCAATATTAAAATCGTACATGTAAGTTATGAAAACCTACCACTGAAATCCAAAGATACAAATAAAAGTGAAAATGGTTAACATTTAGAAGATTAAAAATAGCAGGAATTTACATTAAAAGTGGTAAAAAAAATTATTGTTTGCACGGGTAGAAATTAAAACTGATATTTGACACATTTATGTATTTTAGTAATGAAACATAAGAAAATTTATAAAGTCACCATGTCAAATATGAGTTTTTTTGCACTTCTGCCCATTTTAAAAGGTTTTATGCAAGATTACAGTATTTTGTTGCGATTTTTATAATTTTTAACATTAAAAACCAGTGCTTTGATCTTGTAAACATTTACCATGAAATTTATTGAAATTCAACCAATTTGTAACAAAATTAATATTTTATCTCTACCGTTGAGTAGTTGAAATTTAGGATGATCAATAATATATGACTAAACTTAATCCTTTGTAATTAATGTTATTCTATCAAACACTACTGATAAGCATAAAAACAACATAAAAGAGAAAATAAGACACATAAAAATAAATAAGAAAAAAATGATAAATATAACAATGTTTATTTTTAAATAGGTATTTCTGAATTAATTAAAAGTACTTATCTAAAAACGAGCACAAGAAATAAAATAAAACTTATTATTAAATTGTTGCCTTAGTGTATAACCAAAAAAATAAATAAATATTAGTAAACAAAATGTTCTCTCAATGCATACAAACGTTTAGTTGGTAAGTTGGTAACATTGACGTGTCCCTCAGATTTATAAAATGTTAATAAGTTCTTCTTTCGCCTTAATCTACCCATTGCTTTTGCTGTAACAGGCCTCCTTCCCATCTTTCCAATATTTATATAAAGGTACCATTATAAAATTGTGAATTATTAAAGTGAATAGGGCGAATTAAAAAAATACTATAGTTTTTTCATGCTCTCATAATAATGCAGGTAAAGAATCTTTTATAAAAGATATATAAAAGACGGTGCCTAACACTACAAACAGAAAATTCCTCTACTGAGAGCTGATTGTAACTCGGAGTGGGGAGGAGAGGTAGCGGTGGTAGGTCGGTTGTGGAGGTTATTCCTGTTTTAGGACTCCCATCTCCTCCAGCAGATCCTGAAGGCCGTCTGGCACTTTCCCTTCGTCTAATTCCTTGGCCCATATTTGATACTGGAATAAATAAAATAAAAAAACGTCATTGACCTTTCGATACATATAGACGTTCAAATTAATAGACCAGCCAATCAGGGAAAGGGAAACCGTGCATGAGTGACCGTCCTCCTTTTCTGTGATTTGTCAATAAAATAAATAAATGAATCTGACAGTATATAAGCAACTCACATTGTAATATCACCATTCGGTCCTCGAAAATAAAATCTGCTTATGAATTACTAGTCTTTTTTACAATGGCGCGCAAATTGCTGGCTGCGTAAAAAACAATATATCCAAATAGAGTAAACAAAAGTTCGGGCTTGTTTCCTAAACTTAATATGTTGTTACACTATTTAGTTCACTTTTACTTAGCATTGCTACGCCCGGCGGTTTTTCAAAGAAAACATTCAGATCATGCGCAGAAAAGTCTCTCAACGGATGTGCTGCAAACCTTTGATATACTTTATTGAACTTTACTTTTTTGACCAGAGCCTGGTTACTTCAATGTGCGTTCTTCGGTGATCAATGTATGAGTGATAGTTCATTCAAAGCATTCTCAAACCCTTCAGGTGACAAAATTTCGTTAACGTTGTTTGCCTCCAGCTCATTGAAATGATATCAACATTTCATGTTAGTGCAAGTCTATCAATTTGGATGTTTATGGAGGAGTGAGTTAGCATACCATGGGGTTTAATAATAATATTTTTTTTTTATAAAAACAATAATAACAAAAATATTTAACAGAATCTGAAGAGTATTCTCTATCTTTTGTGAGAACAAGATAATTCTCCCGCGAGATGTCTTGTCAGACCTTCTATAAAAAGAAACCGCTTTCAAGTAGTTCGATAATAATGATATATAGTAAGTAAGGAAGGTTGGAAAGCATCTGGCTATTCAGATCTGAAGAGCTATTCTCTATCTTTGGTGAGATCGTTCTTCCGCGAGATGTCCTGTCAGATTTGTGTGATTTTCTACAGCTGTTAAATGAATAAATAATCATGCATACTTGCAGGAATTCGCTTTTAACCTCTTAAATGCCACGGGAGGAAATTCGAAAATTTCGCGATGTTTTGACTTTGACGTAATATTTTGCGGATTTATTTTATGCTATCATGTATAATATTTACCGAAACACGTTCCCTGAACAATAAACTATGCTTACAAACAATATTACTTGCGTTTATTTGACAAATTGATAGTTTTATCAATCTTTTCATGACATGCGACGCTCAAAGTTTGACAGCTCAAATCGCGGCAGAAATGTCATTTCGAAAGTCATAGATATGTGCAAAGATGATTATTTGAGAGGTGTGTTCCTTATATCTGTTACGTCAAGAACAAGAATGCCCCAAGCGATTCTGACCTTGTCCTTCATACATTTTCTTTATACATAAGGTTTAAAATCGCATCTCAAAATTTATTTTTTATTTTTTTTTATGGCGCGTCCCGGGCGCGCAATCGGCAAACCAGAGGTTAAAACGATCCAAACTAAAATATGTTATGACAATGACAGCTCACAGCTGAATTTTGACAGGCTGATAGAAAAAGCAAATAACAGCCTTAGAAAATCACATAAACCTGACAGGACATCTCGCGGAAGAACAATCTCGTTCTCACAAAAGATAGAGAATAGCTCTTCTGGCAGTTCTAATCAAGCTCATGGCCTAATCAATGTCATTTGTCCTAGGTCACCCCAAGAGGTTCGCTATGTTTGGTGACTTAGCAGGGGTGCTTGGGTTCATGGGGTGAGATTTGTCCAGATGGCGGATTCCTACTCACCCCTCATATCCTTTTCCTTCCCAGAACTTCCGTTCCTTCCTTTCCTTAAAAAAAAACCTCTACACAGCATCCACAAAGATGACATGCCGTAAGGGAAATTATTTTCCCCAGTGTGCAGTTAATGTTAAAAAAAAAAAAAAAATTCAGCAATTGGTTGCACACGGCAGGGTGAAAAGATAGAACTTCCAGTTGTTTGTTAGTTACCTTCTCCAGCTCCTTGCGCAGCGCCAGCACGGCCTTCTCGCGGTCGGTGACCAGCTCCTCCAGGTACTGGTAGCGCAGCTTCTTGCGAGCGCGGCACTCGCGCGCGCTCTGGCGGCTGCGCTCCAGGCGGGCGCGCATGTCCACCCTCTCCGGGGCTGCCTTCCTGCCCGGCCTTCGTCCCCGCTTGCCCCCCTCCTTGCGCGCTTCTCCACGGGGCCCTTCCTAAACAACAACATTACTTCATCAACAAAGCACCATGCATCCAACTTAAGGTTTAACAGAAGGTGCAGGTTGGGCTCATTCAAACTCATAGATTTACAGATAGGCATAATGGATAATCATCACGTTGTACGCACGTCATCTGATCTAAAGCTAAAATTGTTGTCAAATTTTTCAAAATAAAATCAAGAGTCGAGAATAGTTTGAATGTCATAAAATCAATTTGGCGGAGATTGTCAACTTGATAGTCATCAAACAATGTGATGGTGTTTGAAACACCCCAACAATAGGACATATTGTCGTTGCGCCAGCAATAACTGTTGATATTTTAGGAGGCATGTTCAGAAAGTGTGTAAAGCGACCGTAATGTGCTGTGGTGTTTTTTGCTTTTAGAGGGTTGGCAACACTGAGTGATAGAGGGGGATCTCTTACCCAGAGTAAGCATCACAGGAATACGGTAGTACGTAAACTCACGTTGTAGTGTCCAGTTGCGTGAAAGATGTCCGAAAGAAATCCCGCTAAGTGCGAGCCACGTGCTGTGATCAACTACTCGCGAAAGAAATAACACGATAATCACCGTGGGAAGGAATAACACGATAATCAAGGTGTGGATTTCTGAGCTCTATTGTGACTGAAGACAAAATCGTCACAGTGGCATCACGCCAATTCCCCATCTGCCAAAAAATTCAAAACCACAATTTCAGGCAAAAAAAAAAAAACATGGCAGATGTACAGATCTACTGAAGTTCAATGTTGCCAACATAATAAAAAAAATAAATTATTAGTAAAGTTCAAAAAACTAAAATGTAGTCTTTATACAATGTGTAACAAAAACATCTCTTTTACTTTTTTTTTTTAATTACTTTGACGGTCCTGAAGTGTTTTTTAATAAGGCTGAAAGTGTTTGAGGAAAATATGTTATAATTCAGAATGCCAGGTTTTAAGGTGAAGCACCACTGAGTAATGCAAAATCATGTGATCTTGGTTTGAAAATTAGATCGCTTAGAAATAATTTAAATGCTCTAATTAAATACTGCGAGTAGAACATATATTTGCCTCTGAAATAATTGAGTATTTTTTGATTATTTTTTTAATAAGACCAGAATAATAAAGTATTAGGCCTATAACTGCTTTAAAGCTCAAAATCTCCTACTTAGAAACATCTTTTCGATTATGGTTATTTTGTACAACGTGGAAAATTTCATTCTCTAGAAAATGATCGCTTGTTGTGTTTGAGCTTCACAAAATATACATGCTTTTGGCAATTTTTTTTGGTTCCATGCCAACTGAGATAAAGTCAACTCAACACCTCTTTGAAAAGTCAATAAAAGCTATTAAAAAAAAATCATTTTAAAATAACCCATAACCCTAACCTAACGTAACCAATTTTTTATACATTTTTTTCATCACTCTTAATGACTTTTCTGAGGTGTTTCTGAGTTGGTTTCATTCTGAGTTGGCCGGTCACCGTTTTTTTCTTGAATAAATCAAAACAGGTGGCTAGTGTTAAATGGGAATTTAAACCTTGTCGCCATCTACATAAGGAGTGGTATTGTTAGCGGCCTGATCCTGAATTTTACACAACCATCGCCTTAACCGTGCTATGTGCCCCTATATGTTTTACATATAGAATTCTATATTTGTTTGTTCGTATTTTATGCGCTTTCGTACCATTCATCCGATTGCGATGAAACTTTGGTGATATGTTGGGCGCATGCCCGCAGTTTTAGACCGCATATAATGGTAAGCTCTGGCTTTATGAAATTTGTAAAATGAAAATGTGCGTATTTCATATATTTTAGCGGCATGGGGGAAAAACAGGAGGGGAGGGGAACGGGGGAAGTGAGGTTCGCGGGAGGGGCGACGAGGGAGGGAGTGAAAGGCGGGGAAGGTGACAGGAAAATGCGGGAGGGGAAGGGTCAGGAGATGAAAGGAGACGCACGGGAAAGGACATGCAGGGAGAATAAATTTATTTCTTTGAATGGCAATGCAATTGCATGCCGGGGTACCAGATAGTTACAAATAATAAAATAAGTCTTTTAAAATTTTACAGATAACAAAAATTTCGTAATTATTATATTTATTAGTACACAAAATCGGTCCGACATTTCAGTATTCCATACCCTTAGGAGAGATAAATAAAAACTTTATATTTTATTTTGCCTTAAATTTCTTTTTTTTTTTGGTTAAGATGTACTTAAAAAAGGAAACTTTGTTATCATAGATAATGAAGAAAGTATTTCAGTTTCCAGAAATACAAAATTTGATAATTATTTACTTAAAATTAAAAGGGAAGAGGAAGGTGGGGAAGTACCTACTCAGATCTAGTCACATGGCTAAGGTTTGTTTAATTATTATATATTTTTTTAAGCTAGCTTAAAAAAACTATTTTAATACTACGTTCCAAAAAAAAAAATACGATAATAAAAAATATACCTTTATTAATAGAGTGAAGAAAAGACTATCAGTTTTTTTAAATGAAAATGCTGTCTGAATAAATGTTTCTCATTGTTATCTAGCTGGATGAAAGTATCTAAGTATCTTTTTTATTAGTATTTTTATTTATAATTTAAGAAAACACAAAAAAAATTCAAAAAAATATATATATATGTATATACTATATTTCACGAAGTTATACGCTGTTGAAGTAGAGGGGGAAAAAAGAGAGTGTCCATCTTGTCACGATTCCAGCCCTTCTGGTTGTTTGAAAAATAAAAAAGGTAGATTCTTTTATCAATACAAATGTCATTATGGTAGGAACCAAAAAAAATGAGAAAAACGAATTTTCTCGCAAAACGGCGGCTACTCAACTTTTCCGAATTTAAAAAAAATTTAAATGAAAAATTTTAATTTTTTTTGGTTTCTGTCGTAGGGATATCTTAAGAAAATTCATGCCAAAATTTCAAGAAAATCGATCAATTAAAACTTGAAATTTCGTGACACGTTTCGAAAAAATTAGTTTTGAGAAACGCGTTTCAATTTAGATTCTAGCTAGCTTTCGTAGGAACCGGTCGAACTGCCACGACACTTAAATGGCTATAACTTTAAAAATAATTCGAATTTCAAAAAATCTTTTAAAAAAATATTCTTGAATATCCAAACTATCGTTTTTTTTTCTACACTCGAATACCCCCTTAAACCCTAGTTTATTATTATTCGAATGTACCCCCTTAAACCAGGTTTGGTAGAGTTAAAACGATGTAATCTGTCGGGTTTCCCATCTTAATATTCGGTAACCCTTAAGGCGGAACTCCTGCGCCACAATACACATGAATACTAGCTTGAACCACACTATAAACGTTCTTTGTTTTCCGTCTCCTGCGTTTTTCGAAACATGGCTTGAAAGATTGGTGTGAACAGGTGTGAAGTTCGCGCGGTCCGACAATTTCTGCTTCCCGCTTCACCCACTTCAAAAATAATATTAATATTAATGTTGTTAATATTCGTTATTATACTATAATTTTATTATCAAATATATTTATTATATTGTATTTAGGTATCATAATATTTTAAAGTAGTGATTATTAAGCTCAATCATTGCGCATAACCTCAAAAACTTGTTCGGTTTGATTCTCCATACATGACCGCATCGCGCGGCTCTTGTAAAAATATGAACACATTTCCCCCCGCCAGCCTTCCCCCTTCGCCCGGGAGATGAATGTTTTCCGTCGCCTGTGGTAAAGCTTGAACACAGGGTTTTTGAACACGAAGTGTTCAAATTTTCAATGTTTTGGGTGCTGTTCAAGCTAATGTTTATGTGTATTGTGGCGCAGGATACGGGCCTTTACCCAACGTACTTACACAATCCATCCGTACGTACCCTAGGGTACTATAAAAATCCATCCATACTCCATACTAATATTATAAATGCGGAACTGCTCGAGTTTATTTATGACCTTTTCAGGCATTAACCAATAAAAAGACTTTAAAAATTCATTCACCAATAGAAAGCTAAATTATATGCGCTGACTATATGTTGTATATGATGGTAAGCTATGGCGTTATGAAATTATAAATATTAATATATTTTATTTGTTAAACGTTTTCTGTCGCTAACAAAAGCAAGTTTTTGCTAACGTCAGAAAAAAATCGTTTCCATGGAAACCATGTTGATATATTTGTGGGCTCTAAGCTGGTAGGTACTCAGCCCCCTGGTCAGCTACTGCTCCAGGAATTTCAAATATTAGAATATGTTTTGTTTTTTTGGACAAGCTTCTGTTTTGGAACAAATGTCAGATAGAGTTCCTGCATTAAAAATATAATTCGTAACGATTAGGTATAAAGACTGAATAATAAATAGTGTAATTTTTTATTATATTAACAAACTTCCAAATATTTAATTAAAAATAAACATCCGAAATGTTTGTAAGCGCATAAATTCCGAACGAATGAACAAAATTGGATAACTATTTTTTTCTTTGAGCTATAGCTTAATGAAATTTAGGTGGCAGGCGAGATGTTTGAAAACTGAATGTGAGGGAATGAATGTATGGAATGCGGGAGGGGGTGGGGGTGGGGAGGAGGGGGATAATTGATAAGTTCAACCGCTTCAGTAATTTCCCGTAATACCATGCGAGCGAAGCCGCGGGGAAAAGCTAGTACTAAATAAAATCAGAATTATTTGAAGACAGAATCTCTAAAGTATATTTATTTCGTGGTCCCAAAACGCAGGGAAACTTGGATGGAAAGAGTAACCTCACCCAGTTAGCAACAGCGAACCATTTCATTATCAACACAAAAACGCACCCACGTAATACGGCGCACTTAAAAATAACGGAGTTAAAATACATTCCTCACGGAAAATTGTCTACCCTTAGCGCAATATAAATATCAATGAAAAACAATGGTTTTGAGAATGGGACTCACTTTACCGCCCTGATTATGACTTCGTACCATCACGCCGAAGGTATATAATCATAACTGCAATCAATCAATACAACATCTCATCAACAAGGCAATGCAACGGGGCTGCACTCCCTTCCGGGGTTTGCTGCTAAAAGTACGCTAATGCGCAAGCGCTAATCTTCATTACCATCGATATGACTTCGAAGTAAGTTCAAAACTACGCAACAGAAAGAATTCACTTTGTAGAAAAGTTCGTTATTTTACAGTACAAATAAAAAGCATTTGAACACCCAGTTTTTTTTTATTGCGGACCATAAATTATCGTATGCAAAACGAGGGTGACTAGGCAGGCGCATTATAAAAATAGGTCAATATGCATGCGAGAAAGAAAAGCTTGAAAAAGTGTGAAAAAATAGAGTTGACTTATTGTTTTTTTAAAAAGTATCCATGCTAAAAAAAAGATGCCTTCTTATTTATTTATTATTGAAATTGATTACCTGCATTACATCATTCAATTACAATACTATGTCTCTCTTTTAATTCGCTGTCTAGGACCCCGCTACGACAAATCCTACGTCATCGAGTACACACACACATATGAAACTACTACGAAGCGAGAATGGACAGTAAGCCTAAAAAGCTTGCCTCCCGGTGCGCCTCTTGGAGGGTTCCGCGCAGTCATGGAAATAGTGAATGAGTTTTTTCGAAAAAATACGTCACAAGTGCCTATTCGGAAGGGGCGAATTCGCCGCCAATCGTTCATACGCGCGAGGCGAGGTACTAGACGCCAATACATCGCGTCCAGAAGCATCGCGCATACGCGCGCACTACGCGCCAGTCGAGAGCTACTACGCGCGATGCTTCTTTCTGGACGCAATGTATTGGCACCTAGTACCTCGCGTCGCGCATGTGAACGATTCGCGGCGAATTCGCCCCTTCTGAACAGGCACTAAGGTCTAAGAACGAGAATGGTTTCTTACGATAGGGGTCGATGTAGACATTGTGGACGACTTTAAAAAAACAAGTCTGCCGACCGACAGCCTGGTACTTTCGCAGGCAGCCGAATTTAAATCAGGATAAAAATTGGCAAATTTTACGTCATCGAGTACACGAATGAAACCAATGAATAACAACTGAAGTCTGGATTCTAGATCATCTCATTGAAGAATTTCTTGGTCTTCCGACCAGCAGCCTGGCCCAGATGCATCGACGGGTAGTACGAGATTAGCTGAAATGGTATTTTACGCAACATCGTCTCTGGGCGCGTAATACCTCCAATGAGAATTATTAGGAAAACTTACAGGAGTGAAAAAACTAATTTTTAAGAGGAAAACGAAGGAACGCTCATTTTTTGTGTAATATTAAAAAAATATTGTTCGGAGGTCCACCTTCATTTTCCTACACGAAAATTTGTTCTTTCACTCTCCTGTAAAAAAATTTTCACACTAGAGGTGTTACGCGCCTAGCGACGAATTACAGAGGTGAGAGACACCGCGGCCGGGTCGCGTATTTCCAAAACCTATAGCGGTTCAGTCGCGGTGGCGACAATTTACATTTTCAATTTTAACATTAAGAAATAAAATTATTGATTTCTAATATATATTGGAAAGATTATTTAATCTAAATTCTAGAACCATTTTTGTTTTTACCAAAATGATAAAAAATAACCAATTTAGGTGTATTTACAATATATGGGAATAATATCAAAATTTAAATATTTAGAAATAAAATAATTAATTTCTAATATACATGTTGGAAAGATTATTTTATCTACATTTCAGAACAATTTTTTTTTTGCAAAGTGATAAAAATAACCAATATAGAGGTGTATTTACAATGTAAAATGTCGCTGCCGCGACTGCACTGGGTTTGGAAATACGCGGCCGGGTCACGTATTTTCAAAACTTATACCGATTCAGCCGCGGTACCGACTGAAATATGGGTTTGTTGTGTAAAATCACCTTACAAACACTACACCGGTTCAGTTGCAGCAGTAACTGAAATGGGTTAGGTTTTTTAAGACGATTTCGCACAACAAACCCTACCCCATTTCAGTCGGTACCGCGACTGAATCGGTATAGGTTTTGAAAATACGCGGCCGGATCGGTTCGCGTCGAAAAAGCCGATGCACCAAGCAAATTAATGGAGAAAATGAAAATGAAAAAAAAACAATATAATAATTATAATTTTTAAACCATTGGACAGTATTTAATATAAGATAATCCCCAGCCGATGGAGGTGACTATATAGGCAACGAAAACATTTTTTGCACTGTTTACTTAATTATCTTCAATAGTGACGCTCCTAACTGAACAGTTAAAATCATTAATAAATTTATTTTTATTATGAAAGCTTTGACCTTGCGTAGGTACCGGCCATTAAAAATATTACACATATAATGTAAGTAGGTAGGTACCTATCCGACAGAAGGACAAAATAAGAAAGGTCCACTTCATAAGTAGGTAGGTATCTACGTCACAGATTCTTCTTCTAAATATTATCGATGACACGCATGCGCAGGAAAAATTGCAAAAAAAAACCGCCAAGAGCTTAAAAATTTAAAATTGTCGGTAAGTTTCAAAGCCGAAATATGGAAACGAAAGAAACCTAGATTTAATATTGTTTTAGAAACTCATATTATGAAGCGTTACCGATTGGATTCAAAGTTAATAACGAATGCTGCGTAATTCCAAGGCAAGTGTGATGTCAAATTGAAAGGAAAAAAAAAATACGCGCGTACCTAATTGCGTTTCACTTACCTTGGTAAGTATGCAGGCCCTCACTTGTGAGAAAATTTGTGAAAAAAATCTAATAACGTAATCTCACTAACAAAACTTTAATCCACATCAAACTATTTAAAAGTCTTGAAAAAATATTTTAAATTATATTCTAGATTAATTACACTGAATGAAAATAACACACTTAATAAATAATAATGAATCAACGCAGAGTTATTAATAATTTATTAATATCGACTACGCACTACACAGACTCCGACACACACTGACTGTGATGAAAGAAGATCCTATTATGTTCAAAATCTACGACGGATAACAGTTGGAGGTTGCAGGTTGCATTACCAGTTAACGCGCAAATGGGTGTGTAAAAATATTTTTAACCTACACGATATACACAGCAGCAACCTTCTTGATTCTATGGCAGCAACGTTCCGTTAGCAACAGCGATTCCATTATCAATACAAAAACATACCTATGTACCTAATACGGCGCACTTAAAAATAACGACAATGTTACAATACATTCCTCCCAGAAATGCAGAAAAAAATATCCATCACACAAAGCATAGTTCAAATACGGCTTACTTACTTAAAACGTTCATGCAGTCAAGGAAAATGCATGAATGCAGCGGAAAACATGCAACTGCGCGCAGCGTAAAAAAAATTTTGCACGGTTCAAAACATTAAAAAAAAATACTAAAAATAGCAAGGGTGAAATCACATTTTTTTAAGGTTACATTATGTCAGAAAATAAACGCCGGTGCAACTGGTAGAAGAGGAAAACACAACAAGCCGACGACATAATACTGCGTAGAACCGCACCGGTCACGTACGCGCCTATTCGAATCGGAATAAACAACACAGCAGCAAGGCGAAACGTCGTCGAAACTCCGCCATTACAAGAAAAACTGATAAAAGAAACAAAACGGCAACGATTTGTGCATACTATAATATTCACAAGGCTGCGTTCATTCCCGTAGAGAAATTCGTAAATAGAACATTTCAAATTTTCATTTAGTTAGGGTTGCGTTCGGTACTTACCGGCTTCGCTGCTGCGTAGGCGAGCGCTCTCCAGCCAGACGGCGCGAAGCTAAATGGCGGCCGCGGGGAATACGTCGCGGATTCGAGCCGCCATTGCACGGCCGTCTCCCTCGGTCCTACAGCTGCGCATTGGGCGAGGCAAGATAGGAAGACGTGCGTGATGTTTGGAGATAAATTTTTGTAAAGACAGTTTACACGCAACAGTTTTAGGTTGCCAATAGAAATACGGCGAAGGAATTACCTACCTAGATTCAGAAATAAATATTTCGTAGAGGGCAGATTCCTAGCTCCTCCTCTGCCCTGGCCGGCCCCGATGCCGGCTGTACACGCTCGCCGAGAGCCTCTCGCCGAAGGACTGGGGCGAGAGATCCAATGAGAGAAATCATGTACATACTAGTTGAATCATTTCAGTATATTCGTCAATGGACGCGTGTTAGAGGCTAATATTGATGCTCTATGTCTGTGCTATTAGCTACTATAACTAGTTACTACGTTACGTCTGTTGGGTTCCGTAATACTGATTATTTATTATCATTCGTTAAATTTTTAAAACTCAAACTCGAGCACATACTGACAGATGATGGGAACTAAAGGAGCAATAATGTACATGTGCGCTAACGCTTACAACGCGAAACCAAGCGAGGCCCTTTGACTCGGGCACAAAATACCGACTTGCTACCGAGAGATGGCCAGCCGAGACGAGAGCACACTCGCTCTCGGCCTGTCTCGAGGTATCTTTGAAGAATTTGCTTTATTTTTTATTTTGCTCGAAATAGCAAAAAATATTTATTGAAAAACTAATATTGGCCATTTTAGAAGCGCGTCACAGACAATTATCGTATGTCCAGAAAAGTCTACGATTTTATTACTCTAATTTTACTTTTAGAGGATTAATATTCACGAGTTACGGATTATATCCCGTCAATGGCAATAATCAAACTTGATTTGATCAAAATGATCGGGACGATCACGATCGATCCAGGTCTAGTCGGTAGTGAATATAAGTGGAAGGAAGAGAAGGGATAGAATAATCGGATCGCCTTAAACCATAGTGAACTAACTCACTTTTTGCAGTTTTCGAGTCAGAGCTTGAAATGAGGGCTCCTAATCAAAATCTAACTCTGCCAGAGAGAACCAATCACAGAAATACTGTATTGACTAATCATAGACAGTTTTTCTCTGATTGGTTCTCTCTGGCAGAGCTGGATTATAATTTTAAGCCCTCATTTCAAGCTCTAACTCAGAAATTGCCAAAAGTGAGTTAGCTCACTATGGTTTAAGACGATACAAATGTATCGACATTAATTCAAAATCGAAAATGGCTTTCGACGCGTTTGGAGAGTCCAGATCTGAATAGCCAGATACTTTCCGACCTTCCTTACTGACCTTACTTACTATATATACTTACTCCTCATTATTATCGAACTACTTGAAAGCGGTTTCTTTTTATAAAAAGTGCGTATTAAATATATTCCAGTCTCCAGACGGTTGCGACTCTAGCGCGGTATTCAAAATAATTGCAATTTTATATTTATTTTTTAATCAGCAAGTTATTCTAGATAACACAATAAACGGACATTCACGTTCGCTGAGTGAAGTCCGTAATAATAACAGAAACCGACCTATGTAAAATTTCAACCAGTTTATTTACATCGCGGACAATGTGAACACAGCTTTAGCAGAGACATAGTACGACTCGCGCTTACAAAACCGACCGGGACTGCCCAAAAAAATTGCTTTCGGATCAAATCAGAGAACACGTGCAAAAAGAGACAAATTTCTACACGAAAAATTAATAACCGAACGAACGTTGGTCGAATCTTTTTTGTGAGATACGTTCGCAGTACTCGCACCGAAACTACCTGAGATCGGTTGAAAGGCGGGAACTGGAATACGAGTAGAAAGGCGCAACATCAAACAAGAAAAAATCATGCACAATTTTTTGCATAAATTGTTCTTTTTGTAAAGTTGATGTATTTTAAAGGCTGAATTTCTACGAGATTTGTTGAAAAATGAAAACGCGTTAGGAGCCCGGTTTTGCGACGCAGTTTTACAAAAATAACGTCGTAGTACAAGGATTGTCGTGCCTATTGAGTAAATAAGCAGCGTTTTGGCACTTAGCAACAAAATTTATCAAGAAATTCAAGAGCAGTCCAAAGAATAGTTGAGCTTTTTCGACTTTTTGGTTTGTTTTGTGTGTTTTAATAGTTTTGTCGATATTAATAATGCCCTTCTAGTGCAATGAGGTCATAGTAACTAAATGCAACATGTATAGGTATAGAAGTTAGGTAATTTTTTGAAAAGCGTCGTATATTATTATGAAACATAGAATAATTAAGTACAAAATAAATACAATAGGGGAGTGTTTCATAATTCATAAGTCTGACCATTCTTTGCCTGTTTCATATTTATGAAAATTTCATTTCGAACAAATGGAATGGCGATATACTTAGGTACAATGTAAAACAGTCAGAGACATAGCGTGTGCTAAGCGAGTCTCTGGTTACCATTCAAATCTACATGGAAAGCTTTTCTAGTGTTAGGGGAGCGAAATGGTGAGGTGAAAGATTGGGGTGTAATTGGCTATTCAGATCTGGTCACCAAACACGGCTAAAGTCATTTTCAAGAAACGTTTCGATTCTAAATCCTAATTTTCTCACCAACATTACTGAGAGAATCTGACTTTCTTCAACCTCCAACATCCTCAAATTTTGGATGCCTTAGTCCCCCTTGCTACGGCAGTCAGGACTCTTGAGCGGTTCCTAATATAATCAAATAAAAAAAACGAGTGTGCTTTAGTTTAGACCACACGAATGAAGTAAAACTTCTTTATGCCTCGTTCACCTCGCCCGATCACACTTTTCGTAACGCTCTCGTCACGCATTAACCAGCCTACTCCCCAAGTTAAGCGTGCGTAAAGGAGTTTTACTTCAAAAAAATTGCCTAAGCATTCTATGCAGCCAGGGGTGTAGCTACCGCAGAAACCAACAATACACAATTCAGTACGTTGGTTTTTTTTTATTTTTTTTTATTTTTATTTATTTTTTTTTTTTAAATTTATTTATTTATTTTATAAATCAACAATCCAGTCCCGCTAAGCCAATTGCAATTGGCTTGACAGCAGGTGCTTATAATTACTTACAAATATATTGAAAGTTATAATTTACATCTTTTATCTACAGTTTAAACATTTTTTCATAAATTTTATCATAAGTATCAAAATAAATATTCTTTTTCCAATAACCAATTTTTCACCATATATTTAACCTTATTCATAGAATTATGTTGCTTTATATTGTCAGGTAATAAATTAAATATCTTCGGTATGTTGTATTCAAACGTTCTCTGTCCGTACTTATTATTAAATTTCGGAACTATTAACCCGTCGTTACGCGTTAATCTAGTGCTATATTTATGATCTAGTTTCTCTTTATGCTGCGGGGTAAATATATGCTGAATTATAATTTTATACCATAGTATTCACAGGTAAAATTTTTGCACTCTGAAACATCAACGGAGTATTATGTCTTTGTTTGAAAATGTTAGGGACAACTAATAATTTTACAATTGCGTTTGGTACAACTTGTACTTGTTTCAGGTTGGTTACAGTAGTATTTCCCCATATTGTTAACCCATATCTTATTATTGATTCTGCTAGTGACATATACATTATTTTAAGTGTATCAATTGATAGGAAAAAAATAATAATTAATATCAGATAAAAACCGCGCCTTTTCACTGCTAGACCCTGCAGGCAGATATTTGATGGGCTTTGCCCAATTTAGTAAAGTTCCCTAAAGGCTTGCTCACATTGGTAGAGTACTTTAGTCAAGTAGCGAGTACTGCTTCTCGACTCGCCGAAAAGCGTTCGCACTACTTTCAAGTTCGGTATATTAGTGCCCGCCGCCCGTTGCAAGATGCAAGATGAAGGGCGATGACGGGCTGCTACAAAACAAAGTAAATACACCAATTAAGCATATTTTAGGTGAGGTGGAAGAATAAATTAGTCAGATGAAAATAAATAAACTATGGACACGAAAAGAGATTAATAGCAGCATAAATAAATAATTTTAGAGTTGCCTTTTCGCTTCAATCAATGCCACGAGAACTCTGCTAACGTGGAGGAAGCGTGGAGGGGGTCGCTACTCGCCGAAAAAATATAACGAAATGGATTGAATCTACTAAAGAGCTCACTAACCCACTCTTCTAAAATTATGGTGTTCGGAGGGGCTTAGTTACTACCTACTATACTCTTCACTCGACTAAAATACTCGTCTAATGTGAACAAGCCTAAATAGTGGAGTTTTGCCCCTCTTTTAAGGGTCTACTATTCGTATTTCGACCGATTTCTTACATATCTCCCTTAAACATTTGAAGTTTTTAAGCTCTTAAAAAAATATATGTTATTTTTGAAGATAATATCTAGATACGTTCCACGCCGAAATGCAAATTATATGAAATTCCCTCGATAGAAAAAAATCGCAAAGTATGCTCCGAAAATTATTTTAAACAAGTCTATTTCTTTTATTTTACAAGTTATATTTGTGAAAAAATTCACAATGTTTCTTTAAATGATACTTAAGATACGTTCCACGAGATTTTTGCTCTATTTTAAACGAGTCATGTTTTATTAAGCTTTTTCGCAATTTTCGCTGCTATTAAACATATTAGCGCGCTCTGTCCAACACTCGTAATTACATATCTCTCCATCTTCTTCTTTTTCAGCGCTGTGCGTTTCAAGAGTGCGGCCTTAAGGGAGTATTCTAGTCTAGAAGCATGAATTGTAGGTGTTTTTTCAGGTGCAATAAAAAAAACAATAATATTTCTAGTAGCCATTACTTTACCAAATATTTATTAAACATTAAAGAATAACTAAAAAAAATAACGAAAAAATTAAAAGGTTACAGGATGTTGAAATGGGGGTCTCAAAAAAATGGCGCACCCTGGTTGACACGATTGCAACCCTCCTAGTAATCAGAAAAAATAGAAACAAATTAATTCTTAATCAAGACAAATGCTGATATGGCCCGTACCTCGAAAATGTAATTTTTTTTTTCGCAAAATGGCGGCTGTTTGAAATAAAAAGACATTTTTTACCCCTTTTTTGACTTTTCGGAATTCTTAAGAAATAGTAAAAATTGAAATTTCGTAATAATTCTGGTAGGGGCGATAGAATAATGTAATAAAGTAATAACGATAGAGAAAGCTCTCATAAAATTTCAAACAAATTGGTTCCGTAGAACTTGAGATATCGTGTCAACCGTCTCGAAAAATGAGGTTTCGAGAAACACGCGTTTAAAGTTTTGCTCTATTTAGATTCTGGATAGATTCCAACTAAACCGCGATATTAAAATGGTTTTAACTTTTAGAATAATGCTAATTTCAAAAAATCCCTTTAAGGAGATATTTTGAACATTGGAAATATGAAGAAAAATATATTTTTTTTCTAGACTAGAATATTGCCTTAAGCCTCGATTACATTGAGCGAGTTTACAAGCTACTAGCCGGTAAGTTTATAAGCGGGTGAATCGGCGAGTGAGATTGTCATGATGACACACAAAACTGTCCACTCGCTAAGTAGCGACAGTAGCAGCTAAAATAACGACTCCCGCGCCAAGAAATTCTGTAGAAATTCTGTGAAGACATTTTGTAGAAAATTAGAGCTCGCTGCTAGCGCCACATGCCAGCCAATAACGGCTCCCGCCCGAACTAATTCTGACAGTCGAAATCAGCTGTTGGTGGGCCGCCATCTCTAGGCAAACACTACTACAACTTTTTTCGTAGATTGTCCACAATCTGCTAGTTAGCAAGTAATTCGATGACACTGAAAGCGTGTTCACACACAGCTATAAAATATGTAGCTTGGCCTATTTCAGCATATCTCTCGCCATATATTCCCATTGGGAATGTA
This sequence comes from Glyphotaelius pellucidus, assembly GCA_936435175.1. NCBI lineage: Eukaryota > Metazoa > Arthropoda > Insecta > Trichoptera > Limnephilidae > Glyphotaelius > Glyphotaelius pellucidus. The sequence continues at coordinate 17,407,108 of OW386557.1, read as the reverse complement.
TGGCGAGCGAAATGCTGTAATAGGCCAAGCTACATCTTTTATAGCTGTGTGTGAACACGCTCTGAGCGAGTTTACTAACAGATAGTGAATTTCCCAGAGAGTAGCTTGTAAACTCGCTCAATGTCATCGAGGCTTTATGGATGTAATTTATGGATGGCCCCCTACTACATGCCTATCAGTACCATAAAGTCCTACGCATTTCACTAACACCTAAAAATGTTAAGGTACTACCTACCTATATTTGTAACTAGCTGGGGTACCTACCGGTTACGCGGCTTCGCTCAGGACAACATTCGAGTGTTCTGGAATGTTCCACAATGATATACCTAGGATTTTCCGGGATGTTCCCGGAAAGGTTTCAGACTTTCCCGAACATTTCAGAATGTTCCGGAATTTTAGCGGCACGCAAAACTGTACACTTTCTTTTAAAATATGTATTGATTAATCGGTTGTACTAATATACCTACCTAAGTACCTACTATTACGAAATGTTTTTTTTTTGTATCAGGCAATTCACCCTAAAAAGAGTGCTGTGTTACGAAATGTTAATATAAGTAGATTCGTTCAGATTTCATAGAAGAATCTAATGATAGTCGGGCGAGAATCTCACTGGATTCTGCAGAATATGAAAATATATTTTTTTGTTAAACTTTTGGTTTATATTACCTACTTTGGTAGAGGTGTCGGATATCCAATAAATGGTTCCCGGGGCGGTGGTACCCATATCCGCCTCCCAAATTGAAATTAGGGGCCATCCATAAATTACGTCACACCTTAAGGGGGGGGGGGAGTAGAGAAGTGTGATATTGTGTGACAAGGGGTATGGGGGGGGGGGTCATCAGCTCTGTGACGTCACACGTAAAAATATAAATTATTAAAACGCAAATAAATTTTAGAGATTAAATTGCAAAATATGTGACGTCACCCTAGGGGGAGGGGGGTCTCACAAATGTGACGATGTGTAACAGGGATGATGTGTAACAATCAAGAATGATTTTTGGTGAATCTAAGTACTGTCATATAACCACGCTTCTAAGGGATCGTCTTCATTGGCTTCGATGTCCTGAAAGAATAATGAATAAGAATGGCGCCAGCCTATATATCGGAACTATGTGTCCGACAAAACTTAAGGGAGAGACAGCTTACTCTAAGGTCAGCAGATCTAGATGTTAATAATCGTTTAATCGAACTTTCTAGGTCAAATCGAGCCGTTTGCTCTTGCAAATTGCTCTTTTCGTGTAACTGGCCCTCTCATTTGGAATAAACTTCCCTCAGCTCTTACTAATATCCAGAATTTGGCTGAATTTAAACGGGATTTAAAAACAAAATTATTTAAAAAATCATACCATTCATGAATCCTAACACATTTTCAATACACGTATTTTTACACGTACGTGTATTTCAATACCTAAGCCATGCTCTCAAGTTTCCGATAATTGTTTGGTTTCGGTTTCCTCCTAATTGTATTTTTATGTTAATAGTCGAATATAATGTCAGAATATTTCTCATTTCTAAACGCTAGTATATAATATTTTAGTTTTAAAGTTCTTGTTTTGTCCTGTGCTCCAAGCACCGTTATTGTTTATTATTATTGTCCAGTGTGTGCTATGAAAGCACGGTTTTTGTTAAATTTTGTTCTCTTGTCATTGTTTTGTAAATACTGTATATTCTTTGTTTCATATTATTTTAACAATATTTTGTAATGGATTCATGAAATTCGTGTGACGTAATTTATGGATGAACCCTTACGTAAAATGAAAATTCACTTTCGTCGTTTGGAATGAAAGTCATTTAAGTGCAATAATTTATGTGGGTACCTACTTATTCTATGACATTCAGAAATATTCGTATTGTCCAGTCATCCCGAAAGTTAACCTTTTTTAAACGAAACTAAATAACCATTACGCTGTTTCTCCGGAGGAGTAGGTAGGTAGGCAGGAGGATGGACCGCCACAACTGTCTTGGCACACATTCCTCGCTTCATTCGCACCCATACGTCGTTTCCATGTCTCCATACAATACTCGTCTGTTAGCATGGCTCAAGAATTTGATTCACTTGCTGGTGGTCAGGGGCGTATAACTTACTAAAATTTTGAAACTAATGGCGTCCCCGCCGAATGCATCCGGTTTATGTATTTATTTCGATGATGACGGTGATAGTTGTTAGAAACATCCGGTAGATTAGTATATTTATTATCCGGTAGAGGGATTTTATTTGACATTTTTAGCGTCGATGTTATTGCGTGTTATGACTGGTTTATTTATGTGCGTGTTGTACGTAAATATTTTGAATTTAAAGTGTTGGTTGCTAATCGTCGCTCTAGTTCGTTTTTGTCCAACAGACCATTTTTAGCGAAATTGAGTTAAGTATGCAGTTGTTCTCAGAAAGTCTTTATTTATACAATACAAGTTAAAAAAAAAAATTTAAAAAATTTCGTAAAGGGTTTTCAAAACGCAGTTTGTCTTACGTCCTCCAAAATGAAACAACATTTCGAGCGTGTTAATCCAACATCCACACGTTGGCCAAAAGAAACCCTCGTTTTTAAACCGGCCGTTCAGTTACATTTCATATAAATTTCTCCAACATCCAAGGGATATCTTGACCTACGTGTGAAATTTGAACTCTCGGTTGCGGCCGTATCTCTCTAACAGACCAAACAGCCAATAGCATCGCAAGCTGAGGACCACGTGATTGCTCTCATTTCAAACATTCGTTCATAACGCCACGGAAGTAAACATCTTCACTTGTGATTTTACTATTTACGACATTGTTTTACTAGTTTTCTGGGAGATTTCTTTACACAAAGTTCCTAATGATGTACACTGTAGAAAAAGATAAAAATTCCCAATGAAAACAAAGCAGGTAATTAATATTTTATTATTTTCTCAGCAAATTGTTTCAACTGATCGTTGGTTACAGGGTGGTTATAATAACATTAAACAATATTATTTTACAATATTTTATGTATACATAATATATTATATAATCGAAATACCCAATGCTATTATAACCACTCTGTAACGAATTGATATTATTACCTATGTATACATAATATATTATCATACATGCCGAGTTCTATATGATAGTGAAATATTGTAGTAAAAATTGAAATCACTTAATACCGTTATTTCAATTGGTTGAAATCAACATGATTCAAATCAAATCAATTTATATATTAAAAAATATATAAATAAATAAATGAAACGAAAGATTAATTAATTTTATAAAATTTAAATTTCATTTTATCCTGACGAAGAAGCTATTGGTTGAAACATGTTGAAAATATTGATAAAATAAGTGATGTATACAAAGTGATTTGTTTTCATATTGAAATGACTCCAAAAAGTGAATTTGCCACTAAAAGAAGTATTATAAGTAAATTAATTTGTCATGCGTCATTTACATGAAATTAGGTAAAATGTAATTTCTAACCAATTTTTTATTTATTTCTGTTACAGAGTTGACAAAGTTAAAAGAATTTTAAACTTTGATATTGCAGCAGGCGATGATGAGCGATTCTACTCGAGATATTTAAAACAAGTTTATTATTAAAATAAGGAAATGAAGGAGTTTTAGTTTTCGGTACATTTCGTGCCTAACGTGTCTTTATTTTAATCAACCAAATCTTACTGTAACAATGAAGTATTTTTGGTACATTAAATTAGGTACCCATTAATATCTTATTACTGAAATCTTCATGGGAGAATTGTACACTGAATGACAATGAAAGCATTTCTTTTTTTTTAATACTATATTGAGTGCCTCAAATTTCTATGTGTTCGTTTATTTCTTACCTATTCCAGTTTTTTGTTGTTGTTGTGTCAATGTCAATAAAACCTTATTACTATTCGCACATTTTTAATGATTATCCTATTCTTTTTACTTATTTCTTTCCTAGATCCATTTTCAGTTCCTTTCATTGCAGCCCATTTCGTAACCCTTCTAATAATTCGGCCCAACTAAGTGGTATCTCAAACACAGTATTGTTATGGAGCTAAATGTGGTTAGAAAGGTTTTATGATCTCTTTTTGACAAGTCTATATTGTGTAATAGAAATAAATCGTATCCCATGTGTTCAAACATAGAATCATTTTTAAAAAGAATTCGTCGTCTATTGTTTTACACATTTCTAAAGAACTTGTAGCTATCTATTGTGTTTCGAAATCCTTTGAATTATCTTTTTTATTTTAAAATGTTGGATACCACACTTCTGTTATAAGACGGCGGCCTCCCGTGGTCGAGGGGTAAGGCATCCGACTAACGATCCGGAAGTCGTAGATTTCAATTCCAGCGTGCACAAGTAATTTTTATTTTGATAGTTTTTTGTAATTTGGGAGGCGGGTACGGGTACCGCTGTCCCTGGAACCATTTATTGGATAACCAATACCTCTGCCGTAGGTCACCTCAAGTGGTTCGCTACATTTGGTGATTTAGCAGGGGTGCCCGAGTTAATGGGGGTGAAGTTTGTCCAGGTCTTGGCGGCGGATGCGACTGCTCACCTACTGCGTGGCGAGAGAGAGCTTGGTTAAGAGAGACCTTTTGACCTTTCCAGCCGGACTCTCTCGACCCATCGCTTTGCATCGCAATTGGAGGGATGGATTCATACGTCCGTTACTCTCAGACACACTGACCTCCAGATCCCTACCCACCCCTCATATCTTTTTTCTTCCTTCCTATCCTTCCCTTACTTAAAAAGACCCTCCACAAAGCATCCACTAAGATGACATAGAAACTGAGGGAAATTATTTTCCTCGGGGCCTCCTGCGTGGAGTTTATATAAAAAAATTATAATATTTCACAACTAAATAATTAAAAAAAACGTACATGTATTAGTGTGTTTTTTAATGATCAAAAAGTGAAATAACACATATCAATAAAAAAAGGATGTACCTATATGTAAAATATGGTTCCATGCCAACTGATAATAAAGACAACTCAACACCTCTTTGAAAAGCCATTAAAAGCTATGAAAAAAAATTGTTTTAAAATAACCCATAACCCTAACCTAACGTGACTTATTTAACCAATTTTTTATGATTTTTTTTCTTCACTTCTAATGACTTTTCTGAGGTGGTTCTGAGTTGGTTTCATTCTGACTTGTACGGTCACCGTAAAATATTACATATGGTGTATTTGCGGCACGTTAAGATACTTTCAATATCACCCTGGTGTAAGTCCACCATTTCAAATTGAAGCATTGCCTGAAAAGACTTAAGGTCGTGTTTGATAACTAGATCTGAATAGCCAGGTACTAACCAACATTCCTAACTGCTTCCCCTCCCCACTACATTCAGTCTCAAAAAATACGCCGATTGGGTATGTCATAGCCTGACTGGCTCCATGTAGTTGGGATCAAGTTGGGACTCTTGGGCGGTATTTTAAACTCGTTTCCCAATCAAGTGATATATTATTTCTAAAAAATTGTCGAATGTTCTCAGAAACTATTTAAAAATCACACCCAAAAATTTAGGTCTCACCTCGAAAACATACGAAACCTAAAGCTAAATCTTTAAGTATCAAAGTTCAATGATTTGAAATTCTTTCCGATCTCCCTGTAATACCAAGCACGTTAGATAAAGCAACTTTACGCAAGAGTTAAGCGCTCTTGTCCAATATCCAGTTTCCTTAATCCAATATCCAACTTTCGCAAACAAGAATTCGTCACTTTGGCCAACATCCAAATTAAAAACGTGTTTTCTGCGTAATTTTAAACATTTACAACTTATTTTACTTAAAAAAAACAATTTCTAACACTTTAAAATATTTTAGTAGACTAACAATTTAGCTAATTTCATTATACATGCCTTTTTCGTAAAAAAAACTTCAAAGCGCTATTTCTCACGATTTACGTTTTGGTCTGTTGGACAAAAACGAACTAAAGCGACGTAATGTTAAAGCGCGTCGAGAAATCATTAAAAAGCCGTGCAGCGTTAAAGGCTTCACAGAATTAACTAAAGTCAGTTTCGTGCGACGTGCATGTCGAACGGAAATGTTTATTTATGTTCGACCATAATTTGATGCTTGATTTGCCGTTGGACATATTTTTATTCAAAATGTGTTTACATGAATTCTAGAGGTGAAAAAATGGTATACACACGTCTATAATTGAGATCAAGAAATCAGGTAATTACATAAAACATTTACATTCATCTTAATTTATCTGTAAATCAATTTGAGGTTAATGACATTTGCTTACGAAAAACTTTTTTGAATTTATCGTGAAAACAAGCTTATGGGGTACTAGTGGTTAATGTTTTACATATTTCGTTTCAGAAAATGTTCGAACACCTCGTAACATGCAGCATGCCGCTTGAAGTCCCGAAAACCCTTCTGGACAGAAGGAAAAAGTCTCTGATCACCTCTCACCCCAGAAGATAGGTGGAAGCTTGAGTGACAATTGGCCAAGGTGAAAATGCCCATCTCATACAAGACCTCGTACAAGGTAAAAATAATAATGTTTTACTTAACAAACCTTCAATTAATAAATCATCATGTTTCCCCGCAGGATAGGCGGAGAGGACGGACTGCCAAACAACTCAGTCTTTGCATACAATCCTTGCTTTATTCAATTTTACATTTAAATGTATGTGGAGTATTTAAATGGTAGCATTCGCATTTCTCCGTAGGAGCTCAATACAAAATGTTGTTTTGTGAACATAATTTCATTTGAGATACAAATATCGTAAAAAGTGTTTTCAATTTTCAGATATAGCAAGAACACCAGAGGAGAATTCAACGCCTCAGTTGAAGACATGTCGCATGATTCCAAAGAAAGGTGATTTTGTTTATATCTCTACTTGCTACGATTTCTTGCACGTATAACAGGGTCAAATAATGCTCGGAGAGCTTAGTTTAACCTCTCGTTTCCACCATAAAGAAAGAGGGACCCTGTTGCAGATGATTATTAATGATCCACTATCTCGGTAGCAGTCCCAATGAGTGGTATGGATCGTACGTTGATTACAATCCATGCAAGTGATTTGAATATAATTTTGGTATGAGTTTTAGAGCGGCAAAGGTTGTCTATCGCTCACGTATTTCGACCTACAGAATTCATGTAAACCGATTCACACATACTATTCCGACTCTTGGACGTGGCCTGTCGCATACATACTTTGTTCATCACAAGTATTATGCGTTCCCAAATTTATTAATGTGATGTATGGTTTTTTAAATGTGATATATTTATTTCAGAACTTTTGCTGTGAGATGGCTGAAATGGGTCCTCATCCTATGGGAAAGTATACTCATACATCTGTTATTTTGGTTGAAAGGAAATAATATTTATATGTTTAGAATATTTAGATTTTTTATTTCGTTCTACAAGAACTAAAATATATATGGAGACAGGAAAGGAAAAACGGCTAAAACGCCATATAGCTGTGATATTAAAGATGTACGAACATAAACAAACAGTATAACTTATTATGTAGGTTCATCTTTAATGTCACGGCAGTACGACGCTCTAGCCATTTTTCCTTTCCAGTATCAATATTTCCAGCGGATCCAGTGTTTTATATGCTATTGTCGATTGTCTTTCTGAAAATTAAAAAAGTATTTTAAAATGTACCCCTGAGTTATCATTTTCAGGATAACAGGTTTCCGTCTGACAAAGCTCCCTGCTGAGAAAATGAGCTGTAAAAAATGATGTAAAGCTCATTTCCTCAGGATAGCGTTTTGTCAGATGGAATGATGTTGTCCTGGGGAAACTTTCACCTTTTTGTGCTTTCAAGCATTTTTGTTTTTTAAATAATTTATTGGGCTAATGAATGAAGTAGGTCGAGTGCGATTGTATTGTCTATGGTAGACAAATAAACTTCCTCTATCTTTTAGTCTACTCGCGCCGTTGCAGTTCATTTTATGGGTTTATCTGTGGTTTTGATGACAGATATGACGACAGACCATTTTGTATGGAGAAGGCCCGAAGATATCGATCTAGGGATTAGTATATTTATGCTGGTGGTCTACAACTACAACAAGCCAAGTTTGCCCTCATTTAAATTTGTATGGATTATGAAGCTCAAATTCAAAGGTATTGAAAATGTAATATTAGAAATTGAACCCGCGACGACAGGGTGGGTAGGTACCAATGCATTTAAAAATTCGACTCCGTCTAATGTACTATAATATGGATGAGCAAACAAAAATCTAATATTTTCTATGTAAGATTCCTTTTCGAATTTTAGCGACATCTCTCGTAGCAGTTATGAAGTTTACATTAGTTCTAGTAGGAATCTACTTTACCATCCAGAACTGCATGACAGACAAGAACAAAATATTGACAATAAAAATACCATAATGACATTGGCAAATGGCTACCTTTATTATGAAATAATGTATCACAATTTCTCATCAAAATAAATAAGCGTGTGATGATATTTAAGCAAAAAACATCCGGAGAAACATTTTAGAAACCAATAAAAACATGGCTTTTACCAAATTCACGTGAATTAGAACATGCAAAACATTGTTATTATTGTGGCGGACATATTTAGCACATTGTGAAATAACAAAGTTAAAAATGATATTAAGAATTGACAACATTTGCTTACCATTTGAATGTCTTCATCGACAACGGCCATGGCTTCGTAACTCATTTTTAGCGATAATTAACGATTATTTTAATGCAAAAACAATATTTATTATGAACGAACAATTCTCGCTTATGACACAACGTGTGTATGTTTACAAACTAAGCAAGGACATTCAACATTCAACTGACGTCATAGGTTTGGTCTTCTTTCAAGAAATAGTATTAAAAGGAAGCAATTGAATTTTTCACTTTCGTAAAAAGGTTCTAGTTAAATCGTTTGCAAAAATCTACGAAAAATAAACTTTTTGAAGTGTACTAAAATATAAACTTGACCACGTCCAGCCAACTCCATAGAGAAATATTTTATAGAGCTTGTCGTTTCAAGCGACTCAATATTCTATTTGTCTTACACCAGCTTAAGAAATAAATTTGTTTACAAATTCGACATAAAAACCTTAATTAGTACATTTTCAACTATTTTCATATGATTTATGGACAAATATTAAATTCAGACTTTGCCCTAATCGTTTGCCATACACAACATTGGTAATTAGTAAATGACAAATTTTGTGTACAAAAATAGAGATTACAGAATAATAAATTATACTTAGTAAATGACTGAGTATTGACAATAATCTATTTCCACGTGTATCAGTGTACCTACCCATTTTCTAATCTTATTATGACTTCAAGGTTGTTTAAAAATAATATGTGTTGGATCAATGGAACACAGTACCACAACAAAATGTTAAATCAATACTTCGGTAGTTAATAAGATTTAAATATTTAAAAAAATTATATCCCAACGTATGTATTGTTTCTTGACAAGAATGTATTTGAAAATATTTTAACCCCTTGAATGGCAGGAGACCGTATTTGTCCCAGCTCACATACGTCTCATATAAATCACTGTAACTCTTTTACTATCAGAGTGAGAAATGTGTTCTAAACGATGTTAGAAAGGAAAAACACCACGCTTTATAGTCTAATCAAAAAAATAATCATAAAAAATTAAAATGTACACTTTTCTTTATGAAACCAAAGTATTGAATCACATTTTGAAAAAAAAAAAATTGAAACTGATAATTTTTTATTAGTTATTTTTATATGATAAGACAAAAAAGTGAGGTGACAATAACGTTTATAATACATTTGTGTAATATAATATATAAATGATTGTTTCTGTTGTCAGTAATTTTAGTTAGAAAAAACGTGAGTTGAGCCATTTTTAAAACTTTTTTGTGGTTGCAAGCAAAATTTTTATAAGTATTTAAAAAATAATATGTTTATTACGTATTTTATCACCTTTCAAAAACTGTTATTTCTTTACAATAAAATGCAAAGAAATATTCCATTTATTTGCATTTTATTGTAAAGCGGAATATTTCGACCCTCTGAAAAATACGCCAAATTTCTGAAGGGTTTTAAAACGGAATACAATCCATTGGAGTATAAATATATACATGATTTTAATTTTTCGAAGAACAGTTAACTTTGTGATGGCATAATTGAATAGTATTATTAGGCTTGCATTTTTTGCGTGGTTGATTTCGGAACCCAGCTTCGAGTGCATGGCTGACGCCACGCCATGCGCGCCGCGCCACAAACAAAGCTCCCGTTGTAATTCGGTTTTGAATTCACGAATTCGTCACAAGATGTCACCACTTCCGTCGGCAGGACGCATAGGAATGTGCCCCCCCTAGGTATAAGTTCTACGAATTTGTGAATCTGGAGCTGGAGTATCTCCCCGGATATAGAAAGATTGACGGTAATACTCAGTTGTATCGAGCGGCTGTATATTACGTATGACGTCATTGCCCGTCCCGGTGACTAGCCATCATTGGTTGACAGTGGATACGAGAAACGGGCTAATTTTGGAACCAGTTCCTATTGGATTTATAAAATGGTTACCAACACTGACTGGGCGAGGCTGAACCAAAAGCCGCCCGCATGGCTTAACAGTAAAAACCTCCAGAGCTTGTTTGTAATAAGTGAAAAGTAGGAAGAATTAAAATACACAATATCAGGTTATTCCTAACCTGGAAATTTTAGTCTTTGCTTTTAAAAAAGTTATACATTCACATGTAGCAAACACTTTGCTTGTGTACATAGAGTTGTTATAATAACTAAATTAGAATACCACTTTGGTTTTGTAAAACCAACCGGTTTCGATTCAACCTGAACCTTCATCAGTTTATAAAAAACACATTAAATTAAGTTACGGTAATTTAGAGGTAGCAGAAGAGGGAGAGAGAACATCAAATTTGGTGGGGGAAATAACAAAATAACAAAAATAAATAATAAAATAATATTAAATACAAAAATTTATTCATAAAGACGTTTATGGGAGATATTTGACCATCTCCAGAGGGCCATCAGGGGGACTCCGTATGGCAATCAATGGCAGTGTTGATGGTATTTTAGGATTGGCACAGTCTGCGCCGTAAGCTTCCGTGACCCGTGGCGGAGAAGTGCTCTGAAAGAGTGCACTCGTCATTCCTCAAGGAACATTTCCGTGGTGCTGCAGTATCTCTATAGGTGGATATTATATTGTATTGGGTGGGTATTATATTGTAAACGACTTTTAAGTTCTGCCATTGCGATGCAGTGTAATCTACCCACAGTTCTGATATATACACTGATGTGCAGAATGCCATAACGCTCTATGCATTGACTTTTGTACTGCAAAAGCGAAAAAGCCTTGACAATATACACTAGAAAAAATTCTCCAATTCCCTGTATATGTACGCAATATAATACAAAATTCTACAATATAGATATCTTTAACAATACCCTTCAGAAATACCGAATAGAAGTAATGCGTACAATCGAAAATTAATACCAGAGTGTGGAACGTACAGGGAGCATCTCCTATCCTTACCATATTAATTTTAAGTTGTAATTAAACTTCATCTCCAAGTAACTCTAACAAAGGAAACCATTTTGGCTTGACTTTATCTAACTTGTATGTTATGTATCTCTATATTTGTATGTACCTATAAGCTGTTTGTCTCTTACAAATAAATAAATATTTTTTTTTTTTTTTTATAAGAAAAACTCTCTTTTAAAACTTTTGAAGGTTATTCCCATCAACGTAATATATCATTGAAGTAGAAGATAACACTTATAATCGAAATGAAAATATGAAAGAAAACAAGACACAGAAAAATAGAAAAAGACAATGGTCGCCGGTTAACCGTCTAACCGGTTAGACGAGAAGTCTGGGTTCGAGTCCCAGTTGCGACCATTGTCTTTTTCTATTTTTCTGTGTCTTGTTTTCTTTCATATTTTCATTTAGATTATAAGTGTTATCTTCTTCTTCAATGATATATTACGTTGATGGGAATAACCTTCAAAAGTTATAAAAAGAGAGTTTTTCTTATAAAAAATTGAATATTCATTTAGACTTTCATAAAGTCAATAGTTCCATATGAATAAATTCGGATACATTTATCCGAGATGCTATTCAGGTTACAAACCAATTCTTAGAATGATCGTTTCCAATACAAAGAGTAGTTGCCTATAATATGGAAAAAAGAACTAGTTGGATAATATTGTTGATTCTAAATATTTGAAATATGAGATCGACAAATATGACGGTTTGACAGAAGGTGGCAATAGCGAAATTGGATAACGTGCACGTCCCGGTTAGACGAGAGGTCTGGGTTCGAATCCCAGTTACGACCTTTACCTTCTTCTATTTTTCTGTGTCTTGTTTTCTTTCATATTTTCATTTAGATTATAAGTGTTATCTTCTTCAATGAAATAAATAAAATGTCATCTTTAGTATCCTAGGGGAAAATCTTGTGTTATCTACATCAATGCCAAAACCTGATTCAATGCCATTGCCAGGCATAGCACAATGTTAAATCAATAACTCATTTTCATTCTCATCTTACAAATTGTCTAAATTATTTGTTGAATCATGAAAATGATCTTGAACAGGTCCGACTCTCTGAAATCAAATGAAAGTTTCAACCATGAAAACGAAATTGAAACCCTCAAAGCAGAACTGGAAAATGAAAAGATATTTAGGTAGGTACCCGTGAAAATCCCTTTTGCACAAACTATACCTAAACATTACTTTTACACTAGTACAAATAATGCACACTAAAGACTCCTAGATCTTTGTTACATGATCAGGAGTGATAAAATCGAATTTACCCTGAGTTGTCCAAAAGACGAATTATTTTATATGCAGTAGAAAGAATAGTAAGGTGCACCTCATGGATTCAAAACCTATGTGGCTGGTAGGAGTGCAGTTCCGTTGAGTTGCTGCAGTCCGCAGGGTGAAGATTGCCCTGTGACAGCCAATTTAAGAAAGGGGAGAGCATTAGAAGAATTATACATGCACAAAGATTTTCATATTGTAATACTTTCATTCTTTCTTACCATACAATCGGTTGAATACGTAAGTAAAGTTGTCGACATTCTTCACTTCAATACAATCTATCAAAACATTAACCATTATTAATAATATCCTTAAGTTAGTACCGTTAATTTATAATTTATTCTATTACCTACATATTAAAATTTGGACTTCACAATATTCAGATATAATCTGTGAAAAATTGCAACTTTCCTTTATATTTATAAGGAAGTTCATAGTGCATTTTAAAACCTTTATAATAAATATTGTTTGTGTTCCCGATAAATATGTTTTAGGAAGCCTAAAATCGTTGCAACTTCTCATAGGATGGCTATGAACTGTAATTAATAGTAACAGTCTTTAGTATAATTCGGTAACATTATATTTTTTAACTTATAAATACAGTGGTACCTCTGCCGAACTTACTTAAGTTCGATAAGTAAGTTCGTCACTCCTAGACACATTGACCCCCAGATTCCTACCCACCCCTAATACCTTTTTCTTCCCAAAACTTCCTCTCCTTCCTTTCCCTAAAAAGTCCCTCCACATAGCAGCAGAGATTTTTCTCCTGGAAATCTCCTATTTGGAGCTAATGTAAAAAAAATAAATGTGTTTTCCAGGGATAATGCAAAATATCGTAACAGTGAAATTGAAAAAGCAATTTCGAAGATCCAAGAACATCTCCAGCGGGAGGATTTTCCCTGGGACCAAGACGATGAACTTAAAAATGTGCAAATAAAGATTGAAGAACTAACCGAAGAAATCAGGAAACTCAATGACGAGTTGCCCGAACTGAAGAACAAACTAAAGAACGCAAAAGCCTGTGGTAAAGGTAAGAAAACCATCAAGGCACCATCCATAGACAATAAGAAAAAAAGAGCAATAAAACATAGTAGTGTACAACCAAACTGCATAGATTATCAAGCAGCAGAGCCAATAAAAGTTACGTGTCTAGTGAAAAAAAGCAGGGCACCAGTGATGCGATGCTAGATGCGATTTGTAGTTGTACGGGTGAGCGATGTTGGCGACATGCATTCCGCTTGTGTCGTTGTACTGATAATGGTTCACATCCATCTCCCTTGTTCATTTATCTATGGCACCGTCACATTTCACTGTTGTGATATTTTAACCCGATAATCGCATTTATATGAGATATCTATTTTGTCTACAGAAAAGTTTGTGACAAATGTGTATGATTGGGCAAGACCCCGAATCAACCTCCAACTAATGACTGAATTACAACTTCCGCGGCCGAGTGGTCAAATCCTCGGCTACGAATCCAGGGGTCGCGATTTTGAATCCCAGCATACATATGATTTTTCAAAAAAAAAAAAATTTATTGACAAATATGCATTTGTATCATCCGCCATTCAAAATCTAAACTTGGCTTGAAATGGTTTTAGCTATGTTTGGTTTCCAGATCTGAATAACCAATAACTTACCACAACACATTGAGGTCATCATTGATAAATAAAAAAATTGCACAACTTTCCACGATAATGTAACTAAACTACATAATTGTATTGTAACAATTTATATCTTTCATACTTTTTTCATGTGCACTGCCGCTGTATTAATTTAGCTACTTTCTGTAAAACATCCAATCGGGCGTAATACATTTTTGCTAATTACAAACTTGCTTTACAACAAACTGTTCATGATTATATTTATAATAACATCGCATGATGTCACCGATTTGCGGAGATTGGGAGATAGGGGGGAGTACTAGTAATAAAAATAACTAATGTAGTAAAAATATGTTTTTTTTCTATTTTTTAATCATTACTGAAGGGAATTACTGAATTTTAAACGATTACTAAGTACTTCTTTTTTCTCTTATTAAAATTACACTTTTTGAACTCATTTGTACAACTTTACTTAATAATGTAACTACACACCTACTTGTAGTGTACCTACTTATGTCTCTCACATTCAGTTTATTACGCTATGTAATATATTCTGTACATTTATTATTACACTCCCGTACAACTTACCTATAATAATGTATACATGTAAAAGCCTTCAAGGGATTAATCAATAAATGAGTCGTTTAATTTCTATATCCGCTATATCAACTAATTCGGAGAAAACCGCAAAAAACTGTCACATCTTTAGCGTAAATAAATAATTGCTTTTTATTTTTTTATATAATGAATTGCAGTAATATAATTCGAAAAGTGTTCATTTTTCAATGTATGTCTAGCAATATTTGAGTAATTTCGATAAATAAAATCGATATAGTGGATTTTGATACTCACTTTGTGATTTACTCATGATATAGAGGCTTTTGAAACTCAATTGACCTGGCGCGCGAGCTTCTAAACCCGCCATCTTGGCAAAATAAGTGCTCGTGATTGGTTGAATTCCGATACAGCGGGTTTCGATAGTAACTTCTTGAAGGATATAGCGAGTTTTGTTTCTCACTCGCAGTTTTAACATGGTTTTTGGTTGTGATGAGGGAGGTTTTGAAACTCAATTTTAGGTTCATCGTATTCCACGCAAAAATGTGAACAAGATGTCATATCAGATCAATTTGGCAAAAAATCGAATAAAGCTGGTATTGAAATTATAGGACTCATGTATTTTAAAAGAAAGTGTACTACAATGTGCGTGCCGCTAAAACCCAAAAACGGGTCCCAGTACTCAAGAGAGTTATATGGTGTGGTAGCCCTCAATCCCTCATCCATGAAGAAGGTTCACATTTTTACCTGAAGGGCTTGATTTTGAAGATATAAGGGCTGGAAGTTTCGCCCTTTAGAAATTTCTAGAACAGTCCGGAACATTCGAGAGCATTCCATAATATTCCAGAACATCCCGGAACATTCTGGAATTTCGTGGAATGTTCGGGAATAGTCTGGAATTTTCGGGAACATCCCAGATCATTGTGGAACATTCCAGAACACTCTCGAATGTTGTAGAATGTTCAGGAACATTGTGGACCATTTGAAGCCTTTGGTGTGGGTGGGGTTACCCATTGGTAGGGATATACAAAACAAGATTCGTTGTGGGTTCAAACGTCAGTTCAATCTCATATCAACTCCCTGAGCGAAGCCGGACACCCCAGCTAGTTAATAAATAAATAAAATGATAATCTTTTTTTGCAGAGTGTAAAATGAAGCACGATGATCTCAATATCAATCTGGATGCCATGAATGAGGTACCTACCTACATTTTCATTTTTTTTAACAAAATTGACAGACACTTACCGGAAAATGCCGGATAATAGAGGTATGTGATACGACACAAGTTGTGGGTTTTGTTCCATAATACATACATTTGTAAAGGTGATGAAACTTTGTACATAATAAAAAATTGATCACTATCAAGTTTAGAAGTATTCGCATTGTGACGAAAATTGACAGATTAATTTTATTTCTTTTTTTTTATTATTTTTTTTTTTTTTTTTTTAATATTTTTTTCAAGAGCGGAGACGGTTTACATAAATAAAGTTCCCGTGAGCACTTAGGCCGTTATTTTACCTCATTCCTTTGACAGTAATCCAGTCCTTTTTACAAAGTTCACCAGGATTGTCATTGGAAATGAAGCTTGTGGAAAATGTATCTTCTGGTTCGACAATGTGTCTTCCCAGGTCTCATTTCTCCTCTTCACTCCTCCGCGGTTCTCTGAAGGCCCCACGAGGGAAGAGGGCTTCATCTCTCCTCTCCACTCCTTAGTTCCCTGAATGCTCCACGATGGAGAGTCCACCTCCCCTTGGTTCCCTAAAGGCCCCACAAGAGAAGATCCCACTCCACCTTGGCTCCCCGAGGGCTCCAGGAGGGAAGAGGACTTATCTCTCCTCTTCACTCCTCCTTGGTTCCCTAAAGGCCCCATAAGAAAGAGTTCACGGAGATGGCCTCATTTCTCCTCCTCACTCCTACATGGTTCCCTGAAGGCCCCACATGGGATGAGGACATCATCTCTCCACTCCTCCTTGGTTCCCCAAAGGCCCCGTGCCGGAAGAGTGCCCTTCCCTTTGGTTCCGTGAAGGCCCCACAAGGGAAGGGTTCATGGAGGTGGCCTCAGCTCTCCTCTCCACGGCTCCTCCTCTTGGTTCCTCCTAAGGGCCCCAGGAAGAAAGTCCACAGAGGTGGCCTCAGCACTCCTAGGTTCCCAAAAGGCCCCTAGTTTTCGAATGGTCCAATTTTTTTGTCCCACGAGTGACCAGGGAAATAGAAGGTCCACTCCAGCAGAGCCCCGAATGTTGGAGTAAGGTCTAAATACTCCGAGATGCGACCTTGTTTCTCGGAGGCACCGTTCTTGACACTGTTCCCCAGGACATTCAGCCTGAGCACGGTAGCTCCCACCTTGGCTTGGGATGGCTATTGCAGGTTTGTGTTTCCACTCCCTGAGCGATGGGTTCGCCACACTCCCTACGCTAAAGATTAATTTTTACTGCAATACAAAACTTGACTCCCCAGTTCGACGTGTAGTATCGGGTCCCTGACTAAAAGACATAACGCACATTGTAGCATATCACATCTCCTCAGATGTCAGCCGACGAAGTGTCTATGAATATATTATCCATTAAAAGAATGGACTTATTTTGTGAATTAAAAAATAAATTGTGTTTGACAGGTGGATCTTCTGAAGACAACAAAAAGATTGGAACGGATGAGAACTGATTTAAAAAGTGCCCTTGTGGGAAAAGAGTGGAGCCTGGATAACGAATCTAAGGTAAACGATGCTTATAGAATAATATGTACTAAATCATAAAATTTGTAAGTAAGTACACTTCTAAACAACATAATTTATGTACAATAAGGAACTCCAGTCCAATTTTTTAAATTTTTTTAAATGAATTTTTACCTTCTAACTTAAATAACTGCATATTTATTTTTATTTTTATAGTTAGTTTTAATAGTTAAAATAAATGTCAAAGTTTTAATTTTTCAAGATCCCCCGAAAACCACTGAATCTAGTGTGACGTCATCATGATCTACCGAAGTATGATTTTTGTAGGCAACTGGAATCAGCTGATCATCATGTTTTATGGATGCGGTGACGTCACGCCTCACAAATTCACCAATTTGACAGGGTGTTTTAATGAACTGTTTTAAAATGGACTTTTTAATATTTTTTTTAAACCTCTACGTTAAATATTATTTAATACAACTTATATATTCAGAATCAGCGTTTATTGATCTGTATGAACATATTTTTTAAAGCCATAATATTTTTCACTGGAGTTCCTTATTAAGATTTTTTAAATTAATTAATTAATTTTTTAGAATTAATTGATTAATTGATTAGAAAAGAAACAGTTTAATTTCATATAAGGAATTTTACAAATTGTTCAAGGAAACGTGACTATCTCAATTACAAATCTTTTTTCAAACTTTCTTCAGGCTGGTAAGTAAATTTGTTCAAGGAAACGTCACTATCTCAATTACAAATCTTTTTTCTTTGTTCAAGGAAACGTCACTACCTCAATTAAATATCTTTTTTCAAATTTTCTTCATGCTGGTAGGTAGATTTGTTCAAGGAAACGACATTATCTCAATTACATATCTTATTCAAATTTTATTCAGGCTGGTAGACAGATTTGTTCAAGGAAACGTCACTACCTCAATTACATATAATTTTTCAAACTTTCTTCAGGCTGGTAGGTAGATTTGTTCAAGGAAACGTCACTATCTCAATAACATATTTTTTCTAACTTTCTTCCGGCTGGTAGGTTGATTTGTTCAAGGAAACGTCACTATCTCAATTACAAATCTTTTTTCAAACTTTCTTCAGGCTGGTAGGTAGATTTGTTCACAGAACGTCACTATCTCAATTACAAATCTTTTTTCAAACTTTATTCTGGCTGGTTGGTAGATTTGTTCACGGAAACGTCACTATCTCAATTACAAATCTTTTTTCAAACTTTATTCAGGCTGGTAGGCATATTTTGTTCAAGGAAACGTTACTATCTCAATTACAAATCTTTTTTCAAACATTCTTCAGGCTAGTAGGTAGATTTGTTCAAGAAAACGTCATTATCTCAATTACATATCTTATTCAAATTTTATTCAGGCTGGTAGGTAGATTTGTTCAAGAAAACGTCATTATCTCAATTACATATCTTATTCAAATTTTATTCAGGCTGGTAGGTAGATTTGTTCAAGGAAACGTTACTATCTCAATAACAAATCTTTTTTCAAACTTTCTTCAGGCTGGTAGGTAGATTTGTTCAAGGAAACGTCACTATCTCAATTACAAATCTTTTTTCAAACTTTCTTCAGGCTGGTAGGCATATTTTGTTCAAGGAAACGTCACTATCTCAATTACAAATCTTTTTTCAAACTTTCTTCAGGCTAGTAGGTAGATTTGTTCAAGGAAACGTCACTGTCTCAATTACAAATCTTTTTTCAAACTTTATTCTGGCTGGTTGGTAGATTTGTTCACGGAAACGTCACTATCTCAATTACAAATCTTTATTCAAACTTTATTCAGGCTGGTAGGCATATTTTGTTCAAGGAAACGTTACTATCTCAATAACATATATTTTTTCAAACTTTCTTCAGGCTGGTAGGTAGATTTGTTCAAGGAAACGTCACTATCTCAATTACAAATCTTTTTTCATACTTTCTTCAGACTGGTAGGTAGATTTGTTCAAGGAAACGTCACTATCTCAATTACAAATCTTTTTTCAAACTTTCTTCAGGCTGGTAGGTAGATTTGTTCACGGAACGTCACTATCTCAATTACAAATCTTTTTTCAAACTTTATTCTGGCTGGTAGGCATATATTGTTCAAGGAAACGTCACTATCTCAATTATACATTTTTTTTTTACTTACTTTAGGCTGTATGGTAGATTTTATCAAGGAAACGCCACTGTTTCATTTACATATCTTTCTTCAAACTTTCTTCAGGCTGGTAGGTAGATTTGTTCAAGGAAACGTCACTATCTCAATTACAAATCTTTTATCAAACTTTCTTCAGGCTGGTAGGTAGATTTGTTCAAGAAAACGTCATTATCTCAATTACATATCTTATTCAAATTTTATTCAGGCTGGTAGGTAGATTTGTTCAAAGAAACGTCGCTATCTCAATTACAAATCTTTTTTCAAACTTTATTCTGGCTGGTTGGTAGATTTGTTCACGGAAACGTCACTATCTCAATTACAAATCTTTTTTCAAACTTTATTCAGGCAGGTAGGCATATTTTGTTCAAGGAAACGTTACTATCTCCATTACAAATCTTTTTTCAAACTTTCTTCAGGCTAGTAGGTGGATTTGTTCAAGGAAACGTCACTATCTCAATTACAAATCTTTTTTCAAACTTTCTTCAGGCTAGTAGGTAGATTTGTTCAAGGAAACGTCACTGTCTCAATTACATATATTTTTTCAAACTTTCTTCAGGCTGGTAGGTAGATTTGTTCAAGGAAACGTCACTATCTCAATTACAAATCTTTTTTCAAACTTTATTCTGGCTGGTAGGCATATTTTGTTCAAGGAAACGTCACTATCTCAATTACAAATCTTTTTTCAAACTTTCTTCAGGCTGGCAGGTAGATTTGTTCAAGGAAACGTCACTATCTCAATTACAAATCTTTTTTCAAACTTTCTTCAGGCTAGTAGGTAGATTTGTTCAAGGAAACGTCACTATCTCAATTACATATATTTTTTCAAACTTTCTTCAGGCTGGTAGGTAGATTTGTTCAAAGAAACGTCACTATATCAATTACAAATCTTTTTTCAAACTTTATTCTGGCTGGTAGGCATATTTTGTTCAAGGAAACGTCACTATCTCAATTACATATCTTTTTTCTTTGTTCAAGGAAACGTCAATATCTCAATAACATATTTTTTCTAACTCTCTTTAGGCTGGTAGGTAGATTTGTTCAAGGAAACGTCACTATCTCAATTACAAATCCTTTTTTAAACTTTATTCAGGCTGGTAGGCATATTTTGTTCAAGGAAACGTTACTACCTCAATTACAAATCTTTTTTCAAACTTTCTTCAGGCTAGTAGGTAGATTTGTTCAAGGAAACGTCACTGTCTCAATTACATATATATTTTCAAACTTTCTTCAGGCTGGTAGGTAGATTTCTTCAAGGAAACGTCATTATCTCAATTACATATCTTATTCAAATTTTAATCTGGCTGGTAGGCATATTTTGTTCAAGGAAACGTTACTATTTCAATTACAAATCTTTTTTCAAACTTTATTCAGGCTGGTAGGCATATTTTGTTCAAGGAAACGTTACTATCTCAATTACAAATCTTTTTTCAAACTTTCTTCAGGCGAGTAGGTAGATTTGTTCAAGGAAACGTCACTATCTCAATTACAAATCTTTTTTAAAACTTTCTTCAGGCTAGTAGGTAGATTTGTTCAAGAAAACGTCATTATCTCAATTACATATCTTATTCAAATTTTATTCAGGCTGATAGGTAGATTTGTTCAAGGAAACGTTACTATCTCAATAACAAATCTTTTTTCAAACTTTCTTCAGGCTGGTAGGTAGATTTGTTCAAGGAAACGTCACTATCTCAATTACAAATCTTTTTTCAAACTTTCTTCAGGCTGGTAGGCATATTTTGTTCAAGGAAACGTCACTATCTCAATTACAAATCTTTTTTCAAACTTTCTTCAGGCTAGTAGGTAGATTTGTTCAAGGAAACGTCACTGTCTCAATTACAAATCTTTTTTCAAACTTTATTCTGGCTGGTTGGTAGATTTGTTCACGGAAACGTCACTATCTCAATTACAAATCTTTATTCAAACTTTATTCAGGCTGGTAGGCATATTTTGTTCAAGGAAACGTTACTATCTCAATTACATATATTTTTTCAAACTTTCTTCAGGCTGGTAGGTAGATTTGTTCAAGGAAACGTCACTATCTCAATTACAAATCTTTTTTCAAACTTTCTTCAGGCTAGTAGGTAGATTTGTTCAAGGAAACGTCACTGTCTCAATTACATATATTTTTTCAAACTTTCTTCAGGCTGGTAGGTAGATTTGTTCAAGGAAACGTCACTATCTCAATTACAAATCTTTTTTCAAACTTTATTCTGGCTGGTAGGCATATTTTGTTCAAGGAAACGTCACTATCTCAATTACATATCTTTTTCTTTGTTACTTACTTTAGGCTGTATGGTAGATTTTATCAAGGAAACGCCACTGTTTCATTTACATATCTTTCTTCAAACTTTCTTCAGGCTGGTAGGTAGATTTGTTCAAGGGTTCTATCTCAATTACAAATCTTTTATCAAACTTTCTTCAGGCTGGTAGGTAGATTTGTTCAAGAAAACGTCATTATCTCAATTACATATCTTATTCAAATTTTATTCAGGCTGGTAGGTAGATTTGTTCAAAGAAACGTCGCTATCTCAATTACAAATCTTTTTTCAAACTTTATTCTGGCTGGTTGGTAGATTTGTTCACGGAAACGTCACTATCTCAATTACAAATCTTTTTTCAAACTTTATTCAGGCAGGTAGGCATATTTTGTTCAAGGAAACGTTACTATCTCCATTACAAATCTTTTTTCAAACTTTCTTCAGGCTAGTAGGTGGATTTGTTCAAGGAAACGTCACTATCTCAATTACAAATCTTTTTTCAAACTTTCTTCAGGCTAGTAGGTAGATTTGTTCAAGGAAACGTCACTGTCTCAATTACATATATTTTTTCAAACTTTCTTCAGGCTGGTAGGTAGATTTGTTCAAGGAAACGTCACTATCTAAATTACAAATCTTTTTTCAAACTTTATTCTGGCTGGTAGGCATATTTTGTTCAAGGAAACGTCACTATCTCAATTACATATCTTTTTTCTTTGTTCAAGGAAACGTCAATATCTCAATAACATATTTTTTCTAACTCTCTTTAGGCTGGTAGGTAGATTTGTTCAAGGAAACGTCACTATCTCAATTACAAATCTTTTTTCAAACTTTATTCAGGCTGGTAGGCATATTTTGTTCAAGGAAACGTTACTACCTCAATTACAAATCTTTTTTCAAACTTTCTTCAGGCTAGTAGGTAGATTTGTTCAAGGAAACGTCACTGTCTCAATTACATATATATTTTCAAACTTTCTTCAGGCTGGTAGGTAGATTTGTTCAAAGAAACGTCACTATCTCAATTACAAATCTTTTTTCAAACTTTCTTCAGGCTGGCAGGTAGATTTGTTCAAGGAAACGTCACTATCTCAATTACAAATCTTTTTCAAACTTTCTTCAGGCTGGTAGGTAGATTTGTTCAAGAAAACGTCATTATCTCAATTACATATCTTATTCAAATTTTATTCAGGCTGGTAGGTAGATTTGTTCAAGAAAACGTCATTATCTCAATTACATATCTTATTCAAATTTTATTCAGGCTGGTAGGTAGATTTGTACAAGGAAACGTTACAATCTCAATTACAAATCTTTTTTCAAATTTTCTTGAGGCTGGTAGGTAGATTTGTTCAAGGAAACGTTACTATCTGAATAACAAATCTTTTTTCAAACTTTCTTCAGGCTGGTAGGTAGATTTGTTCAAGGAAACGTCACTATCTCAATTATAAATCTTTTTTCATACTTTCTTCCGGCTGGTAGGTAGATTTGTTCAAGGAAACGTCACTATCTCAATTACAAATCTTTTTTCAAACTTTCTTCAGGCTGGTAGGTAGATTTGTTCACGGAACGTCACTATCTCAATTACAAATCTTTTTTCAAACTTTATTCTGGCTGGTAGGCATATTTTGTCCAAGGAAACGTCACTATCTCAATTATACATTTTTTTTTTACTTCCTTTAGGCTGTATGGTAGATTTTATCAAGAAAACGTCACTGTTTCATTTACATATCTTTCTTCAAACTTTCTAAATGCTGATTTTCAAGCTAGATTTCTACAAGGAAACGTCACTATCTCAATTACAAATCTTTTTTCTTCAGGCTGGTAGGTATATTTGTTTAAGGAAACGTCACTATCTCAATTACAAATCTTTTTTCAAACTTTCTTCAGGCTGGTAGGAAGATTTGTTCAAAGAAACGTCACTACCTCAATTACAAATCGTTTTTCAAACCTTCTTCAGGCTGGTAGGTAGATTTGTTCAAAGAAACGTCACTATCTCAATAACAAATCTTTTTTCAAACTTTCTTCAGGCTGGTAGGTAGATTTCTTCAAGGAAACGTCATTATCTCAATTACATATCTTATTCAAATTTTATTCAGGCTGGTAGGTAGATTTGTTCAAGGAAACGTCACTACCTCAATTACATATATTTTTTCAAACTTTCATCAGGCTGGTAGGCAGATTTGTTCAAGGAAACGTCACTATCTCAATTACAAATCTTTTTTCAAACTTTCTTCAGGCTGGCAGGTAGATTTGTTCAAGGAAACGTCACTCTCTCAATTACAAATCTTTTTTCAAACTTTCTTCAGGCTAGTAGGTAGATTTGTTCAAGGAAACGTCACTCTCTCAATAACATATATTTTTTCAGACTTTCTTCAGGCTGGTAGGTAGATTTGTTCAAGGAAACGTCACTATCTCAATTACAAATCTTTTTTCAAACTTTCTTCAGGCTGGCAGGTAGATTTGTTCAAGGAAACGTCACTCTCTCAATTACAAATCTTTATTCAAACTTTCTTCAGGCTAGTAGGTAGATTTGTTCAAGGAAACGTCACTCTCTCAATAACATATATTTTTTCAGACTTTATTCAGGCTGGTAGGTAGATTTGTTCAAGAAAACGTCATTATCTTAATTACATATCTTATTCAAATTTTATTCAGGCTGGTAGGTAGATTTGTTCAAGGAAACGTTACTATCTCAATAACAAATCTTTTTTCAAACTTTCTTCAGGCTGGTAGGTAGATTTGTTCAAGGAAACGTCACTATCTCAATTACAAATCTTTTTTCAAACTTTCTTCAGGCTGGTAGGCATATTTTGTTCAAGGAAACGTCACTATCTCAATTACAAATCTTTTTTCAAACTTTCTTCAGGCTAGTAGGTAGATTTGTTCAAGGAAACGTCACTGTCTCAATTACAAATCTTTTTTCAAACTTTATTCTGGCTGGTTGGTAGATTTGTTCACGGAAACGTCACTATCTCAATTACAAATCTTTATTCAAACTTTATTCAGGCTGGTAGGCATATTTTGTTCAAGGAAACGTTACTATCTCAATTACATATATTTTTTCAAACTTTCTTCAGGCTGGTAGGTAGATTTGTTCAAGGAAACGTCACTATCTCAATTACAAATCTTTTTTCATACTTTCTTCAGACTGGTAGGTAGATTTGTTCAAGGAAACGTCACTATCTCAATTACATATTTTTTCTAACTTTCTTCCGGCTGGTAGGTAGATTTGTTCAAGGAAACGTCACTATCTCAATTACAAATCTTTTTTCAAACTTTCTTCAGGCTGGTAGGTAGATTTGTTCACGGAACGTCACTATCTCAATTACAAATCTTTTTTCAAACTTTATTCTGGCTGGTAGGCATATATTGTTCAAGGAAACGTCACTATCTCAATTATACATTTTTTTTTTACTTACTTTAGGCTGTATGGTAGATTTTATCAAGGAAACGCCACTGTTTCATTTACATATCTTTCTTCAAACTTTCTTCAGGCTGGTAGGTAGATTTGTTCAAGGAAACGTCACTATCTCAATTACAAATCTTTTATCAAACTTTCTTCAGGCTGGTAGGTAGATTTGTTCAAGAAAACGTCATTATCTCAATTACATATCTTATTCAAATTTTATTCAGGCTGGTAGGTAGATTTGTTCAAAGAAACGTCGCTATCTCAATTACAAATATTTTTTCAAACTTTATTCTGGCTGGTTGGTAGATTTGTTCACGGAAACGTCACTATCTCAATTACAAATCTTTTTTCAAACTTTATTCAGGCAGGTAGGCATATTTTGTTCAAGGAAACGTTACTATCTCCATTACAAATCTTTTTTCAAACTTTCTTCAGGCTAGTAGGTGGATTTGTTCAAGGAAACGTCACTATCTCAATTACAAATCTTTTTTCAAACTTTCTTCAGGCTAGTAGGTAGATTTGTTCAAGGAAACGTCACTGTCTCAATTACATATATTTTTTCAAACTTTCTTCAGGCTGGTAGGTAGATTTGTTCAAGGAAACGTCACTATCTCAATTACAAATCTTTTTTCAAACTTTATTCTGGCTGGTAGGCATATTTTGTTCAAGGAAACGTCACTATCTCAATTACATATCTTTTTTCTTTGTTCAAGGAAACGTCAATATCTCAATAACATATTTTTTCTAACTCTCTTTAGGCTGGTAGGTAGATTTGTTCAAGGAAACGTCACTATCTCAATTACAAATCTTTTTTCAAACTTTATTCAGGCTGGTAGGCATATTTTGTTCAAGGAAACGTTACTACCTCAATTACAAATCTTTTTTCAAACTTTCTTCAGGCTAGTAGGTAGATTTGTTCAAGGAAACGTCACTGTCTCAATTACATATATATTTTCAAACTTTCTTCAGGCTGGTAGGTAGATTTCTTCAAGGAAACGTCATTATCTCAATGACATATCTTATTCAAATTTTATTCTGGCTGGTAGGCATATTTTGTTCAAGGAAACGTTACTATTTCAATAACAAATCTTTTTTCAAACTTTATTCAGGCTGGTAGGCATATTTTGTTCAAGGAAACGTTACTATCTCAATTACAAATCTTTTTTCAAACTTTCTTCAGGCGAGTAGGTAGATTTGTTCAAGGAAACGTCACTATCTCAATTACAAATCTTTTTTCAAACTTTCTTCAGGCTAGTAGGTAGATTTGTTCAAGGAAACGTCACTGTCTCAATTACATATATTTTTTCAAACTTTCTTCAGGCTGGTAGGTAGATTTGTTCAAAGAAACGTCAATATCTCAATTACAAATCTTTTTTCAAACTTTCTTCAGGCAAGTAGGTAGATTTATTCAAGGAAACGTCACTGTCTCAATTACATATATTTTTTCAAATTTTCTTCATGCTGGTAGGTAGATTTGTTCAAGGAAACGACATTATCTCAATTACATATCTTATTCAAATTTTATTCAGGCTGGTAGGTAGATTTGTTCAAGGAAACGTCACTACCTCAATTACATATATTTTTTCAAACTTTCTTCAGGCTGGTAGGCAGATTTGTTCAAGGAAACGTCATTATCTCAATTACATATCTTATTCAAATTTTATTCAGGCTGGTAGATAGATTTGTTCAAGGAAACGTTACTACCTCAATTACATATATTTTTTCAAACTTTCATCAGGCTGGTAGGCAGATTTGTTCAAGGAAACGTCACTATCTCAATTACAAATCTTTTTTCAAACTTTCTTCAGGTTGGCAGGTAGATTTGTTCAAGGAAACGTCACTATCTCAATTACAAATCTTTTTTCAAACTTTCTTCAGGCTGGTAGGTAGATTTGTTCAAGAAAACGTCATTATCTCAATTACATGTCTTATTCAAATTTTATTCAGGCTGGTAGGTAGATTTGTTCATGAAAACGTCATTATCTCAATTACATATCTTATTCAAATTTTATTCAGGCTGGTAGGTAGATTTGTTCAAGGAAACGTTACTATCTCAATTACAAATCTTTTTTCAAATTTTCTTGAGGCTGGTAGGTAGATTTGTTCAAGGAAACGTTACTATCTGAATAACAAATCTTTTTTCAAACTTTCTTCAGGCTGGTAGGTAGATTTGTTCAAGGAAACGTCACTATCTCAATTACAAATCTTTTTTCAAACTTTCTTCAGGCTAGTAGGTAGATTTGTTCAAGGAAACGTCACTGTCTCAATTACATATATTTTTTCAAACTTTCTTTAGGCTGGTAGGTAGATTTGTTCAAGGAAACGTCACTATCTCAATTACAAATCTTTTTTCAAACTTTATTCTGGCTGGTAGGCATATTTTGTTCAAGGAAACGTCACTATCTCAATTACATATCTTTTTTCTTTGTTCAAGGAAACCTCACTATCTCAATAACATATTTTTTCTAACTCTCTTTAGGCTGGTAGGTAGAATTGTTCAAGGAAACGTCACTATCTCAATTACATATCTTTTTTCTTTGTTCAAGGAAACGTCAATATCTCAATAACAATTTTTTTTAACTCTCTTTAGGCTGGTAGGTAGATTTGTTCAAGGAAACGTCACTATCTCAAGTATAAATCTTTTTTCATACTTTCTTCAGACTGGTAGGTAGATTTGTTCAAGGAAACGTCACTATCTCAATTACATATATTTTTCAAACTTTCTTCAGGCTGGTAGGCAGATTTGTTCAAGGAAACGTCACTATCTCAATAACATATTTTTTCTAACTTTCTTCCGGCTGGTAGGTAGATTTGTTCAAGGAAACGTCACTATCTCAATTACAAATCTTTTTTCAAACTTTCTTCAGGCTAGTAGGTAGATTTGTTCAAGGAAACGTCACTGTCTCAATTACAAATCTTTTTTCAAACTTTATTCTGGCTGGTTGGTAGATTTGTTCACGGAAACGTCACTATCTCAATTACAAATCTTTATTCAAACTTTATTCAGGCTGGTAGGCATATTTTGTTCAAGGAAACGTTACTATCTCAATTACATATATTTTTTCAAACTTTCTTCAGGCTGGTAGGTAGATTTGTTCAAGGAAACGTCACTATCTCAATTACAAATCTTTTTTCAAACTTTCTTCAGGCTAGTAGGTAGATTTGTTCAAGGAAACGTCACTGTCTCAATTACATATATTTTTTCAAACTTTCTTCAGGCTGGTAGGTAGATTTGTTCAAGGAAACGTCACTATCTCAATTACAAATCTTTTTTCAAACTTTATTCTGGCTGGTAGGCATATTTTGTTCAAGGAAACGTCACTATCTCAATTACATATCTTTTTCTTTGTTACTTACTTTAGGCTGTATGGTAGATTTTATCAAGGAAACGCCACTGTTTCATTTACATATCTTTCTTCAAACTTTCTTCAGGCTGGTAGGTAGATTTGTTCAAGGGTTCTATCTCAATTACAAATCTTTTATCAAACTTTCTTCAGGCTGGTAGGTAGATTTGTTCAAGAAAACGTCATTATCTCAATTACATATCTTATTCAAATTTTATTCAGGCTGGTAGGTAGATTTGTTCAAAGAAACGTCGCTATCTCAATTACAAATCTTTTTTCAAACTTTATTCTGGCTGGTTGGTAGATTTGTTCACGGAAACGTCACTATCTCAATTACAAATCTTTTTTCAAACTTTATTCAGGCAGGTAGGCATATTTTGTTCAAGGAAACGTTACTATCTCCATTACAAATCTTTTTTCAAACTTTCTTCAGGCTAGTAGGTGGATTTGTTCAAGGAAACGTCACTATCTCAATTACAAATCTTTTTTCAAACTTTCTTCAGGCTAGTAGGTAGATTTGTTCAAGGAAACGTCACTGTCTCAATTACATATATTTTTTCAAACTTTCTTCAGGCTGGTAGGTAGATTTGTTCAAGGAAACGTCACTATCTAAATTACAAATCTTTTTTCAAACTTTATTCTGGCTGGTAGGCATATTTTGTTCAAGGAAACGTCACTATCTCAATTACATATCTTTTTTCTTTGTTCAAGGAAACGTCAATATCTCAATAACATATTTTTTCTAACTCTCTTTAGGCTGGTAGGTAGATTTGTTCAAGGAAACGTCACTATCTCAATTACAAATCTTTTTTCAAACTTTATTCAGGCTGGTAGGCATATTTTGTTCAAGGAAACGTTACTACCTCAATTACAAATCTTTTTTCAAACTTTCTTCAGGCTAGTAGGTAGATTTGTTCAAGGAAACGTCACTGTCTCAATTACATATATATTTTCAAACTTTCTTCAGGCTGGTAGGTAGATTTGTTCAAAGAAACGTCACTATCTCAATTACAAATCTTTTTTCAAACTTTCTTCAGGCTGGCAGGTAGATTTGTTCAAGGAAACGTCACTATCTCAATTACAAATCTTTTTCAAACTTTCTTCAGGCTGGTAGGTAGATTTGTTCAAGAAAACGTCATTATCTCAATTACATATCTTATTCAAATTTTATTCAGGCTGGTAGGTAGATTTGTTCAAGAAAACGTCATTATCTCAATTACATATCTTATTCAAATTTTATTCAGGCTGGTAGGTAGATTTGTACAAGGAAACGTTACAATCTCAATTACAAATCTTTTTTCAAATTTTCTTGAGGCTGGTAGGTAGATTTGTTCAAGGAAACGTTACTATCTGAATAACAAATCTTTTTTCAAACTTTCTTCAGGCTGGTAGGTAGATTTGTTCAAGGAAACGTCACTATCTCAATTATAAATCTTTTTTCATACTTTCTTCCGGCTGGTAGGTAGATTTGTTCAAGGAAACGTCACTATCTCAATTACAAATCTTTTTTCAAACTTTCTTCAGGCTGGTAGGTAGATTTGTTCACGGAACGTCACTATCTCAATTACAAATCTTTTTTCAAACTTTATTCTGGCTGGTAGGCATATTTTGTCCAAGGAAACGTCACTATCTCAATTATACATTTTTTTTTTACTTCCTTTAGGCTGTATGGTAGATTTTATCAAGAAAACGTCACTGTTTCATTTACATATCTTTCTTCAAACTTTCTAAATGCTGATTTTCAAGCTAGATTTCTACAAGGAAACGTCACTATCTCAATTACAAATCTTTTTTCTTCAGGCTGGTAGGTATATTTGTTTAAGGAAACGTCACTATCTCAATTACAAATCTTTTTTCAAACTTTCTTCAGGCTGGTAGGAAGATTTGTTCAAAGAAACGTCACTACCTCAATTACAAATCGTTTTTCAAACCTTCTTCAGGCTGGTAGGTAGATTTGTTCAAAGAAACGTCACTATCTCAATAACAAATCTTTTTTCAAACTTTCTTCAGGCTGGTAGGTAGATTTCTTCAAGGAAACGTCATTATCTCAATTACATATCTTATTCAAATTTTATTCAGGCTGGTAGGTAGATTTGTTCAAGGAAACGTCACTACCTCAATTACATATATTTTTTCAAACTTTCATCAGGCTGGTAGGCAGATTTGTTCAAGGAAACGTCACTATCTCAATTACAAATCTTTTTTCAAACTTTCTTCAGGCTGGCAGGTAGATTTGTTCAAGGAAACGTCACTCTCTCAATTACAAATCTTTTTTCAAACTTTCTTCAGGCTAGTAGGTAGATTTGTTCAAGGAAACGTCACTCTCTCAATAACATATATTTTTTCAGACTTTCTTCAGGCTGGTAGGTAGATTTGTTCAAGGAAACGTCACTATCTCAATTACAAATCTTTTTTCAAACTTTCTTCAGGCTGGCAGGTAGATTTGTTCAAGGAAACGTCACTCTCTCAATTACAAATCTTTATTCAAACTTTCTTCAGGCTAGTAGGTAGATTTGTTCAAGGAAACGTCACTCTCTCAATAACATATATTTTTTCAGACTTTATTCAGGCTGGTAGGTAGATTTGTTCAAGAAAACGTCATTATCTTAATTACATATCTTATTCAAATTTTATTCAGGCTGGTAGGTAGATTTGTTCAAGGAAACGTTACTATCTCAATAACAAATCTTTTTTCAAACTTTCTTCAGGCTGGTAGGTAGATTTGTTCAAGGAAACGTCACTATCTCAATTACAAATCTTTTTTCAAACTTTCTTCAGGCTGGTAGGCATATTTTGTTCAAGGAAACGTCACTATCTCAATTACAAATCTTTTTTCAAACTTTCTTCAGGCTAGTAGGTAGATTTGTTCAAGGAAACGTCACTGTCTCAATTACAAATCTTTTTTCAAACTTTATTCTGGCTGGTTGGTAGATTTGTTCACGGAAACGTCACTATCTCAATTACAAATCTTTATTCAAACTTTATTCAGGCTGGTAGGCATATTTTGTTCAAGGAAACGTTACTATCTCAATTACATATATTTTTTCAAACTTTCTTCAGGCTGGTAGGTAGATTTGTTCAAGGAAACGTCACTATCTCAATTACAAATCTTTTTTCATACTTTCTTCAGACTGGTAGGTAGATTTGTTCAAGGAAACGTCACTATCTCAATTACATATTTTTTCTAACTTTCTTCCGGCTGGTAGGTAGATTTGTTCAAGGAAACGTCACTATCTCAATTACAAATCTTTTTTCAAACTTTCTTCAGGCTGGTAGGTAGATTTGTTCACGGAACGTCACTATCTCAATTACAAATCTTTTTTCAAACTTTATTCTGGCTGGTAGGCATATATTGTTCAAGGAAACGTCACTATCTCAATTATACATTTTTTTTTTACTTACTTTAGGCTGTATGGTAGATTTTATCAAGGAAACGCCACTGTTTCATTTACATATCTTTCTTCAAACTTTCTTCAGGCTGGTAGGTAGATTTGTTCAAGGAAACGTCACTATCTCAATTACAAATCTTTTATCAAACTTTCTTCAGGCTGGTAGGTAGATTTGTTCAAGAAAACGTCATTATCTCAATTACATATCTTATTCAAATTTTATTCAGGCTGGTAGGTAGATTTGTTCAAAGAAACGTCGCTATCTCAATTACAAATATTTTTTCAAACTTTATTCTGGCTGGTTGGTAGATTTGTTCACGGAAACGTCACTATCTCAATTACAAATCTTTTTTCAAACTTTATTCAGGCAGGTAGGCATATTTTGTTCAAGGAAACGTTACTATCTCCATTACAAATCTTTTTTCAAACTTTCTTCAGGCTAGTAGGTGGATTTGTTCAAGGAAACGTCACTATCTCAATTACAAATCTTTTTTCAAACTTTCTTCAGGCTAGTAGGTAGATTTGTTCAAGGAAACGTCACTGTCTCAATTACATATATTTTTTCAAACTTTCTTCAGGCTGGTAGGTAGATTTGTTCAAGGAAACGTCACTATCTCAATTACAAATCTTTTTTCAAACTTTATTCTGGCTGGTAGGCATATTTTGTTCAAGGAAACGTCACTATCTCAATTACATATCTTTTTTCTTTGTTCAAGGAAACGTCAATATCTCAATAACATATTTTTTCTAACTCTCTTTAGGCTGGTAGGTAGATTTGTTCAAGGAAACGTCACTATCTCAATTACAAATCTTTTTTCAAACTTTATTCAGGCTGGTAGGCATATTTTGTTCAAGGAAACGTTACTACCTCAATTACAAATCTTTTTTCAAACTTTCTTCAGGCTAGTAGGTAGATTTGTTCAAGGAAACGTCACTGTCTCAATTACATATATATTTTCAAACTTTCTTCAGGCTGGTAGGTAGATTTCTTCAAGGAAACGTCATTATCTCAATGACATATCTTATTCAAATTTTATTCTGGCTGGTAGGCATATTTTGTTCAAGGAAACGTTACTATTTCAATAACAAATCTTTTTTCAAACTTTATTCAGGCTGGTAGGCATATTTTGTTCAAGGAAACGTTACTATCTCAATTACAAATCTTTTTTCAAACTTTCTTCAGGCGAGTAGGTAGATTTGTTCAAGGAAACGTCACTATCTCAATTACAAATCTTTTTTCAAACTTTCTTCAGGCTAGTAGGTAGATTTGTTCAAGGAAACGTCACTGTCTCAATTACATATATTTTTTCAAACTTTCTTCAGGCTGGTAGGTAGATTTGTTCAAAGAAACGTCAATATCTCAATTACAAATCTTTTTTCAAACTTTCTTCAGGCAAGTAGGTAGATTTATTCAAGGAAACGTCACTGTCTCAATTACATATATTTTTTCAAATTTTCTTCATGCTGGTAGGTAGATTTGTTCAAGGAAACGACATTATCTCAATTACATATCTTATTCAAATTTTATTCAGGCTGGTAGGTAGATTTGTTCAAGGAAACGTCACTACCTCAATTACATATATTTTTTCAAACTTTCTTCAGGCTGGTAGGCAGATTTGTTCAAGGAAACGTCATTATCTCAATTACATATCTTATTCAAATTTTATTCAGGCTGGTAGATAGATTTGTTCAAGGAAACGTTACTACCTCAATTACATATATTTTTTCAAACTTTCATCAGGCTGGTAGGCAGATTTGTTCAAGGAAACGTCACTATCTCAATTACAAATCTTTTTTCAAACTTTCTTCAGGTTGGCAGGTAGATTTGTTCAAGGAAACGTCACTATCTCAATTACAAATCTTTTTTCAAACTTTCTTCAGGCTGGTAGGTAGATTTGTTCAAGAAAACGTCATTATCTCAATTACATGTCTTATTCAAATTTTATTCAGGCTGGTAGGTAGATTTGTTCATGAAAACGTCATTATCTCAATTACATATCTTATTCAAATTTTATTCAGGCTGGTAGGTAGATTTGTTCAAGGAAACGTTACTATCTCAATTACAAATCTTTTTTCAAATTTTCTTGAGGCTGGTAGGTAGATTTGTTCAAGGAAACGTTACTATCTGAATAACAAATCTTTTTTCAAACTTTCTTCAGGCTGGTAGGTAGATTTGTTCAAGGAAACGTCACTATCTCAATTACAAATCTTTTTTCAAACTTTCTTCAGGCTAGTAGGTAGATTTGTTCAAGGAAACGTCACTGTCTCAATTACATATATTTTTTCAAACTTTCTTTAGGCTGGTAGGTAGATTTGTTCAAGGAAACGTCACTATCTCAATTACAAATCTTTTTTCAAACTTTATTCTGGCTGGTAGGCATATTTTGTTCAAGGAAACGTCACTATCTCAATTACATATCTTTTTTCTTTGTTCAAGGAAACCTCACTATCTCAATAACATATTTTTTCTAACTCTCTTTAGGCTGGTAGGTAGAATTGTTCAAGGAAACGTCACTATCTCAATTACATATCTTTTTTCTTTGTTCAAGGAAACGTCAATATCTCAATAACAATTTTTTTTAACTCTCTTTAGGCTGGTAGGTAGATTTGTTCAAGGAAACGTCACTATCTCAAGTATAAATCTTTTTTCATACTTTCTTCAGACTGGTAGGTAGATTTGTTCAAGGAAACGTCACTATCTCAATTACATATATTTTTCAAACTTTCTTCAGGCTGGTAGGCAGATTTGTTCAAGGAAACGTCACTATCTCAATAACATATTTTTTCTAACTTTCTTCCGGCTGGTAGGTAGATTTGTTCAAGGAAACGTCACTATCTCAATTACAAATCTTTTTTCAAACTTTCTTCAGGCCGGTAGGTAGATTTGTTCACGGAACGTCACTATCTCAATTACAAATCTTTTTTCAAACTTTATTCTGGCTGGTAGGAATATTTTGTTCAAGGAAACGTCACTATCTCAATTATACATTTTTTTTTACTTCCTTTAGGCTGTATGGTAGATTTTATCAAGGAAACGTCACTGTTTCATTTACATATCTTTCTTCAAACTTTCTAAATGCTGATTTTCAAGCTAGATTTGTTCAAGGAAACGTCACTATCTCAATTACAAATCTTTTTTCTTCAGGCTGGTAGGTATATTTGTTTAAGGAAACGTCACTATCTCAATTACAAATCTTTTTTCAAACTTTCTTCAGGCTGGTAGGAAGATTTGTTCAAAGAAACGTCACTACCTCAATTACAAATCTTTTTTCAAACCTTCTTCAGGCTGGTAGGTAGATTTGTTCAAAGAAACGTCACTATCTCAATTACAAATCTTTTTTCAAACTTTCTTAAGGCTGGTACGTAGATTTGTTCAAGGAAACGTCACTATCTCAATAACAAATCTTTTTTCAAACTTTCTTCAGGCTGGTAGGTAGATTTGTTCAAGGAAACGTCACTATCCCAATTACAAATCTTTTTTCAAACTTTCTTCAGGCTGGTTGGTAGATTTGTTCACGGAAACGTCACTATCCCAATAACAAATCTTTTTTCAAACTTTCTTCACGCTAGTAGGTAGATTTGTTCATGGAAACGTCACTATCTCAATTACATATATATTTTCAAACTTTCTTCAGGCTGGTAGGTAGATTTCTTCAAGGAAACGTCATTATCTCAATTACATATCTTATTCAAATTTTATTCAGGCTGGTAGGCAGATTTGTTCAAGGAAACGTCACTATCTCAATTAAAAATCTTTTTTCAAACTTTCTTCAGGCTGGCAGGTAGATTTGTTCAAGGAAACGTCACTGTCTCAATTACATATATTTTTTCAAATTTTCTTCATGCTGGTAGGTAGATTTGTTCAAGGAAACGACATTATCTCAATTACATATCTTATTCAAATTTTATTCAGGCTGGTAGGTAGATTTGTTCAAGGAAACGTCACTACCTCAATTACATATATTTTTTCAAACTTTCTTCAGGCTGGTAGGCAGATTTGTTCAAGGAAACGTCATTATCTCAATTACATATCTTATTCAAATTTTATTCAGGCTGGTAGGTAGATTTGTTCAAGGAAACGTTACTACCTCAATTACATATATTTTTTCAAACTTTCATCAGGCTGGTAGGCAGATTTGTTCAAGGAAACGTCACTATCTCAATTACATATCTTTTTTCAAACTTTTTTCAGGCTGGCAGGTAGATTTGTTCAAGGAAACGTCACTATCTCAATTACAAATCTTTTTTCAAACTTTCTTCAGGCTGGTAGGTAGATTTGTTCAAGAAAACGTCATTATCTCAATTACATGTCTTATTCAAATTTTATTCAGGCTGGTAGGTAGATTTGTTCATGAAAACGTCATTATCTCAATTACATATCTTATTCAAATTTTATTCAGGCTGGTAGGTAGATTTGTTCAAGGAAACGTTACTATCTCAATTACAAATCTTTTTTCAAATTTTCTTGAGGCTGGTAGGTAGATTTGTTCAAGAAAACGTTACTATCTGAATAACAAATCTTTTTTCAAACTTTCTTCAGGCTGGTAGGTAGATTTGTTCAAGGAAACGTCACTATCTCAATTACAAATCTTTTTTCAAACTTTCTTCAGGCTAGTAGGTAGATTTGTTCAAGGAAACGTCACTGTCTCAATTACATATATTTTTTCAAACTTTCTTCAGGCTGGTAGGTAGATTTGTTCAAGGAAACGTCACTATCTCAATTACAAATCTTTTTTCAAACTTTATTCTGGCTGGTAGGCATATTTTGTTCAAGGAAACGTCACTATCTCAATTACATATCTTTTTTCTTTGTTCAAGGAAACCTCACTATCTCAATAACATATTTTTTCTAACTCTCTTTAGGCTGGTAGGTAGAATTGTTCAAGGAAACGTCACTATCTCAATTACATATCTTTTTTCTTTGTTCAAGGAAACGTCAATATCTCAATAACAATTTTTTTTAACTCTCTTTAGGCTGGTAGGTAGATTTGTTCAAGGAAACGTCACTATCTCAAGTATAAATCTTTTTTCATACTTTCTTCAGACTGGTAGGTAGATTTGTTCAAGGAAACGTCACTATCTCAATGACATATATTTTTCAAACTTTCTTCAGGCTGGTAGGCAGATTTGTTCAAGGAAACGTCACTATCTCAATAACATATTTTTTCTAACTTTCTTCCGGCTGGTAGGTAGATTTGTTCAAGGAAACGTCACTATCTCAATTACAAATCTTTTTTCAAACTTTCTTCAGGCTGGTAGGTAGATTTGTTCACGGAACGTCACTATCTCAATTACAAATCTTTTTTCAAACTTTATTCTGGCTGGTAGGCATATTTTGTTCAAGGAAACGTCACTATCTCAATTATACATTTTTTTTTTACTTCCTTTAGGCTGTATGGTAGATTTTATCAAGGAAACGTCACTGTTTCATTTACATATCTTTCTTCAAACTTTCTAAATGCTGATTTTCAAGCTAGATTTGTTCAAGGAAACGTCACTATCTCAATTACAAATCTTTTTTCTTCAGGCTGGTAGGTATATTTGTTTAAGGAAACGTCACTATCTCAATTACAAATCTTTTTTCAAACTTTCTTCAGGCTGGTAGGAAGATTTGTTCAAAGAAACGTCACTACCTCAATTACAAATCTTTTTTCAAACCTTCTTCAGGCTGGTAGGTAGATTTGTTCAAAGAAACGTCACTATCTCAATTACAAATCTTTTTTCAAACTTTCTTAAGGCTGGTACGTAGATTTGTTCAAGGAAACGTCACTATCTCAATAAAAAATCTTTTTTCAAACTTTCTTCAGGCTGGTAGGTAGATTTGTTCAAGGAAACGTCACTATCCCAATTACAAATCTTTTTTCAAACTTTCTTCAGGCTGGTTGGTAGATTTGTTCACGGAAACGTCACTATCTCAATTACAAATCTTTTTTCAAACTTTCTTCACGCTAGTAGGTAGATTTGTTCAAGGAAACGTCACTATCTCAATTACATATATATTTTCAAACTTCCTTCAGGCTGGTAGGTAGATTTCTTCAAGGAAACGTCATTATCTCAATTACATATCTTATTCAAATTTTATTCAGGCTGGTAGGCAGATTTGTTCAAGGAAACGTCACTACCTCAATTACATATATTTTTTCAAACTTTCATCAGGCTGGTAGGCAGATTTGTTCAAGGAAACGTCACTATCTCAATTAAACATCTTTTTTCAAACTTTCTTCAGGCTGGCAGGTAGATTTGTTCAAGGAAACGTCACTCTCTCAATTACAAATCTTTTTTCAAACTTTCTTCAGGCTAGTAGGTAGATTTGTTCAAGGAAACGTCACTATCTCAATAACATATATTTTTTCAAACTTTCTTCAGGCTGGTAGGTAGATTTGTTCAAGGAAACGTCACTATCTCAATTACAAATCTTTTTTCAAACTTTCTTAAGGCTGGTAGGTAGATTTGTTGAAAGAAACGTCACTTTCTCAATTACAAATCTTTTTTCAAACCTTCTTCAGGATGGTAGGTAGATTTGTTCAAGGAAACGTCAATATCTCAATTACAAATCTTTTTTCAAACTTTCTTCAGGCTAGTAGGTAGATTTGTTCAAGGAAACGTCACTATCTCAATTACATATATTTTTTCAAACTTTCTTCAGGCTGGTAGGTAGATTTGTTCAAGGAAACGTCACTATCTCAATTACAAATCTTTTTTCAAACTTTCTTCAGGCTGGTAGGTAGATTTGTTCAAGAAAACGTCATTATCTCAATTACATATCTTATTTAAATTTTATTCAGGCTGGTAGGTAGATTTGTTGAAAGAAACGTCACTATCTCAATTACAAATCTTTTTTCAAACCTTCTTCAGGATGGTAGGTAGATTTGTTCAAGGAAACGTCAATATCTCAATTACAAATCTTTTTTCAAACTTTCTTCAGGCTAGTAGGTAGATTTGTTCAAGGAAACGTCACTATCTCAATTACATATATTTTTTCAAACTTTCTTCAGGCTGGTAGGTAGATTTGTTCAAAGAAACGTCACTATCTCAATTACAAATCTTTTTTCAAACTTTCTTC
Source organism: Glyphotaelius pellucidus (assembly GCA_936435175.1). Lineage (NCBI taxonomy): Eukaryota > Metazoa > Arthropoda > Insecta > Trichoptera > Limnephilidae > Glyphotaelius > Glyphotaelius pellucidus. The sequence goes on along the minus strand of OW386557.1, from coordinate 17,367,959 downwards.
AGGCTGGCAGGTAGATTTGTTCAAGGAAACGTCACTATCTCAATTACAAATCTTTTTTCAAACTTTCTTCAGGCTGGTAGGTAGATTTGTTCAAGAAAACGTCATTATCTCAATTACATATCTTATTCAAATTTTATTCAGGCTGGTAGGTAGATTTGTTCAAGAAAACGTCATTATCTCAATTACATATCTTATTCAAATTTTATTCAGGCTGGTAGGTAGATTTGTACAAGGAAACGTTACTATCTCAATTACAAATCTTTTTTCAAATTTTCTTGAGGCTGGTAGGTAGATTTGTTCAAGGAAACGTTACTATCTGAATAACAAATCTTTTTTCAAACTTTCTTCAGGCTGGTAGGTAGATTTCTTCAAGGAAACGTCATTATCTCAATTACATATCTTATTCAAATTTTATTCAGGCTGGTAGGTAGATTTGTTCAAGGAAACGTCACTACCTCAATTACATATATTTTTTCAAACTTTCATCAGGCTGGTAGGCAGATTTGTTCAAGGAAACGTCACTATCTCAATTACAAATCTTTTTTCAAAATTTCTTCAGGCTGGCAGGTAGATTTGTTCAAGGAAACGTCACAATCTCAATTTCAAATCTTTTTTCAAACTTTCTTCAGGCTAGTAGGTAGATTTGTTCAAGGAAACGTCACTATCTCAATAACATATATTTTTTCAAACTTTCTTCAGGCTGGTAGGTAGATTTGTTCAAGGAAACGTCACTATCTCAATTACAAATCTTTTTTCAAACTTTCTTAAGGCTGGTAGGTAGATTTGTTGAAAGAAACGTCACTATCTCAATAACATATATTTTTTCAAACTTTCTTCAGGCTGGTAGGTAGATTTGTTCAAGGAAACGTCACTACCTCAATTACATATATTTTTTCAAACTTTCTTCATGCTGGTAGGTAGATTTGTTCAAAGAAACGTCACTATCTCAATTACAAATCTTTTTTCAAACTTTCTTAAGGCTGGTAGGTAGATTTGTTGAAAGAAACGTCACTATCTCAATTACAAATCTTTTTTCAAACCTTCTTCAGGCTGGTAGGTAGATTTGTTCAAGGAAACGTCACTATCTCAATTACATATATTTTTTCAAACTTTCTTCAGGCTGGTAGGTAGATTTGTTCAAGGAAACGTCACTATCTCAATTACAAATCTTTTTTCATACTTTCTTCAGACTGGTAGGTAGATTTGTTCAAGGAAACGTCACTATCTCAATTACAAATCTTTTTTCAAACTTTCTTAAGGCTGGTACGTAGATTTGTTCAAGGAAACGTCACTATCTCAATAACAAATCTTTTTTCAAACTTTCTTCAGGCTGGTAGGTAGATTTGTTCAAGGAAACGTCACTATCCCAATTACAAATCTTTTTTCAAACTTTCTTCAGGCTGGTTGGTAGATTTGTTCACGGAAACGTCACTATCTCAATTACAAATCTTTTTTCAAACTTTCTTCAGGCTAGTAGGTAGATTTGTTCAAGGAAACGTCACTATCTCAATTACATATATATTTTCAAACTTTCTTCAGGCTGGTAGGTAGATTTCTTCAAGGAAACGTCATTATCTCAATTACATATCTTATTCAAATTTTGTTCAGGCTGGTAGGTAGATTTGTTCAAGGAAACGTCACTACCTCAATTACATATATTTTTTCCAACTTTCATCAGGCTGGTAGGCAGATTTGTTCAAGAAAACGTCACTATCTCAATTACATATCTTTTTTCAAACTTTCTTCAGGCTGGCAGGTAGATTTGTTCAAGGAAACGTCACTATCTCAATTACAAATCTTTTTTCAAACTTTCTTCAGGCTAGTAGGCAGATTTGTTCAAGGAAACGTCACTATCTCAATAACATATATTTTTTCAAACTTTCTTCAGGCTGGTAGGTAGATTTGTTCAAGGAAACGTCACTATCTCAATTACAAATCTTTTTTCAAACTTTCTTAAGGCTGGTAGGTAGATTTGTTGAAAGAAACGTCACTATCTCAATTACAAATCTTTTTTCAAACCTTCTTCAGGCTGGTAGGTAAATTTGTTCAAGGAAACGTCACTTTCTCAATTACAAATCTTTTTTCAAACTTTCTTCAGGCTAGTAGGTAGATTTGTTCAAGGAAACGTCACTATCTCAATTACATATATTTTTTCAAACTTTCTTCAGGCTGGTAGGTAGATTTGTTCAAAGAAACGTCACTATCTCAATTACAAATCTTTTTTCAAACTTTATTCTGGCTGGTAGGCATATTTTGTTCAAGGAAACGTTACTATTTCAATTACAAATCTTTTTTCAAACTTTATTCAGGCTGGTAGGCATATTTTGTTCAAGGAAACGTCACTATCTCAATTACAAATCTTTTTTCAAACTTTCTTCAGGCTGGTAGGTAGATTTGTTCAAGAAAACGTCATTATCTCAATTACATATCTTATTCAAATTTTATTCAGGCTGGTAGGTAGATTTGTTCAAGAAAACGTCATTTTCTCAATTACATATCTTATTCAAATTTTATTCAGGCTGGTAGGTAGATTTGTACAAGGAAACGTTACTATCTAAATTACAAATCTTTTTTCAAATTTTCTTGAGGCTGGTAGGTAGATTTGTTTAAGGAAACGTTACTATCTGAATAACAAATCTTTTTTCAAACTTTCTTCAGGCTGGTAGGTAGATTTGTTCAAGGAAACGTCACTATCTCAATTATAAATCTTTTTTCATACTTTCTTCCGGCTGGTAGGTAGATTTGTTCAAGGAAACGTCACTATCTCAATTACAAATCTTTTTTCAAACTTTCTTCAGGCTGGTAGGTAGATTTGTTCACGGAACGTCACTATCTCAATTACAAATCTTTTTTCAAACTTTATTCTGGCTGGTAGGCATATTTTGTTCAAGGAAACGTCACTATCTCAATTATACATTTTTTTTTTACTTCCTTTAGGCTGTATGGTAGATTTTATCAAGGAAACGTCACTGTTTCATTTACATATCTTTCTTCAAACTTTCTAAATGCTGATTTTCAAGCTAGATTTGTTCAAGGAAACGTCACTATCTCAATTACAAATCTTTTTTCTTCAGGCTGGTAGGTATATTTGTTTAAGGAAACGTCACTATCTCAATTACAAATCTTTTTTCAAACTTTCTTCAGGCTGGTAGGAAGATTTGTTCAAAGAAACGTCACTACCTCAATTACAAATCTTTTTTCAAACCTTCTTCAGGCTGGTAGGTAGATTTGTTCAAAGAAACGTCACTATCTCAATTACAAATCTTTTTTCAAACTTTTTTAAGGCTGGTACGTAGATTTGTTCAAGGAAACGTCACTATCTCAATAACAAATCTTTTTTCAAACTTTCTTCAGGCTGGTAGGTAGATTTGTTCAAGGAAACGTCACTATCCCAATTACAAATCTTTTTTCAAACTTTCTTCAGGCTGGTTGGTAGATTTGTTCACGGAAACGTCACTATCTCAATTACAAATCTTTTTTCAAACTTTCTTCAGGCTAGTAGGTAGATTTATTCAAGGAAACGTCACTATCTCAATTACATATATATTTTCAAACTTTCTTTAGGCTGGTAGGTAGATTTCTTCAAGGAAACGTCATTATCTCAATTACATATCTTATTCAAATTTTATTCAGGCTGGTAGGTAGATTTGTTCAAGGAAACGTCACTACCTCAATTACATATATTTTTTCAAACTTTCATCAGGCTGGTAGGCAGATTTGTTCAAGGAAACGTCACTATCTCAATTACAAATCTTTTTTCAAACTTTCTTCAGGCTGGCAGGTAGATTTGTTCAAGGAAACGTCACTATCTCAATTACAAATTTTTTTTCAAACTTTCTTCAGGCTAGTAGGTAGATTTGTTCAAGGAAACGTCACTATCTCAATAACATATATTTTTTCAAACTTTCATCAGGCTGGTAGGTAGATTTGTTCAAGGAAACGTCACTATCTCAATTACAAATCTTTTTTCAAACTTTCTTAAGGCTGGTAGGTAGATTTGTTGAAAGAAACGTCACTATCTCAATTACAAATCTTTTTTCAAACCTTCTTCAGGCTGGTAGGTAGATTTGTTCAAGGAAACGTCACTATCTCAATTACAAATCTTTTTTCAAACTTTCTTCAGGCTAGTAGGTAGATTTGTTCAAGGAAACGTCACTATCTCAATTACATATATTTTTTCAAACTTTCTTCAGGCTGGTAGGTAGATTTGTTCAAAGAAACGTCACTATCTCAATTACAAATCTTTTTTCAAACTTTCTTCAGGCTGGCAGGTAGATTTCTTCAAGGAAACGTCATTATCTCAATTACATATCTTATTCAAATTTTATTCAGGCTGGTAGGTAGATTTGTTCAAGGAAACGTCACTACCTCAATTACATATATTTTTTCAAACTTTCATCAGGCTGGTAGGCAGATTTGTTCAAGGAAACGTCACTATCTCAATTACAAATCTTTTTTCAAACTTTCTTCAGGCTAGTAGGTAGATTTGTTCAAGGAAACGTCACTATCTCAATTACATATATTTTTTCAAACTTTCTTCAGGCTGGTAGGTAGATTTGTTCAAAGAAACGTCACTATCTCAATTACAAATCTTTTTTCAAACTTTCTTCAGGCTGGCAGGTAGATTTGTTCAAGGAAACGTCACTATCTCAATTACAAATCTTTTTCAAACTTTCTTCAGGCTGGTAGGTAGATTTGTTCAAGAAAACGTCATTATCTCAATTACATATCTTATTCAAATTTTATTCAGGCTGGTAGGTAGATTTGTTCAAGAAAACGTCATTATCTCAATTACATATCTTATTCAAATTTTATTCAGGCTGGTAGGTAGATTTGTACAAGGAAACGTTACAATCTCAATTACAAATCTTTTTTCAAATTTTCTTGAGGCTGGTAGGTAGATTTGTTCAAGGAAACGTTACTATCTGAATAACAAATCTTTTTTCAAACTTTCTTCAGGCTGGTAGGTAGATTTGTTCAAGGAAACGTCACTATCTCAATTATAAATCTTTTTTCATACTTTCTTCCGGCTGGTAGGTAGATTTGTTCAAGGAAACGTCACTATCTCAATTACAAATCTTTTTTCAAACTTTCTTAAGGCTGGTACGTAGATTTGTTCAAGGAAACGTCACTATCTCAATAACAAATCTTTTTTCAAACTTTCTTCAGGCTGGTAGGTAGATTTGTTCAAGGAAACGTCACTATCCCAATTACAAATCTTTTTTTAAACTTTCTTCAGGCTGGTTGGTAGATTTGTTCACGGAAACGTCACCATCTCAATTACAAATCTTTTTTCAAACTTTCTTCAGGCTAGTAGGTAGATTTGTTCAAGGAAACGTCACTATCTCAATTACATATATATTTTCAAACTTTCTTCAGGCTGGTAGGTAGATTTCTTCAAGGAAACGTCATTATCTCAATTACATATCTTATTCAAATTTTATTCAGGCTGGTAGGTAGATTTGTTCAAGGAAACGTCACTACCTCAATTACATATATTTTTTCCAACTTTCATCAGGCTGGTAGGCAGATTTGTTCAAGGAAACGTCACTATCTCAATTACAAATCTTTTTTCAAACTTTCTTCAGGCTGGCAGGTAGATTTGTTCAAGGAAACGTCACTATCTCAATTACAAATCTTTTTTCAAACTTTCTTCAGGCTAGTAGGTAGATTTGTCAAGGAAACGTCACTATCTCAATTACAAATCTTTTTTCAAACTTTCTTAAGGCTGGTAGGTAGATTTGTTGAAAGAAACGTCACTATCTCAATTACAAATCTTTTTTCAAACTTTCTTCAGGCTGGCAGGTAGATTTGTTCAAGGAAACGTCACTATCTCAATTACAAATCTTTTTTCAAACTTTCTTCAGGCTGGTAGGTAGATTTGTTCAAGAAAACGTCATTATCTCAATTACATATCTTATTCAAATTTTATTCAGGCTGGTAGGTAGATTTGTTCAAGAAAACGTCATTATCTCAATTACATATCTTATTCAAATTTTATTCAGGCTGGTAGGTAGATTTGTACAAGGAAACGTTACTATCTCAATTACAAATCTTTTTTCAAATTTTCTTGAGGCTGGTAGGTAGATTTGTTCAAGGAAACGTTACTATCTGAATAACAAATCTTTTTTCAAACTTTCTTCAGGCTGGTAGGTAGATTTGTTCAAGGAAACGTCACTATCTCAATTATAAATCTTTTTTCATACTTTCTTCAGACTGGTAGGTAGATTTGTTCAAGGAAACGTCACTATCTCAATTACATATATTTTTTCAAACTTTCTTCAGGCTGGTAGGCAGATTTGTTCAAGGAAACGTCACTATCTCAATAACATATTTTTTCTAACTTTCTTCCGGCTGGTAGGTAGATTTGTTCAAGGAAACGTCACTATCTCAATTACAAATCTTTTTTCAAACTTTCTTCAGGCTGGTAGGTAGATTTGTTCACGGAACGTCACTATCTCAATTACAAATCTTTTTTCAAACTTTATTCTGGCTGGTAGGCAGATTTGTTCAAGGAAACGTCACTATCTCAATAACATATTTTTTCTAACTTTCTTCCGGCTGGTAGGTAGATTTGTTCAAGGAAACGTCACTATCTCAATTACAAATCTTTTTTCAAACTTTCTTCAGGCTGGTAGGTAGATTTGTTCAAGGAAACGTCACTATCCCAATTACAAATCTTTTTTCAAACTTTCTTCAGGCTGGTTGGTAGATTTGTTCACGGAAACGTCACTATCTCAATTACAAATCTTTTTTCAAACTTTCTTCAGGCTAGTAGGTAGATTTATTCAAGGAAACGTCACTATCTCAATTACATATATATTTTCAAACTTTCTTTAGGCTGGTAGGTAGATTTCTTCAAGGAAACGTCATTATCTCAATTACATATCTTATTCAAATTTTATTCAGGCTGGTAGGTAGATTTGTTCAAGGAAACGTCACTACCTCAATTACATATATTTTTTCAAACTTTCATCAGGCTGGTAGGCAGATTTGTTCAAGGAAACGTCACTATCTCAATTACAAATCTTTTTTCAAACTTTCTTCAGGCTGGCAGGTAGATTTGTTCAAGGAAACGTCACTATCTCAATTACAAATTTTTTTTCAAACTTTCTTCAGGCTAGTAGGTAGATTTGTTCAAGGAAACGTCACTATCTCAATAACATATATTTTTTCAAACTTTCTTCAGGCTGGTAGGTAGATTTGTTCAAGGAAACGTCACTATCTCAATTACAAATCTTTTTTCAAACTTTCTTAAGGCTGGTAGGTAGATTTGTTGAAAGAAACGTCACTATCTCAATTACAAATCTTTTTTCAAACCTTCTTCAGGCTGGTAGGTAGATTTGTTCAAGGAAACGTCACTATCTCAATTACAAATCTTTTTTCAAACTTTCTTCAGGCTAGTAGGTAGATTTGTTCAAGGAAACGTCACTATCTCAATTACATATATTTTTTCAAACTTTCTTCAGGCTGGTAGGTAGATTTGTTCAAAGAAACGTCACTATCTCAATTACAAATCTTTTTTCAAACTTTCTTCAGGCTGGCAGGTAGATTTCTTCAAGGAAACGTCATTATCTCAATTACATATCTTATTCAAATTTTATTCAGGCTGGTAGGTAGATTTGTTCAAGGAAACGTCACTACCTCAATTACATATATTTTTTCAAACTTTCATCAGGCTGGTAGGCAGATTTGTTCAAGGAAACGTCACTATCTCAATTACAAATCTTTTTTCAAACTTTCTTCAGGCTAGTAGGTAGATTTGTTCAAGGAAACGTCACTATCTCAATTACATATATTTTTTCAAACTTTCTTCAGGCTGGTAGGTAGATTTGTTCAAAGAAACGTCACTATCTCAATTACAAATCTTTTTTCAAACTTTCTTCAGGCTGGCAGGTAGATTTGTTCAAGGAAACGTCACTATCTCAATTACAAATCTTTTTCAAACTTTCTTCAGGCTGGTAGGTAGATTTGTTCAAGAAAACGTCATTATCTCAATTACATATCTTATTCAAATTTTATTCAGGCTGGTAGGTAGATTTGTTCAAGAAAACGTCATTATCTCAATTACATATCTTATTCAAATTTTATTCAGGCTGGTAGGTAGATTTGTACAAGGAAACGTTACAATCTCAATTACAAATCTTTTTTCAAATTTTCTTGAGGCTGGTAGGTAGATTTGTTCAAGGAAACGTTACTATCTGAATAACAAATCTTTTTTCAAACTTTCTTCAGGCTGGTAGGTAGATTTGTTCAAGGAAACGTCACTATCTCAATTATAAATCTTTTTTCATACTTTCTTCCGGCTGGTAGGTAGATTTGTTCAAGGAAACGTCACTATCTCAATTACAAATCTTTTTTCAAACTTTCTTAAGGCTGGTACGTAGATTTGTTCAAGGAAACGTCACTATCTCAATAACAAATCTTTTTTCAAACTTTCTTCAGGCTGGTAGGTAGATTTGTTCAAGGAAACGTCACTATCCCAATTACAAATCTTTTTTTAAACTTTCTTCAGGCTGGTTGGTAGATTTGTTCACGGAAACGTCACCATCTCAATTACAAATCTTTTTTCAAACTTTCTTCAGGCTAGTAGGTAGATTTGTTCAAGGAAACGTCACTATCTCAATTACATATATATTTTCAAACTTTCTTCAGGCTGGTAGGTAGATTTCTTCAAGGAAACGTCATTATCTCAATTACATATCTTATTCAAATTTTATTCAGGCTGGTAGGTAGATTTGTTCAAGGAAACGTCACTACCTCAATTACATATATTTTTTCCAACTTTCATCAGGCTGGTAGGCAGATTTGTTCAAGGAAACGTCACTATCTCAATTACAAATCTTTTTTCAAACTTTCTTCAGGCTGGCAGGTAGATTTGTTCAAGGAAACGTCACTATCTCAATTACAAATCTTTTTTCAAACTTTCTTCAGGCTAGTAGGTAGATTTGTCAAGGAAACGTCACTATCTCAATTACAAATCTTTTTTCAAACTTTCTTAAGGCTGGTAGGTAGATTTGTTGAAAGAAACGTCACTATCTCAATTACAAATCTTTTTTCAAACTTTCTTCAGGCTGGCAGGTAGATTTGTTCAAGGAAACGTCACTATCTCAATTACAAATCTTTTTTCAAACTTTCTTCAGGCTGGTAGGTAGATTTGTTCAAGAAAACGTCATTATCTCAATTACATATCTTATTCAAATTTTATTCAGGCTGGTAGGTAGATTTGTTCAAGAAAACGTCATTATCTCAATTACATATCTTATTCAAATTTTATTCAGGCTGGTAGGTAGATTTGTACAAGGAAACGTTACTATCTCAATTACAAATCTTTTTTCAAATTTTCTTGAGGCTGGTAGGTAGATTTGTTCAAGGAAACGTTACTATCTGAATAACAAATCTTTTTTCAAACTTTCTTCAGGCTGGTAGGTAGATTTGTTCAAGGAAACGTCACTATCTCAATTATAAATCTTTTTTCATACTTTCTTCAGACTGGTAGGTAGATTTGTTCAAGGAAACGTCACTATCTCAATTACATATATTTTTTCAAACTTTCTTCAGGCTGGTAGGCAGATTTGTTCAAGGAAACGTCACTATCTCAATAACATATTTTTTCTAACTTTCTTCCGGCTGGTAGGTAGATTTGTTCAAGGAAACGTCACTATCTCAATTACAAATCTTTTTTCAAACTTTCTTCAGGCTGGTAGGTAGATTTGTTCACGGAACGTCACTATCTCAATTACAAATCTTTTTTCAAACTTTATTCTGGCTGGTAGGCATATTTTGTTCAAGGAAACGTCACTATCTCAATTATACATTTTTTTTTATTTCCTTTAGGCTGTATGGTAGATTTTATCAAGGAAACGTCACTGTTTCATTTACATATCTTTCTTCAAACTTTCTAAATGCTGATTTTCAAGCTAGATTTCTTCAAGGAAACGTCACTATCTCAATTACAAATCTTTTTTCTTCAGGCTGGTAGGTATATTTGTTTAAGGAAACGTCACTATCTCAATTACAAATCTTTTTTCAAACTTTCTTCAGGCTGGTAGGAAGATTTGTTCAAAGAAACGTCACTACCTCAATTACAAATCTTTTTTCAAACCTTCTTCAGGCTGGTAGGTAGATTTGTTCAAAGAAACGTCACTATCTCAATTACAAATCTTTTTTCAAACTTTCTTCAGGCTGGTAGGTAGATTTCTTCAAGGAAACGTCATTATCTCAATTACATATCTTATTCAAATTTTATTCAGGCTGGTAGGTAGATTTGTTCAAGGAAACGTCACTACCTCAATTACATATATTTTTTCAAACTTTCATCAGGCTGGTAGGCAGATTTGTTCAAGGAAACGTCACTATCTCAATTACAAATCTTTTTTCAAACTTTCTTCAGGCTGGCAGGTAGATTTGTTCAAGGAAACGTCACTATCTCAATTACAAATCTTTTTTCAAACTTTCTTCAGGCTAGTAGGTAGATTTGTCAAGGAAACGTCACTATCTCAATTACAAATCTTTTTTCAAACTTTCTTAAGGCTGGTAGGTAGATTTGTTGAAAGAAACGTCACTATCTCAATTACAAATCTTTTTTCAAACTTTCTTCAGGCTGGCAGGTAGATTTGTTCAAGGAAACGTCACTATCTCAATTACAAATCTTTTTTCAAACTTTCTTCAGGCTGGTAGGTAGATTTGTTCAAGAAAACGTCATTATCTCAATTACATATCTTATTCAAATTTTATTCAGGCTGGTAGGTAGATTTGTTCAAGAAAACGTCATTATCTCAATTACATATCTTATTCAAATTTTATTCAGGCTGGTAGGTAGATTTGTACAAGGAAACGTTACTATCTCAATTACAAATCTTTTTTCAAATTTTCTTGAGGCTGGTAGGTAGATTTGTTCAAGGAAACGTTACTATCTGAATAACAAATCTTTTTTCAAACTTTCTTCAGGCTGGTAGGTAGATTTGTTCAAGGAAACGTCACTATCTCAATTATAAATCTTTTTTCATACTTTCTTCAGACTGGTAGGTAGATTTGTTCAAGGAAACGTCACTATCTCAATTACATATATTTTTTCAAACTTTCTTCAGGCTGGTAGGCAGATTTGTTCAAGGAAACGTCACTATCTCAATAACATATTTTTTCTAACTTTCTTCCGGCTGGTAGGTAGATTTGTTCAAGGAAACGTCACTATCTCAATTACAAATCTTTTTTCAAACTTTCTTCAGGCTGGTAGGTAGATTTGTTCACGGAACGTCACTATCTCAATTACAAATCTTTTTTCAAACTTTATTCTGGCTGGTAGGCATATTTTGTTCAAGGAAACGTCACTATCTCAATTATACATTTTTTTTTATTTCCTTTAGGCTGTATGGTAGATTTTATCAAGGAAACGTCACTGTTTCATTTACATATCTTTCTTCAAACTTTCTAAATGCTGATTTTCAAGCTAGATTTCTTCAAGGAAACGTCACTATCTCAATTACAAATCTTTTTTCTTCAGGCTGGTAGGTATATTTGTTTAAGGAAACGTCACTATCTCAATTACAAATCTTTTTTCAAACTTTCTTCAGGCTGGTAGGAAGATTTGTTCAAAGAAACGTCACTACCTCAATTACAAATCTTTTTTCAAACCTTCTTCAGGCTGGTAGGTAGATTTGTTCAAAGAAACGTCACTATCTCAATTACAAATCTTTTTTCAAACTTTCTTCAGGCTGGTAGGTAGATTTCTTCAAGGAAACGTCATTATCTCAATTACATATCTTATTCAAATTTTATTCAGGCTGGTAGGTAGATTTGTTCAAGGAAACGTCACTACCTCAATTACATATATTTTTTCAAACTTTCATCAGGCTGGTAGGCAGATTTGTTCAAGGAAACGTCACTATCTCAATTACAAATCTTTTTTCAAACTTTCTTCAGGCTGGCAGGTAGATTTGTTCAAGGAAACGTCACTATCTCAATTACAAATCTTTTTTCAAACTTTCTTCAGGCTAGTAGGTAGATTTGTTCAAGGAAACGTCACTATCTCAATAACATATATTTTTTCAAACTTTCTTCAGGCTGGTAGGTAGATTTGTTCAAGGAAACGTCACTATCTCAATTACAAATCTTTTTTCAAACTTTCTTAAGGCTGGTAGGTAGATTTGTTGAAAGAAACGTCACTATCTCAATAACATATATTTTTTCAAACTTTCTTCAGGCTGGTAGGTAGATTTGTTCAAGGAAACGTCACTACCTCAATTACATATATTTTTTCAAACTTTCTTCATGCTGGTAGGTAGATTTGTTCAAAGAAACGTCACTATCTCAATTACAAATCTTTTTTCAAACTTTCTTAAGGCTGGTAGGTAGATTTGTTGAAAGAAACGTCACTATCTCAATTACAAATCTTTTTTCAAACCTTCTTTAGGCTGGTAGGTAGATTTGTTCAAGGAAACGTCACTATCTCAATTACATATATTTTTTCAAACTTTCTTCAGGCTGGTAGGTAGATTTGTTCAAGGAAACGTCACTATCTCAATTACAAATCTTTTTTCATACTTTCTTCAGACTGGTAGGTAGATTTGTTCAAGGAAACGTCACTATCTCAATTACATATATTTTTTCAAACTTTCTTCAGGCTGGTAGGCAGATTTGTTCAAGGAAACGTCACAATCTCAATAACATATTTTTTCTAACTTTCTTCCGGCTGGTAGGTAGATTTGTTCAAGGAAACGTCACTATCTCAATTATACATTTTTTTTTTACTTCCTTTAGGCTGTATGGTAGATTTTATCAAGGAAACGCCACTGTTTCATTTACATATCTTTCTTCAAACTTTCTTCAGGCTGGCAGGTAGATTTGTTCAAGGAAACGTCACTATCTCAATTACAAATCTTTTTTCAAACTTTCTTCAGGCTAGTAGGTAGATTTGTTCAAGGAAACGTCACTATCTCAATAACATATATTTTTTAAATTTTCTTCAGGCTGGTAGGTAGATTTGTTCAAGGAAACATCACTATCTCAATTACAAATCTTTTTTCAAACTTTCTTAAGGCTGGTAGGTAGATTTGTAAAAGTTTTAGGACTAGGGCAATTAAAAGTATTTTTCGATTATCTATCGATTTATTATACTATTTTCAATAAACAAATCACCACCGACAACTATGAGTATTTCAGATAAAACGGGCAAATTATATCACACAAAAATATGGTTGTTCTCATTGCGAGGTAAAACAATAGAAGACGCTGAAAATTTTACTTTTACACAAACAACTGAAAAAATTCTATTCATTTGTTTTGTTTGAATAGAACAAATAATGCATTTGAAATGCTTGAAAATAAGTACCTACTGGCCTTCCATAATACTAATCAAATCGTTCCTACTTGGTTTGGTACTAACCTATCATAAAACCAAACATAACTCCGGGCCAAAATAGAGCAGATATTTTCAAAAGCAAAATATCGAATTCTATTTTTCTGTTAAAAAATAAAGAAACAAAGTTATACAAACTTAATTGTGAAATTAAAATTACTGGCCTTCAAACCAAATTCATTCTAAGATTAATCACTAACATATAGTAATAATATAACCAAGATAATCTCAACAAAAAAATATAGTGCAAAGAGACACAACAATTAACACATAATAAAAAATAAAACATATAGCAGGGACAAAACACTACAGGTAGTAGCGGGTTCCTGGTCATCCTTCTTAAGGGTTATTTTTTATTCACACAGTCCATATACTGCATTTTGGTATGTTTTTTTTTTCTTTTCTTAATAATTAGTCTCTTCGGATATAATTCACTTGTAATTATATTCACAGCTATAGTTCACAGTCTATCTTCACTTTATAAACCGATTTTAATTTCACTCCAAAGTGTTTTTATTGCTTTTCACTTCTTAGGCTCACAAAGCCTTTTTTAGAAATCTGTTTTAGAGTTGCTGCTTTGACCAGTGTCTGGTCCGTTGAGTGGGGGCGTTGTCATCTTCAGTTCATCATTATCGTCTATTGGTAATAGACACAGCTTTGAGATTGCCCTCTGAGTAGTTCCATGAGATGTTTTTATAGTTGCCACACGAACCCTCCCATCAGCTCCTGGGTGCACTGCAGTTACCCGTCCGAGTTTCCACACACAGGGGGGTAGATTGTCCTCCATCAGGACTACCATGTCGCCAGATTTCAGCTGCGTATGAAATCCGCTGGTCCACTTCGTTCTGCCTTGGAGTTGAGCCACGTATTCTTTGCTCCACCTCGACCAAAAAGATTGTATGAGCAAAGACAATTTTTGATAATTATTCAATCTGTTGAATGAAATGTTCTGTAGGTTTTGCTCTGGAATTGCTGCTAAGCTTTCACCAACGAGAAAGTGACCAGGACTGAGAGGATTAAGGTCATTTGGATCGGGAGACAAAGGAGTGAGAGGTCTAGAATTTAAACAAGATTCAATCTGGCACAAAACAGTATTAAATTCCTCATAGGTTAGTGATGAGTTACTCGCTACTCGTTTCAAATGATATTTGAGTGATTTCACTCCGGCTTCCCACAGGCCTCCAAAATGAGGCGCTCTTGGTGGAATGAACTGCCATTGTATTGCAAGTTTTGATAATGATTTTTCGATTTCATCACCAGAACTAGACAAAAATTGATAAATTTCTTTTAACTCATTGTTCGCGCCCTTGAAATTAGACGCATTATCAGAAAATAATTTGCTCGGACTTCCACGACGAGCAATAAAACGTTTTAGCGCGTTTATAAAACTTTCTGTATTCAAAGACAGTACAAGTTCTAAGTGCACGGCCTTTGACACCATGCATACAAATAAACATATATAAGCTTTTACTTTACTAGTTTTTCTGTGAATACCCGATTTTATCATAAATGGTCCACAGTAATCGATACCAGTCATCTTAAAGGGTTTACATTCCGTTATCCTTTCCGCTGGAAGGTCTGCCATCATTTGCTGCATCGGCTTCGGATTTGATCTATAACATACTATACATTTTCTGATTATCTTTTTCACTACGTTTTTCCCCATTATCGGCCAGAACTTCAATCTGATTATTGCCAATATAGTCTGAGTGCCCGAATGCAAATGTAAATAATGAAAATTTTTTATAATTAGATCCGTTAAATTATGATGTGATGGTAACAAGATTGGATGTTGTTGATTTATTGACAGCAATTTTCCCTTGGAAAGCCTGCCGCCTACGCGAAGTAAATCATTATGTAAATAAGGATTTAGTGAACGTAGATTACTACCTCTGAATACTTCCTTGCCCGACTGTAAGGCTCGTATCTCCTCTCTGAAGGAATATGCTTTCGCTCGGGAAATTAAAACATTTAAAGAGTCATCTAATTCACTTACTTTCAATTGACCATAACGCCGTAGCGATGGGTTCCTACAATTAAACAAAAATCTAAGTAAATAATCTGTTACTCTTTGTAATTTGGTTAGACATGAGTACCTCGTAAAAATGTCCCAATCTTGTGTTACTGTTGCCAATAATACAATTTTTGTTTTCACCTCAGGTGGATCAGGTGGATCACCATCAGGAGATTCACCGCATGGCCAACTAGATTCTTCAAGCGTTGGCCAAGGGGGCTCGTGCCACCAAGTTTTGTATGTCAATATTTGAGAAGTTCTAATACCTCTGGATAACACATCCGCTGCATTATATTCTGATTTCAAATGCTTCCATTGTGCAGATTGGCTTGATTCTTGAATTTCGGCCACTCTATTGCCAACAAAGGTGTTCCATCTTGCAGGTTGTCCCTTGACCCAACACAAGACTATCTGTGAGTCACACCAGTAAGTAGTAGATACCTCTGGCATACCAATAGCTTCCTTCACATAATTAATTAATTTTACTAACAATATAGCTCCACACAATTCTAGTTTAGGTAGAGATGTGTTTTTTAAGGGCGCCACCCTTGATTTAGAAATCATTAAATTGGAGTGGTTCCCACCCGAAGCATCGGTGGAGACCATGTCTACGCAGGTCGCGTAGGCCTTTTCCGATGCGTCACAAAATCCATGCAAGTGTAAATTCACATAATTTTGACAAATGATTTTCATAGGTACCTTCAAATTAATTATCTGCGGCAATTCACCTATATAAGCTCTCCAAACATTCAAAATGTCAGGGGGAATATCCTCGTCCCACTGAGTTTTGCTCTGCCACAGACGTTGCATTAATGGCTTCGCTATTACTGTTAACGCGTACTGGTGTCTTCTGAAAAATAATAATTGAGCGCATAAATCCTTTGGTAAAACCGGCCCTACCAAGAGGGTGTCATTTAAAGAAATTCCAGTAGATGATTTTGATGATCCGTCAAATACCACACAAGTCTTGGTGGTTGTACTAGAATCCTTGAAAACTGCATGATGCGGTAAATAATAATTAATTTTATTCGGAGACGGCGCTTCACACCGTGTCCTGCGTACTAAATCCTGGTGTTCTTGCATACATTCTGTGTAATTTTGCATTGTTATAGGATTTAAGGTAAACTTCCTCTGAAGATTGCAGAGTTTCTTTTCTGCCACAGGCAGTGTTTCACCCAACTGCTTAATACAGGGGCGCTGCGGTAATCTTACCGTGAAACGACCCTCGTCGTTTCTTCGATGCATGTCCTTGAAGTTTTCTTCACACGCTTGCTCCTCATGATTCCTGAGTTTCCGAGATTCCGAGATTCCAAGATTCCGAGATTCCTTCACCCGCTTCCTGAGTTTTATTGGAATTAATTCCTCCAACTTCCAGAAATTTTCATTTTGTTTAGGGATTGAATTTAACGAAAGATGACAAAATTTTACAGGCCTTTTCATTTTTGCAGCAAAGATAGGTCCTGACACCAGCCATCCGAATTCAGTCCTCTCTAGTATGGGCCCTGAATCTCCAATCCTGAGTTGGTCTTGCCGCATTATTTCCCAGAATGTATCAGCTCCAATCAGCATGTCTATGGGGCTGGTTTCATTGAAACTAGGATCAGCTAGCTGCAGACCATTTGGAATGCCAGCATCTTTTTTCTGGAAAGAAATTTGCGGCAGATTACTGGATACTTCTCGTAAAACGAGGCATTCAATCTCCTTTTCATAAGAGGAATAGCTCGAAAATATTGTCAAATCTACAGTATTTTTAATATGTAAAACTTTATTTGGAATTCCCGTAATCGGTATATTAATCCTTTTAAACTTTAATTGTAATCTTGTTGCAAAATTCTCACTAATAAAGTTTGATTGAGCTCTGGAATCCAATAAGACACGAGCTTTAATTAAATCGCCATTATTATTTTGCACATTAATTACTGCTGTAGATAATAAAATAAAATTATTCGTAACTGCAGCATGATTCGATACCAAAGTATCTTGCTTTGAAGTGGACGCTTGAGAATTGAGAACTTCGTCCTCTTTTTTAAAGTTATTTGTATTTGAAGGTTGACCTTTAGTATCTAATATGTCTACAGCTTTTGCCAAAACTTTAAAATACGCGTTTTCAAACGTTTCCCGTTCAAGCTCGTTCTCCAATTCATCTAGAGATAACACTTCAATTTTTTCTTGTAAGGCATCGAAATCATCTAGTATCGGTTCAAATTTTTGTAGCTTTACTTTTATTTCTGACAATGTTATATTGCCTTCTAAACAGTTTTTAAAACGAGTCACATCGGACTTGTAAACATCTCGTTGAGCTATCAAAGTTTTAAGATCCATGGTTGCGATAAATTAACCAACAAATCAATAGACAAATAATACTCACAGAAATTAATCTAGTACGTAATCCAATTTTAATTTAGGTTATCACTACACCTGTATTGTTTTTGTTCACAGAAAGTTTATTCGTAAAGATTTTATAAATAAAATCTACAACAATCGAACAATCTAGCAACATCTGTCACTACGTTGTTTGCTTTGAATTCCGCTACTTTCCCGACATCTACTTTGCCGACTGTCGGGGTGTTCTACTTTACCGACTCGCGATAAATGTTTCATATTACGATATTTCAATCAAATATGTTTGATTTTTAAGAGAAGAAATTTAAAAATACTGTTTAGTATTTAAACTTCTTTTCTTTTTATTATATTGTTGTAACAATAAATCTTATTGTTACTACAATGTCTCTTTTGTACCGAATATGAATTCAGTTCAATACCTCAAAACAAAAGATACTCTTTAGTACTTTCATTAAATTTTCCTACCTTACCGACGGTTCCTTGCTTAATTTCGAGGGTTATCTGTTTTATCGACCGCTCAAAAACAATAAACAAAAAGCTTCACCTTTTGTCCTATTTTTTTGAATATTAACGAATTAAATATATTATTTAATATTTTAATCTGTTTATTGCGGTACCATATCATATAGCCACAAAAACATTTTAATAACCTCGAATATCATTTGCAACAATTAGCCCGTTTGGACTTTTTTATAGAACAATAAAACACCGTAGTATGTTTAGATTGAAACTGTTCTTTTATAGGAAAGAAGGAAGGAAGGAATGTGATAGGATGGTCAACTTGCCCGTGGTTTGCTTATCTTCTCAGTAGTCTTCTCGGTGGATCATCTTTTTCTCCCCTGGATGCTGGTTCATGTTGTGGTTTCGACTCCGATTGTAAATTGATTTTTTATTTAAATCGTCCGGCGTGGAAGGACCAAATGTAAAAGTCCGGCGTGGAAGGACCAAATGTAAAAGTCCGGCGTGGAAGGACCAAATGTAAAAGTTTTAGGACTAGGGCAATTAAAAGTATTTTTCGATTATCTATCGATTTATTATACTATTTTCAATAAACAAATCACCACCGACAACTATGAGTATTTCAGATAAAACGGGCAAATTATATCACACAAAAATATGGTTGTTCTCATTGCGAGGTAAAACAATAGAAGACGCTGAAAATTTTACTTTTACACAAACAACTGAAAAAATTCTATTCATTTGTTTTGTTTGAATAGAACAAATAATGCATTTGAAATGCTTGAAAATAAGTACCTACTGGCCTTCCATAATACTAATCAAATCGTTCCTACTTGGTTTGGTACTAACCTATCATAAAACCAAACAAGATTTGTTCAAAGAAACGTCACTATCTCAATTACAAATCTTTTTTCAAACTTTCTTCAGGCTGGTAGGTAGATTTGTTCAAGGAAACGTCACTATCTCAATTACAAATCTTTTTTCATACTTTCTTCAGGCTAGTAGGTAGATTTGTTCAAGGAAACGTCACTATCTCAATAACATATATTTTTTAAACTTTCTTCAGGCTGGTAGGTAGATTTGTTCAAGGAAACATCACTATCTCAATTACAAATCTTTTTTCAAACTTTCTTAAGGCTGGTAGGTAGATTTGTTCAAAGAAACGTCACTATCTCAATTACAAATCTTTTTTCAAACTTTCTTCAGGCTGGTAGGTAGATTTGTTCAAGGAAACGTCACTATCTCAATTACAAATCTTTTTTCATACTTTCTTCAGGCTAGTAGGTAGATTTGTTCAAGGAAACGTCACTATCTCAATTATAAATCTTTTTTCAAATTTTCTTGAGGCTGGTAGGTAGATTTGTTCAAGGAAACGTCACTTTCTCAATTACAAATCTTTTTTCAAACTTTCTTCAGGCTGGCAGGTAGATTTGTTCAAGGTAACGTCACTATCTCAATTACAAATCTTTTTTCAAACTTTCTTCAGGCTGGTAGGTAGATTTGTTCAAGAAAACGTCATTATCTCAATTACATATCTTATTCAAATTTTATTCAGGCTGGTAGGTAGATTTGTTCAAGGAAACATCACTATCTCAATTACATATCTTTTTTCTTTGTTCTAGGAAACGTCACTCTCCAATAACATATTTTTTCAAACTTTCTTCAGGCTGGTAGGTAGATTTGTTCAAAGAAACGTCACTATCTCAATTACAAATCTTTTTTCAAACTTTCTTCAGGCTAGTAGGTAGATTTGTTCAAGGAAACGTCACTATCTCAATTACAAATCTTTTTTCAAACTTTCTTCAGGCTGGTAGGTAGATTTGTTCAAGAAAACGTCATTATCTCAATTACATATCTTATTCAAATTTTATTCAGGCTGGTAGGTAGATTTGTTCAAGGAAACGTAACTATCTCAATTACAAATCTTTTTTCAAATGTTCTTGAGGCTGGTAGGTAGATTTGTACAAGGAAACGTTACTATCTCAATTACAAATCTTTTTTCAAACCTTCTTCAGGCTGGTAGGTAGATTTGTTCAAGGAAACGTCACTATCTCAATTACAAATCTTTTTTCAAATTTTCTTGAGGCTGGTAGGTAGATTTGTTCAAGGAAACGTTACTATCTCAATTACAAATCTTTTTTCAAACTTTCTTCAGGCTGGTAGGTAGATTTGTTCAAGGAAACGTCACTATCTCAATTACAAATCTTCTTTCAAACTTTCTTCAGGCTGGTAGGCATATTTTGTTCAAGGAAACGTCACTATCTCAATTACAAATCTTTTTTCAAACTTTCTTCAGGCTAGTAGGTAGATTTGTTCAAGGAATCGTCACTGTCTCAATTACATATATTTTTTCAAACTTTCTTCAGGCTGGTAGGTAGATTTGTTCAAGGAAACGTCACTATCTCAATTACAAATCTTTTTTCAAACTTTATTCTGTCTGGTAGGCATATTTTGTTCAAGGAAACGTCACTATCTCAATTACATATCTTTTTTCTTTGTTCAAGGAAACGTCACTATCCCAATTACAAATCTTTTTTCAAACTTTCTTCAGGCTGGTTGGTAGATTTGTTCACGGAAACGTCACTATCTCAATTATAAATCTTTTTTCATACTTTCTTCAGACTGGTAGGTAGATTTGTTCAAGGAAACGTCACTATCTCAATTACATATATTGTAATTCCAATATATAGAAAAGCTAGTAAAAGCTTCAATTTATCCGTAGCATATTTTTTGATGTTCATAATGTAAACCGATTGGTGGTAAAGATGAATCTCAATAGGATTTCACGTTTAGCTTCATCTTAACCCACGGGGGACGGCAAGAAAGTTCAATAAATAAAATGATTTTTTTGTTAAATCTGACACATAGGCAATACACCGTACTTCATAAAGTGACACTTTTTTTTTAATAACTAACCTAGTAGAGATAATTGTACCCTTTACACACAGAGTTCCGAGCGGGACGTGCCCCGCGCCACTTCAGGCCGCCGCGTAGAAAAGTCTCACAGTAAACTGCGCTGTAAACCGTTTTCTTACTTTCGGTCTTTACTTTTCTGCGGGGCGGCCTGAAGTGGCGCGGGGCATGTCCCGCTCCGAACTCTGCGTGTAAAGGGTACTAATAACTAACTTAATAGAGGTAATATTTAAGGTTTACACTGCAATCACAGTGCTTCGTACCATGCGTATGCACGATTCTTCAACACTGCTATTGCAGGGCTCCAGACCCTAGGGGATCTAGATACTACTAAAAATCATTTCTCTGAATATTAGCTAGCTGCTCTGAGGAAACTACTTATTATGTTAGATTGTAAAGGTACTTATTTATAAATATATAAACACCCAAGGAGAAATAGGTTCCCATCTAGGTGTTGCGGGTTCAATTCTCTGCTGGCCAAGTTCTCCATCAATGGGTTCTCATCTAGGTGTCACGGTTACAATTCACTGCTAGCCAAGTTCTCCATCAATGGGTTCCCATCTAGGTGTCACGGTTACAATTCACTGCTAGCCAAGTTCTCCAACAATGGGTTCCCATCTAGGTGTCACGGTTACAATTCACTGCTAGCCAAGATCTCAATCAATGGGTTCCCATCTAGGTGTCACGGTTACAATTCTCTGCTAGCAAAGTTCTTCATCATTGGACAAGAAACATTTTGCGTTTATTATGACAGAAGTAGAAACCTTTAAATATTGCTAGGTTATTTGTTTGTTTTTTTTAAATATTTTGGAGTATATTTTATTTAGCTATAAAACTTAACATTTTATATCTAATACACCTAATCTAATCTTAAACTACTATAATATTAAAATTTGGACTTCACAACATTGAGACATAAACTACGAAAAACTGCAAGACTTTTAGCCTCCTTAATATTTACTGGGAGTTCGTTGAACATTTTAAAACCTTTATAATAAATATTGTTTTGTGTTTGCGATAAATTTGTTTTAGGAAGCCTAAAATCGTTGCAACTCAGGATTGTACGTCTTTCTTGTTAATTTCATTTTGCGTGATTGTCTTTTTATCTTTAAAAAATGGGAAATAATAGTTTCGATCAGTTGGTGGCAGAGTTGGCAAATGCATTTGGTTTCCACTCAGGCATCTTGAGTTCAATTCTCCTTTTAGCTAAGTCCTCTGTCATTACACAAGCAATATTTTCCGCTTCTAATGAGGGAGGTGGAAATGTTTTAAATATCGTCAAATTCTTAATAGTTTGCATTTCTTTTTATAAACCACTAAATAAAATTTATTACTGATTATCACTTTAATATTATGTATTCTAGTTCTAGCGAGAAATCCTGCATGACGTCATCATCTGTCTTTTTTGTTTTCACACAATACTTATAAGAAGAAAGAGGACAATACTTTCTCGCTAGTATACAGTCTAAATTGAATTTATTGGCTCAATAATGTGAGAGAACAATGTCTTTTTCTTTCTAGATGTACCAGAGAATATTGGATCAAAAAATGCATCTGCAAAATGCATTGTACCACAACAATCTGTCTCCCACCTCGAATAAGTCATCGGCATTCGATCGTTGGCAGTAAGTGACATTTTATAAATTAAGGCTGGACTGTTTCGCAAAATTCAAATGCAGCATTGTCACCGGCCTATCGGCATCACTTTGTTTTTTTTTTTTGACATTTGAAAACTTTTGCTAAACGCCGATTCTTGGGTCTGTTTGCGATGTGATCGGCTGACAAGAATAATAACATAACAATTTCTGTGCTTTTCTATTGATCGAAAATTGTTCAAGAATTGAAGCAGACTTGGAATCGGTGTTAAAAGGCAACCTTTCAAATGTCATAAAAAAAATTTAAAAATGGCGCTGATTTTGTGACATTTATGTTCCATTTGAATCTTTGCAAAACACCCAAACAAGATTTTACAAAGAACTGATTATTTGTTTTTAAACACTATTATTTTGCGAGCGGGTTTAGATGGGGCGCAGTTTGGTCATCATTACGACTCTTCTTATTTTCTTTTGACAATAAAATAAGTTAGTTTGCGAACAACTTCTTCCTACTTTCTTTTGGCAATAAAATAAGTTAGTCTGCAAAAGTAGATTGATGTGACTGTGAATACTTATTTTTCAACAGAAATGGAGCCATAACCAAGACGAACAGGACCTTGGATTTGAAGAAAGGACCCATCAACCAAAAAGTAGCCAGGGAAATAGCGCCACTCAAAAAATCACCTAAAGCAAAATAAAATCTTGTAATTCTTGAAAAAAATCTGCACGAATAAGTAAAAATTGTATTTTTAACCAAACTTTACAAGTAATGAGTGAGTGAGGTGTTCACGAAACATACAATATTACCCACCCACAGTTTCACCTTCTCACACCCAACCTACCTTACACCCAACATAATAAAATT
The DNA here is from genome assembly GCA_936435175.1 of Glyphotaelius pellucidus. Taxonomy (NCBI): domain Eukaryota; kingdom Metazoa; phylum Arthropoda; class Insecta; order Trichoptera; family Limnephilidae; genus Glyphotaelius; species Glyphotaelius pellucidus. Next base: position 17,344,413 of record OW386557.1, on the reverse strand, counting down.
TCAAAATATATTATGTAAAAATGTTAATAATTAGGTAAACACTGTAATATATAGAAATAAATAATAAAAAAATGGGAAACACTATTTTCTAAAGTGCCTTCATATAAATACTTACCTACATACAATAAATCCAGTGGAAAAGTTGGCCAAATAAAATATACATGCTTTTCCCATAACTAACAAAATTAGACACATGTTACACGTTATGTCCACGTAATTTTTTTGATACATGTTCATTCCACCGACTGCAAAGTTAAATTGTGTAAAGTGTCCGATTATATCCAAATCAAGAGTTTTTAACCATTACAACGCTGACCTTTTTAAATAAATCTAGTCCATCACACGGCATGTTTTGCCACAATGCACATTCTGCTCTAGTGAAACTTTGTGTATCAAATATGCGACACCCTCATAATTATGGCAATATGCCATACCTGTATCTGCAGATACATCATTTTGGCTTTACAGTGCTCAATCAATTCCATTCGACGAGTTACATCTCGTATAAACTTAATTTGTATATATTGTGGTTAGTTCCCCAGGAAAACTAATAGTAGTAACAATTAAAAATTTGGTGAAAGTTTTACCATCACGTACGAATTTCAAAACACATGTTAAATTTCGACGGTCCCAAAGAACAATGTCAGATCTGCTAAAAATTGAAAATCGTTTTGGCATAATTTGTTGATTTAAAAGTCAGTATTTTCGGAATTATTGATGAAATGAAATGGAAAACATCAAAAACCCTACACATTTCTTGACGGCAAAAACAGTAAAAATACAGTAACGGAACTTTAAACAGCCTTACTGCAAAACTACAAAATCGCAAATCGGATTTGTAAATATATGTATATTTTTTTTACATTTCAAATGAAGGGTTAGTCTAACCTTTCACCAAATTTGAAATTGTTACTTTCTATTTATTTATTAACTTCTATTTATTTATTACTATTATTATCTCAAAACTAGCCTTCTGGTTTTAGACTATATTGCCATTACAAGGTCACGATGGGTTCACTTATGCGAGAGCCGCGTAGAAAGGATAAAGCAGGCGACACACGATAAACATATAAAGTTTATATGTTTATTGTCCTGAAGAAGGTCGAGTTCGACCGAAACCGGTCGACGAATATAAATTTAAATAAAGTGGTTTTGAAAAAGAACTTGTTTCATTCTGTAAAATGTCAAGCCACAAAGTGTTTGCTTTCTTCGATAATTTAATGCTAGTTTTGACATGTTCACTGCCTTGGGTCATGCAGAGTTCGTGTTTGAATAACTTTTTATTCCTATAGACAAGGCAAAATAGTTAAGTAGCCATTGTCATGGAGAAGTTAACGTTTTTTTAAATGATCACATACTATTTGGTCATTATTAGCTGCTTGTTAAAATAACATCAAGTGCAGGTTGGAATTGGTGGATTGTTATAATTTTTCAGCTAAGGTTTGTTGAGATGCAGCCATCACAACACGAATCTTTCCTTTACAGATATACCACACGAAAAGATTATTATAACATTGTTCGGCTTGCAATACCACAAAAGTGACATTAAAAAATTGTTCAGGACAGAGAAAAAAAAACCGCGACACATATATGATTTGCTGTCTTTGGAAGCGGTGTTGTTTATTGACAGAAACTGATTACAAATCGAATGGCGCTAAAATAACACTTTTTACATTGTTGCATTTGCGGTATTGCTTGCCGAACAAAGATAAAATTTGGTTATATCGAAGGCTTAAAATCTTAAAAAATGTCAATAATTCTAGGCCTTAAAGTCAAATAATGGTTTCTACAAAAAAAAACACAGGTACCAACAATTCGAGGGCTTGAGGTCAAATGACGTTATCTATAAAAAAAAAAAACGAAAATCAAACTGGTAGAATTTGTGTAGATAACGTTGTTTGACTTTAAGCCATTGAATTATTTGTAGGTGTTTTTGTAGATAACATTATTTTTAAGCCCTCAATATAAATTCAATTAAAAGAATGTTAATTTTTCTTAAAAAAGTTAAGAAAAATCTTAACTTTCGTAATTAAATTTTTATGTAAAGTTTCATTTCTATTTTCCCACTAGATAAACTAGTGTTGTGATAATAAGATTGATTGATTATAAGGTTATAACTTTTTTCTTCATTTGATTAGGACAAAATTAAACATTATTTAATAATAATATAATTTATTATAAAAGTTTAAATTTGTATCATTCTGTGAACGTGAAGAATATATGTTTGTGAATGTGAATAGGAATGTTCTAGTAAATTAAAGAAGTTGAATAATTTTAGTGAAATAATATAATTATTATTTTACAAACTGTGGTGGGTAGTAGATACATAAATTAGTGTACACATATTTTTAATCTATCACTTATAATAAAATACAAAATGTAGATAACATATAAAGTAAGGCAACCATAAATTTTATTCCCATATGTAGAGGTAAATAATAAACTTGGTGTAGTACAAGAGTTTAGTGCCTTTTTCATCATATCCTCTGCTACTGATAATTATCCTGAAATTGAAAAAAATAATTTTAATCATTATCTTAGCTTAACCCTTTGATCCCTGAACATAGATTAATAGGAATTACATTTTTTTGTCAATTATTTGTTATTTGCAGCTTAACAGGTTCGCTGCCGGTGACTCCGGTCGGAGCCATTCGGTGTCTTGCACTGGATGCCGGCGGGTCCGGCCGGAGTCATGAGTAGTATGTCTGCACAAACATCAGTTTCCTGCCGGCACTCAGGGTGGATGGTTGTTTTTGTAGCTGGCGTCGTTGTTGACAATTGTACCAACATTTTACAAGAATTGGTTTTCAAAAAATAATTAGGTTTTTGTTGTAAGGGGCCATTGAAAAAGTACACGATAAGTTTGTGGTTTTTTTTAATTTTTTCTGAAAGGATAAAGTGCAAGAGATGCCAATTATTAACAAAAAAAGGAAGAAGAAGAAGGATTTGATTTGACCACTGTATTGATTGCACAGGTAAACCTGGTTTGTGCATTGAGTGCTTCAATGAGTACCACCAAATTTTATAAATATTTTTTCTTTATTCATGAGATGTATATAACTTTCTTTATTTTATTTGATTAGCTACTTGTATTTTAGTAATTATTTGTACGAAAGACAAAAAAAAAGTTTGTCTATTTTTGTTTGCTTTTTTATTATCAAAATAAAAAGTAGAGAGTTAAAAAGTGCAACTTTTTTTTACATTAACTCCGCACAGGAGGCCCTTAGGAAAATAATTTCCCCCAGGGCCTATGTCATTGGGATGCTGTGGAGGGTCTTTTTGAGGATAGGAAGGAATGAACATTGGTCTTGAAGAGACCCATGTTGTAGGAAGGAGGAAACACAGAGGCCGGCAAATCGTTCCCTAGCCGAGCTGTTGAACATAAGAACGAGTCGAAGAAGTGACCCATGTGACAAATGTGACATATGAGACATGTGACAAATGTGACATGTGACAAATGTCAACCTTGTACATATTTTGGGCGACTAAATGCACAAAACCGCCGGCACCTGCTAAGTGATTTTCAATCGTGGTGCCGCCGGCTCCGACCGGAGTCGTGAATGTTTTATTTATTTTTTTAGATTTCCACTGAAAAAAAAAAACTTTTGCGACGATATATTATTCTTGTAAGTATATTTAAAAACTAAAAAAAATAAAATAATATTTGGCACCTACGATCAGTTATATTGTGCATAGGCGGCAGCAAACCTGTTAAAAATCATTCCGAATTTTTTTCGGAATTCTCTGAAAACTCCTTGAGAAAATTCTTCAGGTAGAGTCTGTCAAATAAGAGTAAATATTAAAAATGGAACTACAAAACTTGTTGGCTGGCAACACCAATTAACCTGTCAAATATTATTTTAAAATGCAATGTCACTGAATGTACAAAACACAGTAAACCACATTTTACAAACATTTTTTGTTCTGAAAGAAAAAAAAATTAAAATCGATGAAGCACCGTTGTTAAGGTACCTACTTAATGACATAAATTTGATTAATGGTGTTTAACAAAGTGATTTGCTTTCATTAATTCAACAGTAGATAGAAAGGAAGAATCACGAACGGTGAGTTTAGTTACACTACTTTTAGATCTGAATGAGTTAAATATATTCCCATCTAAAATTAGAGACATGATTTAAAGCCCGGGCAACGCTAGGTACTTAAGCTAGTATTAAATAAATTATTAATTATAATGAGCAATTTCTAAACTGCTTTATATTTTATTACAATTTTGTTATTCTTAATTATGTTAACACAAAATTGTAAAGGTATAATAATAATATACTTATATGCAATTTTAATTTTGCGATCAGTGGGTATCTACATTGGCAATATAAAAATATTTTTTTCACTTTTATGCCCTTTTAATTTTTTATAAAAATGTACGTTACACAGCTTTACATTAACACCATGAGTTTTATGTTCAGTGTTGCCATTTGAGCTACAGTGGCGCCCTTTTTTGTTTTCTACTCTTATTTGACAAACAATAGGTACATTTTTGTACCGTCAGGGAAAATGTAACAATTTATGTTACACTTCAATTGTTTTAATTTTATTTAAACTATAATTTAATATGGTTAATTGTTTACTTTTAAATAGCTTGACATTTTTGATAGATAATGGCGTTATTGGTTTACAATATGAAAACATGTTTTTTCTCATTCTAATGACAACTTAATGTAAAACAATTTCTCCTTGTGTCCATTTTTGTAACTAAGCTTTAAAAAATTGAAGACCTATAAAATAATGTCCAATAATTAACCTAATTATTCCTGACAGGAATAATGTATAAGAAAATATTTTTAGTGTAGAAGACACATGGAGTTTTAGAGACGAATACAAATTTGTCCCATCAGGGAGCAAAGGGTTAAAACATATCGGTACAAACCAGCTTTTTATTTATTGTTTTACTATTTGTTTTTGTTAAATGTACCTGTTAATCCTTTTAAGAGAAGGCTTCATCAGAGTGTTGAGAATTCCCATCTTGTCATCAGTTTCTACGTAGAATGTTTCACCTAATAAACACAAACCATCATATTTTTTTAAATGCATAACTTGGTGGTGAAACAAACTAAATTTCTAATAATAAATATAACAATAACCTTGTACTTTTCAATATGGTGTTTGGAACTCATAGTACAAGAGGAAAACTGGTGAATCTACATCTTTGGAGTCGGTTTTGTGATTTGAGCTTCCATTTTCAAATAAAACGACCCAAAGTTGGAATTTAAAAAATCAATAAGCGGCTAGGGGTTAAAATCAGCTGTCCCATCAGGTCTATTTGTTCGGTTTTCAGAACCACTCATATAAATTCAAAGAAATCATTGTTTCTCTCTTACTATCATGGTTAGAAATAAGATCTAAGCAGTGTTAGAAAAAAAAAAATACTGCGCTTTATATTAAAATCGAATGCGTCAAAGCGTTCACCCGGCAAAAAGTGGAAAAAAGGTTTTACAAAAATATATACAGGGTGTTAAGGGATGAAGTTGACTTACTTTAAACAGTGATTCCTGACATTAAAATGAGTAAAAAATGTAGATGAAATTTTGGTCTCCGGTGACATTTTAGATTTTTTTGTATCATTCTGTATATCGAAATGCTTGGATTGAAAAAAAAAGTGATGTATATTCTCCAGTTTCCCGCTTTTATTACAAGCTTCCGGATATCGTGTATTCTCATACCTTCATTTAAACCTCTAAATATTTCACTAAAACGAAGCACATGTTAGAAAGGTAATAGCCAACTTGGCAAGGCAGATGGTTATTTGGCTTTGAACTCAGAGGCGGTGGGTTCAATAAAACCCGGTGAGGGTTAAAAATATTTTATGTGATGTAACAATTCACTGGGCAAAGAAAAACTAAAAACAATTTTGAAAGAAAAACAAAAAAAAATTTCTGTCAATATTTTTGTCAATGCCTATCATGCAAAATTTGTGAATTTACAAGAGGTGTTTTTGCAACATACAAATTATCAGGCATCAATAATTATTTTGTATTTTTTGGGCATCAGCTATGTAAAAATTTGTAGACATTTTGTTTTGAAGAGTTTTATTTCACATGCACATTTGTTACTTAATTTTAATTTATCTGCTACTGGTTTTACACATCCGTGTCATTCACTAGTTTTAAGATTGTTATCAAATAGAAGATAAATAAAGATTAAGTAACAAATGTACACTTGAAATAAAACTCATTGTTAATGTCTCACCTTGAGGCTGCCTCTCAACTTTGTAAGTGGTGTAATTTTGTCTCCCACCATAGTTGAGGTAAAGAATGGGACCAGGCACGGGAGTTTCGTACACGGAGGTTGGAAAGATGATGAAAATCATGCTTTGGCGGAGAGCTGCTCCCTCCGAACATATGGCATCCCATACGTCACATTTTTGCTCACAAGATCTGTGGAAATACATGCATATATTTTAATTGATTTCACTCGTATCCTTTTCACCAGTTTTCTCTGAAGCTTGGATGTGACCTTGAAGGTTAATAGCCCTGTGGTTTCCATTCAATTCCAAGTGTGACTCTTTACCTGTATGCAAAGGCAAGGCCACAGCCCTTCTCCAATCTAATCGCGTATGAATCGCGTAAGAACTGACAGATTGTTAAAATTAACAACCTGCCCATCGTTCATATTCACGCTGAAGCACCTACTGTTAGACAGTTACCTTCCTTTTGTTTTGAAGGTTAAGAGTGAAAAATTTCATCAATCTCGAAATAAAACTGTAGATTTGTATAACAAACAAACACCCCACAGACAGTTTACTTTACATAATGATTATATAGATAGATTGAAGAAGGTACAGTTAATAAATCTTTCTAATTCCTTCATGCTGAATACAATTTTTTTTAAATTAATTCCACACAGGAGGCCCTAAGGAAAACGAATTCCTTCATAGCCTGGGTCACCTTTGAGGCTGCTGAAAGTAGGGTATTTTCAAGGTAAGGAAAGAGTAAAAGTTCTGAGAAGGGAAAAAGGTAAGAATCCGGAGGTCAAGGTGCTCAGGAGTGGCAGACATATGAATCTACTGTCGTTGTCGATGGGTCGAGAAAGTCCAGCTGGAGAGGTCAAAGGATCAACCAGCCTCTGCTGATCCAGTCCACCACGATGTAGGTGTAACTGTGGACCGACCTCACCCCATGAACTTGGACACCCCTGCTAAGTCATCAAACATAGCGAACAACTCGGGGTGGTCTATCGCAAAGGTGTTGGTTATATAACGAATGGCTCCTTTTAAATGAACAAAAACACTTTTGAACATTGATTTTTCTGAATTAGAAAAGGTTAATTATTTTTATTACAAATGAGATTACTGTAATAAATATAAAATACATACCCATTAGCAGTTCTCTGATATGTTTCAGGGCATGATGTTGGGACACACAGGTACGATCCTCTTGTGTTGATGCACATGCTAATCACTCCATTGCACAAATTCATGTTCATAGCGCATTCATCGATATCTGGACAGTAAATACATGCACCATTAATTTAACGCTTTTAGTTACGAGGATTAGGAATGAGGCAAACAAAATGGATTAAAGAAAAAAAAAACAACATAACAAAAATTTTATAACATAAAAGAATAAAAAATATACACGTAACAATTAGAAAACACACATCACTTGCACACACAAAATTCATAATATATGCCAATATTTATTTTTTTCATTACAGACTTTATATATTTTATTAACATTTATTATGTTCTTCATCTTATTGAATTTTGTATTATAAAATGGGGGTCTCTAATTCACCGACTCCAGATATTTTCATATCAGAGGGTTCGGCTCGGTAGAACTCCTAACTGAACCGATAAATCCTACTATTCCCTCAATATAAATATTTAAAAAATCTTTCGTAATCCTACATTTTTTTAAAATGACATGCATTTTGAATTTTTATATTTAAATTCTTTGACAAATCAAATTATTATTATGATGGTAAAACAGACAATAAAAATTGAGAAGTGTAATAAGAATTGAACATGTACGTACCATTACACTTATTATTATCAAAGTGAAATCCTTCCGGACAACTGTCATCAAACAACTTTGCATAACTGTCCTCATCTTCATAGGACTCGTCATTGTCTTCATATGAATTTTCCTGACTGTAAATCTTCTCAACTTTCTTTTTATTATTTTCAGAATTAATTCCTTTAGCATCGTTTTTAGAACTTTGTGTAGTGCTTTCCAGAATATCCTTTTCATTGATGACTGACATCTTTTGCCTCTTTCCGGAACTTTGATTCTTCAAATCAAAGAACGAGTCCAATTTCGATTTGATAATTCTGTTCTTCACGTGTTCTGTTGCATTTTTTTTCTTTTCTTGCGTATCGTAGGTGTCTTTCTCATCATCTGTGGTCGATGTCAGGGGTTGACTCCATTTGGACTGCTTTGAGATTCTTTGTCTACCTTTACCATCGTTGTAATCTGTGTATTCGTCCTCGCGAAACGGAGAAAGAATTCCGTAATCGTAATCGTCTTTAACATGGTACTTGTGCGGTTTAGATTTTCGCTGATAAGGTTTGGATTTATCTCTCGTTGGGGAGATTCTTGTAAGAAGTATGTTTTCCTGATGATCTTCGGCGGAGCTTGGAATGATACCTTCTGATTTTAATTTAAGGGAGCCAGGAGTTGAGAGATGAGATATTATTGGAGGTGATTCAACAGGTTCTTCAAAGCCTTGAAGCCATTTCTGTAAATCCTCTGTAACATAAAAATCAAATGCTGAGTGAATCTTATCATGAGATTCCGGGTAAATTTCCAGACCTCTTGTGAGTGTGTCTATGTGTAACTTTGAGTAACTCCCTGTGTCTCTTGTGAAACTCTCTGTCTCTTCCAGACCTCTAGTGAGTGTGTCTATGTGTAACTCTCTGTGTCTGTCTATGTGTAACTCGGATTCAATGAACTTCGGAATTGATTGTCGCAACGATTCAAAGTAGGTACCTTCCAAAATTTTTACTAATTAATAATTCTTTATCTGAAATGTGTATTTCCTTAACATAAATTTTTGACATGTTGAAATTTTTCAAGTTTACTAATGGTGTTCATTAGAAAGGTATATTCTGATTGTGTTTTGAAAGGCAATGGATTCTGAATCAATTTTTTTTAAAGACTTCCAGCTAACTGTCTGGGCTAGAACATCATTTTTTATTTATTCATTTTTATGAATTAAATTTCATTGGTGATGTGCTATACCTGTCTCACTAGTAACTCCTGTGTTGAGAGCAGGTGCAATTTACCAAAAAAATTAAATAAACATCTTGTTATATATGTTAATATTTTTACCTTGGACGCAGGTCTTACTGTCGCCAGTCAGCTTGAAGTCACGGGGACAAGCGCAATAGTAGCTGCCTGCCGTGTTTACGCACTCATGGGAACATCCATCTGTGTTTTGCAGGCATTCATTTACATCTGAAAAATAATCCATCTCGATTGAGCAGAACATGGCCATGACATGTCGATCACCTGAACAACAAGCGCCAGTACTTTCTAAACAGTGGGATATATATAAATAAAAATAGTAGCTTAGGGAGTGTGGCAAACCCATCGCTCAGGGAGTGGAAACACAAGCCTGCAACAGCCAAGCCAAGGTGTGAGCTACCGTGCTCAGGCTGAATGTCCTGAGGACAGTGTCACGAACGGTGCCATCTATTTAGACCTTACTCCAGCATTCGGGGCTCTGCTGGAGTGGACCTTCTATTTCCCTGGTCACTTGTGGGACAAAAAAAATTGAACCATTCGAAAAATTTTGGGAACCTAGGAGTGCTGAGGCCACCTCTGCGGACTTCCTTCCTGGGGCCCGTGGGAGGAACCGAGAGGAGAAGCCGTGGAGAGGAGAGCTGAGGCCACCTCCATGAACCCTTCGCTTGTGGAGCCTTCAGGTAACCAAGGGGGGGCACTCTTCCGGCGCGGGGCCTTATGGGAACCAAGGAGGAGTGAAGTTGAGAGATGATGTCCTCTTCCCATGTGGGGCCTTCAGGGAACCATGTGGGAGTGAAGAGGAGAAATGAGACCATCTCTGTGAACTCTTCTCTTGTGGGGCCTTTAGGGAACCAAGGAGGAGTGAAGAGGAGAGATGAAGTCCTCTTCCCTCCTGGGGCCCTAGGGGAGCCAAGGTGGAGTGGATTTTTCCCTTGGGGGGCCTTTAGGGAACCAAAGGGAGGTGAACTCTCCGTCGTGGAGCCTTCAGGGAACTAAGGAGTGGAGAGGAGAAGTGAAGCCCTCTTCCCTCGTGGGGCCTTCAGGGAACCAAGGAGGAGTGAAGAGGAGAAATGAGACCTGGGAAGACACATTGTCGAACCAGAAGATATAGCTTCATTTCCAATGACAATCCTGGTGAACTTTATAAAAGGGACTGGGTTACTGTCAAAGGAATGAGGTAAAATGGGCAAAATGGGCCTATGGCCTAAGTGCTCACGGGAACTTCATATAAGTGATGGTAAAAGATGTACTAAAATTCCTTTTTTCCAAATTCAAAATTTCAAGTGTTTTGGCAGTTTCAACCAATCTGATGTTTGACGTAAGGTATGTTTGAAGGTTACGAAATATGCATAAATTATTGAAATAACACACACTAAGAACCTAATAACGTATTTTAAAAAGTCTTTTTTAGTAGTAATTAAGTTCAAATCTAGTGTTATTTTATAAGCGTGCAGCAGAGTTAGCAACTTTAGCAAGCATTCATTCGGACCATCGTTCTTTTTTCAGTAACATTATTTTTCTTTATTGTGTTTGTTTTATGTGAGGCTGAAGGTAGTGGAGAGGGGAAGGAGACAGTGAAGAGGAAGGTGGGGAAATACCTGGCTGTTCAGATCTAGTCACAAAAACAGATAAAGCCATTTCAAGCAATGTTTCAGTTCTGAATGGTGGTCATACACCAGGGCAATCTTCCACTCAGGAATGCGCCGCAAATTTACCTTAAATTATTTTAAAATGATTGAAATTATGAAATAACACAAATCAATCAAATGAAATTTATTTGCGCACATCGGGATTTTAACTCGCAACCTCCAGATAGCTAATCGAGAGCCTTGTACCTCGACAATGGAGTCCTTCGGAAGACTTGCCAGTTTAAACGATTGCAGCGCCCTCTTTTTGTATCTACTTACTACTTTGACAGACTACAAACCTAAGCAGCGTTGTCCTATGCCAATAGACATGTAGCCATGTTGACAGAGGCACCGATAGCTGCCTGGGAGGTTTTCACACATCTGAGTGGAGTGGCAACCATTGCTGGTTGATTCACACTCATTGGTATCTGCAATAAAAATGGGCATAAATACATTATATACCATGGAATAAAGAAGAGGAAAAGAAATGTGACGCGGGTTTGTTTTGCGATCCAAAAGTCTGGCAAATCGGGCCTTAAATTTCCAAAACAAAAATGTATTTCATCGTCATTATATACCACGTCGGGCAAGTTTGAGAGAGATAGAGCGCATGCTAAATGGGCTGGAATCAAAAGGTATAGGGCACTTTTAAAATTTCCATGACAAAGGCATTTCTTTAATACATGTGAGAGAGATGTATGATAATGACTGCATTTTTCCTACGGAGAAAGCAGACATACGTGCATCAATCGTCTCACCATTATTTGGTGTATAAGAAAGAGATGCAACATATTGTGATAAATAACATACGTTTTACGCTTTTTTTGTACCATCGCAGTGCCGTTGCCGTAGGAATATTAAATAAAATATACCCATAAAATACAAATCTACATGAAATGAGTATTGGCGGGAAAACACAGTTTAGGAGAAAAAAAAAGTGGGGTTAAGTTTAGAGAAAGATTTGAGATTGGTAGGAGGTTAAACCTATTCAGAAAGGGAGTATTGTAGTGCAATTAGGACTATCGATACCTGCCGTCCTGATTTTGCTATTTAATTTGTGCAATTAAAAAAAAAAATCATGATTGGTGTAAGTAATAATTTTTGGCACCTTGACACTGTTTGGTTTTCGCATTATATTCGTAACCTTCACTGCACGTGTTTACTGTCAAAACGGTTGCAGGCGGTCTCCTGCCATCTCTACTATCGGCAATACTGAAAATAAACAATTAGAAATGTTAGGTTAGGTTTTCAAATAATCTTTTCACTGGTATTCAGGGCTCATAATAAACTAAATCAAACTACAACTTGACACACTTAGACTTGCAGTTAGTTCATCCTTTGGCCGCCTACAAAACTAGGTGAGTCAAGGTGTAAGATTGTATACTCACAGCATAGCTGGAACTCCAGATTTTTCATTATTGTTGTAATCTGGAATGTCTCCATCAATAATGATATCCACCAACATCTCTCCGGATTCTGAGACTCCCTTATTCCTGTGATGGAAGTGAATCTGCTCCCCTGAAATCAACAACATAAAAGAACAATGATATATATTATTATTTATTATTTTAACTTTATGAGTAAAACCTCAAACTGTAATATTTAATTAAATGAAGACATTATGAGCGAAACTCAATCGAAAATCTGGAAACAGAAAAATCAGAAAAAGATATTTACACCTCTGGGACTCGAACCCAGGACCTCCCTACTTTCCGGGTTGGGCGCTCTTATCCACTGAGCTAAGGTGTCGATATTCAATTCGGTCACTTTTAACTGTACCATACTTCGACTAAGAACCACCCATATTATCTTCATTTTTCTTAACGCATATTTTTATTGGCTGCCATCTTTTTATGAATGATTGCAAGATTCAACTCGAACTAAATGCAATCTAGATGGTGTCTGGATAAATTATTATCCATTTTATTTAATGTGCAGCCAATAAAAAGTATTTAATGTAATGTGCATTTTATATAATGTGCAGCAAGTAAAAAGATGGCAGCCAATAAAAATATGCGTTAAGAAAAATGAAGATAATATGGGTGGTTCTTAGTCGAAGTATGGTACAGTTAAAAGTGACCGAATTGGATATCGACACCTTAGCTCAGTGGATAAGAGCGCCCAACCCGGAAAGTAGGGAGGTCCTGGGTTCGAGTCCCAGAGGTGTAAATATCTTTTTCTGATTTTTCTGTTTTCAGATTTTCGATTGAGTATCGCTCATAATGTCTTCATTTAATTAAATGATATATATGTACACAATTCAAAATTCTCCGCATTAACAACTTATTCTTGTGGAGTGAAATACATTTTTATACAATTAAAAAAAAGTTAAATTGGTTTACGTTTTGACAAAGAAAAGTTGCGATTATTTGCTAATATTGTCTTAGGATGGGTTGTTTCAAAAAATTTGACGAATTCGTCAAATATTTGACGTTAATTTTCACGTTCTGTGTAAGTTTTATTCAAGTTCTGTGATGATTTCAGTTTTGTGAAGCAGCTGGCCTATGATGTTAAAAAAACAGAACTCGAAAAGAACTTACACAGAACCTGAAAATTAACTTCAAATATTTGATGAACTCATAAAATTTTTTGAAACAACCCGTCCTTAGTGAATATATTCGGCTGCCACATCAGAGGAGAATGTATCAACAATATGAGCTACGCAGACGATATGGTTTTGATGGCGCCGTCAATAAGGGGATTACGAATCCTGAAGATCTGTGAAGAATTCGCACACGAAACCAATATGATTTATAATGTGAAAAAAACAGCACTGTTGGTCATAAAACACGGGGAAGGCCCAAAAAATATTCCACCCACCTTTTTGAACAGTGAGCTTCTGAAAATAGTAGAATCCACAAAGTATTTAGGACATGTCATCAATAATAAATTAACGGATGATGAAGATATTGACAGGCAGAGGCGAGTACTTAGCATAAAATGCAACATGCTCAGTAGACGATTTTGGCTTTGCAGCCCACGGGTGAAAAGGACGCTCTTCCTAGCTTTTTGTACCACTCTGTACACGTGCGAGCTCTGGGCAAATTTCAAAAAAAGGACTATGGAAAGGCTTCGGGTGCAATATAACAATGCAAACCGTTTAATGTTTGGACTTCCCAGGTACTGTAGTGCCTCTTCAATGTTTACGGAAGGGAGAGTTCCAGGATTCGAAGCTTTATTAAGAACAAGGATTGCAGGACTGAGGGGAAGGATAAACCACTCCAGAAATATCCTCATCATGGAAGCCCGTCTGACTCCAGGATCGAGCATAGAATAATATTGGAGAAAGACACTCAATTAAAGATTTTAATATATTTTATATAAATACTTATTTATAATTTATCTAATGATGCTTCTCTTTTTTTTTATTTGTTTTTATTTGTTTTTATTTATTCAAAATAAGATATGTACTTATACTCTATATGGGATGTGTGGGATGGCACTCCCCTCCCCACATCCTGGAATAAAGACCTATTATTATTATTATATGTATAAGGATTTAAGGCTCAAAAAGATTATTTTTAAAATAATATAAGTATTATTTAGCACATGACAAACCATGGATCACTACACTCCCCAAGAATGCGGAATAAATTGTGTTTTAATCTTTTCGTTCAAAAAATTACTGTCTTAAGAAATCGAGTGTTAGGGGAGAGAAATAAGAACTTTCTCTACATTATAGAAACTATCTCACCGGTGGCAAATTGTATTTGGGAATCATCATCCTCATCTTCGTAGGAAGACGGTAACATCCTCAGCCTGTTGCTGGCCAGGGGATTGTTCAGGTAATTCTTTTCCTTGCTCTCCTCCAGTTTTGTTGGCGATATCATGAAGCTCATGAATGGCAGATAGTCATCCTGGGAAAAAATTATTTACTTTAATTTTAAGAAACAGGCATAATAATAATAAGTTATTTATTTCAGCCGAACAGAGCGGTGGGTGCAATACTCTGTCAGCCATATAAAAGTATACATTACATACTATATGAAAAAGAAAAAATAAATTAATAAAAAAAGATTTAAAAAGAAATATATATACACATATTTAGTACTCGTATATCTACTACGGGGGCTTCAGATGAATTCTCCATGTTTGGTGAAGAGGCGCGCCCTGCCACTGGGCCACGGCCCAAAAAAGTTGCAGTGTTACACAACACTATTACGCTGTGTATGATCGGTCAACCCCTCAGGCTAATTTGTCAGCTTCTGGGAACAGCTCATATAGGTCTTATAGAAATCATTGTATCTCACTTACTATCATGGTTAAAAATGTGATATAAATGCTGTTAGAAAGAGAAAAAATCACACTTTATATTCAAATCTAATCTAAAAGTTAAACACAAAATAATTAGAATGTTCACCTTTCTGAAGCCAAAGTTTTTGATCGCAATTTGAAAAAAGTAATCAAACTTTGAAATTTTTTAACAATTTATTATTTTTACACGAAATGAAAAAAAAAGTGAGGTTACGATAATGTTTATAGCACATTTATCCGATAAAACGTAAGGTGTTTTAATTTTTTTTCGTTAACAGTAATTTAAGTTTGAAAAAAGTAAGGTGAGCCATTTAATTTTTTTTGTTTGCATTAAAAAAATTTACATATATTTCGAATTTCAAAAACAGTTTTTATCTTTCAGATACGTTTGAATTATTCCATTTATTTGGATTTTATTGTAAAGTGGAAATGTTTTGAATTTCTGACAAAATATGCCCGAGGCCTGAGGGGTTAGACATTTTCTTATTATTATTGAACAGTTGAAATTACACAAGAAATGGTTTGATGATTAGTTAGTTATGATCTTTACCTTTTTGGAAAGTACATCATTCAAGGCCGTCTGAACATATTTTCGGCCATTTTTCTCTAATATATCTGCCTCGACAAATTTGGACGGCAGGTTGAAACCGTTCAGTTTCCCGGAAATGTTCAGCAAAGCCTTGTTGTTTCGTTTGTTGTTTGTGTTTCTTCCGTAAATATCGTTGATTCCCTCTATGTATTTATTGCAGGAGTTGTGGATGTCCAGGCATTTTTCAATCTAGAAAAAAAACAACGGAATAGTATTTAATTTTAGAAAAATACGCAAGAACGGAGGTTATAAACCTGACTGGGATTTGAACTTCATTTTTTCGCTATCCGGGTGCCTGTTTTGACATCTGAGCTATCACATTAATCACCAGATTTGCCGTGTTGTTCCTTACAAGGTTTACCGCGTTTCCCGTGTTACCCTTACAGACGGTACTTAGCTATCATTAAGACTAGTTTCTGGTTGTTAGAAGAAATGGCCTATAGTTAGAAATAATGACCAAACAGAACAACAGTCATATAACAAACAGTAAATTGACAATGCAACAACTTATTAAGTACTTGTGCTGCAAAGTAAACAAACTACTCGGTTTCATCATTTGGGAGGCGGGTATGGGTACCGCACACCCCGGGAACCGTTTATTGGATAACCAACACCCCTGCCACAGGTCACCCCAAGTGGTTTGCTAGGTTTGGAGACTTACCAGGGGTGCCCGGATTCATGGGGTGAGGCTTGTCTAGGTCTTGGTGGCGGACGCATTTGTCTGCCTACTGTGTGATGGGCAGGATTGGGAGACTGGTTGAGGGAGACCATTCGACCTCTCCAGCTGGATTCTCTCGACTCATTGCTTTGCATCGCAGTGGGAGGGATGGATTCATGCGACCGTCACTCATCTGGACGCAATGACCCCAGATTCCTACCCACCCTTCATACCTTTTTCCTTCCCAGAATTTCCTCTGCTTTCTTTCCCTAAAAAGACCCTCCACACATCCCAGATGATATAGGCCCTGAGGAAATTGTTTTCCTCAGGGCTTTCTCTGCAGAGCTAATGTAAAAAACAAAAATTCATGATAATCATTCCATGACCCTCGTACATTACATTATTATCACTAATATTGAGAATAGTGCAGTGACATAGCATTATTTTCTACCAGTTTGAGGTAACACAAGTACACTCACGTACTGAAAAAGTCTAGAAGAAACAGGAAAAAAATAATAATTCATACATCGGGTGAATACAAGTTGTAAATATGGAATAAATTATGTCTAAAATTACTAAGTTATAAATGAACAACATCGTATAGAGTCAAAAGCGCTCTTTCTGTAAATATAAGCCATAGACATAGAATAAAGAACAAAAGACATGCAGCGATGTGGGCGTGTTTCTCAATCCAAAAGTCTGGCTATTCAGGCCTTCAAACTACAATACAAAACTGTGTTACACCATTACATATTATAAAATTCAAATGTTATGGTTAAATACAAAATCAGGCAAGTACTAGAACCAAAAGGCTCATTTATAATTTAAAATAAAGATATTATAGTTTGTGTTTTTTTATTCCTGCAAAAAATATAAACACATTACATAATCTCCCATAAAACTAAAACTAAAGTAGGTACTAGATTAAAACCAAAAAAACATATTTTAAAAATATGTAATTGTCATTTCTTGCCACAAATAATATTTATTTTTTGTTTCTGCCATTATAAGCTGTATTATTATAAGTGACTGCCTCGTTGTTGATGCCCGTCATCAAAGTTACATCGCCTGCCGTCCGTCGCACCGCGATGAGTTGGTCCAGCCCCAGCTATTGGCCGGAGGCCATGTTCAATGATAAATGAAGTTTTTTTTTATAAAATATTAAAATATTAAGATAATTATTTCACAAAAAACATTATGTAATAACTTGTGTAAGCCATGCGAATAAATTGCAATAAAATTTATGAATATATGGCAGTAAAATGATAAAACCCGTTGGATAACAGTCATCACTCATAGCAATCAAAGTTTTGTTTTGCATGTTGGCATACTAAAGGATTAATTTAAAAAGATGTACCTGAAGATTTCCCCCGCTGCACCCGGCGCCACCTGTTCCAGCCACTCGACAGTCCCGCCACCTCTTGCGCTGGCCAGTTCCGCAGGTTGCGGAACAGGGGCTCCAGTCACTCCATTCTCCCCATACCGGCTTCACTGAAAATAATTAGGCAGGCTCATTATTTAGGATTGAGGGGGTCCATTATCTATTTTAGAACACTGATAAATTCTCATCTCTCCGGCACTTAACACACTTTGAGCGGGAAGTGTAGTATTACTTCTTACGCCTGTTAAGCATAATAATGTACTTTATTTTTGATTCCAAAGTAATTTAAAAAAAATAAATATAATTTTGTATCATCAAAGATGGTTGTGTGGCCTCTGTGTATCGTAAATTACATTAACGACCTCCGCTCATGGAGAAACTGAAAAAAACCAGTTCTCAATGCAATTGCAATTAACCTCCTTAACAAAATCGATATTTTCTGATCTGACATGTCAAAACTTAACAGTTCGTGAGCCGCTACCATGGCAACCTATCAACAATGCAACTGAAACTCCACTGCCGTGGCAACCAGCAGTGCTGGTTTTTCAGTTGCATTGTTAACAGGTTGCCATGGTAACGGCTCACGAACTGTCAAGTTTTGACGTGTCAGAACAGAAAAATATTGATTTTGTTAAGGAGATTGATTGCAATTGCGTTGAGAACTGGTTTCTTTTCAGTTTCTCCATGAGTGGAGGCCCTAAATGGCGTGCAATTATCTGTTTGAATGTAATACATACTTTTTTGCAATGTAATACGTACATTTTTTACAAAAAAAAAAAACAACACTAAATAGCCCAACACTGACTTTAACTTCTGTTTATGGAGACCTATTACAAAGTAAGCTATAATTTTGGACACAACTTTTGTAGTTGGGGTGTGGTAAGTACTACATAAAAAATTCATTCAAATTATTACATGTTTTCAAGGATGTATTGGTTTAAAACAAATTCCATTTTCTCGAAAGGACTCCTTGTTTTCGCCTGCTTGAAATGTGTCAAGTATCTTATTGATTTTTTCACTAAAAATACAAAAAAAATTGACAGTTGGACAAATAGACAGTATTTATTCTTTGTATTTTTTTTAAATGTTAACCCTCTGTTGTGTACATTACAAATAAAATAAACATTAATATTAATTGTAATACCTGGACAAGTGGGCAACAAGCACGTTCTGGTTTCTTTATCAAGTCCCAGGCAAGAATCTGAGGGTCCATCGCACTTCCTGGAACGCATCTGCAATCCTTTGCCACAGGTGACACTGCACTCACCCCAAGCAGACCAAGACAACCTGGTGAAAAAAAATACATCAAAGAGTGTTAAGTACCAAAAAGGGCATCAATAATTGATTGTTATGTATGTACTTATGTCCTACATTAAGAGGAACCATTTCGGCCAGTTTCATACAAATCTTAAATTTGGATTTTAGATCAAATTACCCAACCAAACTGAAAAATTATTTTGTAATCAAAAGGTATATCGAATATCTAGAAAGGTTGTGAGCTACTTTATTTGTTTTTACTTTAGATTATAAAATATAGGCCATTAAACATTTTCGTGTTTCATGATTTTAGAGGCAACTTGGGCAATTATTTGTGAGTAAATGAAAAACATTAAAATAATTTTACTATGTTTATTTTACAAATACAATGAAAAATAAAATAAAATATTGTTAAAAATGCATTTTTTGGGTAGTAATTTTAATGTAGAAACAACAAATTTTTGTTATTATTTATTATTTTAACTTTATGAGTAAAACCTCAAACTGTAATATTTAATTAAAATGAAGACATTATGAGCGAAACTCAATCGAAAATCTGGAAACAGAAAAATCAGAAAAAGATATTGGCACCTCTGGGACTCGAACCCAGGACCTCCCTACTTTCCGGGTTGGGCGCTCTTATCCACTGAGCTAAGGTGTCGATATCCAATTCGGTCACTTTTAACTGTACCATACTTCGACTAAGAACCACCCATATTATCTTCATTTTTCTTAACGCATATTTTTATTGGCTGCCATCTTTATGAATGATTGCAAGATTCAACTCGAACTAAATGCAATCTAGATGGTGTCTGGATAAATTATTATCCATTTTATTTAATGTGCAGCCAATAAAAAGTATTTAATGTAATGTGCATTTTATATAATGTGCAGCAAGTAAAAAGATGGCAGCCAATAAAAATATGCGTTAAGAAAAATGAAGATAATATGGGTGGTTCTTAGTCGAAGTATGGTACAGTTAAAAGTGACCGAATTGGATATCGACACCTTAGCTCAGTGGATAAGAGCGCCCAACCCGGAAAGTAGGGAGGTCCTGGGTTCGAGTCCCAGAGGTGCCAATATCTTTTTCTGATTTTTCTGTTTCCAGATTTTCGATTGAGTTTCGCTCATAATGTCTTCATTTTAATTAAAAAAAACAAATTTTTGTTTCTCTGTAAATAGGTAATTTGAATTTTAAATTTACACCTATCAAAATATTTTTTTTCTTAATTTTTATTTTTTATTTCATTATTTTTCTGTGAAAAGTAAATTACAGTAAAATTAATTTTTTATTGTTTTTCATTTACTCACAAACAAGTGCCCAAGTTGCCTCTAAAATCATGAAACACTAAAATCTTTAATGGCCTATATCTTATAATTAAAAGCAAAAATAAATAAAGTAGCTCACATCCATACTAGATATTTGATATACCTTTTGATTACAAAATAATTTTTCAGTTTGGTTGGGTATTTTGATCTCAAATCCAAATTTAAAATTTGTATGAAACTGGCCGAAATGGGCCGCGCATACGTTCCTCTTAATGTAGGTACGTAAGTTTTGGGCACCATGCCTGTTTTATGTACTTAAATAAATAAAAAAATAAAAAGCTACCAGCGAGAGCAGTTGAGCCCCTGACAGGGTTCCTGCTGAGCGTCGGCCCCGAGACAGGGAGCGCCCCCGTGCTGTGGCTTCGGGTTGGAGCAGCTGCGGTACCTGCGCCGGCTGCCCGTCCCGCACACCACGGAGCAAGAAGTCCAAGAGCCCCACAAGCTCCAGCCCCCGTCCACCTAAAATATGTCAAAAGCAACCTTTTAAAACACGTATTTACATTATTTTGGTGAATTTATATTTATTACAAACAAATAATAAAATATTAAAATTTAGAACACTAACGTAAAAAATTGTAAAAATGACTCACATGATGGTTTTATTAGAAAATGGTTCTAAAATCATGGATAACGTAAAAAAAACCACTTATTTTATCACACAAATGAATAATAAACGATTTTATTACCTCACTTTTTTACAATTTCATACAAAAATATTTAATAAAAAATTAACCAAATCTAACGGCGCGTCAGAGTTTTGGCGGGTGAAAACTGTTTCTACAAAATTTGTATTTTCTATTTATTTCTATGAACAACTCTGAATAGAGATGTGAAGAGTGTTTTATTATAAATATTCTTCTTTTTGTTTTAGGGTTATCACTAAAACAATAACGGAGTTATAACGATTTCTGCGGGAACGGACGCGTTAGCTTGAAAACAAGGTTATTGGACTTGACTGCTATTGATACATTGTTGTGAAAACAAGCTTAGGGGTCGGAGTGGTTAAATAAAACATAACATAACATTTAATTTTAAAATTAAATAAATAGGGCGAAAAATTATGTATTAAACCTTACATATCTTTCCACATTCGACATTGTTCATTGAGACAGGAGAGATTTGCTGTGGAACTTACTTTACAAGGAAGAATGAAGCATTCTCTGTGATCAGTGTCATTTCCTCTGCAAGCGCTCTTATCCAACAGATCTTCAGATAGTTTCTTGTTCGTTTTATTCACACTTTTGTTCTCATTGCTGTTTATTTTTGTTTCTTGCCCATCATTCATTGGTCGATCTGTGAACATATTTTTTGTAATTTTTAAAATTTTATTTATGTTTTAGAACCAACAGTAAATAGGTTACAATGGAAGTGCACATAATTTATTAAGTATTTCATGGTGGGTACCAATAACACATTTCCTTGTAATTTCTTTCATGTTCCCTCCTTAATACATAAGAAGTTTGATGTTTTCGGTCCCTTGGCCCAAAATTGGCTCAATTTTTCTCACATTTAAGGTTTTCCTGCTTAAGAAGTTTGTTTTTCCGGTCTCTTGGAAAACTTCTTAAGAAGGTTTCACTGTATTATATTGAAAAGTTACAGAGTTTATAGGAAAGGTTTCATCATCTGCATTATTCAGCCATAATTTTAATTTTTTTATGTAAAGTGATATTTTATTTGTCATCTAAATTTGTTTTAGTAGAAGATTAAACGTACAAGGACCAATACTATTGCTATTTGAATATTACTTTATATTTATATTTTTTGGTATAAAAACAAAGTTATTGGTATTTTAAAAAATTTGTGTGCAGTTCACACGCGGTAGAAGTGAAACCTTCAAAAAAACTAAAATTGACAAGAGTGGGGACAAGAGGCTACGAGGCACCGCACAAAGAGGAGACCGATAGGTTACGAAGCACTGCACAAAGAGGAAGCCGATTAGTCTACCTCATTCTTTTGCAGGCTAAATCCTACAAATTTATGTGTTAGTCTCTTTTTAGTGTCACTTTTTCGTTTCGCCGAGTTTCAAATCACAACAGTACTAAATAAGTTTTCATTTTAAAAAAAGTTTATAGTTTTTCTGAAATCTTGTGAAACGGATTATCTTACCTGAATTGCTTTCATCGGAGACTTGTTGAGCTGAGAATCCGCTGAGAGCCTCCAGATCTCCGTGGAACTGGCACTCCCTTCTCCGGATGCTGACTCCGGAACCACACGATGCGTTGCACTCGCTCCATTGACTCCATGTGCCCCATTCCGCGGGTACTGTAGAAGAGATCAATTCAAATAATTCATTTCATTTTTAGCGTCACAGATAGTGTCTAACATTTTGCGATAATTGTGCATCGGGTCAATAACATAAAGAATCCAATAAGTCTTTAAATTAGGAGCCCCCTTTTCGATACATGCCTTTATATGTTTATCTGCTAGTTACTGTCGCTACAGAACTTCATTGTATAACATTCTAGGTGCGAATAACACATATTCATGACAAATTAATTGAATCTAATATTTTTATATTACTTGTGTGGCAACTTTCCCTTAACTTTCCCTTATCCCTCTCCTCCCCTTACCCTTCCCAAACCAAATACCTTTTTTGCAGACTATTTCAGTTACAATTACACTTATTTTATTGTTGTGAATTGGTTTATCATTTGTTGTTAGATTTGTACTATTATTATTTTTTTAAATTGCTGCTGGTTCTGCTTTTTTTTCTTAAATATTCTAGTTTAGTTAGACTTGTTTTTAAATACCTATCTGTGAACATTAATAATTTGTCTGTTTTTTATCATCCTCTTATGTATATTATATTACTAAGACTGTTTATGTTCCTTAAATAAATAAATCTCTAATAATAAAATTTGAAGGCGTATTTCATCACCTTGCAAAAACAGTTTTTAGTTTTCGGAGGCGTTCAGAAATATTCCATTATTTAGATTTTATTATAAAGCAGAAACAATTTGACCCTCTGACAGAAAATGGCTGAGGCCTGAGAAGTTAATATTTTCTTCTACTATGATTAAATATTTCATTAATGCATACCATCTTCAAAAGTCATTCCAGTAAATTGAAAAAAATATCTATTAGGCACTAACCCAAAACCTTGACGTGGAACTCTTTCTCAACCTCCCCCACCTTGTTGTGTGCGTTGCAGACGTACTTGCCAGCATTGCCCAGACTGGCGTCCATCACGTTGAGGAAGCGACCGTCCTTCGATATGTGGAGAGAGTCCGCACCATAAGAGTTGTGTAAACGGAAGCCATCCTAAAATACAAATTTAATTAAAAAATCTTTTTAACACTTTGTTCGTTCAGTTGATTGACTGATGATTGATGTACGTACATCTCCGAAAAATCGAAATTTGAGTCGAGTTTATAGTTATACAAGGGTCATACGTAAAGTATTACCCGTTTAAGCCGTGCGGAGCGCTGGCAATAGAGTAGCTGCCGTACAAGTACTAACACATTCAGTTGTATTTCAGCTGTCTGTGTGCAACGTCACATCTTGCTGGTATTGACTGTGTTGTTTCTGTGAGTGTTTAATAGAGAGTGCCGCCAGTTGTGAAGTCAGAGCTGTGATTAAATTTCTCAACGCAAGAAATGTGCGACCTTGCGATGTACAAAGGCAATTGAAGATGTATGGAGATAATGTTCAGGAGTTCATCCGTAATGACTAACGGCCGTCCCGAATGCTTGTCGTCATGGGTGTTCTCTTCTCCCAAGTTGAAATTACGACACCACAGTCGAACAGACGACTCATTTATAACATTGTCTCCATACACCTCCTTCAATTGCCAATGAATAACGCAAGGTCGCACATTTCTTGCATTGAGAAATTTAATCACATCTCTAAAGTCACAACTGGCAGCGTTCTCTATTTTCTCGAACATTATACTCACAGAAACAACACAGTTAATACCAGCGAGATGGAACTTTGCGCACAGACAGCTGAAATACAACTGAACATGATAGTACTTGTCCGGCGGCTGCTCTATTTGCCAAGGCTTCGCATTGCATAAACGGATACTGCTTTACGGATGACCCTCGTATGTAACAGTGTATCCTCGATCTATTGAGACCCTATCCCCTTCGGTTTTATTTAAGGGGGTATTTTAGTCTAGAAAAACAAAAAAAAAAATTTCTTCATATTTCCAAAGTTTAAATATTCAAAAATATTTCCTTAAAAGGATTTTTCGAAATTTGCATTATTTTTCGCAGTTTAGTCTGAATCTAACCAAAATCTAAATAGAACAAAATTTTAAACGTATTTTTCTCAAAATCACTTTTTTTGAGACAGTTGACATGATATTTCAAGTTCTAAACCAATTTACTTGAAATTTGGTGTGAGCCTTCTCTATACATTACTTTATCGCATGAACCAGAACTATAACAAAATTTTAATTTTTACAATTCTAAAAAAAATCGGAAAAGTCAAAATAACTGATAAAAAAGTGTTTTTTTTACTTCAGACAGCCGCCATTTTGCAAAGAAAAAAATTTGTGACTTCTCCGAGGTCCATGTCATAGCAGTTTGGTTCATGCATAGTTTGGATTAAAAATTAATTTGTTTTTTTTTTTCAGATTACTACGAGAGTTGCAATCGTGTCAACCAGGGCACGCCATATTTTTGAGACCCCCCACTTCAACACCCTGTAACTTTTAATTTTTTCGTTTGCTTTTTTTAAAGTATTCTTTAATTTTTAATAAATATTTGGTAAAATAATGGCTTCAAAAATATTATTGGTTTTTTTTTATTCATGCTTCTAGACTAGAAAACTGTATGAGTATCATACTTGACTAAGAACTACCAACATTATCTTCATTTTCTTAATGCATACTTTTATTGGCTGCTATCTAAATGAATGATTGCAAGATTCATCTTGAACTAAATGCTACCTAGAAAGTGTCTTGAATAAATTTATCCATTTTTATTTAATATGCGATGTCTATTGACTTTTCTGCAAGTCTGATACAGTTAAAAATGAAGATAGGGTCCCATTAGCTCAGTGGTAGGCTCCCCCGGCAAGGCTAAGAACCTGTGTTCGATTCCTAGATGTGACCGTAGCATTTTTTGAATTTTCTGTTTCAAATTTTCGATTGAGAATCGCTAAATTGTCTTCATCAATTAAATATTACAATTTGAGATTTTTATCATTAATTTAAAATAAAAATAAGTATGTAGTTCTGATTTGTATTTAACGACACGCTGAGTTGTTAACAATATCAATTATACACCCATACTCATTTTCTAGGTTATGTAGTTAGGATATTAGGTATGGGCTTTACTCTTAAATCTTTTGAGCAGATAAGAAAACTGTAATTTACCTTGTACCAAAATATCTCTGGTTCAGGATGCGCAGCCGCATTGCAAGTCAACTGGAAGCCCCTGCGTATCTTGACCACCAGTTCCCCGGGGGTCTGCTCCAACCCCTTCTTCTCAGGGTCCTCGAGTATGCGAGGTATCTCCACCACCTCCACGTTGAACGTCATCTCCAGGGTGCCCACCATGTTGGTGCCGATGCAAGAGTAATTGCCATTGTCGGCCACAGTCACATTATTGATTACCTGGAAATATTTAAGGCTGATGAATCGAAAACAATTTTCTTCATAAAAAATAAGTTGGGAACCCTAGACTTCCTAACCACTGGAGCGACCACGCGAAATAAATAAATTTGCCTCAATTGCTCGAGATTTACAGAAGATCATTTTTTAAATTTTTCGCCGACATAAAAAATCATACCTTCGAAATTGAATATGGAGACATAAAAACTTATTATAGTGCTATACAGCCAATGAATAATGCTTAGTTCACATTGAGCTATATATATCAAATATTTCTTCCTGTTGTAGGAGAGGGGGTCAGTCGAATTAGGGAGCGGCAAAGCATATTTTTTGTACTGAAATCTGTCAACTTGACATCTGTCATCCACGGGTCTAGGCAGCTCCGTAATTACAATGACCCCCTCTCCTGTTTTAGTCGGAGAAGGGGAGAGTTATCTTCTGGGATATCGTGTCTGGACCGGTTCCGTCTGAGTTGTGTATTGTCTATGATTGATCTGCGCTTAAAAACGCTTAGGTGTGAACGGTCTGAAGGGATTGTATGGAGAGCGTTATTTGGCGTGCTATGATCTTTTATATTTGATAGCGTAATGTGAACCAGCTTTTAACCTGTATTTTACCATTTACATATCTCATAATTGTGATTTATAAAAAAAGATTTAAAAAGAAAATATTTATAAAAAAAAAATATTAAACAATCGTAAAGTTTATAATAGCGCAAATTCTGCGTGTTTATTACTTTGAAATTCTGTGAGAGGTACATATTCGAGTCAATATTTTCGATTTCTGTATGTTGTCTGTGGTATACTTGATAATGAAAGGTGCATATCTATGGAAAAAGAACTTAATTTTAACCGTAAACAGCTGATCAGAAATTCTACGTGAAAAAAATATTTAAAAAAATTTATTTTTAACATCGTTCTAAAATAGTCTACTTAGTTCGGATTTGAGACAAAGCATTTCAATAGTTTCGTTTTAAAATAAATGGCTGGCCATGCAAATGTTTTAAATAATTACAATAATTTTTTTTACGAATGGTAGGAAAATGTGGGCCAATTTTGGACCGCTATCAAAAAATAAAAGTGGTCCATTTTTCGAACATAATCGCTCCAGTGGACAAAGCATCGCAAGAGGTAGAAATAAGTAGCACCAGGAAGATACAGGATGTAAGATTACAAGATTTATTAGATACTAACACTCTAAGATAGGTACAGAAGTTGAAGCCTCTCTTTCTGTTACCTGCATTGTTTAAGAGAAAGAGAGGGAGGTCACAATGGACCTATTAGCAGCCTGACTATCAATGCCTATTCTGTTCGGTAGCTACATATGCCTACGAGCCCCTCGAAACCTAAAGGGTGATTCAGTATCTTTGCGACAATCTAACGCATGTTTAATCAGCCGTATATGTCACATTTTAACAGTTTTCTGAAATGCGGTATTTCGTATCGCACTAACGAGCTAAACACTGCGCATACTTTAAGTCACCAGCTCTTAAAAGTAGTTACCCTAACGCCAGAGATGACGGGGCATTTTTCTGCGTAATCCTTTGTTGCATCCAAAACTGTTTCCAAATGCAACAGGAAAAATGGACTATAAATTGAATGAAACGAAACGAAAACGATGTTTGCTGGAATTGGGTGATTATATGTGTATGGGAAGATAATGGGGTAAAATTGTATAAGCCCACCTCGCGGATAATACGGAACGTTCGTGTTGTTGAAGTTCGATACACGGATAATACGGAATATTCCTTTTTCTAATAGACAATCAAATATGACATTTGTCGCATGTACACCAACCTTATAAAATAAATTCTCGTCAAAATAAAAACAGAAAAGTATCTAGTTTGAATTTTTCCTGTTATAGTAATATATATATAATAATTCAGAAATACATCCCAGGTTTTGAATGGTTTGTTTGGCAAAGCAGGGTTTGTCTAACGGGTATGTGTAATCATTCTAATACCTTTGTTTCCTCCTTCGTATTATTCCTGGGTTGAGATTTTAGCTGTGAAAGCTGAATGTCATCATAATTTAGATATACATCCCAGGTTTTGAATGGTTTGTTTGGCAAAGCAGGGTTTGTCTAACGGGTATGTGTAATTATTCTAGTACCTTTGTTTCCTCCTTCGTATTATTCCTGGGTTGAGATTTTAGCTGTGAAAGCTGGATGTCATCATAATTTAGATATACATCCCAGGTTTTGAATGGTTTGTTTGGCAAAGCAGAGTTTGTCTAACGGGTATGTGTAATTATTCTAATACCTTTGTTTCTATGTTCTTCTGTTAAAAATACGGGTTCAAGTTTGTCAATAATGCATTTACTTCAAAACCCGAATAAAGTATTATTTTATATGGCAATAATAATTTTTCTATGATTGGCAGCATTGATTGATGATTGATTGTCTATGAAATGTAAACCCAAAAATGATGAAAATACAAATGGCGTATGCCGCGCGAGTGAAATAATTTTGACAAAATTTAAATGTAACATGCATAATTTATGCAAAGTTTTTCGTCTCCCCCGACGTAAATACTCACTTTTCGTGATAATATAGCTAAATCTAATTGTTTGAATAAGAAATATTGCGTACTAACCAGTAAGCGGAGTAAGACATAAATAATGAATTGGGTGATTATATGTGAACTGGGAAGATAATGGATTAAGGGAGAGGGAAACCGAACACCTCTGAGAAGCCGCAACACAAACAATCACAAATAGTTTATTTACTTCCACCGCAGTACCTCGAGATAACTAACGCCAATACAAATAAATACAACACAAACAGTTGTATTTTCAATATGTTTATAAACGAGATTATAACAAAAAAGACAAAAAGTTGGTTCCTTCCAATGTCCCAAAAGCTTCTGTTTTTTCACAACTAAATGCACCTCGATTCAGACTTGTAAAGTTCTATTTTCAAATGCTTTCTTCAGCAGGGTGATATGGTTAGGGAGGGTAGGAACTGGATAAATGACATCCCAGTAGGAACTATGCATATTATCATTTCAAAACCAAACATCCTCATAAAGAGACATCAGTCGTGTGAAAATTTGCAAATGAAATGTCATCGTGTACAAATATCAAAATCAAAATAATAAGACAAATGGATAGTCATTTTTAATCTTTAATCACATTTTAATATTTGTATAAAAATGAATGTTTTTTTTTGTCCCTTATGCATTTCTAAACCATTCAACCGATTGCGATGAAGTTTTGGTGATTTGTTGTATGCATGCACATCAAGTTTCTATATAATATAATGGTGAGCTCTGAAATTATAAAATTATTTCCTATACCATTTAAACGATTGCGATGAAACTTTGGGCATTGTTGTGCACAAGCCTGCAAATTTGGTGAGCTACGGCGTTGTAATAAATTACAATAGGTGGTGCGTGAGTTGTTTGAAAAGTATGTGTATTTCATGTAGTTTAGCGGCAGGGAGGGAAGTATGGAGGGGGAAAGGGAACGGAGGAGGGGGATTCACGGGAGGAGGGACAAGGGAAGGCAGGGAAGGTGGAAGGAGACCGCGGCAGGGAAATGCGGGAAGGAGGGGGAGTTCGCGGGACAGGGGGACGCGTGGCATTGCAATGCATGCCAGGTACTTTTTAGTAACTTATAAATAGTAATTTAAGTAGGTAATTAATTCATTTAACACATGACAGGCAAAGCTATCACAGAAAATCATAGAAATTTGACAGCTGGCAATAACACATGCCTTCTGATATTCGTGGATTTTGTCTTTTTACCTAATTTCTCGTAAAAAAATCTTAATTTTTTTTTTATATGAATACCGCACAAGAGTCTCAACTGCTCCCGTCTGGAGCCAGTGAGACTATGGCATCCCCAATTTGGGTATGTTGTGAGGCTGAAGGTAGTGAGGAGGGGAAGGAGATGGAGAAGAAGAAGGTGGGAAGTACCTGGCTATTCAGATCTGGTCACTAAACACGGCCAAAGCCATTTCAAGCAACGTTTCAATTCTGAATGGTGGTATTACACCAGGACGATACTGAGAGTATCTTCCACTCTGGAAAGTGCCGCAAATATACCATAAAAACTAACTAACTAATCACACCGTTTCCCCGCAGGAGTAGGCAGAGGACGGACTACCAAACAACTCGGTCCTAGCACACACTCTTTGCTTCACTCACATTCATACATACTCTTCTATTATTCTGACTTTTGACATGGCCCGACTTAAGTGTCTGATTCACTTGATCGTGTCATGTCTTCCTCGGGCGAATAATGTATATTATTTTAAATGAATAAATTGTGAAATAACACAAATTAATCAAATAAAATTTACTTGCCATGCCGGGATTCGATCCCGCGACCTTCGGAATGTGAGTCAAGAGCCTTACCGCTGGACTATGCCGGCCGTCAAGTTAATGCAAAAGAAAACACAAAAAACTCTTCTGAAAATCTATTGAAAACAGGCTTTCTGTTTGACAAATTTCTCTATCTGGCAAATGTATTGCTGATGAGAATGATGTTTATTTTGTACTAGTTTTCAAAGACTGAAGATGTGGAATCATTGATTCCTTCACCACCAGGCACTGGTACACATTCGAAGCTACAACAACATCAATAATGTCGTATTTTTCAATCTTTCTACCTATTTCTCTCACGGGCCAACCCACTGTCCGCTGCTGGACGAGAGTCACCCAACTTTTGTAAGCAGTTGACTTTTTTGTTGGATGAAACTGGGTGTTTTCATATCTCAATTCTGGTGTGTTCAACAACACAGTTGTGAAAAAACTTTCCCGTTTCTGTTTTTCTTTTCTTTTATCTTTTTTGTCTCTTTAGGACTCAGATTCACTCCTTCTTTTCTTGAAACAGACCCTATGACCAACCCCAACTCAGACCTTAATACCTCCTGTAAAAAGGTAATATTATTTATAAAATTCAAGTTAAATGCAATGCAATACTCACAAGTATGCTGTTGGCATCCCGGGTTTGTATATGGGGGAACTTATCGCTTCCAATGTCGAAGTAGGGATTCTTGAACCAGCGGATGGCTGGCTTTGGATTGGAGGTGATGGGGCATTCCAGGTGGACGCTCTGTCCCTGCTTGGCCACAAAAGATATGCCACCATCTTTCTGCTGTTCCACATAGGGGCTGACTGGGAAGATACAAATTTTTGATAAATTACACTAAAAATACATATATTCACTTTTAACATCAAATAAGTGACTGCGCAAATCATCAATCAATCTATAGGTGAATTTTTTGAAGAGTGGTTTTACTATAAGAGTGGAGTTACACAATTTGGGAGGCGGGTATAGGTATTGCCGTCCCGGGAACCATTTATTGGATATCCAGTCTGCCATAGGTCACCCCAAGTGGTTCGCTAAGTTTAGCAGGGGTGAGATTAGTCCGAATCTTGGTAGCTGATTTATTTGATAGCTAATCTTGGTAGCTGATAATCCCACTAACTGTGTGGTAGGCCAAATCAGGAAAGACTGTTTGAGGAAGACTTTTTGACCCCTCTAGCAAGACGCCTTGCACCGCAGTGGGAGGGATGGATTCATACGTCCTGGATACACTGACTTTCAGGCTCCTACGCACCCCTCATTTGTTTTTCCTTCCTAGAACTTCCTCTCCTTCTTTTCCTAAAAAGACCCTGCACATAGCATCAGCAAAAATGACATATTTATGATTGTGGGGAATTATTTTCCTCAGAGCCTACTGTGTGGAACTAATGTAAAAAAAGGTTCCTTACAAACAACGGAACGTAATTTATGAAACCGTTATGGATATTCTTGTAAGGCTCAAATCTGTAGGACACAGTCACCTCAGGAGACACGTCTAAAAGTTGATTTACAAATGACATATTTCCGGTTTTGTCTGGTTATTCCCTCTTGATGGTTGAATAAATATTTGTTTTAAAAATACCTAAAATATGTATTTAATATTAAATATATTTATGGAGATATGGAAGATTGAAAGAGCAATGTGGATTATTATTATATAAATATAAATAATATTGTCTCACCCCAAACGTCAACTTGATAATTCAACTTATCCTCTCCAATATTGTTTCTAGCAACGCACGTATAATTCCCGGCATGTTCTCTAGTTACTTTCTTGATAAGCAACACTTGGCCGTGGTCTTCTGTCATGACATTGGCGTCGTAAAACCTGAGATAGTTCTTGTCCTTGAACCAGTAAATGTCCGGAACGGGGTTGCCTTGGGCACGGCAAACGAGCTTGATGGTCTGCCGTTCCAGAGTTTCAAATGTTTTCCAACGGTTTTTGGTGCGATTGTTGATGCTCAGACGTATCTCGCTGGTAGTGTCGTCTAAAATTTCTGGTAGAGCTGGAAAATATAAATAAAAATAAATAAGGTAGGTATTTAAAAGCAAACCTCTCGAGAGGTGATGTTTTCAAAGTTTGCAAAGTGTTGAAAATCAAGCAAATATGTAAACAAAGTATGTACTAATCTTAATATATAAAAATTTATATTTCTTTGTTTGTTCCTTATGTGTTTCTAAACCATTCAACTGATCACAATGAAACTTTGGCGATTTGTTGTACGCACGCCCGTGAACTTTTCTACATATACTGGTGAGCTCTGGCATTATAAAATTTGCATAAAAAAATTACAATAAGTGGCACACGAGTTGCTTGAAAAATGTGACTATTTCATATAGTTTAGGGGCAGGGAGGGAAGGAAGAAGGGTGAAGAGAATCAGGGAGGGGGGGAGGGGAATGAAGGAGACTAGGGACAGGGGGATGGGAGACTTGGAAGGGTGGAAGTCAGAGAAGGTGGAAGGGAACGCTTGAGAAAGGTCACGCAGGGAGAAACAATTTCTTTCTTTATGTGGCTTTGCAACGCACGCCGGGAACTCGTTAGCATTCTATAAAATATAAAATTAATAGAAAGAAATATAAAAGTAACTTACCAAGAACGTCGATATGAATGTCCAACTCTTCTGTTCCGATTTTGTTTTTGGATACGCATGTGTATTTTCCAGAATCCCGGGCGTGCAGATTTTCAAAAGAGAGCTCTGTCATGTTCAAAGACTCCGAATTGTTCAGAACGACTCCGTTCTTTATCCACATCACCGAGGAGGGGGGATTCCCATAAGCTATGCACATTATGGACACGTTTGAGCCAACCTAGAATGAAAATTGATTTGAGAGAAAAGGAGGAAACATAATTTTTTAATGTCACAAAAGTCCTATCTGTCCGGAACCTAAAACCCTTCGCTCACGGAGAAACTGAAATGAGACCAGTTGTCAACCCACCAGCACTTTTGCTTGAGTGGCAGTTGCTTTTCAGTTGCCTTGTTAACAGGTTGCCATGGTAGCGCTCACGAATTTCGAATTGCGTTGACCACTGGTTTCAATTCAGTTTCTCCGTGAGTGAAGGCCTTAACAAGTCGTGTGCCGTTCGCGCACATGTGCGCACTCTACAGCCGAATAATAAAATTAAAAGTAAAAATTTTGAGATGCGATTTTCACCCTTTATTATAAAGAAAACGTATGAAAGACAAGGTCAGAATCGCTTGCGCTATTCTCTTACTTCACGATGCCAGAACCTACAGTACGTCTAGTCCCTTCCAAATAATTGTTTTGAATTTTTCTATGGCTTCTTGAAGCGTCCTTTTCAACCGCCGACGATAAAGTAAATACAGTGCGTAACAGCTACAGAAAAAGCTCCGAAATTAATCAAATTCAACAAATAAACGTAAGTAAAGTTGTTTATACGTATAGTTTATTGTCTATAGAATGTGTTACAGTAAATATAAAATACGGTAAGTGAAAATATACCGACAATATATTACGTCAAAGTAAATGCCATTTTTTGTTCGACAAAGTTTTTAGTTTTGTCTTCAGTTTTGTGTGTGATATTTCGTATAGTTTGCAATGTTTTGTCTTTCATTTGGTAGAAAAATCAATTGAGATAATATATCAACGCCTTTGATCTGTTCATATTTAGTTTTTATTTTACGAAAAATGAAATTCCGGGCCACAGGCACTTCAAATACGGCTAAATAAAAATTTTTGACTTTGTAGGTTGATGTTTACGTGTAAATAGCGTAATGTTATAAAGATTTGTACATCATTATGTAGAGAAATCTATTTAGATTATGTATCAAAGCCTTTGTTTCATCAATATTTAGTAAAAATATTCTAAATAAATAAATGAACCACGCCGGCCGATCGCTCACGTGTATTGGTTGTTCTTTGAATGTATGCGTGAACGGACGATTCTTGGAATTATGAACACCTGTGCTGCCCTCTCGTGGTAATGTGTCGAATTTGAATTATTCATGAACGTTTTTACAAGATCATACTGGGTGGATACGATAATACGTTATAATTATAATAATTGTTTTTTATAATTAATTTTTCAATGTTTATAAATTTTTCAATTATTCATAAATAGTAATAAATATCACAAAATAATATCAGTTAGGTATGCTAAAATTTTTTTTTTGTTTATATTATATTATGAAGAAAAGAAAAATTACGAAGTTTTTCTTTCGAAGAACTTTCTTCAAAAATTGTAAAATATTTATAAATACAAGCGTATTGATGATTATATGATGTGATATACATGATTGTTTCTATTGTTATAGAATGGCAGACCGACGAATTGTCAAAAAACGAAAGGTGACGGAAGGGTGTGGGGTCCTCGCTACGGTATGTTGTGTATTAGTAATAGTTCTATTAGGATGGTTGTACGCCGTCCTTTCCAAAATTGAGAGAAATTAGTGTAACAATTAATGTTTATAGTTTCAGCTTCCTGGGGGGAGGCGGGCGAGGACCATCCACGTGGATAATGCAGAGCCCGATCTGACACCCTCAACATCCTCCACGTATCTGGCTCCGACGACTCAGGTAATTATAATAACACTTGGCTAACTTCTACAGTGCCATTTTTGTCTTGCATTATCTCAAGGGCGCTTTACATAGCTATATAAATTTTTTATTTTCTTTCTGTCTATAGGCACCCGGCATCGAGTTCGAGTATATTGATTTTACTGAAGACGACTGGCTCGAAGGCGATGAGCTTCCACCGTTGGTGGAAGCAGGGGTACCTGAGGACGAGTTGGAGCCGTTGGAGGAGGAGGAAGAGGAAAACCCGGAGGAGCAGGTCTTCGCCTGGTCCGAAGATTTCTCCACATTCCCGGGCCAGCGTGAGCATTTTGCCGTCCTTCAGCCTGGCCCATCAGCAGAGGTGTTCCCTCCGTCAGTCGCTACATCTCCATATGATGTCTTCTCCAAAATATGGGACATGGAAACCATGACCTATATCGTGGAGCAGACGAATAAGTATGCATGGAGCGCACTGGACGAAGTGAATACCGAGGATGGTCTTTTGAATCTGTCCACCCACTCCAGGTTGAAGGGGTGGCAGGATGTTACGGTCCCTGAACTGTACGTAGTTTTCGCTTTGTTTATGTACATGTCCATATGTTACAGAGCCTGCTTATCAGAATACTGGACAACAGACATTTTAGAGATGCCTAAATTCAGATCTATAATGTCTCGTAATAGGTTTCTTCTGATAATTCGGTTCCTACACTTTGTTGATAGTGATAAAATTTCTAGAGTCGGTTACCAAAACAAGCTTGCAAAAGTTAAACCACTATTGGATATGATGAATGAAAAGTTTTCCAGTCTGTATACTCCCCATGAAGACATTAGCATAGACGAGTCCCTGTTGCTCTGGAAGGGTCGCCTAGGGTTCAAGCAGTGCATCCGAACTAAGGCGGCTCGGTTCGGCATTAAGACCTACGAGCTGTGCGAATCGGCAACAGGGTATTTGTACCGCTTTATAATGTATGCAGGGAAGAATACAGAAGTCGAAGAGAACCATCTTGGGTTTTCTAGTAAAACTTCTAAAGTTGTACTCAAACTCATGGAGGGGCTCTTTGACAAAGGGTACTGCCTCTACATGGACAATTTTTATAATAGCATGCCATTGACTAGGTACCTGAAACAGAGGAATACCGATCTTATCGGTACCCTCAATCGCAACCGAAAGATGGTACCTGATATTGTTAAGGACATGAAGAAGAGAGTGCCACGGCATACCATTATTGGCAGACACTGTGGTGACATGTCAGTCGTTGCTTGGAATGACATTAAAATTGTCACCATGGTGTCTACCTACCACAACACCGACACGGTCGAAGGTCAAAGAGGGTTAGAGAAATACCAAATGCCTCTATCTGTGGTCCAATACAATCGCTTCATGGGGGGAGTGGATAACAAAGATTCGCTGTTATCCTCTTACCGCATGGAGAGGACGCGGGGTAACAAATGGTACATTAAGGTATTTCGTCGCCTGCTCAATGTCAGCGTCTTGAATAGCATGGTGATTTTTAGGCACCTTCACCAAGAAGACCCAGGTAAGCCAATTCTTCATCGTGTATTCAGGAAGCAATTGGCATCTGAGATTTTAGCGCGTCACTATCCCTCTTTGACTGTACCCAGACCGTGGACTTACTCTGCCGAACACGCTCTTCCCGTGGATCCAAGATTAAATCATGCACTTGACCATTATCCAAAAGAATCCATTGACATGAACAGTGGGAATCGACGCATTCGCAAAAGGTGCGTACTGTGCACAATACGTAAAAAACGAAAGGATGTTAGTACGGTGTGCTACCAGTGCAAAGTTTTCCTTTGCATTGGGTGTTTTATGGATTACCACAAATTAGAACATTTATAATTTTTTTTCCATTTTTTTTTTATTTTCAAATCGTTTTTTTTACAATTTAGATTACCTTTTTTTATTTTTTGTTACAAAACCTAAAAAATTGCCATGAAGAGGAAATTCATTATACCTAATAGTGGCAGTCCCACAATTACAGTTCAGGGAGCGTGCCGCTATTTGTTGGATCGGTGTTTTTTTATGTTGTTCGTTATCATGTTATTTTGGGTTTTATGGTTTTATGGGTTTTGTTATTTATGGTTTTTGTTATTTGTTGAATGGGTGTTGCATTCGTTACTTGGATTTTGTTATTTGTGATTGTAATTTGATACTGGTTGTTGTCATTTATGGTTTTTATTATTTATTGCATGGGTATTTGTGCATCATTTGAATACAAATGTTTACTGAAACAAGTGCGTCTTTGCATCGGTTGAAGTTTCGTGTCCATTCATTTTATCTTCCACTTTTGTGGAGGACAGAAACAATATCTAAAAATTTGAATACATATTATAATAATAAATTTATGTATGTGTAAAATGATTTTTTTCATAGTCCGGAGGCTTACTTTTTGTTATTTGTTGAATGGGTATTGCGTTCGTTACTTGGATTTTGTTATCTGTGATTGTAATTTGATACTGGTTGTTGTCATTTATGGTTTTTATTATTTATTGAATAAAAATGTTTACTGAAACAAGTGCATTGTGCATCTTTGAAGTTTCGTGTCCATTCATTGTATCTTCCACTTTTGTTGAGGACAATGTCTAAAAATTTGAATATTATAATAATAAATTTATGTATGTGTAAAATGATTTTTCTCGTAGTCCGGAGCCTTACCTCTCGACCAAAGTTTGAAAAACGTGTTTCATGTATTATAAAACTGAAAACAGTATGATGAAAAAAATATCTTGAACTTTTATTTTTACTGAACCACACAGTATCTGAATTTAAAAAAATGTATTTCACGTATTTTCATTGTACATAAAATTAAAATAAATATAATTAAAAATATAAGCAAATTTTATTTATATTGTCATGATTGTGTCACCCTGTACTATGGACCTTATCTGTATAAGGCCACGGCGGCCATCTTGGATGAAGTCAGTTCATATCGATGCCACAAAGTGGCAGAATTTGGTAAGGTAAACTGTACATACTTTCATTGTTTTTTATATAAATTCATTATGGAAAGAATAGATTTGAGATATCATCAGAAAGATAGTTTTATTTACATCATTTTGATGTAATTTTTATAACATTTCACAAAAGAAAAGTTACTAAAGTTAGCTTCGTAAGATTGTCGTAGAAATGTCAAATTTTTTACGTCATAATGAACAATTATATTTTTAGCATTATCTATTTACGGGTTTCTATTACAAAATAATATTATTAAAAACAACAGTTGTATAAACTACCAAAATCTGAAAGAATTGTTATAATAAACTTATGAAATGCGTCACAAAAAAATTCTAAAGTGCACACTTGGCGTTTGAATTTTTTTTGATAAAATGAAAATATTTTACATTTTCAAAGAAGTATCAATGTCATTATATCTTCAAAAACACCTTCGGATTGTTTTTTTTCACGTAGGGTGTCTATTCAGGTTTGTGTAGAAATAAAATAATTAGTTCATTTTTGTATGGATATATTTTTTTTTTTTTGTAGGAAAATTTTTATACATTTTTTTTTAAAGTTAGATATTCTGGGAAAACTTGCAAAGAAATAATTATGTAATATATATGAATAATAAGAAACATTATCTGTCAAACAGAAAACAATCTAAAAAAAAACAATTTCTTTGTTTTTATACGGGTATTTGAGCAAAAGTCAGGAAGGTAATTTCCGCGCAGTTTTTCGAAATATGTGAGGCATTTGACAGGTTAAGACATCCCCAATCCACTTGGGGAAAAATAGTTTTAAGTGAAAAAGTCTGCTCTGAAGTATTGGCTGTTAAACATTTCATCTGACTGCAGTGAGAATAGGTATACACTTTTAGTCGGTCGTTTCAGATTTTGAACAATTCATAAAATTTCGAGGATACTTTAAAATTTTTGTTATTATTTCAGTTCTGTAAAGTGACTGGCCAGTAATTATATATAACCAAAACTTGAGTAAAACTTTCACAGAACTTGAAAAATAAATTTGTAATTTTATGAATTGTTCAAATTCTGAGAAACAACCCATCTAAAGTAAATAAATTTATATAAAATAAGGTATATATTTCAACTTATTAACACTTTGGTTTTTAATCAATCTACAAAACATTAAAAAATGCCATTTTTCCATAAATAAATGTTAATTTGCGTATTCTTAACATTGTGCTTCAACAAGTTTATTTTGTAAAAGTCTCACTGCTGATTTCATCAACATCATTTTCACAAGGAATCATTGGATAAAATGGCAATACATTTTTCATCCAATCAGTTCTATTCGGAGTCACAGAAAGAGTTAAGATAATATGCCAAGCGCTAACTGCACAAATCTTCAATTTCAAATTGGCTTGACTTGACCGTTGTAGGAAAAATGATGGACAGGTTGAAGTGCTTGCTGGAGTCGCCTTCCTTGTTCTAGAAATAGTATAAGAGTGATCATACCTTCAAGGCAATGTTCCCCACGGCATCGGTGACCTCTTGACTGCCTGACACGTTGACCTTCACGGCAGGTACCCGGGGCTGCTCCAGGATGGACAGGTTGAAGTGCTTGCTGGCGTTTCCCGCCTTATTCTTAGCCTCACACGTATAACTCCCCTCGGAGTATTGCGATACGTTGAATGTCTTGAGCATTCGGCCATCGCCGATTATGTCCCAATCGGGCGCATATCTGAAATTTACAAAAAGATATAACACAAAATATTGAACTAATACCAATCGTCCAATAATGGTGCACAACAATATGTATAAGAGAGAAAATAAAGTGAGTCAAGCTAAAACAAATTTATTATTAATCCTTTCTGAAAAAGAGAACTGAATAGAGTGGTAAAAAGTTTTAAATTAGAAAAGATTTGAAAGATTTGGAAAAGTTCTGCTGGCTGTCGCTAAATAAATCAATTATGTTTCCACTAGGTACAGTTGATACTGTATAGTCGATACATTCGCAAAAAGGTTGAAAGAAAGTTAAATTGGTTGTTCGAAAACGAATATGAAAAGTTTCATTGTTAGTAGTCAGTGATTGATAATGATTTTGATTTTAGCCAAAGCGGAAGATTTCAGGTGGTTGCAGAAAAAATTAAAATAAATACTAAACTTAATTTATGCAAAAAAAAGCTTTTTTAGGCTGGGTATACATGTATAGGCAGCGCAGAGCAGATCAGAAATACACTGCGGGACAGACACGTGCCGTGCAGAAACGCATCTTTTCTGCTCTCGAGTTGTGGCCACGGCGCTGATTATGCGCTACATTTGCACAGGCGGGCAGTATTTCCCATGAGAATCTCACTTTTTCAGGTATTTGCACTTCAAAAGACTATAAATCATTCTCACAAACAACCATTGCCCAAGCACGCACAAACTGGACTAAGCTGCGTTGCAGCATATGTTGATCACTGGTTTCTGCTCTGTTCTGTTCTACATGGCTTGCATCTCAGAGCATGCCCATTCTTGTAATTATAATATCAAATGATATCAACAATAACGTGAATGGTATAAGAAGTCAGAGAAACATGAGAAAGCCATGGTCATGGTCAGATATGACCTGACCATGACCTTGATTTGTCACTGGCTTGATTTGTCACTGGCATGGCATTTCACTGATTTCTGCTCTGTTCTGCACTGCATGGCCTGCCTTGCCTCTCAGCGTATGCCCATCCTCATAGTTTCAAATGATATCAACAATAACGTGAATGGTAGAGGAAGTCAGGGAAATATGAGAAAGCCATGGTCATGGTCAGGTATGACCTGACCATGACCACGGCTTGATTTGTCACTGGCATGGCATGTCACTGATTTCTGCTCTGTTCTGCACTGCATGGCCTGCATCTCAGCGCTTGCCCATTCTTATGGTAATAATATCAAATGACATCAACAATAACGTGAATGATAGAAGAAGTCAGGGAAACGTGAGAAAGCTATGGTCATGGTCAGGTCACAGTCAGGTCAAAAGTCTGTATATATGAAATATATATGCGAGTCAATATGTAAGTATATGAACTGCCCGGAGCCAGTAGGACTTAAAACGATTGATAAAATTATTACAATAAATTATTGATTTAAGACAACTTACTTAACAGTCCATTGAATATCGGGTTTAGGGTATCCAGTATTGATGCAATCCAACCTGACGGGTTGTCCTAACCTCACTTCCATATTTACAGTCTCTGGCCCATCAATCGTGGGAGGTGCTATAACACAAAGGGCAAATAAAAATAATTGAGGTTCTCAGAGGTCTGTTTTAATGAAGGGTAAATAGAAAAATGCATAGAGCAAGAGCAGAAAGAAGAGAACCGGGAGAAAAGACCTAGGAACAATTGAGCCCTTATGTGAAAAAGACAGTGTCAAAATACCACTGTTTTAGTGCAAACAAATTCAATTTATGCGCCATATATCCATCTAAGTTGACAGCAAAAATCGTTTTAATCAAAAATCTCTACAACAGATGGCAGTACAAGTCCTATGGTGATGGATATAAAGTACTCAAAACTGATGAATAAATTGATAATAAATAAAACATTTTGTCTGCTAATTGAAGAGAGGTACATTATTACCCCAATGCAGCGCCCTTGAGGTGATTTTTCACAAAAACGGCGCTATATAAATCATCCAAATATTATTATTATTATTAATGAGTCCCCGACCCGAATAGGACAAGAAGGTAAATGAAAGAAGATGTATATACGGTTACCTGACACATCTACGGTGAATTTTTTCTTGGTCTGTCCATGTGGATTGGAGGCCACGCACATGTGTTCCCCTGCGTGGTGGGTCTTCACAAAGTTTCTTCGCAGTATGGGCGAGATGTCTCCTATCATCTCCAGGTTTCGGAGCCACTGAACCTGTATTACAAATGAACTGGATTATTCGTAATTATAAAACAAATGGGTAGGTACTTTTTTGTGTAATGTAATGTCTTTTTTAATTATATTTTTTTGTTTTTTAAAAGAAAGACAAACATTTCCGGGTCACGAATAACCAGAAAATATTTGAAAATTTCCTACTACCACCACACTAAGCGGAAAATGTTGCTTTTACCGTGATGGAGGACTTAGCCAGGCATTGAATGCACAATGCCTGGGTGGGACCCAAATGCGATACCAACTCAGCCACTGACCGATCGATATTTCATTTGAATGTATTCCAATTTTAAAGAGGACTAAATGAAAACAAAGGAATTAGTGGATTTTTGGAGGGAAAACGTAGTTTAAAGGGAAAAGACAAATTTAGGACAAAAACAAATTGGTCCTACACATTCTTTCATAATTTCTATGTACATTAACCAACTACTTTTGCTAATCAAAATATTAAGCTGAAGTCATCTCGAAATATTGTGAACTGATATATTCTATATTAACAATAATAAGATAGAAGAGTGTTAATTGATTTATTATTTTTATACAAAATTATAAAATCTTTAATTGACAGCCCTAATTTGTTGGAACTAATTTGCATTAACATACCTGCCAGACAAACTCGTAGTAATGATATTTTTAAATGCAACTATAAACTCAATACTAATTACTCTATTTACTCACCAATTCCAAGAATCCATAACCTTGCAAATAAATACTGCGAATTTATAGGTTTATTTAGTGTTGACAGTTTTGAATGTTTCAAAAGTCAACTAATCTCGATTTTATCTGCTAATAATTAACTTTTATTATTTCTTTGTTTTTTTCATAAAACCTTTTCTCATCCAAACTTTACCAGTAAAATATATACTTATTTTATTATATATTTTTCTGTTCTATTTGTAGTAATAAACAGATATAATTGTTTGTTTATACCCTAATACTAACTAGCTCTTAAACATTACACTATGTTTTATTTCAGGTCTTATTATTAATAATATGTATAAATATTTTAAACTGAATTGTATTAGTTTTTTTGTAAGTACAACTCGTACTATTTCATATCTTTTAATTTATGTTATAATTTTCTATACCTAACGAGTTGATTGCTTTCTTATTTATTCTGTTTTATCGATTATGTAACACATGTAATTAATATTGTGAATATAAATTTCCGTCTATTCATATAAAAGCCCACTAGGACGTTAATAAATATAAATAAATAAATTATTTATTATATCGCGGGGTAATTACCATAACTAGGTAACTCCAAAATCAGTTCCTTAGAGTTACACTCAAATTCATAACTGCCTTTTTTTCCTCGCACTTGTTTGCCAAAAACATAAAATATGTGTTTGTGTAAGAACATGTATGCCACAAACTCATATTAATATCGGGTGTTTTTTTTAGAGGTATACAAATTCAAAATGAAAATAAACGCATTAAAATAATGTTAATGTCTATGATATTGGCTTTATTTAATAGATCATTTTATGCCATTATTGTTTAAATACGATTTTGGGCATATGAGCGCCACAGCTGGCTCGAATGAAGCGCAATCGTGAAGTCAACTTTATCAAGGAACTGGGTCCATATAATGGCAACACGGCGAATGTTGACTTCCAAATTGTCCAACGTCTGTTTATCAGCATAGACTAGTGACTTCACATACCCCAAAGAAAGTAATCTAATGGTGTGAGATCACACAATCGTGAAGGCCAGTTCACAGGTCAACGTTACACAGGCCTGCAATAACTGCGTGAATCATTTGGTGAGTGCATAATTTCACGTAATAGACCTGTCAACAGGCCTTCACGATCATGTGATCTCACACCATTAGTACTTTCTTTGGGGGTATGTGAAGTCACTAGTCTATGCTGATAAATCAGAGACGTTGGACCATTTGGAAGTCAACATTTGCCATGTTGTTGCCGTTATATGGCACCAGTTCCCCGATAAAGTTGGCAAAAATTGGACTTCACGATTGCGCTTCATTCGAGCTAGCCGTGGGCACTCGTATGCCCAAAATCGTATTTAAACAATAATGGCATAAAATTATCTATTAAATAAAGCCAATATCATAGAAATTAACATTATTTTAATGTGTCTTTTTTCATTTTGAATTTATATACCTCTAAAAAAAACACCCTTTATAATGGTGACCGGAAAACTCAGAATGAAATCAACTCAACACCTCCTTTGAAAAATCATTAAAAGTGATGAAAAAATATGTAAAAAATTGATTAAACAGGTTAAGTTAGGTTAGGTTAGGCTATTTTCAATTTTTTTTTTCATTGCTTTTAATGACTTTACAAAGAGTTGTTGAGTTGATTCTGAGTTGGCATTGAACCAAAAGAAATTCATTCAAATTTCGTTTTCTCGAACTGGTTCCTTGTTTTTGCCCGCCTGAATGTGTTAGTAATTATGAGGAATATGAATCTGTTTTTTGAATCGGCAACTGTCATGAAATTTT
Organism: Glyphotaelius pellucidus; assembly: GCA_936435175.1. Classification (NCBI taxonomy): domain Eukaryota; kingdom Metazoa; phylum Arthropoda; class Insecta; order Trichoptera; family Limnephilidae; genus Glyphotaelius; species Glyphotaelius pellucidus. Next base: position 17,300,416 of record OW386557.1, on the reverse strand, counting down.
CACAGCTTCTCTTCTCTTTGGACACATTTCACATTCCATAATTTTCAGTAAGAAAAATATTTTAGAAAAATAATGAGTTAGCCCTTCCAATAATATAAAATAATTTCTATAAACTTTTGCCTGTCAAGGTTTGCATGCAAAATTCCTGGTTCTTCCCCTGCATTTTATATTTATTTAAACGCCCATAGGGCTTTTACATAAAGTGCAGTACACGTTTTTGGTAAAGTATAGGAAATAACAAAATATAATATAAACATAATATAACTGTAAGAAAAAAAATAAAGATAACATAAGATATAAGAAACAAAACATAGATAACACTAGATATGACACAAAGCAGGTAAAATAGAATATATGGTCACGTAAATTAATGTGAGATAGTTATTTTAATTATAAAAAGAAATAAGATAAGATTGTCATTATTTATGTTTATAATTAGCAATCTTTGTTATACATATTTGGTACGTGTTTATCGAAACATAGCTACAATAATATATCGATAAAGGTGCTATATAGTGCATGATATTTATAGCTTTATTTTAAATGTTCTGATATACTGAGTTTAAATTTAGAAATCGATTGATGTCGATAAACATCAATTGAAGTATATTTATTTCCGAGTATATGAAGTCTTTGTATTGGAGAGTTTTCAAAATAATTATTAGTAGAATTGGTAACAAAGTAAAGTGCATTAGAACGGGTATCACGCGTGGGTACTCTCAAATTAATTTTACAAGTTAAATCGAGGGCGTCCAGTCTGCCATTCGCTATATTAAAAAGGCAAACTAAATCGCTCACTACACGCCTTGACGTTAAATCGCAATGTTAATCGTTATGTTCCTTTTTATTGGTTATTTTTAACCCTTTTTTGCAAACACAAAAATTGTTCTAAAATCTAGATAAAATAATCTTTCCGATGTGTTTATTGGAAATCAACATTTTTGTTTCTGAATATTAAAATTTTGATATTGGAAATAATGTAAATTGGCTAAAAAATGCGTACCTGCGAATTTTCGAATTAAAGTACTTAAAATAAAATAAACCTAAAATATTAAATACAGATTCCTTTTCTTAACAAAATTTGTAATAAAACCGTCACTTCACTTTTTATCACATTCGTACAATTTTATTTTAAAATTAAATGTGTGTGTTATGTAAAAATTGGTGTGAAATAAAACCGTCACTTATGATCGTGTTTGTAAAATATCTGAATAACATAGCTCATTTAATCCTACGGCAATGAGAAGCATTATTTCTTTCACTTTCTAACATAAAAGAAATCACAAATTTTCGCAAGACAGGAAGAGAGATATCTAATTTTTAATAATGCGCGGTTGCTCTGGGACAATTTGGGTCTCCTGATATTACAACGGCATATTTTGTGTTTTGTGATGTTTTGGGACCATATGGGTCTCCTATGATTAGACAGGTTAAATGACTATCTAAGTAAATAGTCAGAACTGGCCTCGTATATGTGCAATTGGAACAGTTCACTCCGGGTGCTGACTTATCAAGGCGCCAAGGAGCTAAGTCACTGATAATACCTAACACTTAACTCAGCAATCTTAAGTTTTTTACAGCAACAGGCGCTGTTTGGCTCAGGACAGGCCTTGTACATAGTTATAGCATTCAACAAAACTTACATCAGCAGCAGGATTAGCATCAACATGGCAAGACAGTTTCATGGGCTCCCCTTCCAGGAAGTGGACATACTCCGACTCCTCGCTGTTGCCGCCGATGAAGCTGGGTGGCCACTGAACCACCAGCTTGAAGGTGGCGGACACTTTGCCACCCGTGTTGGAGGCCAGGCAGGAGTACTCCGATGCGTCCGTGCGAGACACGTTCAAGAGTTTGAGAGTTGTGGTGTTGGCATTGTTTTCAATCAGGTCAGAGTTCTGGAAAATTTAACATGAGTATTTCTGTACATTATAATACAATTAAATAATTTTACCTACCAATAAAATTAACATTTTGTTTTCATCGATGCCTGAATCCATTATGAGAGAGAGCTCTCTTTCGCCCTTTTATTACCGTTTCGCGCGTGTTTATTCCGGTGACCGGTCAACTCGGAATGAAACCAACTCAGAAACATCTCAGAAAAGTCATTTAGAGTGATGAAAAAAATATATAAAAAATTGGTTAAATAGGTTAGGGTTATCGGCTATTTTAAAATTATTTTTTTCATAGCTTTTAATGACTTTTCAAAGGGGTGTTGAGTTGACTTTATTCTCAGTTGGCATGGAACCGTTTATTCCCTGTATATGCCCTTTTATTTGACTTGCCACACTTTCTTTCACTACTGGCAACACTGCGATGACGCGGGTTTCAGGTCACGTGATGTTTTTGTCGTCAATGTAAATATTTTGTGGAATATAATATGAATGACGTAGCAGTAAAAAATTAGGTTTTAAGTTAGCATTCTGTTAGACAAATAAAGGAAATTTTGAGATCCTCTAGTCTTGAGACACGTCTTGGTATATAACACATGAAGACCTCTGGGGACCCCTTAGAAGGCCAAGGATAATATGCCAATCGCCCGCTATATGCCGGCTGACACTATTTTCGTAATAAATTACTTGCTTTTTCCAGAATGATATTTTTGTATAAATAAATTTGCCGCAATTGCTCGAGATTTCCAGAAGATCTATTTTCAATTTTTCGCCAACATTAAAAAATCATAACTTCGAATTTTAACATGGAGATATAGAAACTTATTATAGTTAACTCGTATTTTACCATTTATCTCATATTTGTAGGATTTATAAAAAAAAATATTAAAAAAATCGTAAAGTTTATAACCGCGCGAATCCTGCGTGTTTGTTACTTTGAAACTCCGTGAGAGTATACTTATTCGAGTCAACATAGAATATTTTCGATTTCTGTATGTTGTTTGTGGTATACTTGATAATGAAAGGTGCGTATCCATGGAAAAAGTACTTAATTTTAACTGTAAACAGCTAATCAGAAATTCTGCGTGAAAAAAATAATTTTAAAATATATTTTTAACATTGTTCTAAAATAGTCTACAAAGTTCGGATTTGCGACATCTAAGGTCATAATAGAAGCGTTTCAATAGCTTAGTTTTAAAATAAATGGCCGTCCATGAAAATGTTTTAAGTAATTATAATAAATGTTTTACGAATGGTAGGAAAATGTGGTCCAATTTTGTACTGCTATCAATCGCAGAAAAATAAAAGTGGTCCATTTTTCGACCATAATCGCTCCAGTGGATTTCTACGACTTTTAAAAATCGGAATTTTGACATTTGGCAAGGAATTTTGCAACTTGCTTTTTCACAGATAAAATAAATATATTCACTGGTGACGAAACGACAAGCTAGAATAATTATAATATTAAGACACATTATGTAGTGCCGTTCCTCATCCAGAACATATTTATATATGTGAGAGACGACACGTCGATTCTTATCTTTGTGGTCTGATTTGGCTTCCTTCTTTCTTGTTTTGGCACCCCTGGGATGGCGTCATCTATTCGTTCTGTGATTGGTTGTTTGTTCTGTCACTGGCAGTTAGCATCTGGCGCCATTTCCTTTGTCAATTGACATCGAAATTCTTTCGAATGTGGTAACCGTCTCGCGCTTTATCGAAGTTTTATTGAATACATAAGTGCTCGAGACAATTAAAACGTATAAAAGTGCTTCCTTTTACGTGAAAAATATTTAAAAGTGTGTATTTACGAATCGCATTGCGTATTTGTTGAAAACGCATTATTGTTGTTGACGCCAACGGTTGTTTTGTGCAATGTCGAACATGGAGTCGATGAAATCGATGCGCAAACGCCGTAGTGAGGATACGGACTCATCTTCGAGCTCAAATTGTTCTCGGCCTAAAAACAGAAGGCACAAAAAGAGGTCGCAGAAGAAAATGCTGAAGAGATTGTCGCGGCAATTAAGCAATCTGCAGCGCTTTGTTTTCAGGCGAGATGCCGCCGGCAATTCCGACGCGAGCGAATTTGAGGGCTCTGAGAATAACATGTCTCTGTTGAACCCTGCAGAGGACCCAATTGAGCCTAGTGCGGAGACTTGTGGCACATCTGCTGCTCCGGTTTTCCATATGCCGGATCCCACCGTAGCTTTGAAGGAACCGCAAATGAATGCGCCGACGGAGGCTATGCTGCAGACGGTGGAGCGCTTGCAGAACTTTAATTCCTCCAGTTGGTGTGATGTTCGCTACGCGAAAACATTGAAAGAGTACGCAGCGGACCCTGGATTCAAGGAATTGGAAGTAAACTGTGAGCTCAATGCCTTCGCGCCCGCATGTGCCCAACTTTCAGGAATGGAGAGAGCCTTTGCAGCAATCTCCCACGTAGCGCTGCAACAAAGACAGGTCATCCAGGACTCTGTACAGAGCGTCCTAACCTGGAGCTGTCAGCCTGATGCTGAACTTTCGCCGGAAACCTTACGAGAGAAATTTCAGGAGGTTTTCGGGGAAAGTATTTCGAAGAATGACGCTATTCTTCAGATAGCTTGCGGGAAGCGGGCCGAAATTATTGAGCATCGACGCGATCGTATCCTGGAGATGTGTAAAACTCCGGGGGATAAATCAGCTCTGGTGAAAATTCCTCCAACTGTGACACATCTATTTAATGAAGACAAGCTCGTCTCCCAGTTGCAGAGACTTGGTGGGGCGAGCAAAGTCTTCAGGGCTCCGTTTTCGCAAACACCAAGAAGTAGCGAATTTTTGTCAAGGCCGAAAAGCGGAACACGGGCAGTCATTCCAACTCAGCGTGCTTCCGTAGGGAATCTGGGTTCCACCCAATTTCCGTCTCAATACCGGCGGGCAGACCCCGGTCAACATTCTGGCCCCTCCTCCTCTGTCAGCAGAGGACGGAAATTTCGGAGGTCGACGGGGCGAGGGCAGACCTCGCACCGTCGTCCCCATAACAATTGACAATCAGTCCGGGCGATTTCGGGGAGGGCAATTGCAAAATTTTTTAGAAAAATGGCGTACCGCAAATGCCCCCGACTTCGCCCTAAAAATCCTCAATGGCTATCGGATCCCATTTTGGTTGAGACCACCATCGACCAGACCCATTCAGGTGAGACTGCACAATTTCTCAACAAAACACACACCCGATATGGACTTGCAAATAAAGGAGTTGTTGAAGATGGGAGTACTGGAACCAACACCCATGAACCGGGGCTTTCTCTCCCAGATGTTTCTGGTGCAGAAGAACGACGGGACCCATCGTCCTGGAATCAATCTGAAGGCGCTAAACGATTTTGTGCAAGGGAAAAAGTTTTCCCTATTCTCCCACTTCAGAGTGCCCGACTTCTTGCAACCCGGAGACTATATGACGAAAGTAGATCTGGCGCATGCGTACTTTCATATACCGGTTGCAAAAACCCATCGCCGTTTTCTGCGTGTCGTGTACAGAGGTCAATGTCTGCAGATGACATGTTTGCCCCAGGGTTTGAGCAGTTCCCCCCAAATTTTTGCAGCAATAACCAATTGGATCGCAGAGATCCTTCGAAAAAAGGGCATACGAGTCATTGTTTATCTGGACGATTTTCTCCTGGCTCATCAAGACCGAGAAACTCTCCGACTGCAGACACTAGTAGCACTGAATTTCTTACAGTCCCTCGGTTGGACCATCAACGTAAAGAAATGTGTGCTCCTACCGACCCAGGCGATAGAATATCTGGGAGTGTCATGGAACACTTGCCTCAATCAGAAGATGCTAACTGGGAACAAGTGCCGGGCAGTATGGAAGTTGTTGCAAAGCCTTTTGATAAGGAAGAGATGGTCCCTGAGGGAAGCGCAGAGCATCCTAGGAAGGCTGAACTTCGCAGCGTTTCTGGTTCCCAGGGGTCGCTTGCACTGCAGACAGATGCAGCTCCAGTCAATTGCCATGGCAAAGCTCCCACCCCGGAAGAAGGTACCTGTAAACCTTGCAGTACTGAACGATTTAGAGTGGTGGAGACACAATGTGAGTACACATTCCCTTATTCATTTCCCCAAAGCATGCCACTTCATTGCGACAGACGCAGCAGACAGCGGGTGGGGGGCACAGGTGGACGACATTCCACTCTCAGGCTGTTGGACACATCAACAAACCAATTGGCACAGCAACCTAAAAGAAATGTTCGCTATTCTCCAGGCATTGAAGTATCAGAAAGCCAGTTTGAGCAATTCTACTTGTCTCATTCAATCGGACAACAGAACGGTACTGGCATACCTAGGCAAATATGATATATAATATATATATATATAATATATATATACTGGTACGCAACGAAGGAGGTACGAAATCAGTGAGCCTCCTTCAGTTGACGTATCAGATTCTGGAAGTAGCGGATGCGCACAATATAAGGATGGAAGTGTATTACCTTCCGGGACGATACAACGGACTCGCCGATCATCTTTCCCGAGGGACCTTGTTACCCGAGTGGCACCTCCTACCTCCAGCGATCGAACAGATATTCTGCTCGTGGGGCAGACCCATGGTGGACTTATTTGCGACCAAGACAGCTCATGTTGTAAGGGGTTATGTATCCATAGACCCCACAGACACGGCAGCTCTATATCACAGAACAATAATTGGAGGATGGGTAAAAACTGTTCTAAGAAGTGCTGGCATCGACAAATCAGCAAGAAGTACAAGGTCTGCTGTAGCATCATTGAGCTGGTTAGAAAATTGCCCCATTGAGAAGATCCTCGAAAGAGGAAATTGGAAAAGTGAGAACACATTTGCAAAACATTACAGAAAAGAGGTGGATTTGAAGGAGGTAACTCCCTAACGTTGCTCTCCCTCACAAATCTGTTTGAACCTGTACAAGATTAATCAACAACCTCTCACAATTGACATCAGTTCTGTCACCAAGGCGATAACAAACACTTCTCACATATATAAATATGTTCTGGATGAGGAACGGCACTACATAATGATGGAGTTTTACCTACCATTAAAACTCTGATTATGTTGCCTTCCTCATCCAGAACATATTTAATCCACTGCTTGGTGAGATTACAATTGACAAAGGAAATGGCGCCAGATGCTAACTGCCAGTAACAGAACAAACAACCAATCACAGAACGAATAGATGACGCCATCCCAGGGGTGCCAAAACAAGAAAGAAGGAAGCCAAATTAGACCACAAAGATAAGAATCGACGTGTCGTCTCTCACATATATAAATATGTTCTGGATGAGGAAGGCAACATAATCAGAGTTTTAATGGTAGGTAAAACTCCATCATTATTTCCTTTCCAAGCGAATAAAATATATTTTAGCATGCTAGTAGCAGTTTTTAAGGTTCGAAATACAATTAAATCGAGGCAAGTGCAGTGGTGAGCTATTAGCAAATCCATGGTGGATTTTTCAGCACACTAGGGGCTAAAAAATAAACTTAATTCACGCACAGATAAATTTACTTTTAATTTATTTGTATTATTTCATGCATGCTTCCTAAACTTGGCAGGACATTTGCTTCATGTTCCAGAGTGGAAGATACTCTCAGTAATAACCTGATGAAATACTGCCAATCAGGATCAAAGGTTTACATGGTTAGTAGCCATATCATAGCCAGATACTTCTCAATATTCCTCTTCCCATCTCCTTCCCCTCCCCACTTCTTTGAGCCTCACAACCTAACCTAAATTAGGATTTGTTAATAATACAATGAACGTTATGTAATAAATTTGGATATGTTGGTTAATCATACAACATAATGTAATAAATTTGGATATGTTGGTTAATCATACAACATAATGTAATAAATTTGGATATGTTGGTTAATCATACAACATAATGTAATATATATTTTGTAAGTTACCTTGTACCACTGAATGTTTGGCATAAATAAAGAGGGCTGGAGGGGACATTCCAGATTGGTGGTGGACCCTTCTAAAGCAATTATGGTCTTCTCATGTTCGTCTGCGTCCAACAATGCGGGAGGTGCTGAAATTCAAACAAAATTCTAAACTTAGCAGTTTGCAGTCCTTAACAAAGATTTGACAAATATTTTATATATTGTACGACGACTCGGATATTGAGCGACAGAGAAGATCACTGTGCATTAGGGCAAATATGATTTCTCGAAGATTTAACAAGTGCAGCCCAGGTGCAAAAAGGCAACTTTTTAATACGTACTGTACGAGCCTATATACCTCGGAGATGTGGACCAACTTTAAGAAAGCATCACTAAAAAGAATGGAAGTACAGTACAACAATTCATATCGAACGCTTTTTGGATTGTCCTGGTACTGCAGTGCCACCGAGATGTTTGAAGAAGGGTGCGTTCCCAGATTCCGAGCACTAATGAAAAAACGGATCACCAACTACAGAACGCGACTAGCCTCGAGCGAAAATAGTATTGTGATGGCAGCATTCCACTTCTTGCAGGGTCCCATCTACAAGCGATGGATCCACTTCCTGAGGACATAGATTAAAACAAAAAGTTTTTTTATTTTTTTTTTTTATTATTATTATTATTTTCTTTTAAATTTCTTCAACCATGTAAATATTTTTTTTATGTATCCTTTTTATATCTTGTCATCATTTCTTGATTATTATATATGTATAATATGGAACTCGTGGGATTGCACCACCCTCCCCGAGATCTGGAATAAATGATTAAAAAAAAAAAAAAAAAATTGTTAGCAGCATATTTAAATATTGCCGCCTCACACGTTTGGTTCGCTCATCTACCACCAGAGGTACTGCTAGCGCCTCTGGCGGCCAACAGGGAATCTATTCCAGCTACTGCGGTCGGTAAAGGAGGGAGCTACTAACTCCTGCGGATTGGCAGGACTGGTGCAGAGCTACCAACAGAATGGACAGCGAACGGCTGGAAAAATGGCGCGACGTAGTGTTGACGATTGTTGGATGTTATTATTATTGTCATGTACTGTGGGGACAATATATTTCATTCTAAATATTTAATTAGCGTTTTATTATTGCTAACAATATTATGTAGATAAATTTGTACATATATATATTGTCAATCCCCAATTGGGGATGCAATAGTCTCACTGGCTCCAGACGGGAGCAGCTGGGACTCTATGACTCGTGTGAAATATTCACATAAAAAAATAAATTCGGTATGCAATACTGCAAATGTGACAATTTTTCCAAAAATGATAATTTAATGGCATTCGATTCATTATCAATTTGTCCGAGTACGTTCATCCACGGAATTTCAAATATTTATTAGCCACTCGAGCGATAGCGTATTTAAAAAGAAAAAGTCTGGAGCGATAGATATTACCGGTTTTAGATTCGGTCGCGCTCTTTAAAAACGAAACATTCAAACTGCTTTCTGTGGTTTAAAGCCAATGAAATCATTTATATTTCACTGTTTTTTATAAACTTTGAGGTTTTGTAAATAAATCAACAACGAAAATTTGAAATGCTGTAAAGGACAGGAAGTCCAGAACGAGTTGAATACATAATTTTTCTTCATTTTTTTTCTCTTCTGATCTGCATCGTTAAAATATTTCTAGAAAAATAAGTGCCTCTTTTACAATGGGCATTTAAGGGGATATTTTTTCTGAAAAATTAAAGATAAATTAAATATTATTATTAAAGAAATTACAAAAAGTATTCTGAAAGATCTATTCAATATTCTTTGATAATAAAAAATCTTAATTATAGGTATAAAAAGGGTAAAACATGATTTTTTTTCTTTGTCTCTCCTGAACAATTTACATTTTGTCCTTTACAGCATTTTAAATTTACGCAATTGAAATAATAAATTCATACTCAAATCTGGGTAGCAATCGCTTGAGTGGTTAAAATGTTTTTTTTTTCATTAAAGTGAAAACTTCTTTATCAATGTTGTGATTTGAAAGTCGATGAAAGATAAGAAGAGACAAACACATCTGTAGGATTTAACCTGCGAGAGAATGAGATAATTGTATCTGACCGATTATTGAATCGGTCTTCTCTTTGTGTGGTGCTTCGTAGCCTATCGGTCTCCTCTTTGAGTGGTGCTTCGTAGCCTCCCCACTCTTGTCTACGTTAGTTTTCTGAAGATTTCACTTCTACTGCGTGTGAACTGCACAGTTGTATTTTTTTAAAGATGTAACACCGCTTTCAAGAACTATTATTACCGTTTTGTCCAGATTTTCTTCTCTCTTGAACAATTTGTTTCATCTCACATTCACGGTGTCGCGAGCCGACAGAAGAAATGTGTATGTAAATGAAATGTTCTTTTCTTCAGTAAACTTACCAATAACTTGAATGTGATAGTCAATCTCAATAGAGCCCTCTGTATTGGCGGCTTGGCAGGTGTATTTCCCGCTCAGGTCTTCCGTCACTAGTCTTAGAGACAGGGTGCCGTCAGCATGAACTTTGGTGTGTAGATCTGTAAGAGGGTTTCTTATTTATTTATTTAATGCAAAATAGTAAATTTGAATAATGGTTACATAGGTGCTAATACAAAAATTAGGTAATATTCAGTTCAGTTACAAACTACAGCATTTAAGATTGCAAATTAGAAAAATTATACTTTCACATATTTCGTCGATTCTCTTTTTTTAATTTTCCTGTTATTTTATATTGGTTGGTGTTTCTCGAAAGATCTTCACCCCTGTACAGTAGTGAGTTTTGTGATTTTGACTTCTTTCAAAAGGGAAATCTTATTTAATTTTTCTTCTTGGAGACTGATTATATGAGTGTTGATGTTTTTAATTTAAATACGGGCAAAATGCGAGGCTTGGGACTTTAAAAGTCATTTACTCAGGGTCTATGATGTTGAACTTACTAAAAGTTGGGATTCTTACTAAAACCTATGCTCTAAAGAGGATCAAAGCCAAAATCTGCAAAAAATAACAATTGAAAAAATATATATATTGGCACGGGCAAAATGCGAGAGTTGGGGTCGAACTTCAAAAGTCGTTTACTCAAGGTCTATGATGTTGAACTTACTAAAATTTGGGATTCTTACTAAAACCTATGCTCTAAAGAGGATCAAAGCCAAAATTTGCAAAAAATAATAGTTAAAAATATATATTGTTACGGGCAAAATGCGAGAGTTGGGGTCGAACTTTAAAAATCAAATTCTCAGGTTCTAAGGGGCCAAACTTACTGAAAAGTTGGATTCCTACTAACACCTATGTTCTAAACAGGAATTAATGACAAAATATGCAAAACGTAACATTTTCAAAAAAACTTTATCCTGACAGGCAAAATGTCAGGCTTGGGGTCGAACTTTAAAAGGTGTTTTGTCAGGCTCTAAGGGGTCAAACTCACTGAAATATTGGATTCCTACTAAAAACTATGTCCTAAAGAGAAATCAATGTCAAAATCTTCAAAAACTAACATTTGAAAAAAAAAAAAACTTTATCCTTTCTGGCAAAATGCGAGGTTTGGGGTTAAAAGTTAAAAGCCATTTTTTCAGGGTTATAGGGTAATATTTACCATTTACGATGTATTTTCCATCTTTCATCCAGGAAATATATGGAGCAGGATTCCCACTTGCCCTGCAGGGGATGTTAAACTCATCTTCTCCGGCCAAAAGCTGTATATTCACTGGAAGCTCACTCGGCAGAATATTGGGAACCTCTGGAAACATTGTAAATCGTTAACATTCTATTAATAAGTGTTAAAAGTATTGAGCAAGGGCCGCAATACAAGCAGCTTGTAGCAGTTCATTACGGGCAGTGTAATGCTGTCGGCATCAGACCACTCAACAGCTTGCGAACAGCTCAAAACGTCCCGTGTGTTGTGAATGAGATTTTTGTATGAAAATGCACGGAGCTAGCAATGTTGTTCAGTACTAGCTGCTTGTTTTTTGCTGCACTAACATTAATGAATATGCTACTGACGTTTTGTATGAGGAACACTGCATGAAAGACAAACAATAAATGTAGGTAAAGAGCATGCAAAGTGTCTCTTCATTATCACCTGTCATCCTGTTACTGTGTTATTACAATCTATTGACCCATTACATCCTGTGTTATTACAATCTATTGATCCATTACATCCTGTGTTATTACAATCTATTGATCCATTACATCCTGTGTTATTAGTAATTTTCCTAGATACTTGTGCAACGAAGTTCTAACATCAAGTTTTTAAAGCTTCCATTTATTTTTAAAGGTTCTAAGATCACTTTGAACCTTTAGCAATTACCATTTTGTTTGTATCTGACAGTTGATCGTTTTTACGGGGCGCATGTTAGTTTGTAATTTTAGTTGGGTTCTAACTTAGTCTTACCATGTTCTGAGAAAGTATAAAAAACCAAAGATTGCAAAGACAAATTCTAATAATTTATTTAATAATTTTTGAGATTCAATATTATGTAAAATATGTTAGTTTAATATATTTTAAAAGAAAATATTTAGTTAGAACATAACATTGGAATGGCGTTAGGAAAATGTAGTTAGAACCTTATGAAATGAATTGTTATGCCCTAGCTCATTGCGCATGATTCTATCCGCACATTTAGGTATGTTCTAAAATGGTAAACGTCCTATTTAAATAATTTCCTAAAAAATATATTGAACTAAAACACTTTACATAAGATTCCGCCTCAAAATCAGAAATCGATAAATAGATTATAAGAAATCATCTTTCCAAACTTTGACACCTCAGGACAATGTAAAGTGAATTTAGAATCCTGTCCAACCAAAGTGACGAATATGTACCTACCTCGAAAGACAATAAATAAATACAAGATTGTAAAAATTTTGGGTAAAGTGCAATCTAGAATAGGAGGTCCTCTAATAAGATCTTGAAAATAGAGCAGAAGAAACTTTAGTATAGTTTTCTTTTTTTACAGCCACTGGAGCGACAGCGCAATTTAAAACTTTTTTCTTGGATTGCTCGACAATTTTTGGTGATCATTTGAATATTTTCCACCCAAATTAAAAAAAATCATGCTTCCAAATTTTAATATGGAGACATAGAAACTGACTATAGTTCTATGTAGCCAATGAATTTAACCTATCTTTTGTCGATTATCACATATTCGTAGGATTTATTTATAAAAAAAAAAATTATAAAATCATAAACTTCTTTTTAATCACTTACAAATAGGGGGAAATTTGCCAAAATTGGCAGCAAAGCAATCCGAGGTATTTTAAATAGTGCCATATTGTGGCAAAAAGCGTTCCAGTGGTTAGGGGGAGTATTTAATATGTTTTATTTTTACCATTCAGAACAACGTAGAAAATCTTCTCAGAAAATCCAACATAATTCTCTGCTTCACAAATAAATGTTCCTGAATTATTCCTGTTTACTTTTGTGATGTTCAGTCGCCCTGAATCGTTTATTCTGAAATATGAATACAATATGTGAATACCAAAAACAATTTCACAGGCAGTAAAATTATAAATTAATACAAATAAATCATTGTAGAAGAAGATAACACTTATAATCTAAATGAAAATATAAAATATATGGAAAAAGAACTAGTTGAAGATAATATTAATGATTCTAAATATTTGAAATATGAGATTGACAAATATGACGGTTTGACAGAAGGTGGCAATAGCGAAATTGGAAAACGCGCACGTCCCGGTTAGACGAGAGGTCTGGGTTCGAGTCCCAGTTGCGACCATTGTTTTTTTCTGTTTTCTGTGTCTTGTTTTCTTTCATATTTTCATTTAGATTATAAGTGTTATCTTCTTCTTCAATGATATATTACGTTGATGGGAATAACCTTCAAAAGTTATAAAAAGAGAGTTTTTCTCATTAAAAAAAAAAATTTAATACAAATAAATTCAATTCTTTAAACATTTTTATATATTTTTTTCTTTGAAATACCTCAAATTATAATATTCAATTAAATATGTAATTAAAAACTCTTTCCGCTAACTCATTTTTAATCTAATCGGTTTCCCTTTGCCAGGGGCTTTTTCAGATCAAACAAAAAAGTATTTGACTGCTGGGGAACGATTGCCTGGACTTTAATCCAAAATGAATTTTTAATACAAAAATTCTTTTTGGATATGAGGCCAAAATACTCAACCAAATTGAATCTTTCTTTTTTTTAATCAAAAGCTGCATTAAAGTATCTAGTACAAATAAATGTTCTATTTTATTTATTTTTGTTTAGAGTGATGATTTGTAAATAATTAAAGAATTCAATTTAGCATTATTTTGGAAGCAACTTTGGAATTTTTTTGTGAGTTACTTCCAATTATTAAAAAAAAGCCTTATCTAACATGTTGACATAATGAAAAATACAACATCTTAAATAATGCAATTTTGGGGTAGTAATTTTAATTTCTATATGACAATTTTGCGTTCCGACGTAAATATGTATGTCAATTTTAATTTAAATTTATGCCCAAATTTTTTTATAAATACAGTAAAAATATTATTTTTAAATATTGATAATTGAGTTCCCTTTAAAATCACCTTCCCTTTGAAATCTTTAACCACTCGGACTCATAAGCTTTCACATTAGTTTTCATGATAATTAATATTATCAGACTTATTAACCTATTTGAGACGAGCGTCATGTATTCATGCCAACCGATCGCATGCCTAAAGGACGAGCGTCATCTATACACGACACTATTAAGTTATTATAATTGTTTAGATAATAACATGTTTGATTGTTAGATTCGATTTGTTATCTTTGAACTGTTTGGATTACGTCTACGTCTTTGAATATTTTTTTAAGTGACACTATATTCAATTAAAATAAGATTTATAAATTGTGAAAAATCTACCCGTCTACGGGTATTGAAAATTCTTTAACGACATTGTCTTAAAAAGTTTAGTAGCCTAAATTTTATAATTTAATATGCAAGCAAATAAAGTAGCATATTTCCATACAAGTTATTCGATATATCTTTTGATTACAAAAATAATTTTTCAGTTTGATCGAGTATTTTGGCCTCAAATCCAAAATTAAGATTTGTACGAAACTGGCCAAAACCGGGCATCGCAGCCGTTCCCCTTAACGACTATAATCCAATCGTCACCTTAGGATGAAGGACTATTCAAGAAGTTTTCTTTCTTGATGTTTTGTTGGCACAAGAAATTATGACTTTGTGGATGTCTCAGTGGAAGCAACCCAGAGGAGGATGGATTGATTGCACGGAAGAGGATTGAGACAGGATGGGAAGAACTGAGGACTGGAGATGAATGGCGAGGGTCCGCAGCCAGTGGAGAGCATTTACGAAGACGGCCAAATCCTACCCAAAATTTCAAATAAATGTTTCTGTTTCTCACATAATATCGCTGGAGTTAATAGGTTGGCCATTCTTGGTCCAAATTATATTTGGTTCAGGGAAGCCAATAGCGTGGCAATCCAAAGCAATAAAGGATCCTTCTTTCGCCTTCACAACTTCATTTCCAGAAGGATAGATGTATGGAGGCACTGAAACAAATTACATAATAAACTGTATTATGTATTACCAACTTCATTGATTAGTTTTATTCTGTTGGTAGCATGAATATATGAAAATATTATTTATGGTTATGTCATACCAAAGACTAACACAAGGTACTCCTGACTTGAGTTTCCTGCCTTGTTTATTGCCTGGCATTTATATATTCCAGAGTCAGTAAGATTGGCCACGAATCTGAAAACAAAATATCCACATTATTATATTAGCAGCTAAAAATCCATTTCTGCAGATCTTCAAAAATACCCAGGAATAATTTTCTTAAACTGCCAGGAAATATAAGATACCATAATATGTAATAGTTTCAAAGATTTCAAAACTTCAACTAAAAAAAAAAAAACAACTTCATAAAAACAATAACAGTAATGAAAAAAAAAACAACCAAATACGTAACACTTTCCTCCCACACACATAAGCATATTTTTTATGGGAGTACATCTTTAAATAAAAAATATTGATAAAAAATTATGAAAATGGAATGTTTTGTGTATTGTACATGAAATTATGTATTAATCTGATTTCAATTATGTTTTCATTAAAAAATAAATTTTAAAAATCCGAATGAGTAGATAGATGGTGGTTATTCCAAAATTGCTATTATTGTGAAACCGCGACCTTCAATGCTAAGAAGGCATAAACTGACTATATATGTGCCTATGTATGACCTTTTCACTCACTCTCCACTTGCATTTGATAATAAATCAAAATATACTGGTTGGAATTGATTGCTAAAATAAAGACTTTTCAAGCAATAAATCAAAACCCCCCATCGAGAGTCCGAGGTCTAACAATAGGAAGTTCTAATTTCACAAAAATATTATATAAATGTGATAAATTTACAAATTAGGATTTTTTTCTTTTTTCTTATGAAGACCAAAATCCAAAACAAAGAAAGCTTTAATTTTAGGGTCGCAAAAAATCTTCGATTCGGCCGCGGGTTGGGCATGCCAGGCGATATACTTCAAAGTAATGTAAAATCATGTGTTTTTGGTCTTCCAGAAACAATATTATAGATGAATTAATTAAATACTGCAAGAGAATGTATCTTGGCCATTGCTTGATTAAAGAACTTTTTGAAAAGTATTTTTTATTATCGAATCAGGTTTACCTCAAAGTATTTTCAGAGTCAAGCTGCATTCTATCAGACGGTACGATTGGTTCTTTATTGAAGAGCCAGGAGATTTCAGGAGCCGGGACAGCATATACAGAGCAAGGTAATACGACTAGTTGACCTTCCACAGTCTGCAATACTGGCTCTGTATGGTCATTCACTATTCGCGGCTTCACTGAAATTATGGAAATATTCAATATGTACATGGAAATATTCAACAATATGGTGAAACATTCAATTTATGCAAAAAAAATTATGGACATATCAATAATCATTATTATACAGAAACATTCAATTTATGGAAAAACTTAATTAATGGAAATATTCAATTTACAGAAATTTTCAAAATTTTCAATTTCTGAACATATTGAACATAATATGCAAACACATATATTGCAAACACCAGTTCCCTTTATTTTTAAGTGGAAAAATATTTTTATTCCTTTTATTTATTATTATTATCATTTTAATAACTGTTGTATGCCATGCATACACAAGTGAACTATATGTTTAAGCCCTTTTTTTTCAAGAACCTATACATATAAACCTTTTTTTTAAGTAATATGTTAATACGCTTTTAACTTTCCAATTTTATGTTTTATTCTTTCTCTTCTTTTCATTTCCTCAATTTTCCCTCTTTTTGTATAAATTATGGCCCATATATATTCACACTTATCCTAATTTGACTGTCCTAAAACGGGAATCATCCTAGTTGGACAGTCAAAACATTTTATAAATAATGTACATAAATGTGTAAATATTTTACTAAATAAAAATGAAATAAATAAATAAATATGTAATAATTAAGGTGACCGGACAACTCGAAATGAAACCAAATCAGAACCATCTCAGATAAGTCATTTAGAGTGATAAAAAATTGGTTAAATAGGTCACGTTGGGTTAGGGTTATCGGCTAATTTAGAATGATTTTTTTCATAGCTTTTAATGACTTTTCAAGGAGGTGTTGAGTTGACTTAATTCTCAGTTGGCATGGAACCAATAATTAAATACCCTGAAATATTCAATACGTGTAAATATTCAATCTACGGAAATATTCAATATTTACAAATTTGTATATATTGAATATGGAAATATTCAACACAATTTGTGGAATTTTTTAACATACATATTTATTATATTATATTTCATTTTTACGGCCATATGAGCTTATATGTCTTTTTTTAAACACAGATCTACATGTGTACAACAACATAAAAACAAAATACTTAATAATGCAAGACCAAAAATAGTAGATAAAGGAATAAAAAAATATTTTTTATGGAATATTAAATGTTTCAATATGTAAGAATTTTTACTATTTTTGATGATGTGAGCTGAAAACTGTTAAATTGTGCTAGACATTTAATATAGAAACACAGATGTGCAAATTTCAGAAGGTCAGAGCTCACTGTTTACGATTATAATGCTTCAGACACATAGGTTTTCTGATTTAGTTTTACCTATAACATTGACAGTAAAGTTCTTGTTGACTGTTCCAACAGGGTTTGTAGCAAAGCACGTGTACGCTCCACCATCTACTTCTTTAACATCTGATATTATCAGATTTTTACTCTCGTCAGTATATCTAAAACACAAATAACACATCATTTTATTAGTTTCCATGTGTTATCTCTACAAAAACTCCGATATCTTGGTCATATTATGGGGTAATAGAAACAAGAATTCCCAACAGATTCAAGGGAAGATTGATGGAAATAAAGGAAGATCAACTCATGGCTCCAAAATTCAATTGAATGCTGTGAGTGCAGTTCTGCTGAGTCGTTCCAGGCCACAGTCTCCAGGGTGAATATCATCGGTCGGTCTACTGGCAAAGTCAATTTGTCACGTTTTTTTCATGAAATGACTTAAGTATGAGGTCTTATGTAAAAAAATCGTCCTCTTTCGACTGACATACTCCATTAAGTTGTATATTTAATCGTTTTCGATTTAAATGTGTTTTTAAATTCACCATAAGTCATAAATCCGATATTATTGTCAAGCAAAACACATTAAGTCAAACACAAATGCCAATAATACATCGATTTAGACGTTAAAACACAACCAAAATCTACTAAGCCAGCTTTAAAATCCACTAATCCTTCAAAATACACTAAGTCAGCTATTTTTAAAAATATTTAAAAAAAACATTTTGGAGATATTCATCCACTTATAAAATGCCTTTCCAAAATGCTAAATATTGAAATGCGATAATCTCAGGATTGTGTTAGTGGATTATCTCAGGATTAGTTAGTGTAAGTTGACTTAGTGGACTTTGTCAGTAGACCGACGATATTGTCCTAAAGATAGCCTATTTCAGATAGGCGGGACCAATAGGAAAATAATGCGACTAGTTACAATGATAGAAGCCAAATTAGAGATGCCTGCCCGCCTCAAAATTCATTCTTTCGAGACCATATTAATGTAAATATAGCCTATGGTTCGTTTGGAGACTTAGAAAGAATTCTAAATGGTAGAATGCCGAAAATTCTGACTGTGGGTGCCCCAGTGGAAGCGAAGAAGAGGAGAACTGCAGGAGAATGGCGATGAACTGCAATCTGTGCAGAGCATTTATGTAGGAAGATAAATCTCATCCTGGTATGTATCACTGTGATGATGATGACTTTGGTTCATTCAAAACAGGATAAACTCCCAATGACTGAAATTTTTCATGCAATCTATACAATAATGACTGGTTAGTTGCTGAGTTGGCATCGCGTTTGGGTCCCACCCAGGCGTCGCCTGTTCGATTCCTCGGCTGGCTTAGTCCTCCATCATGACACAAGCAACATTTTCCGCTTACTGTGATGGTCGTAGGAGATTTTCAAATATTGTCAGGTTATTCGTAACCGGGAGCATCTTTTAAAAAAAAAATGATGTGTAACAACACCAGCTTTACGATCTCGCTTCAGTCATGAACTTCTTCTTCTTCAAAGGCGCTACAGCCCATTTCAAGCCTTGGCCTCCATCAAGATGAGCCTCCACCGTTCCCTCTCCTCGGCCGTCGTCTTCCAATCTGCAAAATGGAGTAGTTCTCTTGTGTCCTTCCTGACATCGTCCTCCCATCTCAGCCTAGGTCTGCCCGCCTTTCGTTGACCTCCCAGGTGTCCTGTTAAGTCCCGAAAACCCTTTTGGACAGAAGGAGAAAGACTCCTCCATTCACCTCTCACCCCAGAAGAAAGGTGGAAGCTTGAGTGGCAATCGGCCAAGGTGAAAAATGCCCATCTCATACAAGACCCCACTGAGAGACAGCCTGGGTTCTCATTGCCTCGCAAACTCTGGTCCGCCATCAATAGGATAAGGTGCTCTCATAGCCGTTGTGCCCATACGATGTATAGATGGGGCCTTAAAGAGTCGGAGATGTGTGACTGCGGTGAGGTGCAAACTACCAAACATGTGGTCTACGAATGCCCGCTCCATTCATTCCCCGGCGGGGTTGATGAGGTCCACAGGGCTACACCTGAGGCCCTAGACTGGCTCGCAGACCTAGATGTCCTCCTCTGACCCCCCCACCATGCGAAAGAAGAAGTAGGTGCACATGTCAGGCGCATCTTAGTTTTTGGAACCTTAAATGGGTAGAGAGTCTGGGAGCTTGGTAGATATCATAGAGCTCATTAACATGGCAGTCATGAACATTCATGTTATATTTGACTGAGCTTAGCCAAGTCCTCTTTAACCCCACGATTTGGCATTTCATCTGTATGTAAATTTATTGTACGTTCTGTTTCCGGTTTCGAAAAGCTGCTGCATCCACTAAGCAATCAAGCAAGCCCTACTTTGTCTAAACAATTGACTGATTTACTTTGCCTAAACAATTGGATTGATTTTCAAAAATCTGTTGATTCCACTTCATTATTCAAGCAAGTCTTACTTTGACTAGATAGCTAACTTTGACTGAGTTTTTCAATACCACGATATCTGCCTGAAGAAAGTTTGAAAAAAGAATTTTCATTGCGATAGTGACGCTTCTTTGGACAAATTGTATAATTCCATATTTGAAAATTTTAAAAATATTGCGTAAAATATATGGTTAATAATTTAGTAGGTAGGTATTTAAGTACCTATTTACAAATCTTATGATTTCAGAGGAAATTTTGGTTTCTATTTATTGAAAAAGAGAAAAGGAACATGTGCACTTTTTTGGATGCGAGGTCTGTACAAGTCTCAAGTATCACGTACGAGTATATTATTATCAAGGTTACTATTGAAATAAAACACATACATACACAATATTAGTAAATACCACTGGAATGCCATCTTTGGACCACGTGACAAAGGGTTTGGGTTTCCCGCCAACTTCGCAGTTCAGCAGAATCTCGGTTCCTGCAACGGCCTCCACTGTTCCGTCTCCTTCCTGAATATCCTCATAATCTTCGTATAATGTGTTCTGAGCTTGTAGACGAGCGAATTTAGGAGGACCTAGAAATTAACGAGTGAGTTTAGATTTAAATACGTAATAATACAAATACAATCACAATTTGGGAAGTAGGTATGGGTAACACTGCCCCGGGAACCATTTATTGGATGGCCAACACCCCTGCCATGGGACAGCCCAAGTGGTTTGCTACGTTTGGTGACTTAGCAAGGGTGCCTGGGTTCATGGGGTGGGGTTTGTCTAGGTCTTGGCGGCAGATGTATTTGCCCACCTAGTGCCCGATGAGCCAGATCGGGAGACACTGGTTGAGGGAGTTCTTTTGACCTCTCCAGCCGGACTCTCTCAACCCATTGCCTTGCACTGCAACGGGAGGAATGGTTTCATCTGATCTTCATTCCTGGTTATTCCCATTCCCACGTACCTTCTGCCCTGCCAGAACTTTCTCTCCTTCCTATCTCTAAATATGACATAGGCCCTGAGGGAAATTGTTTTCCTCAGTGCCTCCTGTGTAGAGCTAATGTAAAAAAAATGTTAAAAAAAGTAAAAATAGTTTTAGCAATTTCGACACAATATAGTTCCCTCAGGGCTTATTTCGTCTTTGGGGATAGGAAAGAGTGATTCTGGGTCTTGATGAGACCCGTATTGTAGGAGGGAGGAAAAATATTATAAATCTACATTGCATCTAATCGTCTGCTCATCTAACGTAAATCAAATAAGATCTAACTTAAAAGCAATCGTCTTAAATTCAAAATCACGTTTTAGTACCAAGTTTTAACAGCTCAAAAAAACAAATATTTAAAAAAAGTATTTGTTGGTAGGCACCTACTTTTCTAATGAATTAATTATATTAAGGCAACCGATCCGTGCCGCCGATACAATACATGAACGTATGCAATCTTTGAAATCAATGCTCGCCCGGTAAAACCTCCCCACTCCACCAGTTTGATCGAACGCATTCCCGGAATAGCACACTGTTCAGTCGGTGTCTGTCTCAGGAAAAAGAGATCTCTCGAGAAGGCAATGTAATTCTTCAACATCGTCTTCACTCATTCTAAAGTGAGTATAAAAACGATCTTGTAGATCATTATGTAAGTGATGGTACGTGGCAAGTAGATATATTTTTAAGACCTAGATCCTAGATCTGCCTAGATCTTTCATTTCTTTTTTAGAACCAAATAATAAAAACAAAATTTCTTCTTCTTATCACTCTCCATCTGAAGTATCTCTGTTAATGTATGATTTTTCACCTGGGTTTCACATGTACGTCTGTCGACAAAGAAATCTTAGAAGCTAATGAACGACAAACTGGTCGCCCATAGGATCGTAATTAGTTTAAAGATAAATATGATCCAATCCAGTGTATATTCTGAAGTCACAAACTAGGACTCTATCAGCGGCACTGATTGATCGCAATGAAATGGGAAAAGGCCTTTAGAAGGTAAATTGATAAAACACAATTGAACAAATTATTGGCAAAAATAAACCATTGAGAATGATACGAAAATTTAGATTTTTTTAAAGTAGAAAGAACTTACTCGAAACAATATAAATAAAACTCACGTTGAACTTCAAGGAAGAAGTCATATCTGTCTTCTCCCACAATATTAGTCCCGATGCAGGAGTAATTGCCCTCTTGTTCGTACATGACATTATTCAATATCATTTCAATGTCTGTGTTGGCCTCTTCTGGTTTGTCCTCGTCCATAAACTCCTGGTCATTTGGCGCCCGGTCAGTTATATTAATTCCTTCCTTCTGCCAGTATAAAGATGGTAGAGGCTTGCCTTGAAGAGATCTGGAATACAAAAATTATTAAATCAAAGTTTTTATGAGATATTTTCTTTTATGCTTTGGTACTTACTTTTTTGTTTGTAAAGTTTCATATCCCTTTCTAACCGGCGAAAAATTTCCGAATTTTGATGGACCTCACCAGTAAAGCTCTTAACCCTAGACTACTACTCTTGTTGCGACGTACAAAGAAACTACTCATACGCCTGCGAGGCGCATCATATTGACTAATGATTTTATTAAAAAACTATAAGTATGATTGATGTTTTTAATGTTTCTATAATTTTGTATATTACTAAAAAAAAAAACACAATTCTATATTATATTTATATATTTTTTATTATAAAATCTTTAATCTCAAATGAAACTTAGGCAATTAAACAGTCTTCTCTTTAAAAAATAAACCACTTAAAATATACATTTTTTAAAAAACTTATACTACTACTACACCACAAAAAGAGTCAATTATGAAGTAATTAACAAAAAAAAATAAAAAGTAACAAAAAAATATTTTGCTTAATAATTTGATTAAGAGCGCAAAACTTACATTCAAGCTACTCATACATCTTTGGAGCGCCATTTGGCCCTTTGGAGGGCCATATCAAAAAAACTAGCAAACTTACCGTAACGCAACAACCGTCCTGCGACACGTACTGCCGATGACTGGGATCTTGAATTTCAATGCAATACGCGCAAAGAATAAAAAGAGAGGGATATATATAAAAAACGCGGGCGCCTCTGCGACGTAGAGTAGTAATCTAGGGTTAATTATGATTCCGTGGGGCTCAGCGACTTACTGGTTAAAACACAAGCGCGCGAAGGTACCCTGCATATGCAGCACCCGCACCTTCGATCAACACCGGTGTGTTTTTTAAAGACACTCACGATCGTCTGAAGCCGGTCGGAAAGGGATATAATATTGTCTTTTATAATTTGTGTAGGTAATACATCTAGATTGGAAATGATAGATTTTGTGTGTCCAAAATTTTAAATCACTGTGACAAACCTGCCAGGGAGACAGTGTTGTAATGTAATGAGAGGATTTAGGCAAAGCGTTAAATAATTCAAAATCAAGAGTTTGAAAATTTGATTGCCTAGAAATATCATAGATGTTTTATACATAGGAAATATGTTTGTAAGCCTAGAAAAAAATATAGTTTCGGGAATATAAAAAATGTTTTGACAAATTTTCTTTTTACTAACCTTTTTTCGATAAATTTTTTTTTTTTAAATAAATAAAAATTTTACAAAACTCAAAAACTGTTTTTAAAGTAAGTAAAAATTTAAAAAATGCACTTTAAATTTTTAATTTAACCACCGGAGCCACAGTGCAAATTAAAACTTTTTTCTCCAATTGCTCTGCATTTTTTGGTGATCATTTTGAATATTTTCCGCCCAAATTAAAAAAAATCTTACCTCCGAATTTTAATATGGAGACATAAAAAATGATTATAGATCTATACAGCCAATGAATTCGCCTATCTTTTGTCGATTATTACATATTCGTAAGATTTGTAAAAAAAAGGTTCGCGGAGAGGGAAGAGACGAGGGAGGGAGAAGGCGGGGAAGATGGCAGGGAAGGGGGACGCACGGGAAAGGATATTATGTATTGCTAATTGCTACAGTAATTTCTCCCAAATACCATGCAAGCGAGCCGCAGGTAAAAGCTAGTACTTTTATAAAACTTCTTTTTAAAACACTGATATTAACTTGCAATTATCTGAATTAGTAATTGAACGTAATGATATCACTGTCTCGATTAAACTCTTGGAACCAAAAACAAGTTCTGGCCCTGATAATGTTCCACCCATATTTTTGAAAAATTGTGTCAATAGTCTTTCCTATCCATTGTACAAAATCTTTAACAAATCTCTTAAATCAGGTCAATTCCCCAATACCTGGAAATCCTGCTATCTCACGCCCGTGTTCAAGAAGGGTTCAAAAAATGATGTATGCAATTACAGACCTATTTGTATTCTGTCTAGTATTCCTAAGCTCTTTGAAAAAATCATTCTTAGCAAAATATCCTCTAATATTAAACATATTATTACCAATTTCCAACACGGTTTTGTCTCATCTAGATCTACTCTCACGAACCTCACAGTATATAATAACTATATAAACTCAGCTTTGACTAACAGGCAACAGGTTGACTCCGTCTATACAGATTTCTCCAAGGCTTTTGATAAGGTCTGCCACAAAATACTAATAAATAAACTAAAAAAATTAGGGTTAAGTGGCAATTTCTTGGCTTGGTTGATCAGCTACTTATCTGATAGATTACTCTTTGTAAAGATCAATGACTGTCTATCCCACCAATTTATTGCCACCAGCGGAGTCCCGCAAGGTTCGCACCTAGGACCTTTATTATTTATCCTATTCATCAATGATGTCACAAGCATTTCCATAGTGTTGAAGTCTTACTCTTTGCTGATGACATGAAGCTGTTTAAAGTCATAAATGATGTGCACGATTGCATAATCTTGCAAGAAAACCTTAATAACTTTTTCAAATGGTGTTCAGATAATAAACTTCAGCTAAATATTAACAAATGCCAAGTTATGAGGTTCCACAAAATTAAACATCCAATAATATATAATTATGCACTCTGTAATGTTGTCTTAATCTCTGTAGTCGAAATACTTGACCTGGGCATCATTTTTGATCAGAAACTCTGCTTGCATCTCATGTAACTTCTATAGCTAACAGGGCTATGAAAATGTTGGTTTTATATTAAGGATTTCCAAGGATTTAAAAAATATTTACACATTAAAAATTCTGTTCACATCTCTTGTTAGAAGCATTCTTGAATATAATTCAACAATTTGGTCACCTGTCTTCAACAATCACATCAATACCATTGAAAGTTCCAACACAAATTTTTGAGGTGTATTAATTTTAGACTTGGAATTTCCTTAGAATCAATAAATTATGATTTTTTATTAAAATTGTTGAAATTAAGTGACAGAAGAAAAATTTTTGATCTGATATTTTTGAAAAAAATCGTTAACTATCAGTTGGATAGCCCTGATATATTAAAGTTGATTCACTTTCATATACCTACAATAAGATCAAGGTTCCCTAGTTAGTTTTATTGTGACAACTATATGTCGGTATCAGGCTCCAATTCAGTTGTAAATAGATTACACACCATTGGAAATTTTTATGCCAATGTGGCTGATATTTTTAATATTTCCATACTAAAATATAAGGTTGTACTGATCGAACATTTCAGCCAATTATATGTTAACGAGGTCACTACATAATGATTTTTTGATATTATTGTTTACTTTTAATGCCTGTTTAATGTTCTATGACTGTAATTAAATATACACAAGCTTGTAAATGGCACTTTGTGCCGTAAATTTTAAATAAATAAATAAATACATAGATATCATGTTTTTATGTTTGGTTTGAAACTTCCACTGAAAACGTAATTTATGTTTTATTTTAGATTTTTATTTCACTCACTCTTTTTTATTTTTTATAATCTCATTTTATATCATTTATCTTGAAAGAAAATGTACAACTTGATTTTATATTTAATGCTTTGTGGCGTTCATACAACTATTTTTCCGCCACTCAAAGAAATCGCGAGAAAGATCTACAGCCGCAAAGTACTTGCAATTCACACTGTGCGCAGTACCTACTTATTTACCTACGCCGGTATGCTACTACCAGTATGAGGTACCTTCTCGTGTGAATAATAATTTCGCCACCTTCGCGAAAGGTCGAGACTCGAGCGTGCATCCACGAACACAGTGACAAGTTAATTCTAGCACCTTCCAGCGCACATATTGCCAGCGAACGGAAAGTTACTTGGCCGGTATATGAGGCGACGCACTTAACTTCAGAGTAGTCAGTCTCTATCCAACGGTCGCCTTTACAATCGCCTCTATACAGCGAACCAGTGTAACATCAGTGCCCGGTGCATCCGTACTCTCCTCCAGGGCAGCTTCCTTCGTGGCCATCACAAGGACTACCTGCCGGTGGCTCCACTCACCGAGTCACCGCTGTTCATCTCCGCAACTCACCGCGTCGAGCAACGGCCTGGAAGACAAGGTCATTCTCCACCGCCACAGTGTCGAGCATCACGCTGGTGGCTCCACTCACCGAGTCACCGCCGTTCATCACTCCAGGGCAGCTTCCTTCGTGGCCATCACAAGGACTACCTGCCAATGGCTCCACTCACCGAGTCACCGCCGTTCATCTCCGCAATTCACCGCGTCGAGCAACGGCCTGGACGACCAGGTCATCTCCGCCGCCACGGCGTTGAGCAACACTCTGGTGACCTGCAGGCCCGTGGCCTGCTCCACCACAGCATCACCGACCTCCATCACTCATCATGACCGTGCACCCGCAACACCTCACCCTACGGCACTTCGACATACTTCCTGTTACATCGCACCGACCCCAGCTACGTAGCTCATGCTCCAATAAACGACTGGACTTGCAACCAACTCGGATGCCTTTTATTTCTCCCTCCGTCTCTATCGACACCCGGAGTCCGTTCCCTCAGCTTAAACCATGGAAATGTTATAACAACTTCTTTAATATCCAAGCACACAATTTGCCTTTGTAGGATTTTTTGTTACACTGTACATTTATGACTGTTTAATGTCATGGTATCAAAACTTTCAATAAAATAAAAAAAAGCTTCACAAAATAAAATAAAGCAACGAGTGTACGATACTGTTTTGGTTTCAAGGTATTTCACGAACTGCTTCCCAAATAAGGTTCTTTTGTATGTACCTAAGGGCCGGTATATCAGTTGCTTTTTAAGCTCGCTATGAGGGAGATTTCCACCCGTCAAGTTGCTCTCTGGTAGGAGCCCTGACAAGATAAACCTAGTGATACCATTACTAAAAAATACTGATAAGTGGCCCTAAGACACAATCTATTATTAAAGAAATATTAGGAAAAAGAGATATATCTTACCTACACTTTACTTCAAAGTCTTTTCCTTCTTTTATTATAATTGATCGATTTCCTTTGGTTACGATCGGAGCCTCTGAAATATTAAAATACAAAAATAAACATCATTACAAAATATAAGTGTGAACAGAAGAAAATACAATAATGATTGATTTTAAGGATATTAAGTTGTGTTGCACTTTCTTTCCCTTTAACCGGGCAGTGACTGAGTTGGCATCGCGTTAGGGTCCCACCAGGGCGTTGTGTGTTCGATTCCTCAGCTAGCTAAGTCCTCTATCACGACACAAGCAACATTTTCCGGTTAGGGCCTCCGCTCATGAAGAAACTGAAAAAAACCAATTCTCAACGCAATTGCAAATCAACCTCTTTAACAAAATTGATATTTTTCTGATCTAACATGTCAAAATTTGACAGTTCATGAGTCGCTACCACGGCAACCTGTCAACAATTCAACAGCCCCGGTGACCAGCAGTGTTGGTTTTTCAGTTGCATTGTTGACAGATTGCCATGGTAGCGGCTCACAAACTGTCAAATTTTGACATGACAGATCAGAAAAATATCGATTTTGGAGGTTGATTGCTAATTGCGTTGAAAACTGTTTTTTTTTTCAGTTTCTCCATGAGCGGAGGCCCTTACTGAGGTGGTACAGAGTAGGAGATTTTCAAACATTGTTGGGTTATTGGTAACCCGGGAATGTTTGTCTTTAAAAAAAAAATATATATATATATGGTTTTCACTTCTACATAAAAAAAACACTCATTTCACGACACATGTATCCTGATGGTGGACACTGCAAAGCTATCAGAAACTTTTTCTAAAGAATGAGAAAGCTCAAAACAGCTTAGATCCTAAAAATCAATCACAATATTTGGAGTGTTAAGGGGCGTACTTGACTTACATTATTACCAGTGATTCCTGACATTATTTGGAGTGAAAAATGTAAATGAAATTTTGGTCTCCGGTGACTTTTTAGATGCCTTTTCTTTTTCAAAAAATTTTTGTTCAAAATCCAACTTTTTTTTTTCACATATCGTCTCGGTCACTCAGCCGAGTTACCAAACAACACCTCACCTCACCCCTAAATGTCCAATATCTAATGAATTTATTAATTTTTTAAGTTGAAAATTTCATTCTTTTTATTCCAAATAATGTCACGAGAATCACTGTAAGTTAAGTCAAGTACGCATCTTAACACCTTGTTTACTACTTTTGCCGTGAAAATCTGAAATCATTTAATATTATAATAAAACAATACAAACCTAACCCATCCACATGAATGAAGACTTCTTCTTTTAGAATGCCGTGTTGATTTTCAGCTAAGCACGTGTATTTTCCAGCATCCTTTACGTCAACTCTATTCAATAGCAAAAGACTTCCCTCCGATGTTGTTTCAACGTTTGCTAGTTTGGTTTCTTCGAAATACCACGCCACCAGAGGCAAGGGAACTCCAGTCACTTTGCAAGGTATTGTAAGAGAGTCATAAATGTTGATTGTTTTATCTGAAACATAACATGTAAACAATTTTTAGTTCTTATAAGTATGTAGGTATGCCATGACATATATGTATTCACAAATCTTCTAGTATGTAATACGCATTGGAGACAAACTTAACACTACAATTAATTCTCTTCTTGCATTGGGTTCTACGTTCTGGGGCCTACGTTCCATGGTAGATACATAACGTACATGTATTCCACAGGGCCCGAATACGATACCGATTATGATACTTTGATAGTACACAACTGCTAACTCTGTACAAATCGCAAGTGCGCCCCACGGTTGAATTTGGCAGCCATCTCTGGTCTGGAGCCCCAAAATACCTGAAAAAACCCTCAACTCTGTGCAGAAATGGGCGGTCCGTTTGATAGTTTATCCTATGTTAACAAACTGATTGCAATCTTTAGAGCACATGCGTCAGATGGGAATGCTATCCTTGTTCTACCAGTAATTTGAGATCTCCGAGGAACTAGCGTTGTTGATCCCCTCGGCCCCGGTGCACAATCGGAAAACACGTCAAACATGCACCCAACATGTGTACATGGTTAACATTTGTCACATGAGAACTGGTCGCTTCTACGACTCGTTCTTGAGTTCAACAGCTTGGCCTGTGGAACGATTTGCCAACTTTTGTGTTTTCTGCTTCCCAAAACATGTTCACTCCACCCTCTCTTCAAAAAGACCCTCCTCAAATCATTTTCAAAGTTGACATAGACAATAAGGGAAATTATTTCCCTCAGGGCCTCATGTGTTCAGTTAATATAAAAAAGGGAAAAATGAAAATTCAGCATAAGTTATATTATTTATATGAAAATCACTCCGAGATGTCAAAAAATAAAATGCATTATTGTGTATTCCTCTACTGTTGTCGGGTAGTACATATAAGAATAAGAATGAATTTACCGTTGCGATTTGTTGACACGCTATTTCAAAATCGAGTAAAAATAGAATTGACCATAGATATTATAGTTTTGTTTTTTGCAGGTGAATTTTGTTTACTAATGACATTTATTTATTTTTGTATCTATTAAAATAATTTGACAATCAGAACATACAAGGAATAACCTTACTGTTAATCGATAAAATCGATATACGTAAGACTTCACGGGTATCTCGCCAGATTTGGATAATTTGGCAGGCTTCAAAAATTTTAACTACGGAAATGACATTTATAAAAATTTTAAAAATATTGGTAGGTTAGAAAAGGTTTAGAATATTAATTAAAAAATTGAGTGGAGTTCCTTATTATAAAAATCGGATATTACAAAGTAAGAACTAAAACAAAATATGGGTCTTGTTGACAAACCTGTGACAAAAAAAAACCAACACAACACTTAATTTGCCTTTGAATTTTTTTTTTAAACATCAACTTACTTTCCAATTTGTCAATCAATGTAGGTTTCTTCCATACGGTGAGCACCAGTTCGTTCTTTGCCACTCCAAACTGGTTCTCTGCAGAGCAGACATACCTTCCATTGTCCACTGGATTGGCGTTATTAATTATCAATCTGCTCTCTTGTACCTGGAAAAATAACAACCGTATATTAGCACCTACCATCTGTGTATTTAACCAGGTATTACGAGGTGATCATGGTAATGTGCAAAACTTCTTCCTAGCTTAATAATGTGCGCTGCTGAAAGTGAAAGTGGAGAAGCTACAAATTATTTTTTTACATTAACTCCACACAGGAGGCCCTGAGGAAAATAATGTCTCTTAGGGTCCATGTCATCTTTGGGGATGCTGTGTAAGGGGTCTTTTTAAAGACAGGAAGCTCTAGGAAGGAAAAAAATTGTGACATTGACTAGCATAAAAACATGACGAGTGTGCTTTTTTATCAATCACAATTTGACAGAAAATCAAACGGACTTAAAATCACCGTTTTAACTTTCAAATGCCACAAAACAAAATGGTTGAACATTACGTCGCTTTGGTTTGTATTTGTCCAGATTTGCGTTCATTATTTCAATGAAACATTATGAAAGGTGTTTAAGATAAAGCTATTTCCGTAACGTTTGAGGTCTCATTAGTTTAAATAATTCTTAGTTAAGTGATTAACTATACTTTTTATACTCTATTTTTAGTTTTAAAGTGGAGATTGAACAAAAACTAAAATGGTCTGTTGAACAAATAAGAACTGAGGCGGCGATTTGTTGATAATATTACACATTGATTTTGTGAAACACTTCAATCTTAAACTTACATAGATTCGTTTAGTTTCTTCGGTCTCCGTCATCACAGCTGCTCCATCGGGCAGGAACCA
Source organism: Glyphotaelius pellucidus (assembly GCA_936435175.1). Lineage (NCBI taxonomy): Eukaryota > Metazoa > Arthropoda > Insecta > Trichoptera > Limnephilidae > Glyphotaelius > Glyphotaelius pellucidus. Next base: position 17,269,129 of record OW386557.1, on the reverse strand, counting down.
AGAGATGGTTGGAGGTGGTATTCCAGTGGCGACACAGTCCAACACGGCAGTGCTATCCAGTTCAAAAGATACGCTTTCCTTAGGGGTGACGATTGAAGGGGCTTCCACATAGCGAGACTCCACAGTATCATGAACTGTGGAAAATAATAAAAAAAGCATGCATTGTTCAACCTGTCTAATTTGTTCGGTTTTTAAAAAGCTTGCGTTTATAATTTGACCATATTTTTTAGCACTAAAACGTGACATTAATGGAGGTGATTGGTGTGAAATTCTGGGATTTTTTTTATTTAATTATTTGACATTGGCTCCACAATGACTAATACTTTAGATAATCTTTTGCTCTCAATCTAATGTCACGAGTTGGCTCCCGTCCCCACACTTCCCGTAGTTACTTTACGCGTACAGCACTAGAGCAAGAAGAAGTGCAAAGCAGCAACAACCATTAATCGGTTTGAGTACCGATTTGTGGATACAGTGGCACAATAAAAAAGACGGCAAAAATTTTGCGCCGGCTTTCCAAGAGTTAATATAGAAAATAAATTATTCTAAAGTTACCCGTTTCTTGATCCCTAAAAGCGTAGCAGTCGTACACTCCTTGATGTTTTTTCGTGGGATTCTTTGCATCCATGAATATCTGCACCCCTCCAGTAGCAAGGGGCACCCTGGTCACGTCCCAGTCCAGGTCTCCCAAGGGCTTCACGTCGTTGTCAAGAGAGACCCATTTGCCGTCCGTGGACCCATGGACTATGCACGAGAAGCCTAAGGTTCCCCCGCCTTCATACTCCATTATTTTGGGGAAGGCTTCAACTTTTAGCGGGGCTAGGAGATCGATGAAACTATAAGATTGTGATGTTCCACCTGGAAAATATTCATGGAAAACAAGTACATAATAGGTAAAGATGCATCCTCCAAGACTCCGATAAACAATCACAACGTCTTTTCTTTGTTCCCGCTCATGCAATGGAATGGAACCGTATTCAATATGCTAGGGATATAAAGTGCAATATTTGTATGAATGATATTGAAGCCAAATCTATGTTGAGGAGAAATTGCCTGGCAGCCAACTTGAATGACAAACTTTTGAAATGATTTGTATTTGGGTTATAAAATGAGCTATTTCCTAACCTAGACAAATACACAAACACAAACGACAAATAATATTTTACCCAATAAATATTACACAAATATTAAAAACATATATAAAATTCTATATTTCTTTTGTGCTCCTTTTACATTTTAAATGCTTTATTTAGTTAGTCAGTTTTAGTTTTTGGCTTGATTGAAGTAATTTTTATTTACATTTACAACTTATCAAAACAAACGTGAACAATGATTTTTTTGGGGGGTAAGAATTTATAATCTGAATAAATAAAAAATGTGAGGCGCCAGATTTTGTGGATCTGACACCGATTTGACAATGTCACATCTAACATCATCATATGTGACTTAGGACGGGTTGTTTCAAAAAATTTGATGGATTCATCAAATATTTGATGTTAATTTTCACGTTCTGTGTAAGTTATATTCAAGTTCTGTGATTATTTCAGTTTTGTGTAGCAGCTGTCCTATAACGATATAATATCAGAACTTGAATAGAACCTACACAGAACGTGAAAATCAACTTCAAATATTTGATGAATCCATCAAATTTTTTGAAACAACCCATCCTTAGTCACATTATTTGACATCATCACAATTGACATGGTCATCAATAGACAATCACCGCCTTAAATTGTTTATTACTTTACCTTTATTGCCAACCCTGCAGGTGTACACTCCTTGTGTTTCTTCGGACAGCGTGATTTGATGAGAATAAATTGTGGCCATTCCTTTGAAGGTTTGACGAAGTCCACCGACATCAATTTGTGGAGAGTAACCTTAGAAAAATTTCAAACAATGAATTAAATTAAAACAATTCGATCAATATAAATTTTTTTTTCAAAAATTCCCATTTTGATCCTTTGTTTAGGGCCAGTTCTTTCAAGTTTTGTACGGGTTCTATTATAAGTTCTGTTATAATATCATCGCCGTAGATGTCAAGGGAGCCAAGTCACAAATTATGGCGAAAATGAGTTAAGTATGCAGAAGTGTTTTAAAACCTTCTAAGTTACTGTGATCAATGGATTTGAGCCATAAAATACTCCATTCAAAATTAAAACCTTGAAAATTGCCAGTAGATCTAACACACATAGTTGAAAGCAGTCAATGACTAAAAGCGGCATAGATCTTTTGATCTTCCGAATAATTTAATTCACCTTAAAGCAGTCTATGACGATAAGCCGCATAAATAACATAAAAAAATATCTATGTCCAAAGATTCACCCTTCTATGAATGTGACTTTTTTGTCACCAAAAATCTTTGAGGGCCGTTTTCTCAGCTTTGTGGTTTTGTGGCTTGACTCCCTTGACATCTACGGCGACGTATAGTCAGTTGTTTCACAAAACCGAAATAATAACAGAGCTTGAAAAGAACTTTCACAGAACTTGAAAGTTCTTTGAAATTAGATGAATTGTTCAAATTCTCTGAAACAACTGGCCCTTAGTGCCCTTAATAATTAACAACAATACTAATTTCAGTCTTGTGTCTGTTCTATTTAACTCTGGTTCAGCAAACTCAAATTTACTTTGAATGTAAGTGTCATTTTCTAAATTGTAACCGGTTGTATATAGAATTCAGACAAGCGATAAAATAATTTCATACAAAATTATTTAATTGTGTCATTTTCAAAATTGAAACTGATTTGCCAAGAATCCCATGAATTTGACTATCCCATGATTTTTCATGGCTAACTACATAGTGAACTTTTCAAAACTTGAAATTATCAAATTAACCTTAAGTATAAGATTATGGCCGTACCATGTACACATGTCTGTAAGGAGTATGGACAAACACCGTATTGCGGTGTTTGTAGAAATTTTCATATTTTAGTAATAATAATTTTTTGATAATAATAAATACATAATTTTTCAATGTCATTAAATGAGATTAATTCGGTTATTATGATATTATTTATATATTTTTTTAACCAACTTTGATTTTCTATATATACAAGGTGTCCGAAAACTCGTAGTACAAGCGGAAAACTGGTGAATCCACATCACATAGAGAACCCAAATAAACATAAAGATTTTCAATTTAAGCATTTTTACAATTAAAATTTTAAAATTATTAAAAAATAATAAAAATTCGGCATTTTTGGGGTTAACGGTTTGACATTGGAGCGAAGATGCAACTCTAAAATTATTTATTTATGCTACTATTAATCTCTTTTCGTGCCCATAGTTTATTTATTTTCACCTTACTAATTTATTCTTCCACCTCTTCTAAAATTTCACTTCTTTTAAGCATTACAATATGGTAAATTAGCGTATTTACTTTGTTTCGTAGCAGTCCACCATTTTGCAACGGGCAGGGGCCAATAGGTAATTACTTGAAATTAATACAAACTCGCTCACTAATACTCGCTACTTGACTTCATACTGGACCAATTTGAACAAATCTTGTGAGATAAATGGATAGCACAGATGGGTACCTACTTACATTATGTAGCAATGTTCCGTTTCCAATCCAAAAACGTTTCCAATCACAAAACACACATTTAACATATCATAATATTCTGCGTTGTGTATTCCACAATAATTAATCAAGCACTATTGTTTAAATATGAAAATAACACAAAAGTAATTCACAAACACACACTTTGATTTAGTTTACAATTAACGAAAGGATTGTTGATATTAAATGTCAACAGCGAACCGGCGTAAACTAAACTAATCTACCGTAAAAAAGTCCAGGAATCCCGGGATCCCCTTTTCAGTACGGTACGGAGCGGTGATACTACACTATAGTTCGTCTGCTCTTTCGCGTGTTTATTGAACCGAGAAAAAAGAGAGAGCTATTCTTTCGCAACGCAATTTGAACTACAACGTGCGTGAACTTGCATAACATAACAGTCAGCTGTGAATTTAACCTCTGCGCGGCCGGCTGTTTTATTTTTAATGATGGGAGATTTCGAAATAATGCAAAATAATCTGGATTTTTTGTTTATTTTCTTTTAAATAGTTTTTATTACTTAGGTACTGTTATCGTCACTGAAAATTTACAAGAATTTGACCAATAAAAAATTCAACTTCCGACTCGATTTACTCGAAAACAAAAGCTCAAATCAAAAAAAGTTATACTACAAAATCGATTCCAAACGTGATGTAGATTCTCCAGTTTCCCGCTTGTACTACGAGTTTCCGGACACCGTGTATATATATAGTTTGATTGTATATGAGTGCAATTTACAAATTTGAGGTAAAAAAAATCTCAATTTTTTTAATACTTTTTCCTTCAAAAATTCACTCCCTCTCCCTCAGGACGGGCTGTTTCGCAGAATTGGTACTATTCATCAAATTTCTAAAGCGAATGTTCTATTCAAGTTCTGTTATTTTTTTTTTAAAGTTTTCTTTATTCGTTGAATTGTTTGTTACATACATTGGGGATTTTTCGACCACCATGCTAGGCACATGCCCGTGTTGTGGTGGTATTATATTGAATTAATTTATATTTATTATTATATCATTATGGAGTGAAATCATCGGTATTTTGTTATTCGTCAGTATTCATTCAGAATTGAAATGTTATATGAAATGACTTTTGCCGTGTATGGTGACTAGATCTGAATAGCCAGTTAAATTTTTCACACTGCAAGGCGATGGGTTGAGAGAGTCAGGCTGAAGAGGTTCTGATTATGTCTGCCTCAAGCAGTCTCTCCCGATCCAAAACGCCAAACATTAGATTAGGAAAAGCATTCGCCACCAAGACGTGGACAAACCTCACTCCAAGAACCCGGATAACCCTTATAATTCACCAAACGTAGCGAGCCACTTGGGGTGACCTACGGCAGGGGTTTTGGTTATCCAATAAATGGTTCCCGGGGCGGCGGTAAACATATCCGCCTGTATATAGTTGGACAAAAAAAGTTATATCACATGATTTTTTAAAAATTTTTGGCTGGTGTACAGTGTATGTAGGTTTAGTCTTATTACTTGAAATGGCTTTAGCCGTGTTTGGTGACTAGATTAGAATAGCCAGGTACATTTTCCACATCTCCTTCCCCTCCCCACTACCTTCGGCATCACACCATACCAAAATTGGGGATGCCAAAATAGTCTCATTGGCTTGAGACAGTTGGGAGCAGTTGGGACTCTTGTGTTAAATTCAGATAAAAATTTGTATTATATGCAAGTAGGAAACTTTAGCAGTTTTTTGATAAGCCGACTGCACATAAAAATATGTCGTATTTTGTTGCTGCCGCATGCTACTTCGGAGAGTCGAAATTATTGTTAGTAAAAATATTTTTACGGCGGATTTTCACTCAAGATGCCTTCAGATATAAGTATATCGACTTTGGTTGTACGGCCATATATCCTCTTTGCATACTTACTTGAAGAAAAAATCTTTGGAAAAAAGGATCAACTGTCGAAAAGATCAACTGTCGGCGGACCAACTGTCGCAGGATCAATTGTCGCCGGACTAACTGTCATGGAACCATTACCTACCTATCTTGGAGGAAATATTTTATATGGCTTACTTTAGCAGGCTAATTTTTAAAATTGGAACTATGTATGTGAAGTTGCATCTTGTAGTTTTTCATGGGTAACAAAGAGTATTAAAAAAAGAAATAACTTACCATTGGCTTTATTTTTGTTCCGGAAAAATATTTGTACCATAGCTGGTAACATGCTCTCCACAATACATTCCAATGTGATAACTTTCCCCAACAAGGCGGAAGTCTCAGTTGGAACCATTTCAACTCTTGGAGGATCAGCTAAACAAAATAAAAACATAAGTATTAGCCAAACATTATGTCGCATTGCCACATTTGACATTGTCACATCGCCACATTTGATATTGTCACATCTGATATAGTCATATTTAAGAATTTTACAGAAAAGACGTTGTCTTGCTGTCCTGGGTTGAAAGAATAGACTTATGTGGCTCGGGTGTTACTCAAAACAATTTTAGCTATTCAATATTCCCTGGTACAATCTTCAATCATCTACGGTATTATAGGATGGGGTGGTGCGCTTGATGCATTTATTAAGCCTTTACAAATTATTAAAGTTATGTACAATAGAAATAAAACATTCTTGACCGAGTTATACAAAGAAACTAAAATATTTAATATATGTAAATTATTTTTAATTCATATATCATAGTTTGCAGAACTATGAAATATGAATTTGCTTACTAGGTTGCCATGGAAGCGGCTCATGACTTGTGTGCGGACCGCCAATAAAATTCACAAGTTCCTTTCCTGTGGACAACAATTGCTTCGCCAACTGTTTTTTTTCAGTTTCTCCATGAGCGGATGGCCTTAGTGGGTTCCCATTACCTACTTTTGTCTTATATTTATATATTTAATTTTTGCTAACTTTTACATTACTTGTGTCTTATGTTAGCATCTTGCTGTATTTAGAAATTGTGTAAAAAGTTTATTTTTGAAACAAATGTAGAAATAATGGAAAAATGTACGGTAAATAATATTAAAAAATGGAGTTATTATTAGTGAGGGTAGAATTGGTAGAGTTTAGTGCAGGAATAAGAGAATCTGGAAGGCGTTATAATATTATTGATTGAATACCTGTTAGAATGACGTTGACTGCTTCAGCCGAATGTCCAGCCGAGTTGGAAGCTTTGCAAACATATCTTCCTTCACTCCTCTCATCCAAGTTTGTTATCAAATATTCTGCAGTGGCACTCTGACTGGAAAAACATTTGACTATTATAATAAACTAAAGTTAACTTGACGTTAAACACAAAACAGAAAATCTGTTTGATGTCTTATTACATGATGAAAATTACTCTCTACATCTCTTTTCGAAATCAAAAAAGCAGTATTAATACCCTTGCATCTGCATGGTTGAATTTCAAAACCCAGTTTCGAGCGCATGTTGACGCCACGCCGTACGCGTTGCGCCACAAATAACATCTGTGTACGTGGAATTCCAAACAAAGCTACCGTTGTAATTCGGTTATGAATTCAAGAATTCGTCACAGGATGGCGCCACTTTTGTCTGCCTGCCACAGATTTGTCCAAAAGTAGTATCTCTCCAGATATGGAAAGAATACATAGTTGTATCGTGCGGCTATGTATTACATATGACGTCATTGCCTCTCTCGGCTACTTTGTACCAGTGACTATCACTTGATGACAGTGGATCTGAGGAACAGGCTATTTTTTAAATCAGTTCCTATTGGAATAAATTGGTCAAATACTAATTGGGCAAAGCCCAATCAAAAGCCACCGCAGGGCCTAGCAGCAAAAAGTTTGCATAAAACCCTAACAACACCGAGGATTTCACCTAGTAAGACCAAAAAAAATTCTGAAATATTTTGTCATCATCTACGAGGGGCATCAAATACAAGGTCACCCAAGATATTCTGGGGGAAGCACACTTCATTCATGGTTTTGAAACTTGCGTGACTGATACTAGAGCCGTTCCATCCAGACTGAAATTGCCTTGACAATAGCCAACCTCCGACAAAAGATGGTAGCTGAAGATGAACAGATTGGAATGATTGAACTCACACATGTTCCTGTCTCTCCATCACCGGGGCCCCGTTCCTAAACCACCAAACTGTTATAGGCACCATACTCTGTACCACACACTGTAGAAGTAAAGGACTGTGGATGTGTCCAGTTATCTATAAAAATACAATACTCGGTAAGTTTAGAATCAAATTACAAGATTAATAAATATTTCTCATTCTCACTTAAATTTTTCTCATTTTTTTATTTATTTCTTTCTAAATGGTGGACGTCCGGTGGGCTGCCCCAGACACAGCTGGGCAAGGCAACTCCAGAAACTGTGTGAGGAGAGAATGGGACTGCCATGGACGGAGGCCAAACAGTCAGCATAAGACAGGGACGTATGAAGGAGTCTTGTCGATGCAATGGGTCCCTGACCCGAATAGGATAAGGGGATGAAGATGATGATGAATAAATATTTCTTTTTTAGATGAATTACAATGGAAACACTTACCTCAGTCGGGACATTAATGATCGGTTTTTCTGAAAAAATAAAATAAATAGATGACACAGGCTCTAAGGGAAATGATTTCCTCCCGTGTGGAGTTAATGTAAAGTTTTAAAGTTACAAAATTTTAATTTATGTTTATTTATTAATCAATAGAGTACAAGTAGGTACTAAAAATAACTAACTAACTAACTAACCATCATGCCGTTTCACTGAAGAGGTAAGCAGAGAGGACGGACCGCCAAACAACTTGGTCCTGGCACACACTCTTTGCTTCACTCACATTCATACATCGTCTCATACATACTCTTCTATTATTCTCACTTTCGACATGGCCCGTCTCAAGTATCTGATTCACTGGATTGTGCCATGTCTTCCTTGGGCTTCCCTGTCTTCTTCTACCATTCACATTTGCGTCATATATTCTTCTTACACTACTTTCTTTGTTCGTTCGCTCTACACGCCCAAACCATTTGAGGGTCCCTTTCTTAATCTTACTCATTATGCTTACATTAGCCTTACATTCTTTGCAGATCTCCACATTTCTCACACGATCATACATGGTTTTACTACACATACGCCTCAGGGATCTCATTTCAACAGCATTCAGTTTACTTTCATCCTTCCTCTGCCAGTTCCATGCCTCATTACCACACATCAGGGTAGGTACCAGGACTCCATTGTGGATTGCTAGCTTCGCTTCTTTTGACAGTTTTTTATTAGCGCCAACGGTATTCAGCCCTCCATTAATAGAGTTACCGGCATTTACCCTTCTTTCGTACACATACTACCCAGATACACAAACTCATCCAACTGCTCCAAGTATTCATCATTCACAACTATATCACACACTGTTTTCATACTTTCTCTTTCAAACCATAACTTTAGACTTACTTACATTCATCATTAACTCATTCTTCGTATATACTTCGTTCATCCTGGACACTAGACTGTAGATCTTCCATAGTGCTAGGAATCAGCACCCTATCATCAACATACACTATAAAGCACATACGAAAAATAAACACAGATAAAATCAGTACCTGGCAACTGTGGGTTGATTCCAGTGGAGCTAATTCGTCTCAATAAATTTCCATCTTTATCAATTCCATTAATCTATAAAAAAAAGGTCACAATATTTATATTCTCAATATTACGGATGATAGTTGATACTTCCTCAATTTTAATGACCCAAAGAAACATGAAAAGTTCATCAGATGTGAATATATCAAAGCTGCAAAGGAAAAAAAAGCGCCATACAGCTGTGACATTAAAGATGAACCTACTAAGTTATCTTGTTCGTAGTTATCAAATTAAGTTTTCTAGAGTTTTCCAGAACATGTGGAAAACTCTAGAAAACTTAATTTGATGAACACAAACACAAGCACAAACAAACAATATAGTTTACAGTAAAGATTCATCTTTAATATAGTTTACAGACGAATTCGTCGGAAATGATTAAAATGTGAGTTCAATTTTATAAGAATATATTTTTTTAGGTTCATCTTTAATGTCACAGCTGTATGGCGCGTTAGCCATTTTTCCTTTCCAGCATCATTACAGTGTGAAAATATCACAAGTCAATAAACGATTATGAAGTCAACCTACTTGTTTTAAATTATTTTGGATTGGTTGCTGAGGAATTAGCTGGCTGAGAATTGAACCAAATCTAACCTGATCTAAGCAATGCATTACTAATATGTCCATACCAGTTGTGTGAACTAGCCTCCAGACAATAACCATCGTGTGACAAGGCAATGTAGGTAATGTTCCGTAAGATATCACATCAGCATGAACTGATATGCAAATAAGTGCAATAAGCAATCTAAAGTTCTTACCGCGATATTGAACAGAGCAGAAGGAGGTAGGAAAGGCTCCGTGCTGAACAAATGTGGCTCATTTTGTTTCTTCTTCAATTTCTTGAGAGGAACTTCGAAGTAAGTGTCCCCGTTGACATTCAGCAGTTCTGCAGAAGTCAGGGTGTCTATTTCGATCTCTTCGTCGATGGCGATCATCATGCTGTTTTGGGCACCTGAAAGATCATTGAATAAAGACTTTGATGTTATGGGGAGGAAAATTGTTGTATTTTACACTTCTTTACGATCTGGGAATCTAAAATTTGATTTTTTTTTTTAAATTATAATAAATTCCTTTATTATTTATTTACATTTTTTACATGTTTTCAATTAAGTCCCGTTAAACTGATTGATATCAGTTTGTCAACGGGTTCTTTTGACATTTACTTTTTTTTTTAAAATTGAACAGGTTCATAAAATATACACATTATTACATTATATACATATACATAAAAACATAATAAAATTTATAAGAAATAAAGAACAGAGAAAATGAGAGAAATAAAAGAAAAGAATAATAATAATGGAAAAAACATTAAAACGAAAGCGAAAAAAACACAGATTAGTAGAGAAAAGTTCTTTCACTTAACCATTTTTTTAGCGTACATTTCCTTCTGAAACTCAAATCACAGCTTTTTATTGAGTTGGGTAACATATTGTAAATTGTTGGAACAAGGTATTCTAAAGTTCTTTGACCGTATTTATTTAGGTATCTGGGAATTACAAGTCCGTCGTTTGCAGTTAGTCTTGTATTATGAACATGAACCACTAGTTTATTATATTCAGATTGAGATGTATGATGACTCGCAATTTTAAGCCACAATTAAGATTGAAATTACTTTAGTCATGTTATGTGAGCAGATCCTTCGTCTCAGATGTCAGATCTTCGATACCACAATTGAGGTACGTAGAAGCAAAGGCAGCAATCTCGACTTTCGTTTTTTTGAAAAAAAAAGGCTAAAAACACATTGATATCTTTGCCTTTGATACATATTTTCAAACTCTGATTTTGATAGGAGAAAGCTGAGTTTGTAACTAATCAGATTTGCAAATTGAATTTTTGTTCTCAATTCGAATCACTATGAAACTGCATTTACAACTTTTTTCCGATATTTTGGAGATTGCTGCCTTTGCTTCTACACACCTCAATTAGGAACTCAACTACCAACACGAGGATAGGATTTTTATGTATTGGTGCATATATATTATGTGCGTACACTTCCGACATCGATGTCCTTGCCAAAGATTACTGAGAAACAGCCTTTTGTAGAATTTGAATATCTATTCTAAAAGTTTTACAGGGTTTTTCAATGGAATATTTTTTCTGAAGTTGAATAACAAATTTTAAACATGTTGTATATGTAAGCAAAGTATGTGTACGAGTGCTGTGTTAGCATCAACTGTCGTTGCGATATCTATAACAAAGGTTTTTGTTCCTTTGTCAAGTGATACATCAAAAAAGAACTTACCGCTTAATGGTCGATTATTGGTCTCTGCAAATTTGTCGGTCGGTTGGACGGAGAAACCGTGTTCAAAGTGCAGATCTGACAGTCCTGTCACCTTGACAGAGTGGTTCTGAAGACTTCCCACTGTCAGGGTCCAGTTTCCTGGCTCGGGGTCAATGATATTCACTACCTGGGATGCGGAAATTAAATGACAAGGAAGTTAAATATTATATCATAACTTAATCTGCTTATCAGCAAAGTACCTTTGCGTCCTACCCATCAGCCTATCGACTTCCTCGGTTTGAAATAATAATTACTTACAGAGTTAGGTAGAGAAATAAATCAAAAATTCAAACCTTCTTTTTGGTGTAATCAAGCAGGTAAAAGATTAAATAAGAACTAAGTACATTAACGGCCGTTGTTCCCAACTTTTTGATCGATCAATCTCAGTCTTTGATCAGCTGAGTGATTAGTTTAGTAACACTCGATACACCTGTTGGTCAGTAGCATTTTGAAGTGCATAATTGTGTATTTGAGGAGTGATGACCCAAAATTTCGGCTCAACTGTTGATTAGTAGGATTGTGAACAACGGCCACACGTATTAATCTCTAAGTGAGTGAGTTTTTGAGAAAAAGTGTTCAAAAGAGTGAGATTTATTTCCAAAAAATTTTTTAATTAAAATTTACAGTATGTATTATAAAAAATTTGACTTTGTTAAAAAAATACTCTATACAATATTAAAATAACCTAATTAATCAGGTATTATTAGCAACAAAACATTATTTATTAATAATAGTAATTGACTCTAGGTTGAGAGCCGTTACCGAGGACACAAGAGTGTTCAGAGGGGCTGAGGTTGAAACTGACCACTTTCTGGTGGTGTCGAGAGTAAGCCTCTTTCGCGGCTGGCGCTCTAAGGTGAAAACGGTAACAACTCCAACAAGAGTCAAAATAGAAAAACTGCAAAACGGTAACATCAGAAGTGAGTATGAGAAGTGTGCAGAGATGAGATTGAATGAGAAGGAAATGGACGGTCTAAGCATAGAGGAAACATGGAACCACATAAAGGTGAGTCTGTACGAATCTGCTAAAGACGTGTGTGGGATAAGTAAGCAAGGCAGGAAGAAAGGTGACGCATGGTGGGATGATGAGATCAAAGCACTGGTCTCTGAGAAGAAGAAAGCATGGTTATGTTTGATAGCGACTGGCAGTGCTCCAAGCGAAGAGAGAGATCGAGCGAAAGAAGTGTATAAGGTATGTAAGAAAAGAGTAAGTGTTGGAGTGAAAGAACGAAAGAAACGTCTGGAAGAGGAAGAGGGAATCAAAATGACACACCACTTCCAAGAAAACATCAAGTTGTTTTGGAAGGAGGTCAAAAGGTCCCGAAGTGGTTCAGAGAACGGAAGCATGAAAGTGATAAAATCGAAAGATGGACAAATGTTGACGAATGGGGAAGAAATAAAAGAAAGATGGATGAAATATTTTGAGGAAGTCTTTGAAAGCAACCCGGGTGATAGTGAGTCCAGCATCGAATCGGGTATGAACGATGACGGAGTGAATGTTACCAAAATCAGCATGGATGAAATAAAAAGATCAATGAAATGTATGAAGAATGGTAAGGCTGTGGGTTTCGACAATATTGCTGCCGAATACTTTAAAGGGGATAGTCCTATTATTCTTACGTGGTTGTGCAAACTTTTTAACCAGTGTATGGAGGAGGGTTACACGCCATTAGATTGGAGAAGGGCTGTAATCATGCCATTATACAAAGGTAAAGGGTCACATATGGAATGTGGGAATCACAGGGCTATTAGCCTGCTTAGTTCGGTCGGCAAGCTATATGGTAGAATATTGATAGAAAGGGTAAGAATGGAAACAAAGGAAAAAGTTTGGGATGTGCAAGGCGCTTTTATGAGTGGAAGGGGGTGCATGGACCAGATTTTCTCGTTGCGTATGCTCACTGAGAAGTTTCTTGCAAAAAACCAGAAACTCTTCTGTGCCTTTGTAGATTTACAAAAAGCATACGACCGAGTTGACAGGAAAAAGCTGTGGAAGGTGTTGTCCAAGTACGGAGTGAATAAGAATCTCATACACGCAATTGCGTCTCTGTATGAGGGAAGCGTTGCATGTATTAGGGTGAACGGTGATTTTACGGGGTGGTTTGACATCACAAAAGGTGTTAAGCAAGGATGCGTAATGTCACCGTGGTTATTCAATCTATACATGGATAATTGTATGCAAGAGTTGAAAGAGATGGGATTGGGCGCGAAATTGAGTGATCTAGAAGTATGTTGCCTGCTGTATGCTGATGATGCGGTGCTGATTTCTAACAGTATGGAAGATCTACAGTCGCTCGTGTCTAGGATGAACGAAGTATGTATGAAGAATGAGTTAATGATGAATGTAAGTAAGTCTAAAGTAATGGTATTTGAAAGAGAGAGTACGAAAACAATGTGCAACATAGTTGTGAACGACGAATACTTGGAGCAGGTGGATGAGTTTGTGTATTTGGGAAGTATGTTTACGAGAGATGGGAAGACTGACAGAGATATCGAAAGAAGGGTAAATGCCGGTAACTCCATTAATGGAGGTCTGAACGCCGTTGGCAGTAACAAAAAATTGTCAAAAGAAGCGAAGCTAGCCGTCCATAATGGAGTGCTGGTACCTACCCTGATGTATGGCAGTGAGGCATGGAACTGGCAGAGAAAGGATGAAAGTAGACTGAATGCTGTAGAAATGAGATCCCTGAGACGTATGTGTGGTAAAACCATGTATGATCGTGTGAGAAATGTGGAGATCCGCAAAGAATGCAAGGCTGATGTAAGCGTAATGAATAAGATTAAGAAAGGGACGCTCAGATGGTTTGGTCATGTAGAGCGAATGAATGAGGAAAGGAGTGTAAGGAGAATATATGACGCAAATGTGAATGGTAGACGAAGTCGGGGACGCCCGAGGAAGACATGGCACGACCAAGTGAATCAGATACTTGAGTCGGGCGATGTCAAGAGTCAGAATAACAGAAGAGCATGTATGAGACGATGTATGAATGTGAACGAAGCAAGGAGTGTGTGCCAAGATCGAGTTGTTTGGCGGTCCGTCCTCTCTGCCTACCCCTGCGGGGAAACGGCATGAAGGTTAGTTAGTTAGTTAGTTCTAAACATTAATATTATTAATAGAAGAATTTCTAAAAACACCGATGCACCGTGTACGTCCATACTCCTTTATGCATATTTTTTTATGGACGTACACGGTGCGGCCATACTCTCCTTAAGGTTAACAATTGAGGATCTAAATGCAATTAAAACTTAAGATGAAAATTGTGGTTTTCAGTAAAAGTTGTGGTTTTCAGTGGTTCGCTACGTTTGGTGATTTAGCAGGGGTGCCCGGGTTCATGGGGTGAGGTTTGACCAAGTCTTGGGGGCGATTGACTAGGACACACTGAACCCCAGATTCCTACCCTTAAACCCTTTTACTTCCCAGAACTATCCTCTCCTTCCTTTCCTTAAAAAAAACCCTCCACACAGCATCCCTATGGATGACAAAGGCCCTGAGGGAAATTATTTTCCTCATGGCCTCCTGTGTGGAGCTCATGTAAAAAAAAAAAAAAAAATGCTTTCAAAATTTTTTGAAATGCGTAATGTGAATTCCCTTTTAACTAGTAATTGAACTTTTGCGAATATGTAGTTCTATCCGTTTAAAACCTACAGAAGTAATATTTACACAACAGCCAAAGAAAAGATTGGAGATACTAAAATGATGGGAGCAAAAACGGCTTGCACTTATTCAAGTTGTTATTGCATCCAGCTTCTCAATTAAAGGAAGACGCCGCACCTCCTAGCTTCAAAACTGAAGAATTGTTCTAAGACCTGCAGACTATATGCAGGATGAAGATAACCCCATTGACAGCTAACTTCTAATAGATGAAAGAGAAACATAAAAATTCAAATGCATGCATACCTTAACATCAGACAAGTCAAGAATAGGGATGATCTTAGGCGGTCCAATGTAGGCCTTCCCGTGTGGATCCATCACTGTTATTTTAGGCTCATTGCCAGACACAGAGACCGTCACCTTCTTCAGGGTGTGATCCACCGTCAGCTGTAAGTAAATGGTAAAACATCTATTAAAAAATGTTCTAATATATAACTTGTCACCATTAAATACAAGAGAAGAATATTTATAGAGGGTACACCAATGACATTATAATAATCTAGACATGTTGTAGAGCTCTCAAAGTGCCAAACAAAAGAACGGCAATTCTTTTAGTACAAAAGTCTGTCATGTGTCCCACGAGGTTGCTATCTCTAACCAAATTCCGTAAATAAGTCAGTAAAATTTTACAGGAGGAGAAGGTTTTCTTTCATTATTTCAATGAAACACTATGAAAGGTTTTTAAGATAAAGCTATTTATGTAAAGGTCTCATTAGTTTAAAAAATTCTTAGTTAAGTGATGAACTATCATTTTTAATACTTTATTTTAAATTTTAAAGTGGAGATTGAACAAAAACCAAATGGTTGTTTGGACAATTAAAAACTAAGGCGACGAAGTGCCTTCTCTGCCAGTTCCATACCTCACTGCTACACATCAGGGTATGTACTAGGACCCCATTGTGGACTGCTAGCTTCGCTTCTTTTGACAGTTTTTTATTAGCGCCAACGGCATTCAGTCCTCCATTAATGGAGTTACCTGCATTTACAGTTCTTTCAATATATCTATCAGCCTTTCCATCTCTCGTAAACATACTACCCAGATACACAAACTCATCCACATGCTCCAAGTATTCATCATTTGCAACTATATTGCACATTGTTTTCGTTTTCGTACTCTCTCTTTCAAACACCATGACTTTAGGCTTACTTACATTCGACATTAACTCATTCTTCATACACACTTCGTTCTTCCTGGACTCATTATATATAGAAACCTTCGCAGGCGTGCGCACAACAAATTACCAAAGTATCATCACAATCGGATGATGGTTAGGAATACACATGGTACAAACAAAGAAACATTCATTTTTGTGTACAAAGAATAGGTGAAAAATAAAGAGTTTTTAATTGAATTGAGTTGATTTGAAAAGCGGCTACGGGAACTCAGACCATCACCGCTTCAGAATCTAAATAAAAACTACCTTGTGTTCATGATCTCCCGGGGGGTTGATGCTCGAGCCCAAATTGACGCGATTGGCGTCAAGAGTGTCCCTGACAAACTTGGTGACATCGAACACGTCGTTCTTCTCAAGGCGAAACACCTGTCCCGAGCTGGCCGCTGCGATATCCTCGTAAACCGTGTAGCCCGGCTTATCTCGGCTCTTGCAGTCTCCGGTTAAGACGAATACTATCTAGAAACATTAAAACAATAATTATTAAAATTCACGCCTCCATGTTTTTACCTTTGCGAGAATATTTTCCCAAGATGGTGATAAAGGAAGACTAGTACTTTTGTGAACAAGTAGACCTAGCATTCAAAAAAGTATATTTGTAATTTTCTCTGCTAAATATCTGCTACTTCTGCATATTGTTTAACTAAACTGTGTATGCGTGGTATAAGAGAGTTCATAAATTAATTGGTTTTGACATTATTGTTATTTTTAAGTCATTTTTAGTTCATGTAACTTTATGTACACAAAATTAAATCAATTGAGATAATTCGGGGCTTTCAAAAGGGAATTAGTGATTTTAAAAAGAAAAATAACATCAGATACAAATCTTCTGTCAGACCGCTTTATTAATTTTAGATTTTTTTGACAGTTGAGTATATATTTTCACTAGGAGTATTAAGTTTATAATTAATTTTGATTTATTAAATTAGAGAAAATTATAAACATAATTTTTTGGACACCAGGTTGACTTTTCACTGTAATATTAGTTTTAACGCATCAGGTCTTGGGCATATTCTGTCAGAACATCTGAAGATTTCCGCTTTGCAATAAAATCCAAATGAATAGAATATTTCTGAATGTCCGAATCCGAAGAATGTTTTTGAAAGGTGATAGAATATGCTTTCAATAATGTTATTATTAGAAATAAACATATAATTTCTAAAATATCAAAATTTTTAATACAAACATAAAAAAGTTTTAAAAATGACTCACCTTAGTTTTTTGTGTCTAAAATTACTGATAATGAAAAAAAAGAAAAACACACATATCTTATTAGGAAAATGTATAATAAACGTCAATATCACCTCACGTTTTTGTTTTTTCATAAAAAAAAAAATATTCTTGAAATTTTACACATTTTTCTCAAATTGCTCTTGGAAATTTTGATATCACAGAGTTTACTTTTTACAACATTTAAGTATAATAAAATTTTTGATTGAATGTAAAGCGTGGAGTTTTCTGTTTCTAACACGGCTCAGATCATATTTCTCACCATGACAGTAAGGGAGATACAACATTTATGAGACCTATGTGAGCTGGGACACATTTGGTCTCCTGTCTCTGTACAGGTGTAATATTATTGTTTGGGTTAATAATTAGATGTACATATATATTTACCTGGCTATGTTTCTTCTGCACCAGATCGATAACACTATCCACCATGGTATAGTCATCGGCTGTAGCATCAGTGAACACATATATGTAGGAGTATGGCAGACTGGCCTCAAGGGCGGCCATGATGCCGGTGAGAGACTTCTCCGGGCAACTGCCTCCTCCGTACACCGACAAGTTCTCCAGGCCATTCTGGAGGAACGCATCGTCTGTCGATACTCCCACCGGGCCCACGTCTGAAAAATATTGACTGGTTAGTAGCTGATTTAACAATTTTTTTTTTCAATAGCTCTATGCAGGAAGCCCTGAGGCAAAAAAAATCACAATCAGTTATGCCAAGAAGTTCTGGGAAGGAAAAAGGTATGAGGGGTAGATAAGAATCTGGGGGTCAATGTGTCCAGGAGTGAGAGACGTATGAATCCACCCCTCCCACTGTCGAGAGAGTTTGGCTGGAGAGGTCTAGATTATGTCTGCCTCAAGCAGTCTCTCCCAATCTGAACCGCCACGCAGTAGATTAGGAAACGCATTCGCCACCAAGACATAGACAAACCTCACTTCAAGAACCCGGGCACCCCTACCAAATCATCAAATGTAGCAAATCTCTTGGGGTGACCTATGGCAGGGGTGTTGGTTATCCAATAATTGGTTCCCGGGGCAGCAAATTGGAATCAAAATTGCAAAATTGCGTCGGGTTCCTACTAAGGTGAGTTCAATTCTTTCATAATTGCACAAGCAACTTATAATGATGATAGAATGTGTTTTTCAAACATTGTCAGAAGACTAAGAAAATGTTTCACAATTAGTTTTCGACGATCTTTGCGGCCAAGGTTGAGATCCTTGGTATGGGTTTGATATCCGGTAAGCGCGATCTTTAATTAACATGTGCCATTTTCATGTTTAGGTGTTTTATATGTTCAAATTTTTAACTGGGTGTCTGGTACATTCGATTGACGAAGGATTTATCGATAATGTCGATAACTTATAACGTTAAGAATATTCCAAATATAGTTTAGTCGCAATTATGTATAATAATTGACAATTTCTTTACATTTAGGCAGGTGACTCTTCAAAAATAGTTTGGCATTTAGAGAACAGTCACCCTAATCCAATGGTTTGCAGCTTCATTTAACAGCACCATACCTCTTGCCATGGTATACTTTGCCAGGATGTTGGTTTTGCCTTTCGGTACTCTCATAGTATCGACTTTGGCTGTAGTGGTCTGGTAATTATAAATCACAGCATATCAAAAGGCAAGAATAGACTGTCGATAAAATGGTTCCAAATTTTGAAAAACGTAAAAGCTAGACTTGCTTTCCGCCTGGTTTCTAGACTTACAGAATCAGTTTTCTCAGTCAATATAGTGTATGAATGGATATTAAACTGCTTGCATGTCCTGAAGATAAACCTAAAGAGTTCCCGAGCTCGACTGTTCACATCGTCGAATTAAGATTAGGGCCAGTTGTTTCACAGAATTTGAACAGTTCATCACAATTTAAAGTTAATTTTCAAAGTTCTATTCAAGATCTGTGCCAGTTGTTTTAAGTAACTGATGTAATAGAAATTTAATTTAAAAAACTGAAGTTTTAACAATTGTTGAAATTCTGTGAAACAACTGGCCTGTCGTTGAGAACTATTTCTTTGTTGGCGATCTGCAGTCATGCTCGGAAACGATGGCCAGTTACCGACATTATCGATAAAACCTTCATCGATAGACGGTGCTAGCACCCTGGTATTTATGAACTAATAAAATACAAGCGAGATCCCGGCGTGGGTCGCAACGCCACTTAATTAAAGAAATCGTATCTCCCTGCATGCTCCCTGCATATCCTTTCCCATTCATCCCCGTTCCCGCCCTCGTTTCCCTCCGCATTCCCCTTCCACCTTCCCTGCAATATTGCCCGGTCACCGAATTTATTGAGTATAACTTTAGTTTACCTTCAACTACTTTTACGGCTAAATTTTGATATCCATGGCATAAGAAAAAAGATAATTCCACGGTCATTAATCACCAAGGCTGGATCTAGGAAGGGGGGTGGGGGGGGGGGGCAAACTAGCAGTCTTAGGGGGCGCCAAAATTGTAATTTATATGTTTGATTGAAAAAAAAACCTAATTCACAAAGCGCCTGACATCCAGCACACTTTGGTGTAATGATTATTCATTAGATTTTAAAATGCCCAGAAAGTCTATTCCCTAAAATTTGTGATAAGAGATCGTTCTCCCGCGAGAAGTCCTGTCAGATTTGTGTGATTTTCTACAGCTGTTAAATGAATAAATAATCATGCATACTTGTAGGAATTCATGTTTAAAACGACGCAAACTAAAATACATGACAGCTCACAGCTGAAATTTTGACATCGGCCGATAGAAAAAGCAAATAACAGCCGTAGAAAATCACACAAATCTGACAGCACTTCTCGCGGGAGAACGATCTCTTATCACAAATTTTAGGGAAAAACATTTCTGTTGGTTTTTGAACACATCCTAAGTTGATTTTGAATGTATCGTAAGTCGATTTTGAACACGTGTGTAGTGTAGTAATCCCCTCTGCCAGAGGAATGGGGAATCCCCGTCGCATCTAGAACTAAGGGCTACAAGACCTGAGCTGAATAAACCCGAGCGGTCGAACGTCAAGCGAAGCGATCATCACTCACCTGTGAGTAAGTTATTATCAAACCATGAATTTAAGATATTAATATCTTCATTTGCAAAATTGTCAGCCACTGGAGCGACCACGCGAAATAAATAAATTTGCCTCGATTGCTCGAGATTTCCAGAAGATTATTTTTAAAATTTTTCGCCAACATTAAAAAAATCATATCTTCGAATTTTAACGTAGACATTAAAACTTATTATAGTGCTATATATTTATTATGAATTAACGTCGATTAATGGCTTTTACATAGGAATCACAATAGTTAGAAATGGATACAGAATATGCATAGTTAAGAAAAAATATTCATATGCCAAAAAATTAAAAAGTACATATTGAAGTGGCAGCATAAAGTAGAAAAAGAAAACCTCATATACATGTATACCTACAAGGTATTTGAACTAAAAAAATAACTAAGTAAATAACTAAGTACGTAACAAAAATAAATTTAGAAATTCAAAACAATAATAAATTTTAAAAAGAAGTAAACATTGATGAAGAATATAAAGTAAATTTGATTATAATTCAACTGAAGCGCTGACAAACAGCTTTAATTAAATAATGTTGTGTGTTGATAATTTTTCAATATTTATCACATCAACAACATATTTATTACCAAGCATATGCAGGCGATTTATTAAGGAAAATAATTCAGCTTTAGATACTGTATTATTACAATGATAAGGTAATTTGTGACGAACTGATGCACTCGGTATATGAAAACATTTCAAAGAAAGAAGTTCAGGGGAGTTCAACAAATTATTAACAATTTTAAATAAATAAAATAAGTCAGAACAAATTCTTCTTTCTTTTAATGTATCGAGTCCCAGTAGTTGCAACAGAGAGAAGTAATTAATGTTTTCAATTAATATTCCCAATTTAAAATTAATGTGACGTAAGAATTTATGTTGGACACGCTCAAGGGAATTTTCATGTACGCTGTAATACGGATTCCAAATATAGGAGTTAAATTCTAGTTGGCTAATTCTATATAGCCAATGAATTAACCCGCATTTTACCGTTTATCTCATATTTGTAGGATTTATAAAAAAAAAAAAAATCGTTAAGTTTATAACCACGCGAATCCTGCGTGTTTGTTACTTTGAAACACCGTGAGAGGTACTTATTCGAGTAAAGATAGAATATTTTCGATTTCTGTGTATTGTCTGTGGTATAATTGATAATGCAAGGTGCATATTTATGGAAAAAGGACTTAATTTTAGCCGTAAACAGCTGATTCTGCGTGAAAAAATATTTTAAAAATGTATTTTTAACATCGTTCTAAAATAGTCTACGAAGTTCGGATTGGTCATAATAGATAAATCATTTCAATAACTTTATTTTAAAATAAATAGCTGGCCATGGACATGTTTTAAATAATTACAATAAATATTTTACGAATGGTAGGAAAATTTGGTCCAATTTTTGACCGCTATCAATCACAGAAAAATAAAAGTGATACATTTTTCCACCATAATCATTCCATTGGTTAAATAGTTCCCATGTTGTTTACTAGTTCATATGTTTCCAATATTTAATTTAATGTCACACAAAAGAAAAGTTTATAAGCAAAAATTGGTAATAAAGTTTTTCTTTGAAGGGTACTTATTATCCCGGATACAAAAATACCATCCTTTGTATGTATTTGCGAGTTTTTTTTAACAATTTATCTCAAACGCTGTCGAGAGAGGCGCCACTATGTACTAAAAAAGCTAAGTAAACTTTAATATTGGTTAATTTTTGTATTGTAATCATTATTAAACATTGTATTATAATTATTAAGAATTGACACTTTACCATGAATACAAGAAGGAATGAGGTAGCAACCCGGTACTTAATATACAAAAATAATAAATAATTTAATATATTTTTAATCGAATTATTGATCCCGTGACAGTTGAGCACCCCCCTTCCCCCGCCACTGGCGAGAGGGGGCGCCAGAGGGGGTTTCTGCCCCGGTTCGAAAAAAGTCGCATATTTATTATTATTTTTTTATTCTATGTACAGAATGTTTACACTGGGTTTTTCGATGCCTGTCTCAACAGGATATACCTACCTGCGTCGAGACAGGCTTAGAGGTACATATTTGGTAGTTACAAGAATATTTAAAGTTACATACATATTCATTTGAATACAATAAAAATAGAAAGGTGATTGGAAGTGTGGGTAAATACTTTAAATTGAGTTATCATATAAATGAAGGAAGAGATGAAGTACAAATCCGGGGCTGTTAATCACTCTTGCCAGTAACTTTAATACAATTTTGGGAATCAAGTTTTATTTAGTTTGGTGAATGATTTGATAATTATGAAATTGGAAATTATGAACAGTGCCCGAAAATTCGTAGCACAAGCAAGAAATTGGTGAATCACATTGAGAACCCAAAAAAAAATGTTTTTTTTGATCTGAGCGTTTCAATACATTAATATATTTTAAAACTTTTTTCGATAACTAAAAGGCTAAAATAAAATTCGGGAGTAATTAATTTCATCTAAAAAAAATCTTAAAAAAATTTTGGACCCAATTTACCCAGAAACGAAAGCTCAAAGCAAAATTTTTATACCACAAAATCGACTCCAAATGAGATGTAGATTCACCATTTTCCGGACACTGTGTAATGAAATATGTATTAAGGAAGTGACACATTTTACAAAGTGTTTTTATCAAATATGAATAATGTTCATTTCTTATCTTATTTTATATTTAACTGTGTGTTAATAAACACTTCACGAACTAAAGAAGCGGTTTTCCAATTTACAATCTTTTTTAGAGATTTTTGCCATTTTGCACACTCGAAAAATATGGAACATGTAGTGCCTAGCGAAGTTAATTAAATTTATATAAATATATTAATTAATAATTTAAAATATTTAATAATTAAAATAAATTAAATTTATTTCTTGACAGTTAAATTAATATTTCAAAGCTTAAGTAACTAACCATCACGCCGATCCTCCCATGGGGTAGGCTTATAGGATGGACTGCCACACAACTGTCTTAGTACACATTCCTTGCTTCATTCACATTCATACACCATCTGATACATATTATTCTATTACTTTGACTCTCGACATGACCCAACTCATGTATAGTAAAACCAGAGAGAGGTTGTGCATGACGGCATCATTCTAGTATCTTCAATCTTTTTAGTTTACTCACAAGATGTGTGAGAAGGAAGGACAATTATCAATATCGTAGGTACAATCTCTCTCTGGGACTACCATATTTGATTCACTTAATCGAATTATGTTGCGGGCTGAAAATAGAATAATTTCTACTAATTTCACAACCGCTCGAGTGTTCGCGTTAATAATTGAAATACTCGTAGAGTATTCAGGATTTCTGAGCGTGCGATTTGGAAATTTTCCATCTTCGTCAAAAAAAATAATACCTCCCAATTTAAATATGGAGATGTATAAACTGCTTATAGTGTTAGAGAGCCGTTGAATGAGCCTACATTTAATCGTTTATCCCATATTTTTAGGATTCATAAAAAAGTTATAAAAAAATCATTAACTTTATGAATTCATGAATTCTGCGTAGTATTTACTTGATTTGGAGTATTGAATATTATAAACACGGATTGAATTCATGAGTTTTTCCATTGCTACAAAAAGATCTTATAAATGTCACAAAAATCAAATTACTCGTATGGTCCCACCGCTGAGAGTATTGCTACTACTTTTCTCTTACATGTGTTATTTATGAGAAAGAGGGAGAGGTTACAAGATTACGGAATGCTTTTACCTTGTAATGTAACACCATCATACAATCTTATATGTTCAATTACAAAATATATTATAAGTTGTTATTTATATGTGTATATGTGTACCTGGATCTCTAAAAGGCACCAACACATAATTCTGGATTGGTTTATCTTCTCTGTCCAGCATTGTTTCCAAGATCAAATCAGCTCCCTTTCTTAGCTGGACCAAATCATCCCACATAGATCCAGTTGCATCAAAAACAAAGGCCAAACTTCCTTTACGTCTTGATGGACGACTCTTTGCTTTGACAGCATCTGCTTCTTCGTTAGGTTTATTAAGTTTCTCTTCTTCGTCAAAGATATTCTCGAAATCAAGCTTTTTCTTTAATAGATCTTGCGTTATGTTTCCAGCTGTACTCGCATTCAAATGTTTTAGATAAACTGAATTTATATTTTCAGATTTTGCTGGTGGATCGGAAGAAACTTCGTAAGCATTTCGATTTTCGTAGCTCTTTTTTTCATTACGATCAATAGCAACGGGAGATGTAGGAGTTGTTGGCTGAATAAAAATGGGAGAATAGTCTCTTGACTCGATGGTATGAGAAGCATCACCACCTAGACCATTTTGGCTTGTAACATGATCAGAATCATCCTTTTCAGTTGTATAGTCTGCGTAATCCAAAAGCGTATAAAAATCATCTTTGGTAGTTCCAGATGTTTCTTCTTCAATTGTGTCTGGAACTTCAACTTCTATGAGTCCGTAGCCATAAAAATTAGGCTCATCTCTCAGAGTTTCAATATTTACAGGTGTACTTGATTCCATGATGGTATTATCATCTGAAGGTGTACTTGCTTCCATGATCTCTTTAACATTTGTAAGTGTGCTTGATTCCATTATCTCATTATCAATTTTAGATGTACTTGGCATTGTGATAGAAGCAATGTTAGATTCATCATTTAATAATAATTCTTCAGGGATGTCATCATTTGATGGTGTACTTGAAAAATATTCAACATCTTCATCGCTTGACGAATTTTTACCATCAGTCAACAGGATGTACTTGCTGTCAACATTTTCGGGTATACTTGTTTCTATGATACCAACATTTGAAGGTGTACTTGATTTTGTGATTTCAGGAATATGATTGTCTGAAGTACTTGATAATTTTATAAGAGGAACATTAGCTGAATCTAAAGATTCATCCTTCAACTCTGCAGGTAAATCATTTTTTGGAGATGTACTTGATTTCTCGATATCAGGAACATCCTTATCATTTATACTTGATTCCATGATTTCATCAGGATTAAAAGCTTCATTGTTCAATTCCTCAGGCATATCATTGTTTGGAGTACTAGATTTATTGATATCAATGACATCATTATTATTTGTACTTGATTCCACGATATCACTGCCATTAAAAGCATCAGCATTCAATTCCTCAGGCACATCACTGTTCGAAAATGTACTAGATTTATTGGTATCAGCAACATCATCATTGTTTGGCGAACTCGATTCTATGATATCATAATTTGGTGTGCTTGATAACTTTAAATGATCAGAATTTAAAGCTTTTTCATTATAACCCTCAGTGATATCATTATAGACGGTACTTGAAGATGCTTCAACATCTTCTTTGTCCTTTAAATCAAGACCATTTCTAATTGCATCTTTAACATGATCGATGATATCATCCAGCAATGCTTCATTCTTTGTAATGTCAACATACCTTGACTCCTCCGATAACCCACAACTGGAATTTTTACCACATTCAATGACCTTTAACTTATCGATCTCTGTATGATGGCTATCCGCATTTAGCAAATTAATTGTAGGAAGCATCATTAAAACTATTACACTCACATGAATCCTATTTTTACAGTAACTTTTATGACCCATTTTGTTTAATTATTCCTCAACCACTTAAAATTATAAGTTATAGTTAAAAAAAAGTTACAATTATAGTAACTTCTTCACATTTTAAAACTACACTTATGTTCACTGCGTTTAATCGGCCGAACGAAATGATTTTTCACTACACTCACTCGTGCGTGTGTAAAATTATAACAATTTATTTAATAATTTATCAGAACACATGAACTATTTAAGTCATTTTTAGCAAAATCACTTTGATTTACACAATGTCTTTAAGATATGTGGTTTTTAATCGATTACAATGCCGAATAATTATAAATTCACAGGAATTGGGGGCAGCCCAGTTTTAATTTGAATACGTTTGTTATTTTGCACCACGACCGGACGCAAGTTGGTACTAGTTATCAACTATAATATGTGATATAACTAAGAACAGAGGGCAAATGTTGACTGGTGAAGAAATATTCATGCGGCGTGTTTGTATGCTTCATTCAACAAGATAAATTAGTAATAATTAACAATATTGCTTTATGAAGATAATTTTCCAGAATTACCATAATTTTTATCACTTATCACTAATTAACAATAATAATAATAATGAAATGTCTTATTTTTGTAAGTGTGCAAATAATTACTACAAGTATATGGTAAATTAGTTGAGCCGTTAAGAGCTTTGATTATGAACTCAGAGGTCGCAGATTCGAATCACATTATATATTTAATTAAATTTTCTTGTTTTACATTTATTTATTTATTATGTTATATGTAATTCCAAACCTTCCGCTTCCCATCTCTTTCCTTGCCTATTCCCTTAAACCTCACAATATACCCCAAATAGGGTTGCCAAAGTTCCTCTGCCTCCGGGTGGTGGGGAACGATTGGGACTCTTGTGTGGTATTCACAAATAATTTTTTTTTAATTTCATTTTAGTGAATTTTCACAATCACATAATAAAAATATCAATGTTTGTCCCAATGACCTAATTGTGTTAAACATTTTATTGTTAACAATGCATTAATTAAAAAATAAAATCTGTAAATAAAAGCAAATATTTTTAAAACTTTTACCCTTATCATTGGAAGCAGAACTAATCACACAATTATAATAAATATTATTCAGTTGACCTCTGTGAAGAAGTGGTCAAGATGTGAGGTAGCTCGGTAGGAGTTCGATCTCTGGTGAAGTAATTGACTGAGCACAGCAAAGTCTTGTTGTAACTCCACCATTTGGCATTTCATCTATCAATTTGTAAATTTATTTGTTACATTCCGGTTCCAGTTCATGATCGTGGCCGTGTTGGATACTACCTTTTACCCCGTCAGAGTTCACATTTTTTTATCATTAATTTTAAGATGATCTTTAGTTTTTTTTTTTTTCACTTTCAAAATCATTGATTTTATTTCATCAGAATTCCACATTCTTGACCAGATCTTGGATTTCTCTCATAACGTCCGAAAATATTTTATTAAAATCATTTCTAGAATTTTTTTTTAGTTGTGCGTCTAACCTTTTACTCATTGTTTGAAGTTATTGTTCTTTGAAACTATCAAATTTTTGTTCAATTTTATCAATTTTTGGATGCATTGTTATTATTTAAAATATTATTTAATTAAATGAAGACACTATGAGCGAAACTCTATCGAAAATCTGGAAACAGAAAAATCAGAAAAAGATATTTGCACCTCTGGGACTCGAACCCAGGACCTCCCTACTTTCCGGGTGGGTGCTCTTATCCACTGAGCTAAGGTGTCGATATCAAATTCGGTCACCTTTTTACTGTATCATACTTCGACTAAGAACCACCCATATTATCTTCATTTTTCTTAACGCATATTTTTATTGGCTGCCATCTTTATGTATGATTACAAGATTCAACTCGAACTAAATGCAATCTAGATGGTGTCTGGATAAATTTTATCCATTCTATTTAAAGTGCGACATCTATTGACTTTTCTGCAAGTCTAGGATGAATATTATTATTTTTTTTATTTTAACTTTTATGAGTAAAACCTCAAATTGTAATATTTAATTTAATTAATTAAAATATTAATTAATTAATTAATTTAATTAAATATTACAATTTGAGGTTTTACTCATAAAAGTTGACTAGCAAGTTCCCGCCATGCGTTTCAATGCCATAAAATAAAGATATTGTTTCTCCCTATGTCCTTTCCCATTCGTCCCTGTTCCCCTTCCGTTTTCTCTATCCCCCTCCACCTTCCTCCTGGAACCCCCCCCCCGTGTCCCATACCGCATTCACTTTCCCCTTCCCCCCTTCCTCGACCCCCCTTCTGCGAACCCGCCCCTTCTTCATTCCCCTCCACCCCTCCCCGATTCTCCTCCCCCTCCCGGATTCCCCTTCCCCTCCTGCCTGCCGCTGAACTACATGAAATACACTCTTTTTTGTACCAAAGTATAAACCATTTTTTTGTAATCAGTATATTAATAAGTGCAGCAAAAACTTTGTAATATTTAATTAAATGAAGACAATATAAGCGAAACTCAATCGAAAATCTGAATCTTCGCCCGGAAAGCGAGAGGTCCTGGGTTCGAGTCCCAGAGGTGTCAATACCTTTTTCTCATAAAGTTAAAATAAAAATTAAACAAAAACTTTATACTCCTTTTTACGAAAATTGCGCGGACGGAGGAGTATGAAATTTCGCACACTTATAGTTTGTATAGAGAAGGAGTGCAGAATGCTAATATTTTTTTTAAATTATGCATAAAAAATACATTAAATCAATACAAAAAAACATTACACCTTAAATTAATTACGGTTGAATTTCGACCATTGGGCGACCACCAATGTTAATAAATATGTACATTTTTTTTACACATAAAATGTCATTAAATGGCACAACACTGATTTTAACTTCTGGAGTCTTATTACAAAGTAGGCTATAATTTTGGACAGTACTTTTATAGTTGTGGTGTGGTAGGTATTTTCAAATATGTATTGGTATAAAACAAACTCCATTTTCTCTAATTTTTCTCTTTGTTTTCACATGCCTGAAACATGTTAACAGTCATCTTTAGTAAAGATGAAACTAAATTCTAGTATTAAAAATAAATATTCCGTATTAACCGTGAAACGCAATTCAACAATTTTACCATATCGGAAGTTCTCTTGGACGTTTTCGGCATAGCAGAAGAACTTGGAAAAACACCACTTCTAGTAAATTACACAATTTCGACCTTATTATTATAAATAAGCCGGGTTGCAGTGTCCCTGGTTGTTAAATATTAATTTAACAATAAATTTCAATTTTTATAAGAAAAACTCTCTTTTTATAACTTTTGAAGGTTATTCCCATCAACGTAATATATCATTGAAGAAGAAGATAACACTTATAATCTAAATGAAAATATGAAAGAGAACAAGACACAGAATATTCTCTTTCATATTTTCATTTAGATTATAAGTGTTATCTTCTTCTTCAATGATATATTACGTTGATGGGAATAACCTTCAAAAGTTATAAAAAGAGTTTTTCTTATAAAAATTGAATATTCATTTAGACTTTCATAAAAGTCAATAGTTCCATATGAATAAATTCGGATACATTTATCCGAGACGCTATTCAGACCAAACCAATTCTTAGAATGATTGTTCCAATAAAAAGAGTAGTTGCCTATAACATGGAAAAAAAGAACTAGTTGAAGATAATATTGTTGATTCTAAATATTTGAAATATGAGATTGACAAATATGACGGTTTGACAGAAGGTGGCAATAGCGAAATTGGATAACGCGCACGGTTAGACGAGATGTCTGGGTTCGAGTCACAGTTGCGACAGTTTGAAAATGTATTAGCAAAATTCCTTACAGCATAGTTAGGAAAAGTGTGAATGTACCACGGCGTAGTACACTGAAGTTATGGGAAGTAAAGGAATGGGTAGTAATCCTTGAAGCCTATATATACAGTGCACCAGTTGTGGGGGTAATTTTCTCCTTTACATGATTTATATGAAGATCCCACTTGAGTTGGGAATCTATGAACAGGCCCAAATGTTTCATGTTCATTTTCTTTTCAAGGCAGTTGTCACCAACTTTGATATTGAGGCTGAAATTTGTCTTGTTACAGAAAAGTACATAGTGCGTTTTTTTATGTTAAAGGTTTATTTGTTTATTCTCAACCAGCTTGTAAGACGGGAAACATCAATATTCATTTTCGTTTCAAGCTCCACTAGGTTCAGTTTATTATAAAAATCAGAGTGTACAATTCACATGCGGTAGACGTGAAACCTTCAGATAACTAAAGTAGACAAGAGTGGGGAGGCTACCAAGCACTGCACAAAGAGAAGACTGATAGGTTACGAACTGCCTCATAAAGAGGAGACCGATTATACTATCTTATTCTCTCACAGGCTAAATCCTATAGATGTATGTGTTTGTCTCTTTTTAGTGTCGCTATTTTTCATTTCATCGAGTTTCAAATCAGAATGGTGCTAAAGAAGTTTTCAATTCAAAAATTACTGTATCATCTGCATAAAGTTATAGTTCTTATAAAACCTCACTTTGTTATTTATTTTTTTTTGGGATGCCGTGTGGAGGGTCTTTTTCAGGAAGAGAAGGAAAGGAAAATCTGGGAAGGAAAACGGTATGAGGGTTGGGTAGGAATTTAGAGGTCAGTTTGTCCAGCAGGAGGGATGGATTGCTGCTGCAGTGCAAGACTATGGGTTGAGAGCTAGCTCGAGAGGTCAAACTGACCTCTCCTGATTCGGCTCGCTGTGCAGCTGGTGGGCAGGCGCATCAGCCGCTGAAACCTGAACACATCTCACCTGATGAACCTAGGCACCCCTGCTAAGTCACCAAACGTTGTCACTTGGGGTGACCTACGGCAGAGGTGTTTGTTATCCAATAAATGGTCCCCGGGGCGGCGTGTGATGGTCCCACCCCGCTGCAAGGTTTTTTCACCCCCCTCCTTCCTTTTCTTTTCTCTCTTCGTCGTTGAGATCTCCGATCGGAAGGTTCAGCTACGCTGTTTTCCTGATCTCATTTTCCCAACCCCTGTGATGCGAAACACAGTAAAACAAGGCTGTTCTGGGAAATCTTACAATAAACCCTTTACTTCACGTTGTGATTGATTTTTTGTTTCGAAGCCTCCAGATTATTTGGAGTAGGAATTTAATGTATTTACTATTTTTCGTGGTAACTTTCGACTCTTTAAAAGGCGTGGAAGAATTTTTTCTGTTGTCTTCTCAAACGCATGAAGGATACGCCCTGTCTAACTGCCCTACACTACCGATGCCTATGGCCCTAACTGTATACTCCCTGTAGAGTCCCCGTTCCCCGCTATAGTGATCCCTTTTGCACCTAGTCTATTAAGGCTGGGTAAGCTATCCTCTGGTCCTATTTTGCGCTAGTAAAATTTAACTGCACGTCTAAAGGTCAGTTAGTAAATCACGAAGAAGGAACCTAGCTCACGTAACGGTCGATCCTGTGGACAATTAAATGGCAATACAAGTTCATTATTTACTTTAATTTAAATGTACGTACCTAGAGGTGCCTCTCTATGGCCGAATAGGCTGCTCCCGCGTCTCCCAATCTGAAATACCTATCCTATGCATAACCGTTAGAAATATTGTTATTGTTAGTAGCACCAATTTACGGCAGAACTAAGGGATTTTAAGGAAGTGATAAAAGGAAAGGAAGGAGAATTTCTTTGCAAACTAGTATTGGCTCCTCCGCTAACCAAGTTGACCGAGTGGGCAGTTCTCCGGACACAACTATCCCGCCAATGTATGTCTGAGCTATACCCCGGTATCTGGCGGATCTCTTGGACAATCACCCTGACATACCCGGACTCACTCATGCCAGAGGAAGAACAGCAGGCTTTCAAACCTTTCTCAGTCAACTCCAATACTCATAACGCCTCCAGAGACTACGTTACTGGCTCTAAAAGGGGTATTTCCATTTCGTCCCTTGTCATGACTCTATCCGCGGGCAAGTGGCGCGAAGCTGTGAGGCAGACCGTTAAAGCCGACCGTCTTCGTCTTTCCACCTCCAATAGTTGACATAAGGCGCACTTTGTGGGCCTTACGTTTACTTTTGGGTTGACACAGATGAGAGAATGCAACAACGTTACAGAATTTTCCCGCAAGATGCCTTGTTAACGGTCTCCTCCACTCAACCCTGCAGGCTTCCCGTGATGTCTAAGGTCAAACGCCTCCGTCAGCGAATCGTGTCCATGACATACAATTCGGCATCCCTGGTACATAACCTTTCGCGCCCGTTCGCTCGACACGATCCCGCGAAAGGGAATGACCTCCGACATAGCGCGTGACCCGCCCAGTCTGTGGCTGGTACCTCTCCCTCTTCGTAACATGGTAAGGTGGGGGAAATTCTTACCATTCGACATACGTATCTCACTTATGTATAGTCTCGGTACCATCGTACACATTCCACAAACGTGAAAATTTAATTCACGCAATACAACAGGTAGAAATTTCGCAGATAAACAGGTTGATATAATGTTATACATGCATAGAATCGTGAATCTGGTCCCCACGCCCTCCTCCTGTCGAAGTCTGCGCCAAACTGTCAGCCAACAACTGCAATTGGGTAATAATAATAATTGGACAATTTGTAGAGCTCGTAGCCTTATCGCCTCTGCATTCGTATATACCTATAAGAACCATTTTTTTCTGCTCCGCTCCTAGCATCCAGCTGTTAAGCGACGGTTCGGGGTTGAGCCCGGGTGATAACGGCGAAGAGAAAAAAAAACCCTGACCGACACGCACACTTATAGTAAACAATAGTTCAATAGGCTGCTTCATTCTTGCGGTCAGCATGTCCTGTAATTTAAATTATGGAGTTGTAATTCGACTTACCGAGAGTGATTGATAACTGTACCCTTTATCCTAGCGGGAATACACGCTCGTTGTGATTTTTTTGAATCTGCACCTGTTATAACCTGTGGGAAAACAAAGAAAACCCTCTCCCCCCTCCCTACGCCCATTCTTCACCGTCTGTTATGATATGTCCGGAAATCTATACTCTGTCATCTGTAGTTATCATTTTTAGTTATAGCTTCCGTCAAGCGGTATATTTATTATTAAAGCCCAAGTTAATCTACGTAAAGTTTATACGATTTTTCTAAGCGATTATCACTGAATTTAATCCGATAAACTAACTTTATTTTTAATTACGGTAACTTCGACTATGTGCTTTTTCCTTATTACGTAGCGTTGCAATAATTCGCGAACTTGTTTTATTTTTATAATTCACCAACTTCTGATTGATGGATCGAACTTCCTTTTAACAAAACTTACAACTATCTGTTTTCACTTAGGTTAATTCACTCTTTCTGCTAGAGGTTTAGAACCAAAAACCTCCAGACTTAATCGTATTCCTCCGCCGAGTTCCACTCACTGACTGTCCTTCACTGACTGTCCTTCACTGACTGTCCCGTTATCAAAAAAAACTGCCTATTTAAAACGAAAATCTCCCATCAATCAAAATAAGTTCATGCAATTTTGAGTCGTATTTACTAGCTTGCCACCCACCACTCTCGCTTCATGCCTCTTCCTGCCTTCTACGTTTGTCACCGTCCCAACCCTTGAAATCGGGGTCCCAACCATCTCGGTCTAGCAAAATAAAACAGGGGTGGACCACGCGCTCGACTCAAGCTTGTCATAGGACATTTTCTCCCACTCAAAATAAATGTATTACATCGCACTACCCCTGCATACATTTTGGAATAATCCATTATTATTATCATTATTTTATAACCTAACGCGAAGGAATTTTATCCTACGCATTATTCTACGAACAATATGTATTCTCCCTTGTTTTTCCGTATTTGTGAGTGTTTAGGCCTTATACTCTGACAAACTCTCTCTTTAAACAAATAGCAACGCCCGTAAGGCTTTCCCCAGTGTTAAATTCACATTTTTATTGATTTCGATTTTCATTTATGGCCATTTATCACCACCATGGCCTAATCTGTCCCTGTTATTTGCATCTCTACTAAGTAACCTCCCACATCTCATCGTCCCGTTCTCTCGAAAAAGGTGATAACTGTCAAAATGATTTGTTGATCTCTCCAAAAATCACACTCGAATTTGTAAATAAATTTAGAATTAGACAGGCCGTTAAATTTTATGCATTTGGCTAATTACTTTTTCCACTATTTTGTACGTAACCTAGAGTGGTGATTCCAGCTTAATGACCTCTTCAAAGAGCCAAAATCATGTTACCTGTCAATCTCTTAGAACGTCACTTAGACATTCCACATGTCGCTCCTAATAACTGAAACGCAAAAGTTCATAATTAACCCAAAATCTACTTCCTGAACGACCCTTTTCCTGACGAATTTCAACATTCATCAATTTCTTATTTTTGGTCATCATAAAGTGAGTTATGATCAAATTCATAAGGGCTCGCATTCCATACCATGGATTTCGTGAGAACTCTCCGCTCCTCGAACCAGATAAACGTTAACCCCGCCTCTCTCTCGCTATTCGTTGTGTTCAAAATAATTGTTGATTTATCATTTCCAATTTGTCCAACGTTTTACATCTCCGATAGTCTAGCACCTCCCACGCGATAATTAACCCGTATTTTATTACAGCCTCCTTCAATTTCGTTTTCAAACACACCCAACAGAGGTCAGTAATATGATCGAATTTAAATATTTAAAAAAAAAATTTCCTCGTCTACTTGTTCAAACAACACTGAACCATTACAGGCGGTACCCATATCTAAATTCAATTGCGGTTCAAGAATAGATCCCTGTGGCACTCCACATGTTATTTTAACTAATTCACTCTTTTCTCTTCCCAGTTCTACTACCGAAAAGCAATTTGATAGGTAAGAATAGAAAAGTTTCAGAGAAATACCAACAACACCCAAATGTTTCAGTTTTTCAATCAATACATTACGATCCACCATGTCAAACACCTTTTTTAGATCGATAAATACATATTGCCACCGTAAAATCACCATGTTCAATATGTTTCTGTAATAGCAGTTAAAAATTAAATGTTTTCCAAAATATCCCCTTGTCTAAGTCACAGTAATCTTTTCAAAATACTAATCCAGTATTGTCATAAATACAGCAATAAAGATTGTCTTATCAAATTTAATATGACATACATAATTCTATAAGTAGGCTCATACAAAATATATAATTAGTGCGAACCTCATTGTTATCTACAAAAATGTGTTAATAAAGGTATTTGGCATTATTTTAGGATAACTGATTGATTGACGTTTTATTGGGTAATTAACAACCAATAGTTTTTCTCAACCGTTGGTTTCATGAAAAAATTTTAACCTTACTTTCTAATTTATTGTTCTTTTCAATAAGTATTAGTTTTTCAGGCGATGCATTGGAATTGGACGGCTAAAAATAACACACCTTATGTAGACAGCAATAAGTTTTGAATTCCTGCTTAACACCACATCGCCTTAGTTCTTAATTGTCCAAACGATCATTAGAAAATTTTACAGAAGAAGAAGGTTTTCTTTAATTATTTCAATGAAATATTATGATAGTGTTTGATAAAGCTATTTCCATAAAGGTAAAGGTAAAGGTCTCATTAGTTTAAATAATTCTTAGTTAAGTGATTAATGATCATTTTCCATACTTTGTTTTAGTTTTAAAATGGATATTGAACATAAAATAAAATGGTCATTTGGATAATTTTTAACTAAGGCGACGACCAGCCGCCTGCTTTGATTTAGTCAAGAAAAAATACATTGCCAAAAAGCGTGTTTTATTTTATTTTGCGAAATTCGGGCGCAATATTTCATCGACTTTAAGATCATTTTCTAAAGAACTTAATTTGCCATATTATACAATATATCTTACTACATAATACTATAAACACAAAAGTTTGTATGGATGTATGTGTGTTTGTTATTCTTTCACGCGAAAACTACTGAATGGATTTTAACGAAATTTTTACAATAATATAGCTCATACATCAGAATAACATATAGGCTATATATAATGGTAAGCTCTGGCGTTATGAAATTTGTATAAATGAAAATGTGTGAATTTTATATATTTTAACGGCAGGGAGGAAAGGCGGGAGGATGGGAAACGGGGGAGGTGGGGTTCGCGGAGAGGGAAGAGACGAGGGAGGGGGAAGGCGGGGAAGGTGGAAGGGAACGGGGTCGCACGGGAAAAGACATGCAGGGAGAATCAATTTATTTCTTTGAATGGCATTGCAACGCATGCCAGGGACCAGCTAGTTATACAATTAAATCGTAATCGAAATTGGGTTCGTAAGTAGAAGATTTTGATCATTTAGATGTATTTATTTAGATGAGACATGAAGTGAACAAATAAGTTCCACTTTCGTCAGTCCAATTAGGCCTCCAACGCTTTAACACAGACCGACCAGAAACTACAAAATTTGTGCACCGATTATCAAGGAACACGTTTCAACGAGAATATGCAATAGCGCCCCTAATCATGCAGAATTTTCTCCCAAATTAAAAATGATACTGAAAACGGCGCATAAGAAAAAAGGTTTTAGATAAACCACTTTAAATTTTTTTATTAACTGTAAACTCTCTTTTTGAGAGCATGGTTCTTCAGCAATGAAGATTCTTCCTTTTGTTTATTGTTCTTATCTCCCTTAGTGGAAACTTTTGCACTTCCTCCTTCTTTGCATTTTTAGCCATTGATGTTGGTTCGGTTTTTTCATACAATAATTATTATTGATGATGTTTGTAAATTGTTTTTCCCACCAGTAGTTAGTTTTGAGTAGTGCATGCGCCTTAGTGAAACACATTGCTCAAGAAAAACATAGGTGAGATCGTATGAAAAGGCGAGGAAACCTGTTTAAATCCACAGTAAGCATTTAATGTTATAATTGAAATACAATTGAATATTTAAATCCCTGAAAATTGTGCAGTTTTGGCGATTATTGGCGGGAGTAGAGCAAATGTCGGTAAATATCTACTAATCGCTGCACTTTTTGGGCACAGATTTTGGAAATTACACTATGTTTCAACTTATTATCATTTAGAAACAAATTACGTTTGGATAGATGATAAACGATGCACTAAATTTCCATTTTTATTCAATTCAGACTTCAAAATTTTCCATGTTAAAAGATCTATTTACCGCCATTTTCTTTTGTATGGATTTGACATTTGCGAAGTTTCGTTCCAATCTAAATACCAACTCGTGAATTACTTCGTTTAGCTAAATTAAGAACCTCTTTAGTGCATGTAAAGTAGATAGTTGTTTCTTGTAGTAATTGTGAAATTGAAGTGTAATTCCCGTGATCTGTGCTTAAAAGTGTGGTGGTTAGTGGAAAAATTAATAAATAAACTTATTCACTTCCTCCACCGTTATCTCTACCGAACAGGACATAAATAAACCAGTCATATATGAACTAAAACCAGTCATGAACAGGATGAGGACATCTCGGGGCCACTCATTTTTACAAAAAAAAATACAACACAAGGTCCAAATACAACACAAAGTACACACAAACAACACAAAATGGCAGACCAACCTTTTCGTTGTGTTCACCATGTATGTTGTCGTTTATCAGTTCTTAAACTCTGTTTTTTATGTTTAAAATACAAAAAAATGTATTATTTTGAAATAATTATTCACTTTTCGCGACCGAATTTCAAAGTAAAACGAAAGAATGCCATAGAAAAAAGTGATGTTTTACTTTTGTTATTTTGGGTTATTCACTTGTCAGATTAGTACTTACTAAATAAGAGCGGGGAAGGCCACATGAAAGGGGATTTGAGAATGCTTCTTTCAATAAAGGTTTTAACTGAGGTAAAGCCTCGATGACATTGAGCGAGTTTATAAGCTACTATCTGGGAAATACACCATTAAGTTTAAAAAATTATGTTTTCATAAAAAAGTTTTATATTTAAAAAAATAATGTTTATTTCGAATTATAAAATTTGAAAGCATATAACATCACCTTTCAAAAACAGTTTATAGTTTTTAAATACATTAAGAAATATTTCACATCTTTGAATTTGATAGCTCGGTTAGGTTAGGTTAGGTTGCAGTGGGTCAGGTAATTAAATTGATACAAATTTTTAGCAGAGATGTCCCTCAGTCAGGACTCGGAGATGGCTGTGATTGAACTGCCCGTTCCCTCCAGCGACAAGGCGCCACTAACAAAGAAGAAGAGAATAGTCCAGCACAGCATCCACTCCATCTCCTGGAGGTGGCCCGTGTTCATGCTGCTGGGAGGATGCTTGGCCTTCTACATTGTACATGTCATCGATCACATTCTGCCAACTGGAGTCACTGAACAAGAAGCGGTAAATATATTATTTGTACTAAACGTTGCACAATTTACTAAAACAGTAAAATGACTTCGAAGCGGACGTGGTGTAAAATTATGATGCTCGACTATACAACGAATATGTTAAATTCGGGGTGTTACATCACGTATCGGGAGGATTTTAACCAACGATTCCTGAGTATTTTTGGAGTAAAGAATTAAAAAATTTAGATGTCATTTTGCTGTCCAATGTAATTTTTTTTCAATTAGAAACAATAAATTACTACTACGCCGCCTTAGTTCGTTTTTGTCCAACAGACCATTAGAAAATTTTACAGGGAGAAGGTTTTCTTTCATTATTTCAATGAAACATTATGACAGGTGTTTAAGATAGAGCTATTTCCGTAAAGGTAAAGGTCTCATTAGTATAAATAATTCTTAGTTTAGTGATTAACTATAATTTTTTATACTTTATTTTTAATTTTAAAGTGGAGATTGAACAAAAACCAAAATGGTCTGTTGGACAAATAAGAACTGAAGCGACGACTAATTGGGAGGCAATTATCGGTAACACCCATCGGTACCGGGAACCATTTATTGGATAAACAACATCCCTGCCATTGGTCACCCCAAGTGGTTAGCTACGTTTGGTGACTTAGCATGGGTGTCCGGGTTCATGGGGTGAGGTTTGTCTAGGTCTTGGCGGCGAATGCGTTTGCCCACCGGTGGCGTGGCGGGCCGGATCGGGAGAGACTGTTTGAGGGAGACCCAAACTATACATCTCCAGCCAGAGTCTCTCAATTCATCGCCTAGCAGTGCAGTGGGAGGAATGGATTCATATGTCCGTCACTCCTGGATATATTGGTCCCCTCACACCTTTTTCCTTCCAGAACTTCCTCTCCTTCATTTCTCTGAAAATACCCTCCACACAGCATCTCCAAAGATGACACGATGTGTATTTTCAAGACTTTCAAATACCTGGTTAACAATCATGTCGAATTAGTGTCGAATATTGGAGCCGTTTTCATAATGATAATTAATCCAATTTGTTGCTCCTAAACATAAAAATACTAGCTATTACTTGATAAGTACTTGGTTCAGATTTTTTGAATTGTCTGTTTCAGTTGGCTGACAATCGGTTATTCAGTGGCGTGAGGTCTCGGAATACTCTTCGCAGACTGACCAGCCTAGGTCCGAGAGTGGTGGGTACGTACCAGAACAGAGTCCTGGCGCCAGCCATCCTGCAGGACGAGCTGAGGCTAGCCAAGCTGAAAGCGCACAGCTCCCAGTCACTGCTGTACGAGGTACACCATCATTTATTACAATTCTGGACAACCTAACCTAATTCGAAAGTACACTCACCGGAGGATAAAACAGTGGGGTAATACACTTCCCCAAACCAGAATTTTGTGCAAAATCTAAGTTGTTTTTAAAACATCTACAATTTTGGTGGCGTTTATTGGATAACCAACACCTCTGCCATAGGTCATGCTAAGTGGTTCGCTACAAATTGTGACTTGGCGAGGTGCCCAAGTTCATGGGTTAAGGTTTTTCTAGGTCTTGACTGCGGATGCGTTTGACCACCTACTGCGTGGCAGGCTGATTCGGGAGAGACTGGCAGTGGGAGGGATGGATTCATACATACCTGAGCTGGTCGCTTAGAGTTAAACCAAGCATATCGATGGAGGTCCTGTTCGGAAGATTGCTTCCGTTAAAGGAGACTAGATTTTCATTTTGATCCCTTTTAGACGTAATCAGACATGATTGGGTTTTTGAAACCTTAAATTCGACGAAGTTATTCTTACCCCAAGAGAAAACACTCTTGAGGTGGTCCGTCCATTGTAATTTTAAAAGATATTTTAAGAAAGACAAAAAAAGATGTATATCGATTTTAAATGATTTTTAAAGAATATTGTGGTGTTTAGCGAACACCTCCCGTGGGAATCTATGTTGAGGTATTCATGAACCCACTGCCCCCAGATTCCTACCCACCCCTCATATTTTTTTTCTTCCAAGGACTTCCTCTCCTTCCTTTAATTTAAAAGACCCTCCTCCACTGTTTTCAATGAATGCAAACCTTGGAAGTGGAAATTAACCCACTTCCCGACATCTGATTGGGCTGAAACTCGTCAGATAGATTCATTGTCGATGACAAAGCTATCACCTTTTAGTAGCACTCACGCACACACACACGCATTTCTCTGAAATTGATTGCTAGAAGACCGAAATATTCTAATATAGAAGCCACTGGAGCAACAGCCCAATTTAAAACTTTTTTCTCCAATTGCTCAACATTTTTTGGTGATCATTTTGAATATTTTCTGCCCAAATTAAAAAAAAATCATATCTTCGAATTTTAATATGGAGACATACAAACTCATTAGGATCTATTCAGCCAATGAATTCACCTATCTTTTATTGATTATCACATATTCGTAGGATTACACATATAAAAAAAAAAGTATTATAAAATCGTAAACTTCTACTTAATTACCTACAAATAAGGGAAAATTTGCCAAAATTGGCAGCAAAGCAATCCAGGGTATTTTAAAAAGTGCCATATTGTGGCATAAAGCGCTCCAGTGGGTAGATAAAAAAAAACTTTTTTACATCACCATTTAGACATTTTGCAGTGGAGATCCATACCCGTTGCAGTGGAGACTCATACCGGCGAGCGCTTGTAACCGACCTTTATCTCCATATTGCCAATTATTGGCCCTATATTGATGTCCGTATTTCGAACACTCTTGTTTACTCCGTAGATGTATCTACCATTTTTTTATACTGTTAATTTTATTTACTACCTAGTCCTCACTAGTAGTAATACATATTAAACTTTCACATTTGAGAAGATTTTTCATATAACTTAGAGTGAGTGAATTTGGGGAATGGGTCCTGCCGCCCCGTGAACCATTTATTGGATAACCAACACCTCTGCCATAGGTCATCCCAAGTGGTTCGCCAAGTTTGGTGACTTAGCAGGGGTGCCCGGGTACTATGGGTGAGGTTTGTCTAGGTTTTAGCGGCGGATGACCTGGACACACTGAACCCCAGATTCCTAACCACCCCTCATACCCTTTTCCTTCCTGGAATTTTCTTAAAAAGACCCTTCACACAGCATGATGCACAGATGACATAGGCCCTGAGGATAATTATTTTCCTGTGTGGAGCTAAAATTTAAAAAAAAAGTAGTGAAGGTTGGTATTTTAACTACGTGCTTATTCAGCTGTTAAATATCGTCTACCGCAGAAAAATTGTTCACATTTCAAATTATATATGTATATATAAATACTTTATTTTTTAAAGAATAACCTGAAAATATTTGATAATCTTTTACTACCACCACAGTAAGCGGAAATGTTGCTTGTGTCGTAATGGAGGACTTAGCCTTAGAGGAATTGATCACACAACGCTTGGGTGGGACCTAAACGCGATACCAACTCGGCGGCCACTGACCAGTTAATTATTGCCTATTACACTTTCCCTTTGCAAACATGCATATTGCAAACATCTAGTTTAGTAAGCGAGGAGCCAGCTTAAGCGCCTATACTAGCTAAATACTAAATACCCATAATACCAGAATGTTATCTGCATCATAAAACTTATATCCCGCTTATAAATAATTGCTTGGAATTCTTTAAGCACACTTTTTATTACCCAGTTATTTGTTTTTAGGCTTTTATCAAGTTATCATCGATATCTCTATCGATACCATAAAATATGACTAATCGCGATGTATTATATGACTGTGGTCCAAAAGGTCTGGTATTGACAGAAACAAGATGACAAAATGAATAACAATACAACTATTGATTTAGTATTCCTTCACTAATCTCTTTAAAAAAATCAGTCGGTACACGAGCTTGGAATCGGCACGATTAGCCCATTAACAAATTAAGAAATTATTTAGGGCATCACGTCTTGGGGGGCACCAGAAACAGCACCCACAAAGTTTTTATGGCGTCATTGAAATTAAATGTAAAGATGCGAAGAAGGGGAGAGATATACAAAAAAATAGCAGAAAAATTCTCTTTCCTGACTAAAATATCCAATGTCGATAAAATTATCTGTCCGGAACAAACTTCAAAATACAATCAGCATTGTAGAAATTTAGTAAACACATATCCACAAGACCTTAAAACCGATAGGAACCGAAATTCAACAGTTTTATTCATATGTCACAAAAAAATAAGTTCCAGTGATTTGCCTAAAATATGCAGGGCTGGGCCCTAATGTGGTTTTATGCCTGACGATATCAAACTGCACAGCGGAATGATCGTTTTCAAAATTGGAAATAATAAAAAATGAAAAAAGAACGATGATGCTGCAGGAAAGGCTCGATGCTTTATCAGAGTCAGATACGTAAAAAACGTTGGACAAAAACTATTTTCCGCGAATTTAATGCCCAAAAAACTTGCAAGTCGCATTCCAATAAATAAAGAAAAAATGCTTTGGTTTTTATTGTACGTAATACCTACTCCACGTATCTCTTTCGTCCTTTATTCATATTTTAAGGTATGTAATGATCAATCTCGTTATGTTAAATACGTCATTTTTTTTTACTAGTTTTTTGATATTAGTTTACTTATGGATGGGGGGGGGGGTGCAAAGGCGTGGATTGCTTAGGGCATCAAGTAGGCTTAACTGCTTGAAATATATATACATGACCATCAAATATAACATGTAGGTATTTATATAACTTATATGAATTTGATCCCATTTGTGGACATATATTTTTCTATGATACAATACAGGTAGCCGATTTAACCTTTATTTTAATTTTATTTTATTTGTTAATTTTCAACACCCCCCATGGGCTTTTACATGAAAAGTTTATAATACAGACACAGTTTTTTAAATAAAAAAGATGAACTGTAAAAAGATAACTAGTAAACATCATATGAAATGTAGGTAGATATAGAGATAAATTTAAGTAAAGATAATGCATTACAATAAAAGAGAAAGTTTTTAAGTCGCAGATAGCGTAGAAATAAACTACTATGTTTAGTAATTACAAAATTTACAGGACTAATTGTGATGAGTACAATACATGACAAAATGCAAGATATAAAAAGAAAACGGGAACAAATTTTTACATTGTAGATTATAGAAATACACAAATATATGCAATTTCCCCTGTGTAATGCTCCTTAAATATCAAAATATGCTGAATAAAAATGTCATTCAGGTATTTCTTAAATAATGGCAAACTTGTATTAAATGCATCGATATTTGAGGTGAATTTGTTTCCAAGTGTGTGAAGTTGAGGAATAGGTGCATGTAAGTGGTAGTTGGTTCCAGAATTATTGTTGCAGAATAATATATTTTGCCTTGTTGCTCGATTAGGTGCCTTAACCTCTCCGTGAGTGAGTTTTGGCGAACGAAACTGAATGTGAGGAGTGAGTTTTTTTTTGGTTCATTTTTTAAATATTTTTTTATAAATTATCATAGATTAACTAAAAATAATATTATATTTTGAATTAAAACGTCGTCGACTTCAATCTACGAAAATAAACCAACATCGAAAAAAAACATGTCCATACAAAAAAACTGTTTCCCTCCTCTGATGACCGCTAAATGACGCAAAAATAATTTTTAGACTAAAACTGTTAAGTTGGTATTGTAAGTATGTCTTCCAAAACTTCAAAAAACTACGCGCAGATATCAATAGAAGTCAAATATTTTTATTAAATATGACGGTATTTGAATGTCGAAACGTTTCGTCCATACACTTCTGAGCTTTTTTCTCTTCGTCGAACCGTTTCGTCCATACTCGCAGAGAGATTAAGGCCGATGAGATGCAGGAGTTCACAACAGTCTAATTCAGAGTGAATAATTTTAAACAAAAAAGTTAGGTGATTTATTTTTCTTCTGTTTTCTAGGGAGTGCAATTTAAGTGTATTTATAGTGTAAACATTAGACCTACCTTGTAAAGAAACATTAAATAAATAAAAATCAATCAATCCAAAACAATAATCCAGCAACTCCAAAAATCAATCATCTCCAATAATCAATCAACTCCAGTAATCAATGACATCTACAGTTGAGAAAATGAATGTTTACTCAGAGATGGTATGATGAAGAACTGCCAGCTTTGGATGAGTAAGACCCACCAAGAATCGCTGATCTGGGAGATGTTTCAGGGAGGCTGACGTTCAAACATGACGAAGAAGAAAATAAAAATTTGTCTATAATTCAAATTATTTTGATTTTTTATAGGTACCCAGAGTTATAGCTTATAGTTATAGCGTAAAATTTATTATTTTCAGGTTCAAGAGGGTAGCGGAGCCTACACCCTTGAGTACAAGCCACGGTTCACCAATATATATGAAAACATCCAGAACGTGATTGCCAAGCTAGAAGGTTCCGACCCGTCGCACAGCATTCTCCTCAACTGTCATTATGATACTGTTCCTACAAGTGATGGTAAGGTTCACTTTTAATGTTATAAACATATTTAGTTAATTTTCTATACCATAATACCAACACATATATGGCTCAGAGTCCACTCATACTT
Source organism: Glyphotaelius pellucidus (assembly GCA_936435175.1). NCBI lineage: Eukaryota > Metazoa > Arthropoda > Insecta > Trichoptera > Limnephilidae > Glyphotaelius > Glyphotaelius pellucidus. Next base: position 17,224,337 of record OW386557.1, on the reverse strand, counting down.
CGCAGATGGAGATTTTTAGAGGAAAATAATTCCCCTCAGGACATAAATCATCTTTTGGGATGCGGTGTGGAGGTTCTTTTGAGTAAAAGGAAGGAGATAAAGTTCTGGGAAAGAAAAAGGTATGAGGGGTGCTCCCACTGCAGTGTAAGGCGATGTTTTGAGAGAGTCCTGCTGTAGAGGTCAAAAGGCCTCCCTCAACCAGTCTATTCCGATCCGGCCGGCAGCTGGTGAGCAGATTCATCCACCACCAAGATCCAGACAAACCTCACCCCGTGAGCCTGGGCACCCCTGCTAAGTCACCAAACATAGCGACAATTTGGGGTGACCCATGGCAGAGGAGTTGGTTTCCAACAAATGGTTCCAGGGGCAGCAGTATCTATACCGCCTCCCAAATAAGAGATTGACTGAACTAAAATGTGAATGTGTAAGCCATACAGCAAGAAAAAGTTGTTGGTACAAAACAACAACAGAACTACAGACCTGAAGACAAAACGCTAACATGAAGATCACAGCAGTAATGTAGCAATGAATACAAAGTATGAGCAGAGATAAAAATAAGGATTTTTGTAATGGCCGGAAGGAGGTCTTTATCTATTTTCAGTTATGACAACAATGTACGACTGTGGACTGATCGCCAACTGACCGCATCCTTACCAACAGCAGAGTAAACATTAATTGTATTTCTCAGCCGTGCAGTTATTGCAAATTGTGGACCTCATCTAATACTGTGCATAACATTGTGATTTTATTTTACAAACATGGAATTTGTTTTCTTAGGTGCATCTGATGCCGCCATAGCTTGTTCCGTGATGATGGAGCTTGTAAGGGTGCTCACGCAGTCCGAAGTTCGTCTCAAACACAATGTCATTTTTCTGTTCAACGGCGCAGAAGAAGTTTCACTACAGGTATAATAATATAATTTTTGTTTTGGTTTTAAATCAATTTTAATGTATAATGTTATTATTGTAAAAATATTCTTTGGTTTATAATTTTGATGATACCTTTATTTGCATTGCAGGCCTCTCACATGTTTCTGACGCACAGATGGGCCGAAACTGTTCGAGCATTTGTGAACTTGGAGGGAGCTGGACTTGGTGGTAGAGCTATACTGTTTCAGTCAGGGCCCGATAACGCTTGGCTCTTCAGAGTAAGAAAACATTTTTCACAATCAAAATTGCTGGTGTCCCACAGGGATCTGTTTCGTCTCCAACATTATTTCAGTTTCACTTTTATTTTCATTTTATTCTTCTAGCAAGTGATGGTGCACATTCCAAAAAGGCTTTGATTAAAAATATGCATATTAAAACAAATGTTTATTCTTCTAAGCTCATATTTTCCTGTAGTATGATGGTTCATTTATATTTAACCCCTCAGACAAATTGTTTGCTTTTGGAAAAACTCATATAAGTCTCATAGAAACCGTTGTCTCCCTTATTTTGAAGAGGTAAGAATGGTGTTAGAAAGAGACAACACCACACTTTATATTCAATTCTAAAAGTTAAACACAAAATAGTTAAAATGTATGCCTTTATAAAACCAAAGTTTTCGACCACAATTTGAAAAAATTTATGAAACTTTGGGAAATTTTTATTAATTAATTTTACATGAAATGACAAAAAAGTGAGTTGACAATAACATTTATAATACATTTGCCTAATAAAGTGTTTTTTTAGAAAAAGCGTAAGGTGAGCCATTTTATGTTGCATTTAAAAAAATTATATTTTTATTTTGAATAAGGAACTCCAGTGAAAAATATTATGGCTTTAAAAAAATATGTTAATATAGACCAATATATGCTGATTCTGAATATATAAGTTTTATCACATAATATTTAACGTAGAGTTTTTAAAAAAATATTAAAAACTCCATTTTAAAATGTGTCATTCAAACACCCTATTGCTGGATTTTGGCGGCGTGACGTCACCGCGTCGCGTCACCTGGGTCAAAGTTGTATAGAAATCAATGGAAATAAAGACGCAAGCCGTTCGGCATTCCATGTTATTGGTTTATAGAGAATTCGACATATAATAGTTTTTGTTTTTATTGAAACATTATTTAGGCCTAAATAATTCAATATCAAAAATAAAGTATCTCTATTAGTTTATCTATATTATTTAAAATATTCAAAAACTTTAACTGTACAAAAAACGATCGTACTGCCCAGTAATGTCAATGAAAACGCTCCAATGCTGAAATTCAAAATGGCGGGAGTCGAACAGCTGACTCCAGTTCCCTACAAGATTCATACTTCGGTTAGTCATGATGACGTCACACTAGATTCGGTGGTTTTCGGGGGATCTTGAAAAATTAAAACTTTGACATTTATTTTAACTATTAAAACTAACTATAAAAATAAAAAATAAATATGCAGTTATTTAAGTTAGAAGGTCATTATTCATTAAAAAAAATAAAAAAATTGGACTGGAATTCTCTATTATAAAATTTTAAAGCGTATTTCATCACCTTTCAAAAATATATTTTAGTGTTCAGAAATATTCTATTTATCCATTGGAGCGACAGCGCAATTTTAAGCTTTTTTCTCCGATTGCTGGACATTTTTTGGTGATCATTTTGAATATTTTCCGCCCAAATTAAAAAAATCATACCTCCGAATTTTAATATGGAGACATACAAACTGATTATAGATCTATATAGCCAGTGAATACACCTATCTTTTGTTGATTATCACATATTCGTAGGATTTATAAAAAAAATATTATAAAATCGTAAACTTCTACTGAATTACCTACAAATAGGGGGAAATTTGGCAAAATTGGCAGGAAAGCAATTCAAGGTATTTTAAATAGTGCCATATTGTGGCAAAAAGCATTCCAGTGGTTATTTGAATTTTATTGCTGAGCGGATATATTTTGAACTTCTGATAAAATAGATTTGAGGAGTTAATAAAGTGTTTATTAATTTATTTTTATTTTCCTGAGATTTTTCACGCGTCCACACAAGTAAATAATATGAAATGTTTGATTTCAGTACTACGCTCGAGCTGCACCCCATCCCCATGGTCTTATTTTTGGCGAGGAACTTTTTCAGAGCGGATTCATTCCTTCAGACTCGGATTTCAGAATATTTCGGGACTTCAAAAAGATTCCTGGTAAGATATTATTGTTTTAGCGAATTTTACACAAAATTAAAACTCTTCAAGGGCCTTTGTTCGTGAAGAAACTGAAAAAAACAGTTGGCAACGCAATCCCACTCAACCTCCTGAACGAAATTGATATTTTTCTGTCAAATCATGACAAAACTTGACAGTTCGTGAGTCACTACCAAGGCACTCTGTCAACAATGCAACTGAAACGCGACTGCCGTGGCAACCAGCACTGCTGTCAAGTTTTCAAGTAATCTGCAATATGTCAAATCAGAAAAATTTCGATTTTGTTCAGGAGGTTGATTGCGATTGCGTCGACAACTGGTTTGTTTTCAGTTTCTCCATGAGTGGGGATGGCCTAAATCTACCTGAACAAAAACAAAATAGTAGTTACGTTATAAATAGAGACATTGCCCGGAGATTTAAACCAATAATACTGGTAAGAAACATCGATTTGGGTGCAATATGGTATTTTTTATCTCACTTTATAGATTATATATAGATTTATTACCGATAGGGGATTATTATTATTTATTATTTATAGGAGCCAAGGCCGAGATTAAGATGGAGCGACAATGTCCTCAAAGATTTATCTATTTTGGAGCTTCTAAACTGGAGAGAGCTGGCACAGGACCAAGATGAGGGGAGGAAGACTCTTGAGGAGGCCAAGACCTACCAGGGATTTTAGAGCCAAGAGATGATAATGATCTATACCTATCAATGAAATATACAATATGTAGCCTGAACCGTAATTTAAAATCTTTCTTGAGAAACGCCTTCCCAAATACCTATTCTCTTGGGTCTTTCCTGCTTATTTAGTACCATAATTCTGACAAGAGGTCGTCAGATATTATTCAAAAGCAATAATTATATTTACAACGTAACTAATATTTTGTTCAGGTTGATTTAGACTTTTATTGTTTTGTGTAAAACATCCTAAAACAATGAAAGAGTTTTACCTTATAATGAAACTTATATTATGTACATGGTTTATTTTAAACCTATAAAGTGAGATAAACATCACCATTTTGCAGCCAAATCGATGTTTATTATCAATATTCTTGTGCAATTCTTCGTTTAAATCCCTCGCCATTGTCACCTGGTAGTCCCAAGGTATACGTCAGGTGGCATTACTAGGAGAAAGTTGTTGTATTACTACAAATTTTTTTAGGTGGTGAGGTGTTTATATATTGGCACTGCATTACTAAATTCTACATTTTATGTAAGCATCCCCCTTTCAGGAGATTAGCTCCTTTTTAGATAGATTTTTTAGATTTTTTAGACAGATTAACACCTCACACTTCACACCTCACCTCGTTTGAGGTGGGACACCGCAACACCTCTTTTCAGTAATTGAGTAATACCCCACATAAACTCATTCTTAAATTGTGTCCTACCCAACACTAACTAATCCATACTAGTGTTGTGTTATGGAGCATCATAAATGAAAATGATTTGCAGGTTTGGACTTTGCCTTTGGCCGCAACGGGCAGGTTTACCACACCGTATATGACAAGGAGGCTTATATCCCTCTGGGATGCCACCAGCATTTGGGAGACAATATCCTCGCTCTGCTCCGAGTCCTCGGGCACGCTCCAGAAGTAGAAAATTTAGAGGTTAAATTTTTTTTGATATTTTAGATTACGATACAGTTAAATTTAAAAAAATGGAGATTTATAACGAAACCAATAGATGCTTTATTATTAGCATTTTTTATTAACGATCCACATTTACATTACCATGACGGCAAAAAAAGGCAATAAATATACGTTCCTTATCACTATAATGCTGCAGCTCTTTCTTACACAAATAATGGTGAGACAAAAGATGAAACACACAAAATATTATGTGTATCTATTTTCTCCAAAGTACTACTTTTTCCTTTGAAGGAAACAGAAATATCTTATTATGGCCCAGCCACGGCAATGGGAATTGCGTTTCATTTTCTTTAAATGCGTGAGGGAGATGTACGATGGGTGATTGGGGGGGTGCAAACATACGTTCACCGTTGGTCTCATTTTTGTCTGTTGTTATTTAGTTGCATTGTTGACAGGTTTCCATGGTAGTGGCTCATGAACTGTGAAGGTTTGACATGTTAGATCAGAAAAATATCGATTTTGTTAAGGAGGTTGATTGCAATTGCATTGAGAACTGTTTTTTTTTCAGTTTCTCCATGAGCGGAGGCCCTAACTGAGTTTTTTAAGACTGAGCATAATAATCTGTAAGAACAAGAACGTAATATAAATAAATAAATTAACCAAAATAAAAATATGTTCACCATACATACCAAATTGAATAGTTTTAAATTGTTTCCACTATACCTACTCATTGCGATGAAATTCCATCAAGTGCAGTTTCAAAACAGATTTTCTAACAAAATATCTTTTACGTTGCCATGTTGGTATTTATTTCCCATTTTCCAGGAGCACAAGGAGGGGCAGGTGGTGTACTTCGACTACCTGGGCTGGTTCATGGTCAGTTACTCCGAGGAAGCCGGTATCGCCATCAACGTCATTGTGTTTCTACTGACCATCATCAGTGTAGTGGTTTTTGTTGGACGCATGTCACAGTGTAAGATATTTGTCATGATTTGACTTAGACTCTAAAATATTATGTGGGTTGCACAAAAATGAACCCAAAGTAATAATTTTATTTGTTTTAGGGCAATGGCTGCCGCAGAGTATGGGAAAAATGGGAGAGATCTGGGATAAGACTTTCAAATCTAAGGATTACGAGAAGAATGACTCAGACTACTCGCATGTCCAAACAAAGGGAAGCTCCTATCCTGGTGACCAAGGTAACTATTATGATTTCTACAAAACACCTTGTTAAAATTGTTCGTCTGAATAAATAAATGTACATGGGTGTGTTCAATCCTCAAATCTTAAATAATTGAACGTATTTCCTAATTTAAAATTATTAATGTTTGTATAACCTTATACAGCAGTACAAAATAGAATCGAATGATTCTTTTTTGTTCCGCTTTTAAGGGCTGCGAAGACTATCAAGCGGCTTGACGGCAAGCATGTAAATTTTTTGTCTATTGTTGTCTACGCTCAAGCTGCTTGGGCAAGCCAGAGGCATTTGGTGATAGTATTTCTTTGTCTAAAAATTTATGTAGCATGTATTGAAAAACTTTTAATTATTTCCATGTTGACTACTTATGAAATTTCTTCCACCGATGCACATTCAGGTGGTGATTCAAAGGAAATCAGGAACGTGACGACACCAGTGGAAAACGGAAGCGAAGACAGTAAACCAGAAACCCCGACCTTGCAGAGTGAATTCGTTAAAAATTCTTGTAAGTTTTAAAAATTACTTAGTCATTTTCTTTCATCTACTATATTTTAATGTATATGTAACGTATTTTCTTTCATCTGCTTATTTTATTTTCGGCTTAATGGAACTTGCATTTAGCAATCTTTCTTTATTGCTGCTAATCGTACATTCTTTTCTCTTCTCTTCATATAAAAATTATTTAGTTTTCTCCTAGTTGTTTGTCTCCCACTTTGGGTTTTCGTTTCCCTTTCTCTACATGTTTTCTTTTTCACTTACCTCTGTTAAAAATAGTACATTTTCAATCTTGGAGGGGGATAATGGTACTGTCGCCCCAGGAACCATTTATTGGTTTGCCAACACCTCTAACATATGTCACTCCAAGCGATTTGCTACGATTTGAGAATTAGCAGGGGAGCACGCGTTCATAGGGTGAGTTTTTCTGAATTTTGGCGGAGGTTGTGTCTGCCCACATCAACTACGTGGCAGGACGGATCGGGGGAGACTGGTAGTGGGAGAACTTTTGACCTCTCCAGCAGGACTCTTTCGGACCATCGCTCTGCACCATAGTGGGAGGGATGGATTCATATGTCTGTCATTCCTGGACACATTGACTCCCAAATTCCGACACACCCCTCATATCCTTTTCCTTACCAGAATTTTCTCACCTTCCTTTCTAAAAAAGACCCTCCACACAGCATCCCTCAAGGTTACATATACCCTGAATACTCGGTGCTTCCCACGTGGAGCTAACATAAAAAAAAGTCGGTTAACTTCGCAAGTGTGTTCTTTCTTAATTTTTTATTTTGGTGTATTTATCATTTTTTATATAATGTTCGAATTAAGGAGGCCTAACTGGAAGGAATAATGTCAAAAATATAGTAAATTTTAGCTTTGAATAAAAGGATTTTATATTTAAATTAGATGATTCAAGAACAAATTAAATCATCTTTTTTTAACAAAATAAGAATGTGTCTAGTTTCCACGAATCACAAAATTTTTAATAATAATATGCAATGGCAATTGATGTTTGATAATATCCAGGGGTCGCATGGAAAGAGATGTCCTTCGCGTTTGGCGCCCGGCTAATGGGGATGCTGTCGGGAGTGCTGGGAGCAGTTATAATGGGCGCCTTCATCGATGGGGTGGCAACCCTGGCCATGCCATGGTTCTCCAACGTGTGGACGATATTTCCGCTGTTTTGGTGCCCCTGCCTTTTCGGCTACGGGTTGGTCCCTATGGCTGTGGATTGGTGGAGAAGTAAAAAGGTACTAAGTATAATGGTGGCCTATTTATTAAATTAAACGACATTATGTATAGTACGCACCACCCGAACTTGATACGATACATTCTCACGCTGGTATAGTTATTTACTGACTTTTCAATGACCGTAAGCGAAAGAGAAAGATGCATAAAACATATGTGCAACAGAGAAAGGCGTGGGCAGGGGGAAGCATGTCGCTTCTTGGGCCTTAAACTCGCCTATTGCAATAATTTCTATATCAACATCAGTTCGGCATTAAAGCCCTCCGAAATGTTGAAGTTTGCCTTTAAAGGCTTATCAAAAAGCTGTCATGAACTGTATTGTCATCTGTGTAACAATTAATTGGTGCACACAACTAAAGGTCATGAATCAAAAATAAAATCGGTGACAGAACCGATCCCTGTGGATTGCCAGCATTTATTGAATGTGACAAAGAGGTATGTGTATCAGCAACTGTCTGAATCGACCTCTCCCTCAAAAAGTCGGCAATTTACATACACAAGGGTGCGAAAAGTCCGGAAGAAGGCAATTTGTTGAAAAGTCCTCGGTGACATACTCAATCAAAGCCCTTCTCTCCGTAATGTTCCAGGCATCCCCTCCAAACACACTAGAAGATCACTCCACGAACGAATCTGACAGAATCCATTTTGACCGTCGATAATAATGTTCTTCTCGAGGTACGTGAGCAATTTCTCATTGATCCCAAATTTCATCTGACAGAATAGATGTGATTACTATGGGGCTTCTTTGAAACTTGAAATAGAATGAATGACCACTTTTTTCCAACCAGATATTGTTACGATACGCATCTCAGTCACTATGACGTCACAAGCCCTACAGCTGTGGTGCAGGCCGCCTCCCCCCTCGCAAAGAAAGCAAGCATACCCTTCCCCGCGATACCGGCTGTGTACGCCAATCCCCACTCTCGCGCATTCCCCCGCCAGCCGTTGAGAGAGATAGCCGTGTCGATTCGACACGCTCCGTGCAGCCCTCGCGAACACGCGAAATGGCGACCGCCGCCAACCACCTTCCCGCTGCAAACTACGAGGTAATAGAGCGCTGACTATAGCTGCTCCCTCCTAGTTCTCCTGGTTGCCGAACACCTGCTGTGAGTAGACACTAATTCCCCTCTGTTATTTGAATGTGTCCGACCAGTAGATTCCCCCGGTTAAAAACACCGCGTCCCCAGAGAAACTTGAGAGGGAGAGCTCCTGCCAATAGGAAATAATTACGTAGACACCCTGCTTGTTTTTGTGATTTATGTAATGTACTTGCCCGATGATGTAGATGTGAATTCCTGACAATATAACTATGTTTCCCCGTACAACCTGTTTCGTTTGATTGGGGTCACGGGGACGGGCTTGTGGCAAATAACAATGTACCCATGTAAACTTAGCTACCTACGACCCTGGTGAGGTGAGACTTTCCTGCCTACCGAACGAACTTGAGCTGGCCGACGGCAACAGGTAGGTGGGCCCCTTATCGGACCGCTAACAATATTGATACAAGAGTGTTTGCACACTCTTCCATAATGCAAGAATACTTTCAAGGGTTGTATTGAGAAAAGTGAAGCAATGTATGATATGATGAAAATACAATGAAACTCTCTTAAGAAGTTTTCCTAGGGACTGGAAAAAAAGCTTCTTAAGCGGGAAAACCTTATATCTGGGAAAATTGGGTCATTCAGTCTTCAAGGGACTGTAAAAACCAAACTTCTTAAGCGTGAAACTTCTTATTAAGGAACTTCTTGAGGGTTTCACTGTATTGGCGTCGAGCTCCCAGCAAGTAAAGTATTTTAAGTTTAAGTTGTTTCTAGCATGGCTTGTCGCTGTCCATGACTGCCCAGCTGCACCTGGTGGCCGCGCAGATCCCCTGGGCCCTCATCATGATCGTCATGACTTGCTTAGGTATCAGGTCCGCCACCATTGTCATGTTTCCAGTCCTGTTTTCTACCTTGGCTTTACTCCTTATACACTTGACTCCGTTGTATCGCACAGGTAACTAACCAAGCATAATGTCTGTGTCTTTAATTAACATTCCTGTTTTTTAAGAGTTTATTACTTGTGGTTTTATTACTTGTGGTTTTGTTCCACAGTTCACACATGGACATGGGTATACCTGGTAATCCACATCCCATCAGTCATCTTCCAGATATACGTAGCTCTGCTGGTCTATACGGTGTTCCTACCCGTTATGGGGCGTTCCGGCACTATCAATGGAGATCTGTACATTGCTGTTGTCACCTCAATTGTCACTTTATATGTGATGAACTCTATGGTAGGTTCCAAAGACAATTATAAATAATGTGGAAGTTTTAGAGCAGGATACTGTCCAAGTGTTTACACTTTTGCAGTCCAAACATGAAGAGAGTACTATTCAACGCATTCTGCACATCTATATACATATGTCAGAACTGAGGTAGCTTACACTTCAACCCAATGGCATAGGCTAAAAGTTACCTACTATAATGCTTATAGTCAACTTTTCTGCCTACTGAGATATTGCAGAGCTACAGAAATGTTCCTAGATGGATGAGTGCACACTTTCAGAGCATTTCTCTGCCACTGCATGGGAAGCTTATGGCGATGAAACGCCCTCCACAAATGGCTGCTTGCATACATTTTCGTGTTGAACATTTTTCAGTTGCATTTTCATATTTTTCAGTGCTTATATTTTATGTTTATATTGTTATTTTGTTACTTTTTCTTAGTATTTGTATTAATTTCTTTTTTGTTATTTCAAAGTACGGAATTTATAGCATTGCACTACTCCTGCATACATTCTGGAATAAACTATCACTGTTATAAGAAGCAAGTAAAGACACATGATGTCTTGTTCCCAGGTACCTTTTCTCTGCCTGATGAGGCGGCCCGCCCTCGTGCTGGGTATACTGCTGGGCTGCGGCCTGGTCATGCTTCCCATATCCCTGGCCACCTCTGTGGGGCACCCCTATAAGGCGGGGCCGGAGAACCCTGCCCCTCAGAGATACTGGATAATGGTTGGCATTGCTTTTTGAAAAAGCTCCTTATTAAAGTGACACTTAAAAGAATTCATAACTACTCTTTCATAGACGGCGCAAGTTTAATTATTTTAGGGAAAAATGCTTTTTATGGTTATGCTTTAAAATTTCAATAAGTTGAGTATGCCTCTGGTAATGTTACAAGAAAGTGTATACGTGTTAATAATAATGTTATCGTGAAAACAAGCATATGAGTGGTTAAGGTGAAATAATTGTTTGTGCCCATACATACGCAATATGAATATGAATACATTAATAGTTTTGTACATAAAAAACTCAAATCTTTAAAGAAAGGTTAACCCATTGGCCACAAACGCCGGCGTCCTGCCGGGTGTGCAACTAAGGTACTTTACCACAAACCCCGGCGAGCCGCCGGCCTAGAGTGTGCCCGCAAAAAAACGTAAAAAGGAGCATGATAGTGACATCTTTCAACAAAACTTTAAATGCTGAACGTTTTGTAGATAACAAACCATTCATTTGGAATCATAAGTTTCTTAGGTTTTTCCCCTAATATTTGTATTACAAGTTTTGTAAGTAGCCAGCCGCCATTTAATTTCTTCAAAATTGCGAGTGGTTCTAGGATTTTCGTAGTGACCCTGCACGTTCCTGATTGCTTTGAGGACTATCATACCAAATTATTTTATTAGTTATTAGTATAAAAATCATTAATGTTAGATTTATGAATATTATGTTTTTTTGTAACTTTATGGATAAAAATGTGAAAAAAACTTACGAAAAAAGAGAAGGTTATATTTGTATCCTTATTTACACATATTTTAATATTTTTTAAATTTTTATTTTTATGTTTTTCTTTACCATAATCTAAAATGTAAACAAATTTAAAGAAATTAATTCATTTGAATTTGTGGTTCAAAAGTTACAATAGATTTAGTACATCAATGCAGGTTTTCAATTTTTGGTATAAAATTAATTCAGTGGTGAAGGCCAATTTTTTAGCTCAATAATTCTGTGGCCAATGGGTTAACAAATACAATATTGTATCGGTGACTCAATCCAATTTTGTATTTGTTAGCCTTTCTTGAGAGATTTGAGTTTTTTTATGGACAAAACTGTTTAATCTCATTTATATTGGGTACATTCAGGCGCAAACAATTACATATTTCATCTTAATCTTTTAGCATAACTTGCAAAAAGTGTTTAAATCTAAAATAATTAAACTAGCGCAAGAGAGACAAGCTGGAGAGGTCAAAGGATCTCCCCAAACTGACCCCTCCGGATCAGGCCTGGAGACACCTCACCCGATGAACCCAGGCACCTCTAAGTCACCAAACATAGCGAACCACTTGGGTTGACCTATAGCAGAGGTGTTGATTATCCAATAATGGTGCCCTGGGTGGAGGTACTCATACCCGCCTCTCAAATTGAAATAGATGCCCCACCCCATACTGACGTAGGTGTTACATAATATCAATGTTATAAGCTGCGGAAGTCTTCTCATCTTGTTATCTTTTTTCTCAAAACAATCACCCCCTTACTAATAAATGGGCTTTAAATTTTTTAGAACCGAAAAACAACCATTTAACCTACAGATGGTTGTGTAAAATCTAAAACACATTTAATTAGTAAGGTCCTTATAAGTTTTGTATATTCTATAATCTGTTTAATTGTACAACACTATTTTTATAAACTGCGTAAAATCCTGATTTAAATCATGATTTAAAGCAATATCAATTTGCGTTTGTTATTATTGAAGCACTCGGATCGTAAGTTCTACGACGAGAAGTTCTTACTGAAGAGGCACGACACCGGCTACTTTGTCCTGAACCAGGACCGGAACAGCCCACGCACCATCCCTCTGGGAAACAGGTCCATCTCCACTCTCGGCAAGGATTGCGATGATGAACTGTACTGCGGACTGCCTTTGTACAGGGGGAGGATGGTTCCATTGAGGTAATGTTTACTTATTTAATTAGTCTTGTTGATTCTACGTGAACACGCACAACTAAGCCACAACTACGCGACAAGTTATCTGTGTGGCGGTGAATACGCACACATACATACTCATACATACTCATGAGATCACCGTTCAAAATTGAAAGATTAACTAAGTGGTTTGATATCTTTGATTTACAGAATGTTAAAATTGTTAGTTTTCTGAAAAAAGTTGTTAATATTGTTGAAGAAGAAAGATAAAGCAAGTAAAGGCGTTCCAAGGGAAGAATCACGGAGACTGGACATGTGTTTTGAAGGGGAATAGTTACTATGGCTGCATTTCCGAGTTGTGAGAGATTCATATTAGAAAATAATAAAAACCACATCTGGTTCTTTTATTTAACATGTTTATAGGTGGGAAAAAATTCACAGGGTTTCTGTAAGTGCTGCTTAAGATATTTTTGCTGAAGTATTTTAAATAAGTCTTTATTTAATGTCCCTCGAGCATTCATAAAACAGTGGCACTTCAACACACCTTTGAAAATTGATATAAATTCATTAAAACACCAGATTTTTTTCTAAAGACCATTTTCTAAAAGATGCATTTGTTAAGAATGCTGTCTCCAAATTTTTTAAAGAAGTTCATAAAATTGACGGAGATACACCATCGTATGTGAAACCGTTTGAAACAGTTTGGATATTGAATAATCCTTCAGCAAAACTTTAAATGCATTTTTATCGAAACTACTTTTTTCAACCTGGTTGACAACATATTAAAAAAACTGTTTATCCGATTTGCATGTACCAAGCCTTAAACTGTTCAAAAACCATTCTCTACAGCACCACAAAGGGATTTTTGTATATAAGGCCCCTCCTATATTTTTTTTTACGAATGATGAAAATTTTCCATCAAAACCGGAAATATAGCTCGCTGGTCCACCATTTTTATTTTAGAAATCAAATTCCCCTAAATCTATGTGTTTAGTTTTTAAATGTATTTTTATTTTATTTTTCTGATGAACCGTATGACTTAATCCCTGTCAACCACCGAGTAGCGATTTTGTCGGAGTGTCCTGTTGAAAGCGTCACCGCAAACCATACTTTAGATTCGTGTACAAAAATTTGTATACATTTGATATATTGACTATGAGTTTTAATTAAAAAAATTCCATTAATTGTTTACTTTTTTTATATGAATACCGCACAAGAGCCCAACTGCTCCCGTCTGGAGCCAGCAAGATTATGGCCTCCCCAATTGGGGTACGTTGTGAGGCTAAAGGTAGCGGGGAGGGGCAGGAGATGGGGAAGAGGAAGGTGGGGAAGTACCTGGCTATTCAGATCTGGTCACCAAACACGGCTAAAGCCATTTCAAGCAAAATAATTACGTAAAATTCACCCTATTATGGCTCACGCACCGTGATCTGCCCCCTTAAAAGTGATAAAAACAGCCCATAACCTAACATATTTAACCTAGTTTATTTTTCATCACTTTTCGTGACTTTATGTCACTTTTCGAAGGTGTATCGAGTTGTTTATTGATTTGTTTGTTTTGTACCGGATTTACATATCTCCCTTTTAAACCATTTTCGCCTTCTTTTTTAATGTTTACTACAGAAAGCCTTGAAAAGAAGACATGCAAGACAAGCTTAGATAAAACAGAAAGAAGATTAAAAGGTTATGATATAGATATACAGTAATATGATGTATTCAAGAAATGTTTTTTTTTGGAACAGCCGAGCTAGCAGCTGGATTCCCGCTGGCCCACCAGTTCTTCCAACGCTGACGGAATTCACCCTGAAGAACCGCATCTGCTCAACTCCTACGCGATGCACCATGGACTTCCGCATCACAGGTAGGTCTCAAATTAGTAGGATTATCTCTCATTGGTTCCATAGTTAAACTTCCGCCTGGTAAGAGAAATCATTTTCTTTTCCATGTGTTTTTGTAATGCATGTTGTTTGTCAATATTAAATTAAACATACTTACACTTTAACCCCTCAGTTGGCGGAAATATTTTGTCGGAAAGTCAAAATATTTCCGCTTTGCAATAAAATCCAAATAAAGGGAATATATCTGATCGCTTCCAAAAACCAAAAACCATTTTTGAAAGGTGATGAAATTTGCTTTCAAATTTTATGATATAGTTTTAAAAATGGCTCACCTTACGTTTTTTCTAAAATTACATAAAACCAAAAAAAAGCATACACATATATTTTCTCAAGCAAATGTGTTATAAACATTACGATCAACCCACTTCTGTGTCTTTTCATGAAAAATAATTAATAAAAAATGCCCAAAGTTTCATAATTTTTTTTTAAATTGCGGTCGAAAGCTTTGGTTTCATAAAGGTGTATATTTTAATTTATTTGCGGTTAACTTTTAGATTTGAATAAAAAGCTTGGTGTTTTCTCTTTGTAACAATGTTTAGGTTTAGATCTTATTTCTGACCATGATATGGGAGACAATGATTTCTATGAGACCTACGTGACCGAAATCCGAACAAATTAGACTGAGGAGTTAAATAATTTTTTTTTGCCTACACCTCGTCCATCCTTGAAGCTAAAACGCTGGGTTTACTCGCCTATCAGCGAGAAGTGGATTAATGGTGTACTGTGTGTGTTTAGGACCAATCCGAATGACCATCACGTTCGCACCACGTGCCGGAGTGACGGTGGAGAGCTGGAGTCTGCCCACGCTGCCTGTGGCCGCCTCCCAGTGGAAGGGCCGGCCAACCTACTTCCTGCACATTGTGAGGACAGACATCACCAAAGATTTCTCCCTCTCTATTCACTTCAACGTAAGTTGTATTTTGCCCGGAGAAATAAGTGCTTTTTTTATTCAACTTTTGCTCCAACGTTTCTCTGGAAACCGTAGGTTTTCTAAAACCAAATCCGGTTCAGTCACGTCGCTGAGCAATGAAAGCAATAACGAATTTGAAAAGACATAATATTGTTTTCTCTGGCTATCCCAAAGAAATTTGTTATTTGCCGTTGCGTCTGACATTGAAATGAATTCATTTTTATTAAAATGTGTTTTATTATTTTATACGGAATAGTTGCAATTTTTAAAATATTTTTAATGTTGCAAAAATATTTATTTCAGAAATACCTAACATATGAATTTAATATTAAATTTATTTACAGAGATATTGAAGGCTGAAAGAGCAAAGTAGACTATCGTTACATTATGGGTTAATCCCTACTC
The DNA here is from genome assembly GCA_936435175.1 of Glyphotaelius pellucidus. Classification (NCBI taxonomy): domain Eukaryota; kingdom Metazoa; phylum Arthropoda; class Insecta; order Trichoptera; family Limnephilidae; genus Glyphotaelius; species Glyphotaelius pellucidus. Next base: position 17,208,578 of record OW386557.1, on the reverse strand, counting down.
GGTAAGATTTCATTTTATGTACTTCTTGTTTTTCTACAATATATTTGTTATTATGTATTTTCAGGTAACCGATTCATCTTTACCGTTGATGGACTTGGGGCTGGCTGGGAACTATATTAACCACGACGGATTTAGGACACAAGAGTATCGGACGTTCCTGCAAGCCTTCCCGGACTGGATACAGATGACGGGTTGGATCAGCGCATTTTCGGCTCATGTTTTTTAATGTTTAAATACCAATGTAAATTGAGTTTTGATATTCATACGAGTATACATACAGTCATGCCATAAATTGGTTGAACAGCATAAAATATTTCAAAAACTCTGATAACAGGGTAGTAACTAAAGAACGGATAAAATTAAAAAATGTAAGGGCGGGTTGTTTAAAAAAATTTGATGAGTTCATCAAATATTTGGAGTTAATTTTCAGGTTCTGTGTAAGTTCTTTTCGAGTTCTGTTTTTTTATCATCATAGGCCAGCTGCTTCACAAAACTGAAATCATCACAGAACTTGAATAGAACTTACACAGAACGTGAAAATTAACGTCAAATATTTGACGAATTCGTCAAATTTTTTGAAACAACCCATCCTAAGTGTTCAAATGCACTAAAGCTTGACAAAAAATGCATGAAATATGCAAAATTTTGATTTTAAAAAAGCAACATTCATTGCAATTTTAAAAGTAGTCTACTGATTTTAACATTTTGATTCATTAACAATATTAAAACCTTAAATATAAATAATAATTAAGCCTGTACCTAAAAATAGTTAACATCTATGGATCTATGGTTGGGTTGTTTCTCAGAATTTTAACAATTTATTTGATTTCAAAGTTAGTTAAGTTCAATTCAAGTTTTGTTATATCATTACAGGTCAGTTGCTTTGCAAAACTGAAATAATAATTGTACTTCAATAGAACTTTCACAGTACTTGAAAATTATCGAAATTTGAACAATTGTTCAAATTCAGCAAAACAACCCATCCACAGTTTTCAAAGAATCTGATCACCAAAAAAAGTGTACTTTCTAAACTAGTAAGTGTTGTAGAAATAACGGTAGTATTTTTGTCTCTATTTTTTTTTTAATCTTTTGAGTGTGATACTCAGAGAGAGAAGGTCAGATTGTCAAGTACACTTTTAATTTCATATCAATTGTTAGCTTAAATTATAGCTGCGTGAAACCACATGCTCCAATAATTTATTATTACTGCAGATTTTAGAAACTGAATTTTGTCTTTGTAAAATTGAATGTTGGAGCTTTTAGAAATCTTTTTTAAATTAAAAATTCAAAAATTGCATTGATCAAGTAAAAAATTCAAGTTTTACGAAAAACTGAGAAAAAATGCACATTGCATTCTTCCCCATCTCTAGTAATAACACTATCCAAAGATAGTAGTAGATAGACAATTAATTATTACTATTTCCTAATACATACCAATTAGAAATACTCAATTAAATATTATTTTTATTTGCCACAGACTGAGTCATTTTGATACTCGCTTGTACGTAGATTGCGTACAGTTTTTCAGAAATAGTAGAAGTGTTCAACTGTGCTGTTAACTTCTATTATTCTTCTGCATGGATTCAGCTTTATAATTTTTTTAACAATTTTTTTTTTAATGCTGTTTCACAAAATTATTATATTTGCATCACATGCCTGTAAAAGACCGTAAGGGCTTATAATATAAATAAATAAATAACCTTAACCATTATCCTCTGACAAATGATTGTGTTAGGTTGATACTGTAGAACCAAACATGTTGTACAAAAATGTGTGTGTTTTGGTTCAACTTGGGGCGTTCTAGCAACACGAGAATCTGGCTGAGAAGTTGTGGATAATATCGTTTCATCCCAAAACTCAATGATTCGAGTTATGAAAAGTTGTTCTGAATGGAGAGTGTGTAATAAAAATAAAAATTAAAATAATTTTTAAAATTGTTATTTTATTTTGAAAATTTGACCTGAAGTCTGATTCCCCTTCCTGCGCCGGTAGTCAATGTCAGTCCTGGATGACCGACAGATAATCCCTTCTCTGCCTCTTTCTCCGTTCTATCTTCAATATACTAATGGAATGAAATCTGAAATGGCGCGCTGGTGTATTCAAATATAATGTCAGCCTATACAATGGTGAAAGTTTTTTTACAAAAGTTGAATAATAGTAATTAAAATATCTGTTGCATTGCGCATTGCGAGAATGTCTAAACGTTGCAATGTTCAATGCTTTCAATTATCGCCATCTTCACTCCAGAGAATACTGAACATAAATAAACCAATACCATATTGAATAATAGTGGATACTTTTCTGGAGAATAAAGTGGCTCTGGTTCATGATTAGCAAAGTGGAATCCGTGGAGTCCAGTTAGAAGTTTGTCTATTCAAAATGTCAATTAGGTTAATAGTAACTTTTATTTTGGAATTAGTAAATTTAATAGTAATAACGCTGAAAGTCTCTGGCTCTACGGTACAGATTTGATCAAAATAAATTTATTTTAGCTGAATACGAACCAATGAAAGAATGAATAAATAATAAATACATAAAAATGTATTTATTATTTATTCATTTGGCAAGTAAAAACAAGTAAGTAATTTTTGGCAGGTAAAAACTTGCCAAAAAATCTCCAAAAAAATATTTCAGAAATTAGCTAAAATAATCCTTAGGCTGGCTTTACATTCGTAAGTTTTTTCCTGTAATTCGTTCGTGTAAGCGAATTATGGCCAAATTACCAATGTAAACGACACCAAAAGTCACTTAACGTAATTTAAAGCATGTTACAGGTTAAAGAACTTCTTCTTCGGCTGGCTTTACATTCGTAATTTTTTTCCCGTAATTCGCTCGTGTAAGCGAATTATGGCCAAATTACCTATGTAAACGACACAAAAAGTCACTTAACGTAATTTAAAGCATGTTACAGAACTTCTTCTTTCGGAAGTTTTTTGACAGGTCTAATCGCGTCCGCGCGAAATTACAGCCTTCTCACAGCTTATAAAATCAGTTTGATCTTTGATAAGCTGAGGGACTTTTTGTAAGAAATAGTACCAAAATGCGCCGTTGCGAAATGTCAAAAATCAAAAGACATTTGTTTTTATTGGATTTTTTTCCTATAAAACTAGTATTTATTTCCACTTATTTGAGTTTTCTGAAAATGAGCATCTTTCTATTCAATTATCGGTCCAAACCTTTATAATCTCAATATTTCTGTTTTTAAAATTACGTATTTGAATACGAAGTCGGTTGCTGTCGGCAGCTGTCAGGTAGCTGTCATTCGAATAAAATGAAAGAAATCCAATAATTTTCGCCTTTGACGGCAAAAAAGTGCGTGGAGAATTGTTTAATTAAAGCCAAATTCTATTTCAGCACTTTATTTGGTCCTTTCCGACTTTATTGACAAAATCGCGTAAATTTGACAGTAGCAGGTCGTTGTTGAAAGGAAGCCATCTTACCGCAAATAAATTTACAGATGTAAACGGTCGCATGAGCAGTTACACAGGTCGAACTTCCGAAACACTTCCGTGATCATTAATTACCACAAGTCAGATGCATATGTAAACGCTCCTGGGAGTAACCTGTCAAAATCGTACGTAATCCGTAATTTTTAATTACGAGTGTAAAGCTAGCCTTCCGGAAGTTTTTTGACAGGTCTAATCGCGTCCGCGCGAAATTACAGCCTTCTCACAGCTTATAAAATCAGTTTGATCTTTGATAAGCTGAGGGACTTTTTGTAAGAAATAGTACCAAAATGCGCCGTTGCGAAATGTCAAAAATCAAAAGACATTTGTTTTTATTGGATTTTTTTCCTATAAAACTAGTATTTATTTCCACTTAGTTGAGTTTTCTGAAAATGAGCATCCTTCTATTCAATTATCGGTCCAAACCTTTATAATCTCAATGTTTCTGTTTTTAAAATTACGTATTTGAATACGAAGTCGGTTGCTATCGGCAGCTGCCAGGTAGCTGTCATTCGAATAAAATGAAAGAAATCCATTAATTTTCGCCTTTGACGGCACAAAAGTTCGTGGAGAATTGTTTAATTAAAGCCAAATTCTATTTCAGCTCTTTATTTGGTCCCTTTCGACTTTATTGACAAAATCGCGTAAATTTGACAGTAGCAGGTCGTTGTTGAAAGAAAGCCATCTTACCGCAAATAAATTTACAGATGTAAACGGTCGCATGAGCAGTTACACAGGTCGAACTTCCGAAACACTTCCGTGATCATTAATTACCACAAGTCAGATGCATATGTAAACGCTCCTGGGAGTAACCTGTCACAATCTTATGTAATCCGTAATTTTTAATTACGAGTGTAAAGCTAGCCTAATAGTTAGGCTAGCTTTACACTCGTAATTAAAAATTACGGATTACGTTACATTTACATATGTAAATGGTCGCATGAGCAGTTACACAGGTCGAACTTCTGAAAAACTTCCGTGATCATTAATTACCACAAGTCAGATTCACATGTAAACGCTCCTGGGAGTAACCTGTCAAAATCTTACGTAATCCGTAATTTTTAATTACGAGTGTAAAGCTAGCCTAAGGAAAATTAATTTTTAATGTGAGTGAGTTTTCAATAATAGCAACACAGCACATCTGTCAAGTCGTCCTAACCTAAAAATATAATAAATAGTTTCATATTTGGTTGATATTCGGATTCAGAAGCTGCAAAATGATATTAAAAGGTTGGAAGTATGGTCTATTCATCACCGGGATGGTGGGAGTACTTGGGGCAGCCTTGTATCCCATTGTGATAGCTCCAATGATCGATTCTACGCATTACAGTAAGTAAAAAAATTATTAGCCGTATTTTCCAGTCTGTGAATTTTTAGCATCGGTTTTCTCTTTTATATTACGATAAAATCGTGATTCTATTAGATGAAGGTATTTGGTATAGAGTGCACTATCGAAAAATATTAAAAAATTGCGCAATAATTAATCTAATTTCATTGTTATTATTATACAAAATTTACAGTGAGAAAATTGCATATATTTATCAATAAAACAACGAAAATGTCAATACATTAATCACCACTACATTTGCATTGCAGAAAACATCCAAAAAGTTACTAGGAAGAATATAAAGCAGGAAGAAATTCAGCCTGGAAGTAAGTATCATAAAATTAATTGTTTTTTTCCCATCGTTAACCATAGATGATGTGTAGACCGTTTTCCTCGTTCATACCACAAACTTTGTTGAGTGATTATTCATGAAATACTCGGCTAAAACTGTTTAATTTATTTTTCAATAGTGCCCAAATAAAAAAGTTATGTTAAATTTCTTGTTTTTGTGCAGTTTGCAAAACTTTTGTATAAACACACCTTTATAATAATAATTTTTTCTCCATGCTCCTCAGTCTTGCTCCGTGAATTACATTAATTTTGAATTTACACTCTTTTATTTGTTTATCTTAACCCTCCAAGCCTCGGGCGTATTTTGTTGGAAAGTCAGAATGTTTCCGCTTTACTATAAAATCCAAAAACTAAAAAACTGTTTTTGAAAGGTGATGAAATACAGTTTTAAATTTTAAAATTCAATAAACATAATTTTTTTAATTTAAATTTTTTTAATGCAAACATAAAAAAGTTTTTAAAATGGCCCACCTTGCTTTTTTTCTAATTAAAATTACTGATAATGAATAAAATAAAAATACGCACGTGTTATTAGGCAAATGTATTATAAATGTTATTGTCAACTCATATTTTTCATTTCATGTAAAAATAATTAATAAAAAATTCCCAAAGTCTCATAATTATACTTGACCATAGATTCTCAACTTTTTTTTGCCCACTTTGAGAATATTTTCTCTTTTAGTGCCCCCCAACTGCCCATCCTATCCCATTACGTCCCCTCCGTTGCAGGGGATATAGGATGGGGGCGGGATAGGATGGGTTTTTCTGGGTCTCCTACCGCCCCCCTGAAAGCCTGAAACGCCCCCCAATTTTCTCTTAGCTTTCTACCGCCCCCCTGAAGGTCTGAAACGCCCCCAGGTGGGCATTAACGCCCACGTTGAGAACCTATGAACTAGACAATTTATTTTTGATAATTAGAGCTCCTTTGTTTAAAAAAAATTATTAGGACTTTTTCTTAGATTATTGTGAATAACCCCAAAATATTTGCGATACAAGCGCCCAATCAATTTTTACAAATAAGGGAAAAATTATCTTATTTCGGGCACACAGACATGCCGCAACTGCACATTTCTATCCGTTTATCTATTCAGTGTTTCACATATGTTTCGCATTCATCAAAATGTTTTAACATTTTTTTTCTTTTTTTAGATATGAACGTCTGGTCTGATCCGTTCTCCCCCAAAAAGTGATTTTAATGAGTTCATTAATTTATTGTTAGTTGTTCTTTGCAAATACCTTGTAAATAGTTTTTTTTTTATATATTACAAAATAAGAATATAACCATTGTAACAGTTTGGCATCTTCAATTCCAATACCCAACCTCAAGAATGAAACAATTGAAGAAAAACAAAATGGGTTGATGAATAAAAGAACATTGTGTTAAAAATTTTATTAGTCAAATTTAAAATAAGTATTTATGAATAATTCATTTTATTATTCAACTAGCGAATTCCCGGCATGCGTTGCAATGCTACTTAAATAAAGAAATTGTTTCTTCCTGCGTGTCCTTTCACATTTGTTCCCGTTCTCCTTTCACCTCCTCTTCCCCTCCCGCATCCTCTTCTCGCGTTCCTCCTCCACCTTCCCCGCCTTCCCCCTCCCTCTCCTGCGTTCCCCTTCAAGCAACCCCCTCCCCTTCCACCTTATCCGCCTTTCCCCCTCTGTTCCCCTCCCCCTCCCGGTTTCATTCACTCCCTGCAACTAAACTATATGAAATTCACTCATTTTTCAATTAACCTGTTGTACCTGTGCTACCTATTGTAAATTTTTTATGCAAATTTCATAACGCCAAAGTTCATCAGTATATATTATAGAAACCTTCACGGGCGTGTGCACAACATCGTAATCGAATGAATAGTATAGGAAATAATTTCATAACACCAGAGCTCACTATTATATATAGAAACCATCGCTGTCATGCGCACATCAAATCCCCAAAGTTTCATCGCAATCGGATGAATGGTTTAGGAACGCATAAAGGACAAACACAGAAACATTCAATTTTATTATTAAGATTAATTATGTAATTCAAATTATAAAACGAGACTAATACAGCACGGCAAGGCGTGTACATCACTCAGAGTAAATCCAAATTTATATTTCTACGATAAGCGATATCTTTAATTCGTGAGTTTAAAATCTCACTAAAACACACTCATTATTAATAAAAAGTCGGGCGTCATACTATTCTAAATCATCAGTATATATTATCGTACCAACTTCGGTTTAGCGCCTTTGAGGTGTTTTTACCACGAGAATGGTACTATGAAAAAAATCCAATCAATCGATATCAAAAGTATTATTTTACTAAAATATCACATACGATTACAAAACGACTAACGCGAATTCCGGCCCGTGCATAACTGAACTTTGACCTACTTCGTTTAGAACTAAGACAAACATTCGCTGCGCTAGGGGATCACTCATGTTATCCCTACGATTCGGGAAAGATTATCCTAATGCGCGTGCGCAGATTTTAGAAATCTCATACAAAATATTCAGCGCAAATAAAAATTTCATATTAGTAGGAAAAAACGTTTCGGGATGACCCCTAAGTGCGCAGAATGCTGTGCGCATAGTTCTAGCTAGTATGCGCCGAGTGCCGAGTTTCAAGTCCCAAGTCGCTGATCGCGTTAGTATTAGTTAGTATGCTACAAGGAAGAGAGCGGAGCGGTCGCTCGTTCGTTTGTTGAAACTTTTCAAATTTCGAACTTAAAAATTACTTGTAATAAATATTTAGATTATTTTTCTGAAATTGGTAATTACTTTTATGTTAAGAATGCATTCATTATTTTTTGTGAACACAAAAAATTGACTTTTTTTCTTGGCAGGTTTCTGAAATTTCTAGCGGGGACAGTCCCCACGGTCCCCTTAGGAAGAACCGCCACTGTGGAGGAGTATGAAATTTCGCACACGTATAGTTTATATAGAGAAGGAGTGTAGAATGCTAATATATTTTTTTAAATTATGCATAAAAAATACATTAAATCAATTAAAAAAACATTACAATTATGGTCGAATTTCGACCGTAGGGTGACCACTAGTTAAGATTAATTATGTAATTCAAATTATAAAAAGAGATTCTAATAAGACAAAGCGTGTGCATCACTCAAAGATTAAATCCCTTTTTATATTTCTACGATAAGCAATATCTTTAATTCATGAGTTTAAAATCTTACTAATACAGACATTATTAATCAAAAGATTGGGCGCCATGCTATTCTAAATTATAGCAAATAAATGAGTTTACAATGGTAATCAAAAAATTATAAAGTACATATACTGTTTGATGTTCGTGAATTTATAAAGTACATATACTGTTTGATGTTCGTGAATTTATAAAGTACATATACTGTTTGATGTTCGTGAATTTCTGCATCGTTGAAGCAGTAGCCATCTTGTTGTATGTCCATAGAAATACATCATTCCTGTCAGCAACGCGCTAGATACTGAAGTTCTTGCATTCGGTTTGCTACGAGAGGCTAGGCCTAATGTAGAAACCAATATTCAAAATAAGAATTTGCAGTAATTCTTGATAGGTAGGGGATGGAAGTTGAAGGTGCTACACCATGTTTTAAAATATTTTTAAATCCAAAGGTTTATTTAAACTCTACTTTGCAGTGTTTGATGTTCCAGTGCCATCCATCGCATCTCGCGCCACATTTGATACAATGTATGCGTTTTCCTGATACTTCATGTATCACATATGCGACATCTATTTACAGGGACGTATATAACATGACAATTACACGGAAAGAGAACATGTTGTTGATATATTATTATGACCAGTATCCAACTGGGTATTTTTTATATGAATATACCATACAAGAGTTGCAACTGCCCAGAGTTAGTGGAACTTTTTTGTATGTATTAGCTTCACAGGAGGCCCTGAGGAAAACAATTCCCCTCAGGGCCTGTCATCTTTGGGGAAGCTTTGAGGAGGGTTTTTTTAGCAAAGGAAGGAAAAGGTATGAGGGATAAGAAGGAATCTGGGGTCAGTGTTTCCAGGAGTGACGGACGCTTGAATACATTCCAAGCGGTGGGTCAAGGTAGTCTTGCTGGAGAAGTCCAAAGGTTTCCCTCAACCAATCCCTCCCAATCCAGCCACACTGGTGGGCAGAGGCATCCACCGCCAAGACACGGACAAACCTCACCCCATGAACCTGGGCATGTTGCGAACCACTAGATAACAATCAGGGCATCCCCAACTGAGGTTGAGTGCTGTAGGAGATGTGGAAGAAAGATTGATCGAGGAAGGATAGAAAGTACCTGGTTATTCAGATCTGGTCAAGTTCAAGTCATTTCATTTTCACCAGAGCTTTACTGAAAGCGTCTACCACTGTGAAACTTGCTGCTGCTAATAATTACATAGAAAAATTGCACCCGTATTCTAATAAATAAAAACACAGAGGTAAAACGGACTTACTGTATTGTTAACTCAGATGGTATGATATTAAAAAGTAATAAAAAACATAAGAAAAATAATAAAAAAATACACAATTTCTTATTAAAAAAGAGCACAACTTATACATAAATGAAAAAAAAAATACATAAAAATTGCACATCATTGCTATGGATGCACGCGCTTTATTAAGGAATAAAATATAAATTGGATTATACAAGGCTTTACAATTAAAATTAACTGTAAAATAAATTAAAATTACAATACTTAATCATTAAAGAAGATAATATTAACACATTGTAATCTGATCACGTATTAATACGTGTTTAGCAAATTAATGCTAGAGAGCGGAACACGTATTTATACGTTTTTGATAGATTGTTAGTGGAGCGCGGGTCACGTTAAAATGCGGGTTCCAATATACTTGAGTTTTCGCTATATAGCCTCTGTAGGGTTGTAGCCATGCAGGTAAAAACCTTTTGAGAACAATAGATGGGGTGTACGGTAGGTACCGAGGTAGTGTAAATATAAATTTTTTCATAACTTTCCTGCTTTATGTGAAATTCTGCACTAGTTTAACGATAAAGAATACATTTCTAAATATAATAAAATAAAATGAATTAAAATAAATAATTTGCAAAAAGAATTATTGAAATCAAACAAATATTTTTGAAGTTATCGCAATTTTTCTAGAGGTCTACGTTAGCGCGAAATTACGCGAAAAATCACCCGTTACCAGCACGATACGCGGCCGAAAACTGCCCGATCACAATGTGTTAATAGGTCCAATCGAAACATGAAACAATCGAGACAAAAAAATCTGTCTTGCATGGACAGCACCTTTAACAACTCAGCCATTGTGACCTGATTTTAAGTCATTTTTGAAACTCGGAATTAACAATATTATCCTCAACTAATTTTTATCAAATTTTTTGGCTGCTGTCGTTTTGTACGACTAAAAATTCTGCATGAATTCTAGGTTCGATTCCCAGTTGTGGCCGTTGTCTTTTTATTTTCTGAATCTTGCTCTGTTTTGTGTTTTGTTTAGAATTATTAGTATTATTTTCTTCAATGATTAAATATTACGTTGATGAGTATAACTTTCAAAAGTATTTAAAAAAAATTTATTCCAATAAAACCAAATTTCCAATGTTTTGTTAAAAAAAAAAACAAATAAATTAAAAAAAAATTCTTATTACTGAGCTAAAAACTTGATTGTGCTATGATAGACTTAGCCAGAAGAAGGTTAATTCCACTGAGTAGATAAATCGATACAAACGTGTTATGGGCGTTTCTGTGTGGCCCAAATAAGCTCAATTTACCCTCACTTTCAGCGAAATTGATCATGCTTCTAGGATTTATCCGTTCGGTGTGAACCAGGTGATATTAGGAAAAGTGAATGTTTTATAAATTATTTTAATGTTAAATGTCAAATGAAAGACGGCAGAATGGAAAGTGTTTAAATATACAAAGTGTATCGGAACGTGTCTGACAGACTTTAATCAACGATTTCTGGGCTTATTTGGACTAAAAAATGTACATGACATGTCTCCGATGGCTAGAATCTAAAGCCAGCAAGCTTGTACCGTGTGATATACACTCCTGTTCCCACATCATTGGACAGTAAGAGACGGTGCATAATTTTACTGAGTACATATTTAAAAAAAAAATAGTGGGACGATATTCATTAATGCTTTTGTAAAATTTGATAGCTACCTGAGAAGATAATGCTGGAAATAGTGCCAGTAGTGCGTACTGTAATGTGTAGGCGAATGAATGAAAAACTAAGTGCACAATGCAGACTGCCAGCCACAAATGATTTACTTCACTATACGAGGACAATCAGCCCAGCTTGTCAACATTACGTCGTTTATACAAAATGACTTAAATAATTGAAGACGACTGTACTTGGGTGACATTGGCAGGACAATATAGCACCGTCGCATAGACTGATTTACTCTTGACACTATTTCCAGCCCTGACTGATTTTCTTATGAAAATATATAGAGCTCACTCTTAATTTTGCAGGTGGACACAGAAGGAAATAACAAACCATTTTTTTATTTATAGATATTTTTATATCCAGAAATTTGCCACAGAAAATGTGCAAAGATAAATTAAATAAACAAAGCAAAAAATTGTTTAACTTTTCACAGCTGATATAATAGTTTTAGACAGATTTACACTCAAATTTAATAATTTTATTAAAGTGAATACATATTTAAAATTTAATTCATATTTCCACAGTGTAATATTTTCCTTTAAAATGAATGCAAAATTATTAATTATATCAATTGTCCGGTTGATTAGTCAGACAAATTTGAATTGAGTATGCAGTTATATGTAAAAGAGTACCCTCTATCTGGTACAATACTCAGATAATTCATAAACATCACCAAATCAATTATAATGCACAAAAACTTACAGTGAATTAAATAAAAATGTTGATGTTTTCCGAGTCACTAATAAAATACTTCAAAATGTCATACTAATGTACCAGACCGTTATATCTCCCTCATAGCAAATATAATATGTAAAATATTTGATTTATAATGAGCATTCGAATATTGCATTCCGCAATATCTCAAAACTTAGTGTTTGAAGATGTCTGACTAATCAACTGAATGATCGATATGCGCTAGCAGTATTTAGATAATACATTAATTAACATTGTATTAATATAAAAATAAAGACACATATTATAATAGAATAAGTATCTTTTGGGCCACAAACATTTTTTTACAAAATTTTTAATGAATAATGGCACCTAAGAAATAAAATTTTAAACAATTAAGATGATGGACATAAAAATATTGGTATAGGTTGCGCAATTAGAGTTGAGGCGATCTTATAAGCGAGACAACTAGAAAACAAATTGTTCGAATTTGAATAGTTTTGTTTTTGAAAAGTTTCACAGTGTATTCTTTACATCTCTAGCACAGACCTGTAAAAATCACAATAAAATTTTATACATAAAAGTATTTAAAAAAAAAAAGAAAAAATTGTCAGTCGAGAATCGAACCCAGATCAACTGCTTGGTAGGCAACTATGACTCTATGTTGATCACCAATTATTTGAATGGCAAATAATAATTATTGTATTTTAAAATGTTACGTAATCACAACTGAAATGTTACCGTTACGAATACACAACTGAAATTATATTGTTTAACTCCAAAGGCCTCGGGCATATTGTGTCAGAAGGTCAAAATATTTCCTCTTTGCATTAATCAAAATTAAAATAAATGGAATATATCTGAATGTATCTGAAAACTAGAAATTGTTTTTGAAAGGAGATAAAATATGCTTTCAAATTTTAAAATGCAAAATAAGCGTATATTTTTAATATAAAAATTTTGAATGCAAACACGAAAGTTTTAAAATGGCTCACCTTACGTTTTTTCCAATTAAAATTACTGATAATGACAAAGAAAAAACATATATTTTATTAGACAATTGTTATTGTATACATATGTAGTTATCGGTGAACACATAAAAGCGTGGGGTGTTCTCTTTCTAACACCATTTAAATCATATTTCTCACCATGATAGTAAGGAAGACTCAATGATTTTTATGAGACCTATATGAGTTGTTCCCAAAAGCAAACAAACTGGCCTGAGGGGTTAATTAACCCATCCCGTCTGAAGTTATTTTGTCTGAAACTTACCGCAGCAAATGAATAAATTTTTGTGCGAACTTGTCTTGAATTTATTAATGTAGTAAAAAATGACATAGCTATTTGCTTTTGTATTTATTTAATACAAATAATAAAAAATTATGATAATAATTTTCTTTTAATTTAAAAGAAAAACTGTAAGATGGCAATTTCTTCAGACGGATTCGTCGATGGTTCGAAAACACAAGTATCATGGAGAGCATTGTTTCTATGTTCCCAATGGTTATCTCCGTCACCGACAGCATAGACTGTTTTATCTCCCGGCTTGCAGAACTAACTTGCCAATGGTCATGCCAGTCGGGAGAGCTGCCTTGTTGTTAAATAGAATCACTTCGAACATCGACATGTTTAACATCAATGAAGCACAATTCAAATGGCAAGCTTTGTTGCTGTTACTTTAAATCTGCTCCATCCAAAATATTTTCTCTTTTAAATTGCTTTGAAATTTTTATTTTGTAATGTTTTTAAAATGAATAAATCAAATTAAATTTTATAAATTATGGCCGCCTGAAGTCATTATAAGAATAGTGGCCGCTCGGAGGGAATGGGTTAGTAATAATAAAATTAACTTTTTCGACTTCACTAGAATTTTTTTTCCTGAAGTTGAATAACCTCTGGAGCGATTATGGTCGAAAAATGGACCACTTTTATTTTTCTGCGATTGGTAGCGGTCCAAAATTCAACCACATTTTCCTATCATTCGTAAAACATTTATTGTAATTATTTCAAACATTTCAAGCATTACATGGCCAGCCATTTATTTTAAAACGAAGCTATTGAAATGCTTTATCTATTATGACCATAGATGTTGCATAAACAAACTTCGTAGACTACTTTAGAACGGTATTCAATTTTTAAAATATTTTTTTCACGCAGAATTTTTGATCAGCTGTTTACGGTTAAAATTAAGCCCTTTTTCCATAGAAAAGCGCCTTTCATTATCAAGTGAGGTGTGTAAAAGCAAAGGCAGCAATCTCCAAAATATTGGAAAAAGGTTGTAAATGCAGTTTCATAGTGATAACCTAAATTCAATTTGCAAATCTGGTTAGTTACAAACTCAGCTTTCTCCCATCAAAATCAGAGTTTGAAAATATTTATTTATTTATTTTATCAGGTTCTCCATAAAACAGTTATACACCAGAATATTATGGGGAAGATTACAAAATTTAAAGAAATAAAAATGTAAGGGGGCAGTTTCACTATCTTGTGACGTATGTCAGAAGATAATTACTGAATTCTCTGTAGGTGACATTGAAGATGTCGATGTTCAATACAGATTCATTTAGCAGTTGAATTGCTCTGTTTAATGGCGCATTTTGATAGGAAGAAGTTCTCGCTTTCGGAGCATAAAAAAGTGCGTGGGATCTTCCACGAGTGTACGCGTTGGGTACATATAAGTTAATCTCCTTCAACATGGGCGGATTCAGTATAATGCCGGAGATTAGCTTAAAAAAGTGCTTACCCAAAAATATTTTTCGGCGGGCTTCTAATGTGTTAAGATCGAGCATTCCTGATAAAAACAACTATGAATACAGGAATGGGTAGTATGTATATTCCCTCATATACAGGTAACGCATAAACCTTTTTTGAACTCTTTCTATTTCTAGGATATGGTTTTGTTCAGAGGGAGCCCAAATAATGGAGCTATATTCCAAAATGCTGCGGACAAGTGCTTCATATGTTCTCCGTATTGCAATTCTATTAGTAAATGATCTCGCATTACGAAGAACAAATCCAAGCATTTTGTTAGCGCGGGAGACAATGTAAGATATGTGGGATTTGAAAGAGAGATTTGCTTCAAAAATCACACCAAGGTCTCGAATCTCGTTTTTGCATGTTAATATAAGTTCATTAATGTGGTATGGGAATAGAAATGTGTCTTTGGACCTTGTAAATGTAACGACACTGCATTTCTGGATGCTGAAGGGTAAGTTATTCAATTCCGACCATTTGACAAGAGAATCAAGATCATTCTGCAGAAGATCAAAGATGTATCAAAGGCAATATCAATGTGTTTATAGCCTTTTTAAAAAAAAAAAACGAAAGTGGAGATTGCTGCCTTTGCTCCTACACACCTCAAGTGTGACAAGACAACATACAGAAATCAAAAATATTCTATGTTGACTCGAATGAGTACCTCTCACGGAGTTTCAAAGTAAAAAACGCAGGATTCGCGCGGTTGTAAACTTTACAATTTTTTTATAAATCCTGCAAATATGAGATAAACGGTAAAATACAGGTTAATTCATTGGCTGTATAGCACTATAATAAGTTTTTATGTCTCCATGTTAAAATTTGAAGGTATGATTTTTTTAATGTTAGTAAAAAATTAAAAAAAATGATCTTTTGGAAATCTCGAGCAGTAGAGGCAAATTTATTTATTTCGCGTGGTCGCTCCAGTGGATAAAAACAACACACTGAGCATTGAATGATATACACGCCAATTGGCAGATACGTTGTTTCTCAAAACATTATTTGAATTCCACCAAATGATGGAGTTGGTGGTGAACCTGTTGAAAGCAATGCACCTGTGTGAGAGTTGTGATCGCATCAACTCTCGCTGCAAAACCTATATGTACATAATATGTTTACATTTTAATCTTTTCCATTTTGAAAGTGTACTAACACAAAACTTTTGTTTTTTCTTCTTCAAATAAAACTCCCAAAGTTGTCATTTTTAATGTTAAATCTACAAGAATGAGAAAATCAAAGATATCATTATCAATCAGTACCTAATAAGAAATGTGTACTATGTGTTTAAAAAAAAACTCAATTGGGTAGTTCATTTCGTTACAACATTTATTTAACGAAGGTGGGACAAGTTAAGAATAAAGAATGCAAAATATAAAAAAAATAATCATCATTAACACTAGAAAAAGTAGAGTTTTATAAAAAATATTTTATCAATTAAAATTATTGTAATTTATAAAATTATAGACACGCATAATATGTAAGAGACGCTAATACAAAGATAGCTTGACTGTATTATAATTTGTGTTTCACATACATTACAGCATACAAAGAATATTCAGTCATTGATGTATGTGGTTTATTATATACGAACTAGGAAAATCTCACCATAAATTTGATCGTTCATAGGCAATATGGTACAACCAATGACTAAATGCAATACCCTAAAGACCCGTTCGGACTAGGCAAGTATTTTAATCAAGTAGTGAGTAATTTAGTAAATAAACGTGACCGAACGCCATAATTTAGTAGTCGAGTAGTTTGGTCAGCGGTTTAGATCCATTTAGTTCTGCTCACTGGTCTGGCATATGGATGTGAGGCCCTGAAGATGGCTGAAATGCTAGTTACTTTTGAAAGAAAAGTGCTGAGAAGAATATGTGGACCCGTGAGAGAGGGGGAACAGTGGCGCATCCGGCACAACAAAGAACTGTACAATATATATCAGGCCCCTAGCATTTCAGCCCACATGAGACTCCTCGGGTTGAGATGGGCTGGACATGTACAGAGAATGCCGGATACAAGCGTCCCAAAAAGAATTTTGACTGGACACCTAGGTAGAAATAGAAAAGTGGGAAGACCCAGACTGAGGTGGGAAAACGAGGTAAGTGGGGATGCAGCACAGCTTCTCCAGATAACAAACTGGAAGTCAGCAGTTGAGGACGGGAGGAGTTGAAGGCGAATGTTGCGGGAGGCCAAGGCTCGATATGGGCTGTAGCGCCATCGGAGAGAGAGAGTTCTGCTCATTTAGTAATCCGTTTAGTTCTGCTCATGGCTCAACCACTAATAAGGCAGAACCCGTCATTTTAGTAGAGTTCTTTAGTAGCCACAGAAATATCGTCCCGTCGGAGCGAAGATGCTACTCTAAAATTCTTTATTTTTGCTGCTATTAACCTGTCATTTGTCGCGAGTCCGCCGGCAGGCTCGAAAAAAAAATTTGCTTTTCTTTTTAAAATGCGATTTTAAACTCAATGTACAAAGAAACTGTACAAAGGACAAGGTCAGAATCACTTGCGCCAATATCTTTCTTAAACAGTTGATTTTATTAATCTAGCTACTCGGAATATTTTTAAATTAATTTTCTATGACTTTGTGGGTTACTTTGACAACTGCCAATGACGAAAATTTCCATAATTTACGTTTTCAAATTATTATAAAGGTCTTTATTTATTTGAAAACTCTTTTGAATTGCGTTTTTTCGTGTTGGGTATGTATTAAGATTTGTGTAGAAATAATAAAATAGATAAATCAGTTTATATTATTTGCATGATTACATCTTTTGAAAATTATTTCCAAAATGGGAGATTTTTTAATCTTTTTTAACAGGTTAACCTATTTTCGTATCCATTGTTAATGTACCTTCATCTCACTAATTTCTTCTTCCACCTCTTCTAAAATAAGTATTACTATCAGTTTAATTAGCCTATTTACTTTGTTGTGTTGAAGCCCGTTCATCTTGTAATGTTCACTACTTGACTGTAATGCTTTTTGATCAGTCAAGTGGCAAGTTACTCGCTACTCGACTAAATCACTTGTCCAGACCGAACAAGCTGTAAGAGAGGACTTGCCTAACCAAACATTTTCCAACAATGAAGGCTAACATGGAACCAGTATTTATTACTTATCATATAAACTGAATAAACATTTTTGTATAACCATTTGGACAGAATGTTCGGTATGTATTTGGATCGATTCTTCTCTTAGATATTTTGTTTAGTCATTGAGTACAACTAACCTTATACGTAATTATTATGTAGTTTCATTTCTACCAAGTTCATCAGCGTTCAAATGATTGCAGCATTTTACAAAAAAAGGTGAGAGTAAAGAGGTGATTGAAATTTCCATTTCAATAAGAAATAAGCAGGTTTAAGAATATAACTGAGCCTTTACAATGCTGGCCATTTCAACGCAATCTATCATCCCATTACGCGGCATGTAGTGGCACAATGTATGTTTAAGTGTTCGTAGTCAAAAACAATTTTTGATTCATTTAAACACAGGGCCAGTATGTATAAACAACACGTAGCGACAGTTAAATGTAAACTACAGACAGGGCGTATTCTTCAGGGCCCTGAGATAATTAAATAGTACACAACTGCTAACCCTGTTCAAATCGCAAGTGCGCCCCACGGTTGAATTTGGCAGACATCTCTGGTCTGAACCCCCAAAACATAAAAAAAAACTCTCTGCTGTATGCAGAAATGTGCGGTCCGTTTGATCTTGCCGATGGATTGCAATCTTTAGAGCACAGGCGTCGGGTGGGGCTGTCCTTGTTTTGCCAGTATTTCAGTGGAAGATGCTTCAAGGAACTGATTTCATTGATTCCTCCAGCACCGGAGGAATGGGTTATTTCTATGACTCTTTCTTGAGTTCAAGAGCTTGACTGCGTAACAATTTTCCGGACTCTGTGTTACCTCCCTTCAAGACTTAGGTTCACTCCTTCCTTTCCTCAAAAAGACCCTTCACACAGCATCCCCAAAGATGATGTAGGTCATGAGGGAAATAATTTTTTACATTAACGGAGTAATGTTAAAAAAAAAGTTGCCAAATTTTCACTGAGCATTGAGAATTATATTGATGCATATGTTATAGTCAATGCTTGAAGTTCCGGCGCTCCTAGGTTTGACTCAGTCTTGATTCGCTCAGGTCTGGCTTGAGGATTGACTAGTCAAACCTAGGAGCTTAACCAGTCAGACCTGAGGATTGACTAGTCAAACCTAGGAGCGCCGGAGCTTCGAGGATTGACTATAACACATACACCAATTAGCGGGTACAGAGTTTCTTAAAAAATTCAAACTGGCAGTGAACTTGTGAAATGAGCTTGCATAAAAGAATAAATACATTCTACTGTATAATAAATCGACATTTGATATGGTATTAAATCTCTGTACTCTTTCAAATTATCCAAAGCCCATAAACGATCAAATTTAGGAGAACACTTATTGCGACAGTCTTCACAACCAAATGCTGTTACCTGTCTCAGAAAAGACATCGTCTAACGAGACGGGTAATGCAAATGAAGAAAAAATTTTTTTTAAAAAAAAGCTGGGTTGCCATCAACGAAATATTTAAAAAAAATTATGTTTTAATGGAAACCAACATTTGTATGCCAAGACTGCCTCCTTAATAAATAAGACATTTAAAAGCTTAGTCTTTAGAGATTTAAATTGATAATCCGCATATATTAATTATTTTGTCACTTGATATTAGTTCTTCCGTGCGTTGCCAGAGTTCTATTGTAGTGTCACCTTCGTCACCACGGTGGACCAACGTAACGGTGATACGTGTTAGTGGTGGTGACAATCTAGGTGATGAAGTCGTTGTCATCGCCTACTTCTAGAAACACGTCGTAGGCTTCTCGGTGACAAGCGCCCTCCGTTGTGAAGACGTACTTGTGAAACGTGCCGTCCACACAGATAGCTGGAAATAAACAGAAATAAAAATCAAAATAATCGTCGCAGATAAAGCAAATACATTAGACAAACATGAACTCTCACAAATATTGTGACAAAAGTGGCCATCACACAGTTATTATAGGTACCTTCTTGCGAGACAGAAAGACAAATGAATGTAGAGTAATTTTATCATTATGAGATCCTTGGGTATACGATGGTCATAAAAAATACATTAATTTATTTAAGGATACCAATTTGCAACAGTGAGTAAAGCCATAGCCGTCCAGATGCAGAACGGCATTCATTGTTTAATTACTGGAGCGATTATGGTCGAAAAATGGACACTTTTATTTTTCTGCGATTGATAGCGGTCCAAAATTGTACCACATTTTCCTATCATTCGTAAAACATCTATTGTAATTATTTAAAACATTTCCATGACCAGTCATTTCTTTTAAAACGAAGCTATTGAAATGCTTTATCTATTTTTTTTTTTTTTTTTTTTTTTTTTTTTTTTTATTAACAATTTTTTTGGTACAATTTTGTAATACAAAACTTTTTATATAAACAGTTTTATTATGACCATAGTTGTCACAAATCCAAACTTCATAGACTATTTTAGAACGATGTTAAAAATTAATTTTTAAAATATTTTTTTCACGCAGAATTTCTGATCAGCTGTTTATACATAGTTAAAATTAGATCCTTTTTCCACCTGCTCCTGTACTCGACAAGGAACACCGCCACTCTGAACGCTTGAGATACCCGATCAGTTCAACACTTTGGTGATATTCCTCTACTTCTCCTGCCTTCCTCTTTGATATTGACCGTGAGCTTCCCAAGGTCAGAGCGGAATGAATGGTGCACCTGGCTATTCAAGAAATCACGAGCATTCTTCTCCGGAACCACATTACATACATACTTACATACACGGAGACGTTACATTGCTGTGTAAAGGGTATTTTTAAGGAAAGATTCATACTTCCAGCCACAAGCTAATGCTTCCGTGGAAGAGTAGTGTTGGTATAATTGTTTACATGTTCTTAAATATATAAACATCAACAAATAAATAATAAAAAAATAAAATTGTTCCTGGATCTTCATGTCCTCATTAAGAGTTGATCAGTTTTGGATGCCTAGCTGTTCCAGAATGGATAGGTTGATGTGTCTATGACTATGAATGGGGTTTGTCTCACCAGCCACGCTGGTGTTGCTGACGAAGGCGCAGAGAGCGGGCTGCTCCCGGGGTATGGCCCCTGAAGCCAAGGGGCGCTCGCCTCCCAGCAGGCCGGAGCTGCGTCCAGCGCCGCCCCCGCACAC
This sequence comes from Glyphotaelius pellucidus, assembly GCA_936435175.1. Classification (NCBI taxonomy): domain Eukaryota; kingdom Metazoa; phylum Arthropoda; class Insecta; order Trichoptera; family Limnephilidae; genus Glyphotaelius; species Glyphotaelius pellucidus. Next base: position 17,187,694 of record OW386557.1, on the reverse strand, counting down.
CCCAAACACATGCAGGGTGCCCTTGTCTGAGCAGCAGCAGAGCAGTTCTCCGCCGCGTGAGAAGTTCATGCTGGGACAATTCAATACAATCATTATTAACAAAGAAATGCAGGATCCAAGCCGGCCGTACGAGTGGCCATTTGCTACATCAAACTACATATTGAAAGGTGGGTAAAAACACAGCACTCGAAGGAATGGGAGAGGGCATCCAGAATGAGACAATCCAAAGTACTCATAAACAGACCAAACTCTAGACCAGGGGATCTAAACCTGGGTTCGGTGAGTCAGTCTCGCAGGTTCGGCGGAGATCAAGACACATCCCCGACTCCTATGATTCGTGATGACACGCCCCGCTTGCCCATTAAAAAGAATTCGGTGAATGCGCATATGAAACTGGTGGGGGTCAGTACCTCTAACAAGGTTAAGAACCACTGCTCTAGACGGACCAGGCAACTACTCAATATGGACAGAAACTCATTGATGGAACTGGTAGGACTACTAACTGGACACCGGCACATAAGACACATGCAGCTGTTGGGAATGGAAAACACCAAAAGATGCAGGAAATGTGTTCGCTGTCGAATCGCGCCGCCTTTTTCAACCAAGGGAGTCCGCCCTGTTGAAATCCGTGAGCTTGCAATTTTGTACCCATAAGATGGTAAATCTACCATACCCACGATTTTGAGGGAAAAATTGTCATACGCAAAGTGTGTGCTCGTTCGGTGCCCAAAGTACTGACAAAAGCGAGCAAAATTGTGCAGAAAGCACTCCGGTTTTTTTGCATCGTTATCCAACCAAGGCGAGCCTTTTTTGGGTTGAAACATGGGATCACCGCATAACCCCGGAATCAAAAAGGCAATCAATGACATGATTTCCATATTTTTTTCAACTAAAACAACATTTGGCCGGAAAACGTTTGGGGACTGAGGACACGGAGGAAGAGTTGATAGCATTTTTGGCGGCAGAGGTCTACGACAATGTTAAAAAAATTAGGGATATGTCCCTAAAATTTCACATGCTTTCTTTGAAAACAAAAATTTTCCTGGTTTTAAAAATAATAAAGGTTTTTAATTCTTGGACAAGCCTTGTGTGCATGTAAACCTGAATAATCGAGAAAAAGAGGCTAGAGACTAAATTTAGGTGGCTGTGTAAAATATAGGGGAGCAATGAAAGATGCAATATTTTTTTTGTATTTTGGAATACAAAAATAAATGTATTCCAAAATACAACGTCAAAAAGACGTTAATATTATTAAATTTAATATTAAATGTATCCTGTGGAAGGTGATACATATATGTATTTCTTACTGTAAAAGTGTCTATAAAAATACAGATAATCTCACCAGAACAGAGTGGCATGATCGGCCCCCCGGCGTAGTTCGTGCAGCAGGACGCGTCTGCGCGTGCACCATACTCTCAAGATGGTGCCGCGCTCCGACGCCGTGGCGAGCAACGCACCGCCTGCAGACAGCGCCACGCAACGCAGAGCGCCGTTGTGGCAACGTAGCACCGACACGGCACCTGATGCGCCCACGTCCTGGTTGAAACATGTGACATTTGATTATTAAAACAGTATTAATGATATTTGAACTATAAAAACTACATGGTTCCATGACAAAATTAAATATAAATAAATATTCAATTCATGGTGGTCTTACACCAGGACGATACTGAAAGTATCTTCTACTCTGAAATGTGCCGCAAATGCTTTAAATTGTTTTAAATGATTAAATTATGAAATAACATAAATAAAAAAAAAATTTACTTGCGCATGCCGGAATTTGAATCCGCGACCTTAGGATTACTAATCGAGAGCCTTACCCTCTACCACGGAGACCATCACAGATATAAAATAGGCATAATAAATTTTGACATGTGGCTGTCCCAGAAGGGAAACAGAGGTGGATAGATTGTGTGGAAGAGGATTGGAGAGGACTGGAAGGTCGAAGGATGAATCCCACCCCGGGACGTATAACAAAATGATGATGATGGTACAAAGGTGAACACTGCATCTTTAGGTTCAAGAAGCCTGAGGGAGACAGCTGGAGGTTGACAGGAATGGATTAGTTTAAACTAATAATTAAATCTAGCAGAAAATTACCAGCAGCTGTACGGAGCCAGTCTTGTGGCCAGGAGCGGCCAGCAGCCTCCGTGGCGCTCCGGGCAGTGCTGCCAGCTCGCAGATGCCCTCGGGGTTGGGCGGGGTTTGCAGCACCTGCTGGGCCTTGAGGCCCCCGGGCCACCGGACCATGAATACCGACAAGTCCAGTGCCACCGCAATCCTGGAAGATCGATAGAACGTTTTAGACAAACTTCTCATCATTATTTAATATTTTCAAGTTGTGAGATTAAAAATAAAGCAGTTTTGATGCAAAAGTGCAGTTGCAGTGGGTATTGTTTTTAATTGCAACGTTTGTTGTTTTGATAATATTAATCCTAATAATAATTACATTATCTTAGTGTTTGTGTAGTTATTCTATTTGTAACGAAGATATTGATATAATTTTTATTTCCTCTAATGATTTTGCCTTTTATTTTACGATTGAAAAATATTTTCAAAATTTAAAAAAAAGAAAAGGATTCACGGATTTTGGTAAGTGTTTTCTTAGGCTAGTTTGTAAGTTTTTTCATGTAAATTGCTCACGTAAGCAGATTTATGAGCCAAATTACCAATGTAAACCAAAAGTCACTTAATTTATAGCAAGTTACTTACAGAAGCTGTTCTTTTGCGAGTTTTTTGACAGGTCTAATCGCATCCGCGCGAACTTCCAGCCTTCTCACAGCTTATAAAATCAGTTTGATAAGCTGAGAGACTTGCCGCAAGAAATGGTACAAAAATGCGCCATTGCGAGATTTCAAAAATTATAAAACTATTATTTACTTACACTTATTTAAGTTTCCAGAAAATGAGCATCCTTCTATTCAATTATCAGTCCAATCCTTTCTAATCTCAATTTTTCTGTTTTTAACATTACATATTTGAATTCCAACTCGATTGCTGTCAGGTTGCCGTCATTCGGATAAAATGAAAAAAAACTCCGATAATTTCCGCCTTTGACGGCACAAAAGCGCATGGAGAATTGTTAAATTAAAGCCAAATTCTATTTCAACACTTTATTTGGGCCTTTTCGTCTTTATTGACAAAATTGCGTAAATTTGTGAGGAGCAGATCGTTGTTGACAGAAAGCCGTCTTACCGCAAATAAATTTACAGATGTAAACGGTCGCATGAGCATTTACACAGGTTGAACTTCCCAACAACTTCCGTGAGCGTTAATTACCACAAGTTGGATGCATATGTGGGTAACTTGTCAAAACTTGGTAAACGCTCCTGTGGGTAACTTGTCAAAAACTTATGTTAAGTCGTAAATTTTACTTATGAGTGTAAACCTAGCCTTAGAAAATAGTAATCTACACTATATTATATATGTCTAATTTAAAACCTTGTTTTTAGCTGATGCTGAGGTTATCCGGCAAGATGACGGCATCGGGAGTCACTTGGTTCAGCACAGATATGCCCAGGGAAACTAATTTATTTATTTATTTATTGACGCCCTATTGGGCTTTTACATGTACATTACAAATTTCATTTATAACAACAGTAAAACCATAAAAAAATATTACAAAATATATAAATAAAGCATAGACTAAATAGAATAAATAAGGATATATCTAATGCAATTTTACTTGGATGACATTGGAGAACTCGTAGGTATGATCCATATACCTACGAGCAACAAAAACATTAAAAAAAATCAAAACACATTAATTTTACAATAACCTACTCGTTGTTTTCATCTAGAATATGAACAATAAAAAAACAAAACAAAATTTAAATAAAATAAAATGATTTCTCATTCATTATAATGAGAACTAATGAAGGGGATGTTCTTTTATGATGTGTTCTGTCGTTTCAATATTTGCACATTCACAAAATTCAGAAGCCTTTAGGCCCAACTTTTGCCTCACAATAGATGTACTTACATATCTCTTCTAATTCGTACTGCCTTAATAGTGGACGGGAAGGGAATTTCGCAGATGTACTTGTTTTTGGCATCATCGTACACCATAAGGAGGTTGTCCTGAGACCTTCGCACCACAAACAGCAGGTTGGTCCTGTACAGCATCTCGCACAGGGTCACATCTCCTATCTCATCTAAACCTGCAAACGGAACGGACGCAACAAATTATCATAAGAAATTCATCAATAATATGGATTATGGGCAACTCTAGGAAATATATACAATTCTTTTGCATCACAACAATGGACTAGCTAATTGCTAACCCACCGGTATGGGTTCCGCCGCCCTGGGAACCATTTATTGGACGACCAACACCCCTACCAAGTGGTTCGCTGCGCTTGGTGACTTAGCAGGGGTACCCAGGTTCATGAGGATTGTCTAGGTCTTGGCGGTGGATGCTTCTGTCCACTTATTTCGAGGCGGGCTGGTTCAAGAGACCGGTTGAGGTAGATCTTTTGACCTCTCCAGCCGGACTCTCTCGTCCCATTGCCGTGCACCGCAGCAGGAGGGATGGATTTATATGTTCGTCACTCCTGAACACATTGATCCCCAGATTCCTAAACACCACTCAAGAACTTTTCCTTCCCCGAACTTCTCCTTCCTTTCCCTAAAAAGATCTTCCACACAGCATCCCCAAAGATGTCCCAGGCTCTGAGGGAATTTTTTCCTCAGGGCCTCCTGTGTGGATATAACATAAAAAAAAATAAAAATAAAGGAAAATGGAAGAAAAATTTACAGGAACTGGGCACAACCCTATTGTTTCCCAACATGTAATCACCGAAAAATGACAAATTATAAACATTTTTCCTAACAAATGAAAACAAGTGTAAAAAAAAAACTTTGTAAACAAACAAAAAATCTTTTAACTCTTTCTTGCCGTTGCTTTGAACTGATTTGATATGTCCATAATTATTTCAATATCTCATTTATAAACATACTAAATGGAGATACGATTTGAGGTTTTCACGACCAAAAGTATTATTCAGGCTAAATAATATTAAGTGTTTATTTAGCCGAACGGAGCGATGAGTGCAATACACTCTGTCAAAAGCATACATCTATAAAATTGCATTAAATAATTACATTAAATAGAATATACAAGATAAGATATAAAATAAAACATAACATTAAACATATTTGGTACTTGTAAAGGAAGAAGGTAGCGCAAAATGCCATATTACCCCAAAAATGAATCACAATGTAAAATTAAAAATTCTTACCCCCGAAAAAATAAAAATATCCACCCGTGTTTTGTACCAATAAATTTTCAGCCCCTGGTTCTAGATGCGACGGAGATTCCCCTGGCAGAAACATCATGTACACTATGCACGCATTCAAAACCGCATTAGGATACGTTCATAAATCAACTTAGGATGTGTTCAAAAACCAACTGGCAAAACTAAACAAACTTTAAAATCAAAAGAATAATCGATAGAACAAGTGAGCTGGATGCCAGGTGCTTTGCGAACCAAGTTTTTTGTTTCAATCAAACATAAAAATTACGATTTTGGCGCCCCCTAAAACTGCCACACGGGGCAGGCACCCCTGTTTGCCTCCCCGTAGATCCGGGGCTGAAAAAAAGGTATGGGATTTCGCTCTTGCCACGATGCAATGATTTTATGATTTGACTTGTATGATGTACTTGGTGTAGAAAAATTTTCACAGGCGGCACATTAAGTTGGAATCTGCATTAGATACATTTCTGGGAGTTAGAAGTCTCTGTCAGTTTTGGTAATTTGATTTAGATGCCAGAAAGTACTCTAAAACCTCCTCCGTTTGAATGCTCTGAGTAACTATGGCAGGTGCTCTGAATTGAAGAGATTGAGGCAAATCTAATGTAGAAGTCAAAATTTTGGTTGGGAATTTTTTGTGCCGATAAATCGATAAACAATCTTCATTCTTGGGCGATTCAGAAATTTGACACAGGCACACCTAGTATTAGGCCCCAGATTTAAAGGTTTCTATTTTTTAAATACTAGAAATTTTAACATTTTTATTTTTATTTTCCAAATTATAAAAATTGTCTAAATTTTTATAATTTTCATCTTGTACTGAGCAAAATAGCAATTCTTTCAGCCCCAAAATATTTGGGATAACATAGTCACACTGACTGAAATTGATACCAGCGTAAAAGAAAATATGTATTAAAAAATTATCTAATAAATCTCCTGTGATATTACATAATGAATTATCGTTCTTTCACATTAAAGTTGGGAAGGGGTACAAAATATTGTAACTGTAAAATTATGATAGGTGTTGAGGTGAGGTACGGCACAATAAAGATTAAGAAACACTGATTTACTCTATAATAATACCACTGGATAGGTTTTTAACCTTCATCCACTTACTACGATGGCAGATTGGTGGTCTTTTTGAATTTCCAAGCACATTCCTCTCCAGAGTGCCGAGGGAGCGGAGAGAGGGGCGTGAATTCCCTAGTTACACTCCGGTAGATTGTGACCGAGTTTGATCAAGCCAGTCCCCCTGACAAATCAGTAATCGGTACAGCCAGTGGGGTTGGTACGGTAAGTCAGTCAATTCGCCGTTTAAATGAGGGTTTTTTAACCACTTCATCGACTAATCACATCATCGACTTGAAATGAAAGTAAATATATAATATTTCCTTGTTTTTTGCTATTGTTTTAATTTCGTAATATTTTCAATTGTGCATAAAACTTTTTCTCCGCATTTCTTACCAGTTTTTCTGTCTATCCTTGACCTTATAATTTCCTCCCTTGCAAAATCTAACGCTGGGTTGTTCATTTTTGATCAGGTATCATCTGTACATCATTGATGCAACCGGACAGTGGCTGGGTCTCACCCAGGCGTCATAAGTTCAATTCCTCAGCTAGCTAAATCCTCCATCAAGACGCAAGCAACATTTTCCACTTAATATGGTGGTAGTAGATTTATATTCAATATTGTCAGGTTATTTAAAACCTGGGAATGTTTGTCTTTCTTTAAAAAAAAAATTGTGTGCAGTTCACACGCAGAAGTGATACCTTTAGAAAACTAAAGAAGACAAGAGTGGCGAGGCTAAGAAGCACCGTATAAAGAGGAGACCGATTAGACTATCTCGTTCTCTCGCAGGCTAAATCCTATAGACATATGTGTTTGTCTTTTTTTAGTGTCGCTTTTTCGTTTCATCGAATTTCAAATCACAACGGTACTAAAGAAGTTTTAACTTCAAAAATCGCTCAATTCCTGTCCGATTTGGATGATGGATCATGAGTGAAAGTGTGACTTAAGAAGGCATGGGCAGATGAAGGTTAAAAATACCCATCCATTAGGGATGGGCCCGAAACTGACCATTTTCCAAAAATAAATAAAAACATATATTTTCCCTTCGGTGAGAAGAATACAGAGTTGTTATTCTACAAAGGTTGTATCATTTCATATCTGAAAACATTGAACTTGCCTTTGTCATGATGTAGTGAATCATGCAATAATGATTTAATATTTTTTGTCTGTTGTGGAAATTTTGCATGTTGGTATTAGTGTTGAAGGCAAGTAACTCACTATAATTTGTTTTTTCAGCTAGGGGATCTACGTTGTAAATTCTGAGGCCTGTGTCCATACAGCATGTGAAACATCCTGAAATACAATAAAAAAGAATGAATAAAATATTATGGTACTTGTTCTAGACATGTATTAGTTTCAGAAGAGATTGAATGTCATTATTCGGGTGGGGTTATGAGCAAGACGGTCGAAATCTTTCCGTAGCCAAACGAAATGGTGACGGAAGCTGATAAGACCACATGGATAGTTCAATGTCATGGAAAAGCTGCCATGTTTGGAGATGACCTCCAAGACTAGATGATTTGTCGTATTTAAATCTAGGTAGGAAGTGACGACAATGATTAAAAGGTTAAATTCAAATTTTGAGAACAAAGGAAGCTATGAATATTGAAGCAATAAGTGTCCAACAGACCTTGGTCTTGGTTGAAGCGGAGACTCAGAACTCCACTTCCTCTTCTTGCTCGCGCCATCACTTCTGGTGCCTTCATTTACTTCCAACATATGTCATGAACTATTTAATTCCCCCGTTTTATGCTGCGATTAACGTCGCGGACTATGTTTATTACGCACTTTCATTGTGTGCACTCGGAGATTCGTGACAAACAGCTGATTTAAAAAGATCAAAACAAACTGAGGTTGGCTACGCGAGGATTTGCAAATATTTTCACCGGGGATACCAGCAAACAAAAATACGATCCCCCATTTCAAAATTCGTAAGAATATCAGGAATATGTGTTTTTACGGGGCGCGTTGGTACTTTTTTCATTATTTTACGTGAAAAAACTAGGTAGGTACCTACATATTTAACGCGAACAAAGAAAGATTAATAATGTCCATAAAGATGACAATAAACAAACATTGACGGCCTTCGTGGTCGAGGGGAAAGGCTCTTGTTTCGTAATCGAAGGTCGCGGGATCGATCCCGGCATGCGCAATAAATTTTATTTGATTAACTTGTGTTATTTCACAATTAATTCTTAAATTTATATAAAAGTTTAAAAATAATATTATATACTTAGTACATTTGCGGCAAGTTCCAGAGTGGAAAATACTCCTAGTATCGCTTTGGTGTAAGACCACCATTTAGAATTTATTTAAAAGAATATTTTAGAATTTTAATTTAGGCGTTGCTTGGAATGGATTTAGCTCCATTTTGGTGACCAGATCTGAATAGCCAGGTACTTCTCCACCTTCCTCTTCCCCAACTTTTTCCCCTTCCCAATAACTTCAGTCTCACAACATACCCCGATTGGGGATACCAGAATCGTACTGGCTCCAGACAGGAGCAACTGGGACTCTCGCGAGGTATTCACATCTAAAAAAATCGAGTGCAGTTCACACCGGTAGAAGCGAAACTTCACCAAAACAATCTCAAACAATAGGAACCTTAAAAAGTGATGTTACAATCAAAGCGGCCAATGCGGCCAGCGCGACGCTTCGTATGTACTGTTCGTAGGAAAGGTTTCATTCTATTTAATTCTCTCGCAGGCTAAATCCTATAAATGTATGTGTTTGTCTCTTTTTGTGCCATTTCCGTTTCATCCAGTTTCAAATAACAACGGTGCTAACGGTACAAACGGCGTTTCACTTCAAAAATAATTTAAAAAACAACGGATTTTAAAGCCACCCGTACACTTTCATTCATTTCTTCAATACTATTGGATTTCAAACATTTGAAATAATCATTCAACAGTGCAAAATGTTTGTGTTGATATTCTAAGGATGGGTTGTTTAAAAAAATTTGATGGATTCATCAAATATTTCAAGTTGATTTTCACGTTCTGTGTAGGTTCTATTCAAGTTCTGTTATTATATCGTTGTAGGACAGCTGCTTCACAAAACTGAAATAATCACAGAACTTGAATAGAACTTACACAGAATGTGAAAATTAACATCAAATATATGATGAATCCATCAAATTTTTTGAAACAACCCGTCCTTATTGTTTTTGCAGGCCACTAAAAAAAGAAGAGAAAAAAAACTTTATCTCGCCTACCCGCTTTAATTTAAGAATCAAGGTCTTTCTGAATTCGAACAGCTGTCAAAAATAATGACACACTTATTAAAAATTATATGAAAAAATCGTAAAGAAGATGGAAAAAATTGTTGTTTCGTAGATAAATAATCAATTAAAAGAATGTGGGACTCGATTGCTTTTTAAATTATCCCATTGTCAAGTTAACTGCCTGCTAAAAAAATAACAATTTGAATGACCCGCAAGTAAAGCGAGAAATATTTTTCTCTGCATTTTGCGTAGAACTTGACAGTTTTGTAATGTCATTTCTTTGGCATTAAAATAGCAGTGTTAAAGAAATAATCTATTACCGGCGTAAAAATGAGGGAGGAAATAAAATCAGTGACACACACCGAATTTAAATGGCCACATTCTTTACGGGTGGTTGGAAGGTAATAATATTTTATTAATTTATTTTAAATGTACCCAACAGGCAGGAGTTAAGACAACTACAAAGAAATAACCAAAAAAAATACCAATCATCCAGTTTCGGTGTATATGTAAAAATAAAACAAATAAAAAATGAATTCACAATTAAAAAAAAATTTGAAACAACAGCGAACAGTCTCGGCAAGTCTCAGTTTGAAACGATTATGAGAATGATTTCGCCAACATACGCGGTCTGCACACCAAACTAACTCCCGTCCACCACCACTTTTTCTCCCAAAATCCCCATCTCTTCCTTACGGAAACTCAGATTGCCGAAGCCCCCCATTAGCGGAGAAGTAGCTGTCTGTTCGCAGATTCTTCAATAGTGACCAGCTGCTAACCCTCAAACAAAAACCTGCAAATCTCAAGCCCAACAATTGCATTTGGGAGCCATCAATATGGGGGCAGGAGCCCCAAAATACTTGATTCGAAGAGATGGCAAACAGACCGATCGTCTTCTCTTATGCACAGAGGCATGCTGAGTCAGTTCTACCAGTATTTTATATGAATACTGCACAAAAATCCCAACTGCTCCCGTCTGGAGCCAGTGAGACTATGGCATCCCCAATTGGGGTTTGTGTGAGGCGGAAGGTAGTGGGGTGGGGAAGGAGATGGGGAAGAGGAAAGTGGGAAGTACCTGGCTATTCAGATCTGGTCACCAAACACGGCCAAAGCCATTCCGGTAAAGCTTATCGGCGCCGCCTCGACTCAAATCTGAACCTGCCTTCACTATGTTCGGTCTGATACGTTGTCATACAAACATTCTTGTCGGCACGCCTGCGCCAGTCGGCCGCCCATGCGCCGACTAATCAGAAAACCGAAACCCGCTTTGTTTTTGTTCGTACATTTATATATACAAAACGTAACTGGCTATGAGAAAAAGAGGGAAAGAAAATGTGTGCTCGCACCTCTCTCTCTTGCCCCTACAGTAATATACGAAACGTAACTCTCTCTCTTTCTATCTTCACTAACTTATATCTATCTCCCTCTCAACTTTCGTTCGCCTCACCCGGTTACACTTTTCGTAACGCTCTCGTCACGCATTCACCAGCTTACTTCTCAAGTCAAGCGTGCGTAAAGAAGTTTTACTTTTTAAGTAAAACTTCTTTATTCTTTGTAAAGTCCCCCTTTATTTCCGAAATTTGCCATAAAACACTTTCAAATCACCCTTCTCCCACACGAGCAGAATTTCCACTGCTTGAAGTTAAAAATGTGTTTTTTTTTCAGGGCTTGCGAACCACCGATCCCCGAACATTTTACGGAGGTCCTGAAGGCGAAGGGGTACCCAACATGCGGCTGCGGTAGGCATCCCCACGAACCCCAGCTAAAGAGGTACCAGGCCCTCGCCGACAGACACAAGGAACTCTGCGATGAGTATGGGATCGTTATTAAAGGGGTAAGCTGGTTCAATTTATTTCAGCTGTGTGTTTATGCGATTGATAAAAATTGCAATAGTTGGAACTTCAATCGACTCATCAATATCTAGGGGTCGTTTGTTTCAACGGTTGCTATAGAAAAAGTAAGAGAAAGAGAAATTGCTAAAGTTAAATATCATAAAAAAGCGTTTTTAAATTTAACCGCCTGTTTTACGTCACTTTTAACTTCTGCTGTTACTTTCCGAGGGTCATCTGTTTCAATGGTCGCTAGAGTAAAAGCCATAGTGAAAGAAATTGCTACTGTTAAATATCACAAAAATGCGTTTTTAAGGGCCGTCTGTTTCAACGCTCACTACAGTAAAAGTAAAACAAAAAGCAGTTACTTAAGTTAAATTTCACAGAAATGCGTTTTTCAATCAATTTGACTGCTTGTTTTACGTTACTTTTAACTTTTGTTTTAACTTTCCGAAAACCGATAGTTACTCTAGAGTTACTCCGCCATATTGGCATATTTGACAGTTCTGTTCGAGGGAAGCTACGAAATTGCGCGCTTCAACATTCAGTAATCATGATAAATATTGTAAAAGACGATGAATTCCTCATTCAATATGTCTTGCAGCGAAATCCAAAAACATTTTGACCCCGCATTAATAATATGGTCATTTGGGACGATCCCGAATTTTTGGCGTCAAATTTGTTATGCATCAAATGCAAGGACACATTATAACTACTGGAAGGTAAATTCGCCACCAATTCATTCAACTTCGAGATTTTTTTGTCCGAGAAATTGCTGGCCTTGACTCTGTAATAATAAAATGTAAGCATATTAACAGAACGTATATTAAAGCCATGTCATTAAACAAGTAAAACAACATAGTTTTACATATTCTGCCATATTTATAGTTGAATTAACGAAGAACGGGAAACAAAATGCGGCCGGATGTTTTGACAGTTCCTCTGAATTCAGTTTATGGTGTGGCCGCACCAAAAAATAATGCGGTGCATTTTTTCACGTAATTCCGGGGAATATTCTGCTTTTTAGACTGGCCACACTGACAACTATTACTTTAGCGAAAATACACTTGAAACAACGCGCGGTCCAATTTAACGTCCTCGTTACTTTAAAAGACAGTTAAAATTTAACTTTAAGACACGATTTAACTTTCTGTTGAAACAGACGTCCCTAAATCAATTTAACCGCCTGTTTTACATCATTTTTAACTTTCGCTTTTACTTTCTGAAAACCGATGCTAGAGTTACTCGACCATGTGTTGACACATTTGACAGTTCTGTACACACGACACGAAACAAAATACAGCCAGATATTGTGACACATTTTGACAGTTGTTCTGATTTTCAAATTTAATTTACGGTGTGGCCGCACCAAAAATAATGTATAGCGTTTTTTTTTTACATGTTTTCGAGGAATAATCTGCTTTTTAGACTGGCCACACCAACAATAATTACTTTAGCAAAAGTAAGCATGAAACAGCGCGCTGTCCTATTTAACATCCTTGTTATTTTAATTGACGGTTAAAATTTAAATTTAGTTCATAATTTAGCTTTCTGTTGAAACAGACGGCCCCGAAAATCTATAGTTACTCCGCCATTTTGACATATTTTACAGTTCTGTCGGAGGTAAGGTACAAAATTGTGCGCTTCAACATTGATTATTTATCGTGATTAATATTATAGAATATGATGATAGTGACGATGCATTCCTCATCCTATATGTCTTGCAGCGAAAACAAAAAAAAAATTAACCCTACGTTAATAATATGGTTACTTGTTATTTGTAACGATCCCGAAATTTTGGCGCGGTATCGCATGCCGAAAGATCTCGTTAAATTTGTGAAACAACAAATTCGAAGAGATATTGCAACTGGAATGAAAATTATATTTTTCCGTGTAATATCATTGTTTATTTTTTAATACTCTTGCAAATATGTTTATAGAAGCAAAGCTTTTGACAGTTGTAATTTTCAAATTTAATTTTCGGTGTGGCCACACCAAAAAATAATGCGGTGCGTTTTTTCACGTAGTTTTGATGTATATTCTGCTTTTTAGACTGGCCACACTAATAACTTTTTTGGTCAAGGTTCGTAGAAAATGCATCAAGGTTAGCTCATCGAGGGGGTAGAGCGGTGATTGGCTAAAAAATTCGTGACGTAACTTGAAGTCCATGTTCCACTGGCAGATTTGAATTAACTGCAATGCAAGGGGCAGTGTTTTACTTCAAGTTATGTCATGTGTTCGAAATTTCGAAAGCGTCCCGACGAGTTTTTTTCGAAAAAGGCCCGTATGAGCTAAACTTTCTATAAAACAGCGCGTGGTCCTATTTAACAACCTTGTTACATTAACACTGGAAAAACCGAGAACTGCTCCATACCTATGAAGACCACGACCATCATTTTGACGGCTGATCATTTATTTCAAACTGGGAGACGGGAATGGGTACCGCCGCCCCGGGAACCATTTGTTGGATAACCAACACCTCTGCCATAGATCATACCAAGTGGTTCGCTACGTTTGGTGACTTAGCAGGGGTGCCCGGGTTAATGGGGAGAGGTTTGCCTAGGTCTAGGTGGCGTGTTTGCCCACATGCTTACAGCCTTACTGAAAAACGTCGTGAAAATTTTATTCAATTGTTAAACGACCGTGCATGTGAAAACGTTAGGTACTAATTAAAAAATTACAGAAAATTGTTCATGGAAAGATATACGAGGTTTGTTCAAAAGAAAAGGTGAATTTTGAATTTTCGCAGGCTGTGTACATTCGATTATCGATTTTTTTTGTTATGTTGGTACACATATGTTTGTCATATGTTGGCATTATCAGAGCATTATTATCATTAGCAGTAAACACTTCTGGAATGCGCTTTTCGGTATGGCCATCAGCTCGTTCTTCGATTTTGACTTTATCTCATCAATTGTGGCAAAACGCTTTCCTTTCATTGGTCTCTTCAGTTTCTGGAATAGGAAAAAGTCGCAGGGAGCCAAATCTGGTGAATACGGTGGTTGAGGCATGATTGCGGTGTTGTTTTTGGCCAAATAATCACAATCACAAGCATTGATGTGTGAGCTGGTGCATTATCATGATGCAAAATCCATGATTTGTTTTTCCACAATTCCGATCGTTTGAGCCGTATTGCTTCACGCAAACGTTGCATAACTTCCTTGTAGTATTCCTTATTAACCGTACGAACTGTTGGCAAGAACTCATGATGCACCACGCCATTGTAATCGTAGAAAACAGTGAGCAAAACCTTTACATTTGATTGAACTTGGCCTGTTTTTTTCGGTCTTGGCTCTTCTGGCCGCTTCCATTGGGATGAGTTTCTTAGATCAGTGAATGCTCTATTATTTACACACCCGGCTCACACACATCTTCAAAGGGATTGGAAAATTGTTCATAAAATGAAACCCATTAGTGTATTATTAGTATTTACAAGACGAGTGGTGCGTCGGCTCTATTAGCGGGCCCATTGAATCACGATAGAGTTCCAGTTCGGTTCCCGCCGATACTATTCCTGGAGGTAGACTAAACGCTGACGCTGGTAGTGACGACTCCATGACTAAAGACCCTTCGGTTCGAGGAAGTAAGGTCATGATTAGTCACAGTCTGGAAATCTGGAAATTAGAAGTCCGGGAAATGAGGAAACACCGTTTTTTTGTAAATTTTTCTAGTGACTAACTAACTATTTGAGGAGGAAACAATGTCAATAAGAAAGAAGCCGCGGATGAGCGGTTAAGAATAGTTAGTGTAGAATAGCATAATTGTTAGCTGACGGGGTTATAATGTCAATAAGAAGGTAGCCCTGGACGAACGGTTGATAAGAGTTAAATGAAAAATACCTATATCGGTAGCTGACGGGTTACAATGTCAATATGAAAGGTAATTGTGGACGAATGGTTAAGGATGGTTAAGTGTAGAATAGCACATGATCGGTAGTTGACGGGGTTACAAGAATAAATAGAGGTCAATAAGAAGGAGCCGTGGACGAACGGTTGAGATAAGAGTTAAATGAAACATACCTATATCGGTAGCTCACGGGGTTATGAAAGGTAGTTGTGGACGAATAGTTAAGGATGGTTAAGTGTAGAATAGCACATGATCGGTAGTTGACGGGGTTACAAGAATAAATAGTGGTCATTAAGAAGGAAGTGATTCAATTCAATTCAATTCATTTTATTCACTTTAAAAACATTACAAAATTAAAATTTCAAATGGTTTTTAAAATAGAGAAAATATTAAGATTAAAGCATATTTAAACAATTTAAATAATATAAACAATTCAAACAAATTATACAATATAAACATCAATGAATAATTTAAAAATCAATGAAGGACAATCATTCTAACAGTAATAAAGCTTGCTGTCTAAACTGTGCTGCATTGATGCTAAACATGTCGATATTCAAAGTGATTCTATTTAACAACAAGACTGCTCTCCCGACTGGCATAACCATTGGCAAGTTAGTTCTGCAAGCCGGGAGATAAAACAGTCTATGCTGTCGGTGACGGAGATAACCACCGGGAACATAGAAACTAATGCTCTCCATAATAGCCGAGTTTTCGAACCGTCCACGAATCATTCTGAAGAAATGTGTTATAATGAGCACACCCCTTCTGATCCGTAGACGGTTCATAGCGAGCATGCCCAAGAGAAAGTCGGTAGGGTAGAGCCACGGGTAGTAGCCGTACTTCCTCAGGTAAAGAAATCTCAGAAATTTCTTCTGAAACTTCTCCAACATGAGGGAATACTTCACTTGGTGTGGGCTCCAAACCACCGAAACACTCTCAAGCCTACTTCTAACCAAAGCACTGTATAGTACTGTGAGAACCCGGGTGTCTCTGAAATTTCTCGCAGTACGATGATACATAGTGATGGATGAGCGGTTAAGAATGATTAAATGTAGAATATCATATAATCGGTAGCTGATGGGGTTACAATTTCAGTAAGAAGGAGGCTAAGGAGAAGAGGATACGAAGTGTGGAAAAGCACATAACCAACCGGTAGTTGACGGATTTAAAATGTCAATATGAAGGAAGCCATGGACAGGAGGTTAAGAATAGCGTGGAAGAAATTAAAATTACTGTAACAAACTGCCTACGTGTACAAATTAAGTTTTAAACAAAAAATTGAAATTATCTCTATACAAAACACACTCATCTACTGTATGTTTGTTTATAGATGATTTAAGGCAAGTGTTATTAATACTTAGGAACGCAAATGCAATAGTTTTAGGTGACATAAATTGAAATACGAGGTTTGTTCAAAAGAAAAGGTGAATTTTGAATTTTCGCGGGCTGTGTACATTCGATTATCGATTTTTTTTGTTATGTTGATACACATATGTTTATCATATGTTAGCATTATCAGCCATTTTGGATTAGTGGTTTGTTTTTGACAACTGGATAGGTTAGTCACGTTTTTGTGTGTTCTTCGATTTTTGCGAAGTTTGTTCCAAAATTGCTAAATTTTGAGCAAAAGCAACGTCGCATTTGAATGACGTCAACGACGATCCAGATTTGCTCAAAAGGGTCATAACTCGTGATGAAACGTGGGGATTTGGTTGTCACGTCAAAACCAAGGCCCAATCATCCCAATGGAAGCGGCCAGAAGAGCCAAGATCGAAAAAAGCAGGCCAAGTTCGATCAAGTGTGAAGGTTTTGCTCACTGTTTTCTTCGATTATAATGGCGTGGTGCATCGTGAGTTCTTGCCAACAGGTCATATGGTTAATTAGAAATACTACAAGGAAGTTATGCAACGTTTGCGTGAAGCAATACGGCTCAAACGATCGGAATTGTGCAAAAACAAATCATGGATTTTGCATCACGATAATGCACCAGCTCACACATCAATGCTTGTTCGTGATTATTTGGCCAAAAACAACACCGTAATCATGCCTCAACCACCGTATTCACCAGATTTGGCTCCCTGCGACTTTTTCCTATTCCCGAAACTGAAGAGACCAATGAAAGGAAAGCGTTTTGCCACAATTGATGAGATAAAGTCAGAATCGAAGAACGAGCTGATGGCTATACCGAAAAGCGCATTTCATATGTGTTAACTGCTAATGATAATAATGCTCTGATAATGCCAACATATGATAAACATGTGTGTATCAACATAACAAAAAAAATATCGATAATCGAATGTACACACGGCCTCCGTGGTCCCGAGGCAAGACTCTCGACTCACAATCCGAAGGTCGCGGGTTCGAACCCGGCGTGCGCAAATAAATTTTATTTGATAAATTTGTGTTATTTCACAATTTATTCATTTAAAATAATATATAGTATATTTGCGGCACGTTCCAGAGTGGAAGATACTGTCAGTATCGCCCTGGTGCAAGACCACCATTCAGAATTGAAACGTTGCTTGAAATGGCTTTAGCCGTGTTTAGTGACCAGATCTGAATAGCCAGGTACTTCCCCACCTTCCTCTTCCCTATCTCCTTCCCCTCCCCACTACCTTCAGCCTCACAACATACCCCAATTGGGGATGCCATAGTCTCACTGGCTCCAGACGGGAGCAGTTGGGACTCTTGTGCGGTATTCATATAAAAAAAAAAAAAAAAAACACAGCCTACGAAAATTCAAAATTCACCTTTTCTTTTGAACAAACCTCGTATATCGCACGATTATATATCAAACAATAAAGATAACTCCCAATAATATGGCAGAAATGAATTATGTATCGTGTATAAAGTCTTACACTAGAAATGTCAATGGGCAACCCTACTGTTTATATATATATATATATAATTGTTAAGTTAAGAAATATTTTAAATATGAAAATAATAAAAAATGTGAACAATGCCGTTGTTCACTCTTAGCTTATCTACGGAATTATAGGTTGGGGAGGATCTTACAGAAACAATCTTAACTCAGTAAATCATCAAAAGTAATCCTAAGGCTAGCTTTACACTCGTAATTAAAAATTACGGATTACGTAATATTTTGACAGGTCACTCCCAGGAGCGTTTACATATGAATCTGACTTGTGGCAATTAATGATCACGGAAGTTTTTCGGAAGTTCGACCTGTGTAACTGCTCATGCGACCGTTTACATCTGTAAATGTATTTGCGGTAAGATGGCTTCCTTTCAACAACGACATGCTACTGTCAAATTTACGCGATTTTGTCAATAAAGACGAAAAGGACCAAATAAAGTGCTGAAATAGATTTTGGCTTTAATTAAACAATTCTCCACGCACTTTTGTGCCGTCAAAGGCGAAAATTAATGGATTTCTTTCATTTTATTCGAATGACAGCTACCTGACAGCTGCCGACTGCAACCGACTTCGTATTCAAATACGTAATTTAAAAAACAGAAACATTGAGATTAGAAAGGTTTGGACCGATAATTGAATAGAAGGATGCTCATTTTCAGAAAACTCAAATAAGTGGAAATAAATACTAGTTTTATAGGAAAAAAATCCAATAAAAACAAATGTCTTTTGGTTTTTGACATTTCGCAACGGCGCATTTTGGTACTATTTCTTACAAAAGGTCCCTCAGCTTATCAAATTGATTTTATAAGCTGTGAGAAGGCTGTAATTTCGCGCGGACGCGATTAGACCTGTCAAAAAACTTCCGGGAGAAGAAGTTCTGTAACATGCTTTAAATTACGTTAAGTGACTTTTGGTGTCGTTTACATTGGTAATTTGGCCATAATTCACTTACACGAGCGAATTACGGGAAAAAAATTACGAATGTAAAGCCAGCCTAAAGAAATCTACCTTCTCAACAGAATCACCTTTTAAAATTATAAAAATGTGTGAAGAAAAAAATAAGAAAGAATAATAAGAATTTTACAAACTAATGAGAAATGGAAATCAATTTATTACACCTAATTTTAAAACAACTCAATTGCAAAACCATTATATTTACCAAGACAAAAAACTATAATAAACTCCCTTCTGCATTGCGCTGTATCCAATCAGAACAAATAAATAAAGTTAAATAACATTGTTTAACTTTATTTATTTGTTAACTTGTATTAAAAAGTAAAAAAAAAATACAAAACATATTAAAACATACAATCTAAGTAAGAATCGTGGCTCCCTTATCAGACACAAGAGCTCCCCTTTTCTGATAAGCTATTATTAGCTAATATTTTATAAAATGTAACTCATATTCTTTAAATAACAATAAAAAAATAGTTAAGTGTAGAATAGATTATAACCGGTAGGTGATGGGGTTACAATATCAATGTAAGAAGGAAGCGGTGGACAGAAGATTAAAAATAGTTAAGTGTAGAATAGTACAATCAATTCTGAATTATGATCTTTCACCAGGGCGATGTTGGAAGATCTACCAATCTTGCTGTAGGTAATTCATAATTTTTTCGACGAATTTATCAATTAATTTTGAAGGTGTAACGAACGTTTTGATCTTTGGATTTGGAATTCGAAATAAGATATGAATATATATGAATTCTCTGTATTCAAAACAGAGAGCGTTGTTTATGAAAAATCATATAATTATAGCGTAATAAAAATTAATATTGCATTACTATCAATGAGGTTATCACGATATAATTCATTATTTCCCAAAAGCCGATAAGCATCAGTCATTCCACAGTTCCACAATGTGCACATTGGATCGTGGAAAAAATATGACAAGTGTTTTAAATTCCACATTACTTTTTAAAATTACAATTCCTTGAAAACGAGATTACGATCGCTCTCGAACCCAGACGGTGACATTCGTTCCGAGAATGACATTTTTAAATTAACTGTAACTGTAGCTATTTTTTCTTGAATTTGAAAGCATTTAACTCTCCACCACACTATCGACTAAAATCTAGTAAAAGTATTGGGTAAATATTCCACTGATTCTAATCACCGTACGATGCACAGATTTTGGAAATGACACTTTATTTCAACTTAATTTTCAAGAAACAACAAACTTAATATTCAAGAAATAACTAATTACGTTTGGTTAGATGGTTAGAAACCAAATTAATATTCAATAGATCAAATAGAAACAAACTTAATATTCAAGAAACGGTTCCATGCCAACTGAAAATAAAGTCAACTCAACACCTCCTTAAAAAGTCATTAAAAGCTATGAAAAAAATAATTTTAAATTGTCCAATAACCCTAACCTAACATAACCTATTTAACCAATTTTTTGTATACATTTTTTTATCACTCTAAATGGCTTATCTGAGATGGTTCTGAGTTGGTTTCATTCCGAGTTGTCCGGTCACCTCAAGAAACAACCAATTATGTTTGGCTAGGTGGTTAGAAACAAACTTAATATTCAATAGAAATTCAATACAAACAAACATAATATTCAAGAAACAACCAATTACGTTTGGCCAGATGGTAAAAATGAATTAAATTACTTTTTTATTTAACCAAAGTTCAAAAAATTTTTTTTTCAATAGTGTTGAGGGCCGTTTAATTTTAATATATTATAATACCCCCTTGATTTCCAGTCTAACACACAGTGGAATGACTTGAAACATTTATCGATTTCGAGAACACGACTTTTACATTTTCCTGAAGTTGTGAAGATGTTTTTTAAAAAGATTTTCCTTAGTCTGTATTATTCTATATCGGTATCATATGACGTATTTTTATATTCATTCTGTTAATTCATCTAAGGATCTATGAAGCATTTGAACAACAGAATGCGCCTTTCGAATAAAGAATTATTTTGATGAAAACAAATAACTTTGTGTACACCACTATTTAATTAACAATATCAACATGTTTCGAAAACTATGTTTTCTTCGTCAGGATAATAAGTTAATAAAAAATAACAAAAGACAAATAAGGACAGACAAATTAGAACATAAACAAAATATTAGAAAGGAGAGGTGATTAATTACTTGAAATATCATAAAAAAAAACAATTATATAAAATAAAATATAAAAATTATTTTAGAATGGGTAAAAAATTACATTAACATAATAAAAAAATCTTATAAAACAAAACAGGAAGTCTAAATAACAAAATAAATTATCTTATCTTTCCATTGACTTTGTCTATTATTTATAATTATGTTGTCCATGTCTATGATCATTGTTTTTATCTATTATTTATAATTAGTTAGTAAACCCTGAAGAAGTGAGCTTAGCTCACGAAACATGTTGGTTTTGTAAACAATAAAAGTGGTAAAAACTAGGTTTATTTTTAATTTTGAATTAAAATGGTGCCATATAATATGTTTGCTATTAAATTTTAATAATAATACCTCTTTCCATTGGATCACTGACCCTGACACTTTGAAACTAGAGTTATTCATAACCTTAAAAAACGACCATCAGTTTTCTTTCCACACATATTTTTAAATCGCTTGCTTTTAGATCCGCGTATAAAATTATCCCAAGGAATTTAGGTTCCTCGGTTTTGAAACTTGACTTTTTTCACTTTGGTGGTCTTCCGCAAATAACTTTCAATCCCCTTACAGCAAAAGAGTCTAATTTAAGGGCTTGTCAAAATGATTTGCGACCGTTTAATAATATCTGAGCATCTTTGTCGACGGCTTTACGAGATCTTCTTTCTTCGGGGAAGACCATTTTTCAAACCCCACTCTTTGAACTCACATGCTGGAAGATTCGAAGCCGGGACGTTGACTTGGTGACAAATGGCCGTGCAAAATAAGCTAACGTACACCTATGTGCCAAGAACACTGTATCAGAAAAAAAATAGTTAAAAATTTGTGCAGTTGAAATTTAAATTAATTAATTACCGTTTCTGAAAAAGTTGAAAATTGTTTGGTGATAAAATGTTTTTGTCGTTGCTGAAACTGATACCACCATTCAGAATTGAAACGTTGCTTAAAATGGCTTCAGCTACGTTTGGTGACCAGATCTAAATAGGCAGATGATTACTATCTTCCTTTCCCCATTCTTTCGAATACAAACAATATATCCCAATCGGGGGTGTCTTAGTTCCAATGTCCGAGAAGTTGCGACTCTAGAAAAAGACCCTCACTTATTGCAGAATCGTTTCATACTTACCCTTCTGTTATTTTTGACTATTGATATGGCCTGACTCAATTATTTGACTTCATTGATCGTACTGTCTTCTTCGGGCGTCCCCGACTTCTTCTACCATTCACGTTAGCAGCATATATTCTCCTTATTTCATATTTTTTCCACACAAGAGGCAAACATATCTATATGTTTAGGAAATGAAGTAAATGAAAGGAAAGTTCTGAGAAGGAAGAAGGTATGAGGGGTGGGTTGGAATCTGGGGTCAGTGTGTTCAGGTGTGACGGACGTATGATTCCATCACTGCGGTGCAAGGTGATGGGTCGAGAGAGTCCGGCTGGAGAAGTCAAAGGGTCTCCCTCAACCGGTCTCTCCCGACCCGACTCGCCACAGAAGGTGGGCATCATCCACCGCCTAGAACTAGACAAACTTCACCCCATGAATGTCGTCCCTGCTAAATCACCAAACCGTACTTTCGCTTCTTACACTCCTTGCATCGTTCATTTGTTCCTAAGTGTTCCTTTTATTCCAACTTATTACACTAACATCAGCCATTCTTAACTTAACATTCTTTTCGAATCTCCACATTTTTCACACAAGATTTTATCACACGTACGTTCTATAGAATTCAATCTACTTTGTCATTTCTTCGCCAGGTCCTTGCCTCCCTGCCATGCAATACATCGGGGAAGGTACCAGAGCTGTATTGGCGACTGCTAGTCTCGCTTCTCTAATAAACATAATAATTTTTTGATATTCCTGTACCTTATACCGATACGTTCCTTAACACAATAATGCTGCAGCTCTTTCAAAATACGAGCTACCCAATGAACGTAGGTCTGTTTCGTCCAAATGAAAAAAAGTAGTCATTTTCTTGCAACTCTCTCACACATCGCCGTAGACCCCTACAATACTACTAGCCGTTACGATAATTTTGAAAGTAGTATCAAGGATAATTTTGAATTGTGCGTGAATTCCAAGAAGTCAAAAACATCAATGTCAATTTTTTTATTAATCATTAACGCCATTATGGGCTTTTACATACAAAATTACATTTTTATGATTTAGTGCATACTAGTGTGTTTAAATAACAAAGATAACATAAATAGGTTTTACACATGGTACATAGAAGTAAAGATGGTAGGTAAAAAGTAAAACGTTATACAATAAGAGAGATTATAATAATAAGGTTTGGAACATAAATTAAAAGATATGAGATGAAAAAGTACGAGATGTACTTACAAAAAACTAATACAATTCAGCTTAAAATATTTATACATATTATTAATAAGACCTGAAATAAAACAAAGTGTAATGAATAAGAGCTAGTCAGTATTAGGGTATAAACAAACAATTATACCTGTTTATTACTACAAATAGAACAGAAAAAAAATATATAATAAAATAAGTTTATATTTTACTGGTAAAGTTTGGAAATATTTAAGAAAATAGAAATATTAGAGAAAATATTTTATGAAAAGAACAAAAAAATAATAAAAGTTAATTATTAGCAGATAAAGTCGAGATTAGTTGACTTTTGAAACATTGAAAACTGTCAACACTAAATATATCTATAAATTCGCAGTATTTATTCGCAAGGTTTCTTGGAATTGGCGAGTAAATAGAGTAATTAGTATTGATTTTATAGTTGCATTTAAAAATATCATTGCTACGAGTTTGTCTGGCAGGTATGTTAATGCAAAGACAATGCTGTGATAGTCTTGCTTTTGTTCTTAAACGTATAATACTGCATCTCTTTCTTACACACTAAATAACAACAATCGAAAATGAGACGAACGGTGAACGTATTTTTTTTATATGAATACCGCACAAGAGTCGCAACTGCTTCCGTTTGGAGCCAGCATCCCCAATTGGGGTATGTTGTGAGGCTGAAGGTAGTGTGGAGGGGAAGGAGATAGGGAAGAGGAAGGTGGGAAGTACCTGGCTATTCAGATCTGGTCACTAAACACGTCTAAAGCCATTTCAAGCAACGTTTCAATTCTGAATGGTGGTCTTACCCCAGGGCGATATTGATAGTATCTTCCACTCTGGAACATGCTGCAAATATACTATATATTATTTTTAATTAATAAATTGTGAAATAACACAAATTAATCAAATAAAATTTATTTGCCACGCCGAGACTCGATTCCGCGACCTTCGGATTGCAAGTCAAGAGCCTTACCGCTAGACTACGCCGGCCGTCAAATGTCTGTGTGTATATCGGCCGTGAAATGTCTAATGCGTATGTCTGCACCCCCCAAAGGAAACATACAATCATTATCATACATATCCCTCGTTCGTACAAAGAAAATTAAATGCGATTTCCGTAGCAAAAAAAGTAGTACTTTGGAGGAAACAGACACACGTGCATTGTGTGTCTCATCTTTTGTCTCACCATTATGTAATGTGTAAGAAAGAGCTGCAGCATTATTAGGATACAGAACGTACGTTTTATGATTTTTTGTGCCGTCATCGTGGACCGTCACGGTAATAATAAAAGCGCCCATTCGCTTGTCGTAAGATAATTATTTATTTGTTTGCGTACTCGCCGAATCAGTTACCGTTTAATATTTTAACATTGTGTAAAAAACGCACAACACATTATTAAGAATGCCATTCCCGGGGCAAGGGCCGATGATTCAACAGAACATTTGACCAAACGTTTCGGCGTAACGCAGGAGTCGTTGCTCCAGCAATGGCCTAACTTTCAGGACCAACGTCCTTTTAATATTAAAATCTCCTGAAAACGCTAAACGCACGTTTCCCGAAAGCGATTATTACTGTAACAAGGTGTTTTGTCCGGCCTTTTGTCACGTTTCGTCGACCTCAGAAGTTCACTGTTATAATAACAAAAATATTCTTGTTGAATTTTACACGTCATTCGAGTGTTTGCTTTGTGTTTTGTGATTTGTGAATTTGAGAGAATATTATCATTATTCCTTGTACTCGTTGAGGAGAATTATTCCTGTAAAAAGAAGCAATTAAAAGTGATTTTGGATGGGTTCTTTTTCACGTGATTTAAGAAACTTGACCTCTGTGGCGCAGCAGATAACTCCCTTTTTGAAGTGAAACTTCCTTAGCCCCGTTAGCGATTCGGAATTCGAATGAAACGGAAATGACGCGTACAGCACCTGCGAAACATTATACTCCTAACAAGGCTCCTATTGATAGAGATAGAAAACGGAAACGACGTGAGGTCTGCGCTCGTTGGCCTGCTCACTGCGCTTTGATTGTGACCTCACTTTTCGAGATTCCTTGGTTCTCTAGGTCTGCGCTCATTGGCTGCTTTGATTATGACCTCACTTTACAAAGCTCTTTGGTTGAGATTGTTTTAGTAACGTTTCGCTTCTGCCGCGTGTTAACTGCACTCGATTTTTAGATTAGCTCCACACAGGAGGCCCTAAGGAAAATAATTTCCCGTTATCTTTGGGATGCTTTGTGGAAGATCAGGGTATCTAGGGGTCAGTGGGTCCAGGAGTGACGGACGTTTGAATCCATCCCTCTCTGAGTTCTGCCTGATAGGATTAGATTAGGCCAAATAGTCTCCCTCAACCAGCCTCTCCTGATCCGGCCCGTCATGCAGTATGTGCGTAAACGTTTCGACGGCCAAGACCTTGACAAGCCTCACCCCATGAACCCCGTTAAGTCACCAAACGTAGCGAACCACTTGGGATGACCCACGACAGATATGTCGGTTATCCATGTCCGCCTCCCCAACTTAGCTTGGTCACGGGATCGATACCAATTTTTGGAATTTATTCAGCTATGAAATAAATAAAATAAAATAAAATTAGCCTTTATTGCTATTAAACTTATAAACATTCTTCTAATCTAATTAATATATTTTTTTATATTATTCTAAATTATCAGCGTTCGGGTCATTATTTTTAGAAACAGTTTGTCTTTCGACAAAGGCCTCCTCTAAAGATTTCCATTTTTCTCTATCCTTTGAAACTCTAATCCATTCTGGACCAGCCAACCTTTTTTAGATCAACTTAGACCATCTTTTCGTTTGTCCACCTTTGCTTCTTTTGCCGTCTCTTGGATACCATTATGTTATTATTCTGGTCCATTTCTCTTGCCTTTCTATCAACATATGTCCAGTCCATCGCCATTTTAGTGTTCGATGTACAGAATGTGTCTGTTTTTTTTTTTAATTTCTGTTAATGTAACTCCAATGACACTTCTTTCTATGCTATTTTGACAGACGCTTAGTTTATTTGTAAAGGTTTTTGCTAATGTCCATCTTTGACAACCATATGCTAAACAATTTAGCTATGATTATCCATGGAATCCAGAATTGGAACTCTGAATATCCATTGAATCCTGGACTTAAAAAAATTGTAGTAATCGAATCCATCTCCTATCGTTTCATGACCACGAGCTTCTCCAGGTTCAAGTTCTCAGATTGGCTAAGGACGTAATGTTGTAGGCACCCAGTATAGTTATTAGCCTATTATGAATTCCTAACTCTTCCAGAATAGATAGGATAGTGCGCTTGGCTATCTGTGGAATCCTAGACTTGAAAAATTGCAGTAATCTAATTTGTAGCTCTTGCGTAGTTGAAATTTTTAAGGTTTTATAAGATATTACCACGGAAATAAGTTACATCAGAATTAAGTATCGACGCTCGATGTTTTCGCCATACAGTGGGCCCACGATCGAGAGGCGTGTTTGAAATTTCAACACAAACATCTCTGTTATTTTCCGGCTAAATTCCGAATTCCTCGGGAAAGCCAAACAAGCGATTAGTTTGCCGGTGCAAGCCTGGCGTCGCGGTGCCCATAAGGCGATGGAAAAGTTTACAGGGGTGCTGTAAGAATCGAAAGCTGCTCGGCCTATTTCATACAAAACAGAAATTTGGATTTGAGGGCAAAATACGCCACCAATCTGAATAAATATTTTTATACAGGTATAATCTTCGAATCAGTCTCCTAATTGAAGTGAAAACTTCTTTAGCACCGTTGTGATTTGAGACTCGATGAAACGGAAATGACCGGTACTAAAGAGAGGCAAATTCATACATCTATTTCAGGATTTAGTCTGCGAGAGAATGGGATAGAACGAAACCTTACCTACGTACAGTACCTACGAAGCGTCGCGCTCTGTCAAGCTGTGCGTATTGGCCGCTTTGATTATGATCTCACTTTTGAAGGCTCCTATTGGTTGAGATTGTCTGGGTGAAGGTTTCACTTCTACTGCGTGTGAACTGCACTCGTTTTTATTGTATTTTTTTTTTTTACTTTTTAAAAAGTGTAGTTAATTTGTGTCAAGGGGATATTTAACATAAAGTTAATAAATCGTAGAAATTTTCACTAAATTCTTTCGACATTTTTATATGAATTTTATAGTGAGGTGACCAAATGATGGAATTATATTCTAATTGGCTACGAACTTATGAAACAAATAAAAATTTTCATGACATGGAGTGAATTTCAGGTTTTTAAGGATTCTCATTAAATATCCTAATGATTTCATACCATTGCCTGTAAGTGAGATATATGTGGTGTGCAAATTCTAGCTTTTCATCAAATATAAATACCACTCTGAGATATCATATTTTATTTAATATCTTTAGTTGTATGTGGTCTATTGCATAATTAAATAGTATTGGACATTTCTTCGGACAGAAAGTTATTGATTTACATTTGTTAATATTTATAAATAGATTATTAGTCACACACATGGTTAGAGTTAATATGTAACTAAAGTAAAATCAGTTTGTCGATCTCAATGAAGAAAAATACGAGGTTGTGAACTATCTAATTTTTCGAGCAGCAATTGGCCGAAAGACATATTTTTCGAATTTGTTAATCAACTTTTAAAATATATATTTCACTTGTTTATGACTAACGAGATACTGTCAGAGACGCAGTTGTAGGTTAGGTTGGGTTAGATTGTATGTACCAGCTATAGGTTAAGTTAGGTTAGGTTAGGTTGTATACATGCTGTATACGTACTTATATCAATTCGAAAAACTAGTATTTCGGTCAATTGATGTTCGAAAAATATGTTTTCGAAAAATTGATTTCGAAAAATTGATTTCGAAAAAAATGATTTCGAAAAAAATGATTTCGTAAAATTGATTTCGAAAAATTCATTTCGAAAAATTGATTTCGAAAAATTGATTTCGAAAAATTGCAATTCGGTCAATTTACCTAGACCCCATTTTGAATGCTTATATCCTCGCTACTCTTCGGAATTTTTCAAAAGCTTAAAAGGTTCAGTCCTCAGCTTACTCTAATTAACAGCTTCTGAATATTTCTAAAAAAATATCTAATTTCGATGTAGAAGATGGCCTCTTTGTAACGATTGTCAAATGTGACAAATGGTAAAAGAACTGGCTCTAAGGACGGGTTGTTTAAAAAAATTTGATGGATTCATCAAATATTTGAAGTTAATTTTCACGTTTTGTGTAAGTTCTATTCAAGTTCTGTGATTATTTCAGTATTGTGAAGCAACTGTCCTATAACTATATAAAAACAGAACTTGAATAGAACTTACACAGAACTTGAAAATCAACTTCAAATATTTGATGAATCCATCAAATTTTTTTAAACAACCCGTCCTAAGTATTTTATTTTTTGTAAAAATTAATTTATTTTTTCATTGCAGTCACTCACTCTGTACAGTTATGTGGTCCGGCCGAACTTATAAGCAATTTGCAGCATCAATGATTGTCAGGTGTTTTTCTTACGCGGAGAAAGAAATAACGTTTTAAGTTGCCAAGCAATTATCACTTCCTGTTTATTTATTTTCTGCTGCAGAAAAAATAACAACAAGTTGGCATTCTTGCCTTGTTTACCTGTAGGATGTGTGTAATTTACGATACTGTTGATCAGGAACTGTTTGATATTCAGTATCGCCCTGGTGAAATACATTTTAAAAACTAAAAATTAAATTAAATAGCTTTCATTTTTTTATTTTTTATAATTTTGTTTTATCCTATTCCATGTACTTACTTAGTTCATTATTTAAAAAAATCTGTTGTATTAAAATATGTAAATTATATAAATACGTACAATTACATGGTACGTGTGGGATTGCACTATCCTCCCCACATCCTGGAATAAAACTTTATTTATTGTTCTTTTCACTTTATGTCCCGGTTAAATCTTCCCTACAGGAAAAACTTAACCATTTCACACACTTTTCCACAAATGATCGTCTAGTCCATGGGTCGGCAACCTGCGGCCCGCGAGGCGTCTTGGTGCGGCCCGCAAGATTCTCGCCACAACGCACGTGACGGACGACTTCATACACAATGGAGTGAAAGGGAGCGAGAAAGGGAAGGGGGAGCGATTAGCAAATCAACGTGATGGGTTTGCAAATTGATACCACACTTAAAATGGCTTTTAAAGGAAAAACTTGGTGGATTACTATGGGAGTTTGCCTTTTGAAGACTGCAAGGAGTAAAAATGGTTTTCTGAGCAAATAATTACTATGTTTGGTAGTACATAAATTTGTGAGCAAACTTTTTCAATTCTGAATTATCGAGAAAACAAACACTGCTCTCGGTTATCGGATTCACATTTAGACGCAAAACTTTCGACTCTACTTCAAAAATGCAAACTAATATAAGAAAACAAATCAAATGCAACAACAAAACGATTTTATTAACTACAATAAGTGTTGTAAAAATATACAATAACGTTTTATTTTTAAAACTAAAATATTTGTACACATATTGTAGGTTTTTTTTACAATAGCTCCACACAGGAGGCCCCGAGGAAAATAATTTCCTCAGGGCCTATGTCATTTTAGGGGATGCCGTGTGGAGGGTCATTTTAAGGTAGGAATCTGTGTGTCAGTGTGTCCAGGAGTTTTTTTTTTTTTAAGTTTTCTTTATTCATTGAAATGTTGGTTACATAAATTTTAGAATTTTTCGACCACCATGCTAGGCACATGCCCGTGTTGTGGTGGTCGATTTTCTATATATTACATAAACATATAAGCAAATAAAAAAATGTGCGAGAAAATAAAAAATATAA
Organism: Glyphotaelius pellucidus; assembly: GCA_936435175.1. Lineage (NCBI taxonomy): Eukaryota > Metazoa > Arthropoda > Insecta > Trichoptera > Limnephilidae > Glyphotaelius > Glyphotaelius pellucidus. The sequence goes on along the minus strand of OW386557.1, from coordinate 17,157,382 downwards.
AATAAAATAATAATGAAGAAATATTATAGAATACAAAAGAATATAAAATGATGTAAATTGCTATAGAGTAATTATAAAAGAGTTAGGAAGAATATAGTAGAATAAATATATACTGGAGTGATGCACGAATGAATCAATCTTTCCAACTGCAAAGCAAGGCGAAGAGTTAAGAGAGTCCGGTTGGAAAGGTCAAAAGGCCTCCCTCAACCAGTCTCTCGATCCGGCCCGCCACGCAGCAGATGGGCAGATGCATCTGCCGCCAAGACCTGGACATACCTCACCCCATGAACCCGGGCACCCCTACTAAGTCACCAAATATCACGTATATGGACATGTAGCCCAAGTGTGGCCCGCACTAATCCCCACATACAATTTTTGGCCCTTTTACAACAGAAGGTTGCCGACCCATGGTCTAGTCAATCCACGCTATGCAATTGCACTGTATAAGTATAATAAATACAAAACAATGCAAGAACAACATGTCAACCTACCAGAGACCATATGGGAAAATAATTCACCGACTCCAGATATTTTCATATCGGAGGGTTCGGCTCGATAGAACTCCTAACTGGACCGATAAATCCTACTGATCCCTCAATATAAATATTTAAAAAATCTTTCGTAATCCTACATGTATTTAATATGACTGATTTTCGCTAGACATTTATATTATTATTATTATTATTAGCCTTGTTTTGTGGCCATATCTGTATAGTTGTACCCTGTCTCCTTCTCCTCCCCGCTTTCATCAACCTCACAACATTAACCATATTGTGGATGCCATGATCCCACTAGCTTCGGGCATTTTTTTTTAACTTCACACAAGAGGCCCTGAGAAAAATAAAAAACATACAAAATTTGGTAATGAGATTTGCGAACGTAAACATGCGGAACCTAAATTTGTATATATATATATATATATATATATATATATATAGATTGCTGTAAGTATTAAAAACAATTGTACAACATTAAATCGCGCAATATATATTTTTTCAACAATTTTTCATACAATGATAATTTGTATTATCCCAAAAACATACTAAAATAATAAAGTTACGCTAGATACTCAAAATTACTAACTGTGCGCCGGTAGGTACCATAATATTGATTATTAGGTTAGAAAGAGTTCAGGAGCGATTTCTCAAATTCCTCAATTTTAAATCATTCAACATATACAACTCTTACGACGAAATCGAGAAACATTTTCGAATCACAAAACTACTCAACAGGAGGCTTGTCGCTGATCAGATGCTCCTGTACAAAATTATTAACTCAAAAGTTGACTGCCCGGATTTGCTAAACAAAATAAATTTCCACACGTCCATTCGATATAGTAGACAAAATACCCTTTTCTATATTGATAGATGCAACACCAATTCCAATCAAAATGAATTTATACAAAGGACATGTAACTACTATAACAACAAATTTGCAAATATAGACACACGTGCTGCCGTATTTACTGCTAGTTACTGTCGCTACAGAACTTCACTGTATAACATTCTAGGTGCGAATAAGACATGAATTAATTGTATCTAATATTTTTTATATTACTTGCGTGGCAACTTTCCCTTATCCCTCTCCTCCCCTTACCCTTCCCAACCCAAATCCCTATTTTGCAGTCTATTTCAGTTAAAATCACACTTATTTTAATGTTGTGTATTAGTTTACCATTTGTTGAATTCACATTTGTACTCTTATTATTTTTTTTAATATTCTAGTTTATATTCAGTTAGTCTTGTTTCTAAATACCTATCTGTGAACATTAATAATTGGTCTGTTTTTTATCATCCTCTTATGTTTATTGTATTACTAAGACTGTTAATGTTCCTTAAATAAATAAATAAATAAATAATTCCCATTCGATAACTCTCAACAGGAACCACGTACGAACTTTGGCGGGATAAAAAGGTAGTAACTAACGCAACCGCCATCTTGAACCGGAACCGGAACGTAACAAACAAATTTAAAGAGAGATGAAATGTCAAATGGTCGAGTTTAAACGGACTTCTCTACGCTCATCCATTAAATAAATGTGTGTAAAGCGTTACAGAACAGCCAATTTCTTTCTTATTTTTGTAATTCTTCTAAGCGGCAATGTCATAGACCAGACCGAAGCATCCAGTGAACCCCAGTCGACCCTCTATTCACCGTTTAATAATATATTTCCTCGAAGTTCACTTCTCGTGACGTCAGCACATGGTTTCGACACCAGTTCTGCCGTTGAAATGGAACTTTGCTAAGTAGGGAGGAAGAAAAAATAGTGATAGGATGTCCCAAATAATTTAGAAATATTCTAGATGTTGAGATTCAACTTCATTTTCTACCTGTCATTTTTTTATTTAAATTCATCTTGGTTCATTTCCATCTATGTACTATTTGTGTCGCATTTTATCTTAACATTCTACAACAAATTTGTCTTCATCATTTGTCTATGCCTTTGCTCATACAAGGAGCTTGCTTTGCAACCAATTTCAGGCCTCAACAGACGAGCAAGGAAACCGTACACTAGAAATAATTTATTTCGTTAGAAGTTATTGCTTATTTTTGACCAAAACATTCAATATGATTAATAGTCTCATACGCCATCTGCAAAGATGACACTATATGTAAAACAACGTCAAAATATGGCTAGGCAATCGTCCTAAGGGTCAGTCGACCCTCTATTACTAATCGACAAAAACCGGTATACCGAGAGCCCACCGGTCCATTTTTGTATTGGGGCCTGCAAACATTGCAAATGGGTCGGGGTTGGTACTTCATGTATATGGCTTCAGAGTCTCTTTTGAAAAAGCTCCAAACATTCCAGAACAAAGCCTTACGCATAACCCTGGGCGCCCCCAAATGGATGAGGGTAGCCCAACTACATAAAGACTCTGAAATCCCCTTATTAAAAAATCACATCTTAAGTCTCGCGGAAACCTTTTATGCGGGAATTCCACCCATGAAAACGCGTCCATAAACTGCCTCGCCCGGTACGACGAAAACGTACGTACCACACATAAAAAACCTAAACAAATCCTCCGTAAAGTTTAACCTCCCCGTATTGCAGCCATGTACCTTTGCAAAAAAAATTTTAACAAACAACTAAAAAAATCAATTTTCCAACAACCACTAATATAAATTCATGATGAAAGAGAAAGGGGCCTTTTTGGCCCGGAGCTCTGTATGCCAATATTTCATGTATGTGGCTTGCGATACCAGGTTTCAGTGGGCGCTCGATATAACTTCCAATTAAGTATAATTTTTATTACTAAAATTTAAACGTATTAGTTAAAAAAAATATTTCAAAATATCTTCAGGAATTTATCATTTAGGCACTACATTTTATTAGATTTTGAAAAGACTGCAATCTGAATATTATATTGTAGGACTTGATGCGAGTCCGAATTTGACAAATGATAAGATGACCTTCAGCTGGTAACATAAATCTGTAATACCGACAGTTTACTGAGCCACAAGCTGCATAGTTTATGTGCCGTGTGCAGAGACCATGCAACATACATTGCACAACAATTCCAGCGTCTTTACAGCCCTCCATTTTTGGCGATTCTTTGCCAACCCATGAGATATCCGCCTAAGTAATGATGAAGATGAGGAAACCATAAAAATATATGAAGTAACACCAGTAAAACCTAAAGTCAACAAACATGAAGATAAGGAAATCAACAAACAGGAAAATGAGGTCGAAAAACATGAAGATGAGGAAATCAACAAACATGAAGATGATGAAATCTACAAACATAAAAATGAGGTTGAAAAACATGAAGATGAGGAAATCAACAAACATGAAGATAAGGATATCTACAAACATAAAAATCAATAAATCAATTTCGAGGTCGAAAAACATGAAGATGAGGAAATGAAAAAAGTGAAGATGAGGAAATTATGATAAAACACCAACACAAAGATCTGCCGATGCGTTGAACTGTTCACGTATCACAGGCTTCCGGAAAGTCGGTGTCCTTGGTTTTCAATGCAGCGCAGGAGTATGAGGAGTGGAGGAGACTGTTTTATCAAGACAATTGGAGTGAGGGTCACGATCTTCAGCAATGTGGCAAGAACTCGAGAAGAAGTGCGTAGCAATTTATTTATTTATGTAGATGCTCATTGGGCTTTCACGTATTAGATACTAAAAAAAAAGAATAGTGTCTTCCTGTTTTCTTGACCGTTTGGCATTTCATCTATCTGTAAATTTGTTTGGTCTTTCCGTTTCCGATTTCAATAATCTGCTGCATCCACTTTATTATTCAAGCAAGCCTTACTAAACTAGTTTGACTAAATGAAAAAAAAAATATTTTGAAATTAAAATAAATATACGGAATAATAAAATATTCCAAAACAATCATTAACCAATAATTTTCATTACAAATTTCGTAGATTAACAATATCGAATATTTATCCGATATTGTCGACTATTTAGTTGACTGATGGCAGATGGCTAACTTTGACCAGGTTTTGACTGAGATTTTCAATATTATTGTAGTACGGTTGATGATTAAGTTGGTAGGTGTTTAAGAACCTACTTCCAAATCGTATGATTTCAGGGGAAATTTTGGTATAGATTGATTTAAAAGGAAAAATTAGAAACACACTTTTCTAGACGCCTATTTAACCGTTACAAACTACTAGTAATAAACCGATGCAGTGAGGGATTATTGCATATTATCTGCAAGTACAATTTTGATTTTTAAAGGAAGCAATATTTCAAAAATTGACTTCAAAAATTCGATTTTCGGACTCGATTTAAAAAGAAATTAAACAGTATCCCGTTTGTACAACGAGTTTCCGAACACCGTGGGAAATATGTATATTCAGTTTTTAGTCCAACCCTATTGGGTAGTTGTCTACTGTCTACTGGGAGTCGGTAAGCTGGGAATTAGTTTTCTAAAATTGGAGTGGCCAAAGGGACGCGCGGGATGATTTACAGAGATGTGAGATGCCTGTTTATTCGGGGATACGCTTTGACTCGACGAGAGGAAGATACCCAAGATTATATTGGTTCACGTTACGTTTATACAGATTTTTTCCGGCAGTAACGAAAGTTGAGAGCTCAGAATCAGAACCGATGGAAAACAACCTTACCATAATTTACGTATATGATATAATTTAAACCAAAACGTTGCAAAATTCGACTATTTGCAGACGATACCTTATTCTATATTTCGTGTGAAGATTACATAGACGCAATTAACAAAATAAACGAAGACCTACAAAGTATAGCAAATGGCTGAAATTTAACAAATTGAAACTGAACGTAAACAAAACAAAATATATGTAAATAGGCAACAAAACGCAAACGGGGTTAAATTTGACAATTAATGAAGCAAAAATTGAAAAGGTATATGAAATCAAATACCTAGGGGTAATATTCGATTCAAAACTAACTTTCACAGCAAATTTTGATTTTGTGCTAAAGAAAGTATCAAAAAAGTTAATTTTCTTAGAAGACTAAGAAATAAATTAAATAGAAACACTTCAGAGCTCACTTGTAAAACTATAGTTGCTTAAGATTGTGATTACTGCTCTACGATGTTATATTTAGCCAATGAAGGAAATTTGAATAAGCTAGAAGTTATACAGAACAGAGCTATGAGATGTTTACTGGGGAAAGGCAAGTATGCAAGGGTTGATCAAATGAGAGAGGAGCTAAATTGGATTCCAATAAAAAAAGAGACTGCTATTTAATGTGTTAATTTTTGTGCATAACGTTATGAAAAACCAAATGTGTAAACCACCGTATCTAGCGTGAATCGTGTGACGTCATCATGGCCAAAATTTTATTTATTTTCAACAGGTGTTGTCATTTTGTATGGAAGAAGTAATGAAACTATTCAGTTAGTAAAACGTTATATAGGTTGAATTATTTATTTATTATAATATTATATTTATTTATTATATTATCATATTTTTAATATTATTACGGGAGAGTGGTATAAAAATTGTTTGAAATTATTATTTTTTTAGCTTTACAAATCGAAATCAATATTATGGAAACCGAAGCATCAATTTTGTAGGCAACTGGAATCAGCTGTTCGACGTCCACCATTTTGGAATTCAGAATTGGAGGGTTGCGACAGGCATTACGATTGTTTTTGTACAGTTTAAAGTTTTTGAATATTTTAAATAATATAGATAAACCAATAGAGATAGTCTATTTATGATACTGAATTATTTAGGTCTAAATAATGTTTCAATTAAAACAAAAACTATTATATGTCTAAATCTCTATAAACCAATAACACGGAATGTTGAATGGCTTGTCATACATTTCAATACAAATATGACCAAGTGACTGGATAATTATGGACGCAATGGCGTCAGCACTAAAAATCCAATAATACTAACTCGACAGTGTGTTTTAATGACACGTTTTAAAATGGACTTTAAAAAAAAAAAAAAATTAACTCTACGTTTAATATTATTTAATAAAACTTATATATTCAGAATCAGCGTTTATTGATCTGTATGAACATATTTTTTTAAAGCCATTATATTTTTCACTGGAGTTCCTTATCGCTGATTATGAGCATACTTAATCCACTACAACCGCGAGCCTTGTTTAGTATCTGTTCGGTTCCCAACTTTGAGCGCTAATGATGGCCCGAGTAATGGGAGCTCACGTCAGCCGGCTGGACACTGGACGGTGGACATAGCTTGTAGCGGGAAATTTATTAAGCTTTATGATGAATGCATTCACACCTAAGTGGACCCAAGAGAGTGCTATTTTGGGACGCTATTCAGAAGTTGTACAGAAAATGCTTTATATGCCAGATTATTGAAAAGGGATCGCTGAAAACGATGAATAAAGCTGCTAAGTTGGCGGAACCACATTTTTTTTACATTAATTCCACATAAGAGGCCCTGAGGAAAATAATTTCCCTCAGGGCCTATGGGTCGTTTTGAGGAGAGAAAGGAATGAACATTGGTCTTGAAGAGACCCATGTTGTAGGAGGGAGGAAACACAGAAACCGGCAAATCGTTCCATAGCCGAGCTGTTGAACTCAAGAACGAGTCGAAAAAACGACCCGTTCTCATGTGACAAATGTCAACCGTGTACATATGTTGGGCGCGCGTTTGGCGTGTCTCCCGACTATGCGCCGGTGCCGAAGGGATCAATAACGCTAGTTCCTCAGAGCATCTTCCATTGAAATACTCACAAATAATTGCTCAAGTTGCCTCTAAAATCATGAAACACTAAAATCTCTAATGGCCAATATCTTATAATTTAAAGCAAAAATAAATAAAGTAGCTCACATCTATACCAAATATTTGATATACCTTTTGATTACAAAAACAATTTTTCAGTTTGGCTGGGTATTTTAATCTCAAATCCAAATTTAAGATTTATATGAAACGGGCCGAAATGGGCTGCGCAAACGTTTCACTTAAGTGGGCAATCACTGTGAACAAGCGGGCAATCACTGTACATTAATAACTACGTTTTTTTGTACATTAAAAAAGAAAAGTTATTATTAGTTGTTATGGTGTAATATAATCGCGAATGCAAATGTTTATAACTTTGTAATATTATCGGTGAGTAAGACCAAACCTTCACCCTTTAAAATTCCGAGTTTCCTTAACTGGGCAATCATTACCTGTTTCACCCCTGCAACTTGACCACTGTGTATTGATTTTCGAACCCTACGAATCTATCTGTATTTTTTATTTAAAACAACTTATTTTCTTCTTCCCTAGATGGCGGATGTGTGCGATGAGATGCTGGAACAGCCTTGTGGAACAGTGGATGAGAAAATGGCCTCCACCTATGAGATTGATTACAAACGAAGAGGTTTGCAAATTAATTTTTCAAGTATCGTAAAATGAGGGAACGTTTGATCAATTCATAACTTTGAAATTAAATAACCTTTTTTTAAAAACATTAGCGTAGGAATTTTTTATGTCATATTTCTTTCATGTTTAAACTATTTAAATATATGAAAAAAATGTACATGTATTTGGGGAGCCTAAAAACCTTTGGAAGTTGGGCGACAACTCAAAACTATTCTACAAAATCTTCTAATCCAAGTCGGACGTGGGACGGTCATCACGGGAATCATCACAAAAGCTCTTGCGAAACAGTTAAAAATTTGAGATTGTTAAGTATTTTAAATAGGTACCTATGTTAGGTACCAAATTTGATTGATTATTCTTATAATATTTGATTGTTCTTGTATAATATGCAAAAATGATTAATTGTAATATATATGAAAAATTGAATTTTAAAAAATGTAAAAGGTGGCACGCGAGCTGTTTGAAAACTGAATGTACTAGAACTGAATATATGGAACGCGGGAGGGAGGTTGGCGGGAGAGGGGAGAGGGAAGACGGGGAAGGTGGTATAGGAACGCGGGAGGGAAAGGGGGCGCAGGAGGGGGACGGGGACGCACGGGAAAGTACTTGCAGAGAGAAACAATTTATTTATTTGAATATGGCATTGCAACGTATGCCGGAAACTAGCTGTATTTTAAATAAAAAAATAAAAAATCCATCAACCTAATAATAATTGCAGGGGAATAATTGAAGGGTTCTGTCTATGACATAGACAAAACTTGAATTAATCAAATTAGTGCTTTTATGTCAAATTCTGCGAATGGTGTGCACTGTGCATGTGGCATAATGCCGAGACAATAATTTCAGAGAATTATTCTGTCAATTACCGGTTAACTAGAAATTGACCCTTCCAAAAATGATTGGATAGGTATTTCCGCAATACTGAGAAGTGTTCATTGTTTAGTTCCCGGTATTTAAACAGAAAATTGGCATGTCTTGCATATTCCCTAAAACTGATATTTTGAGAATAATGCAAAGTAATCGAAATCCAAAAATATACACTTTATAATTTACTTTCGCAAGAAATATCACGAATAGATTTACCTGTAAATTTTGTAGTGACCGGACAACTCAGAATTAACTCAATTCAACACCTCCTTTGAAAAGTCATTAATAATTTAGGTACGCCTCCTATGTCATACATGTGTCTGGCAACCATAAATTATCGTGAAACAAGCTTATGGGTCCGACTGCTTAAAAGTGATTAAAAATATATTTAAAAAACCGGTTAAAAAGGTAAGGTTAGGTTGGGTTAAGGGCTATTTTTTTTTTTTTTTAATAGTTTTTAATAACTTTCAAAGAGGTGTGTGTTGAGTTCATTTGATTCTGAGTTGTCATGGAACATTTTTTTTCCTATGGCAGAAGGGCGACAAGCTATAGAAATGTTCGCACAGAAAATATATATCAGTGTTTTTTTTTAATATTTTGATTGTATTTTTAGGGTTTCCCGTAGTCCGTTACGAGAACCTTGTGGCAGACAAGGACAGTCCTCTGAAGCCTCCCCCGCACTATAAGCCCTTGGAAGAGAAGAAACCTTTCGCTCACAGTCCGGCCCTTTGGCCCAGTGTCGGAGTTCCTGGAGAGGCATCATTTGACTTTAGTAAGGCCCTTTTCAATTATAATGAATTGAGAAATAAAGCTGATGAAGTCTCCTGTCTGAACTATTTACAGCCGGTTCCACGACTAAGTAAAACAGTGACGAAACGAACATGGAAAGTAAAGAAAAATAACTTCTTAAATTTTATTAAGAATAATAGCTCGGTTGGCAGTTCCGGTAAGACCAGAGAGAATCTGGGTTCGAATCCCAGTTGAGACCATCGAGTCGTTCTTCTTTTTAACCTACATAAAGTTGTCTCCACCAGTTAGTGGAGAAAAATTCAACAAAATCACCAATATTATTATTTTGTAATTACTTTAAAATCTACTGTACATAACGACTATGTGCGTTTTAAAAAAATATGTGTTTATATTTTTGTAGTAAAAATTACGTTACAGAGTTGTAACTCCTCGTGATAGAAGTGTATTTCATACAAATCACAGTTGTCTTTTGTTACCGCGATTGCGTATATTCATATAATGTTACAAAAAAAAGATACGAAGACATAAAATATAAAACAATTTTTAACTCCAAAAGGTATAACTTGTCAAGTAACAGCGATTATTATTTTTATTGATATTTAATAAAATATTTTTAAAAAATCACAAAAACTTGTCTCCTACAACTTTGTGTCGTTAATTCTGTCACGTGGGTTGTCATTCGAAATAGGTATTAGAGGAGGCATTTTAGGCCTCCTTCCCTCCTTGCTACAATTTCCAATGTGACAGAGTGGTAAAAGTTACGCAGGTTAAAAAGAAGAACAACCCTATTACGTATTTATTTTCTGTTTCTGTTTGTTTAATATTTTCATTCAGAGTTGTTGATATTATCTTCGTCATTGTTTAATAAGTCACGTATGCCTCGTACGTTATACATATGTCTGGTAACGTTATATTATCGTGAAAACAAGCTTAAGGGTCTGAGTCGTTAACCTAACCTAATCAACCCTATTATTTTATTATTTTCTGTTTCTTTATTGTTCTGTGTTATCTATTCTGTGTTTTGACTATAAACAATTCGCCAACAAGGAGGAGTCTTTTGGAAGGAATTTAGTGATGCGAGCCTTGAAGGGGTTCGGATTACCTTACAGGAGACATATATGGATGAATCGGGCCTGATTTTGGGGTGGTTAAACCTCTTGGCAATCATTATATTTATAGCAGCCAAAAATCAGCAATGGTACTAAAAGGTACACAGCAGTAAACCCAGTATTCAACGCATTGCAATTCTATGTTTGGAATACATCATAAACATTATTCATTGCCCAGTGCAAACAAATACTATTATAAGAACATGTGTGTCAATACTATTACACGTTTAGCAGATTATTGTCTCATTTTCCGTCAAATAAACTGCTTATATAAAAAAAGATATTTCAAAACATTTACTGCGTAAAAAATTTTACATTTTCTCCATTTTATACCGTTATTTCATTATCCTTCAATATAGGTCTATTTGAGGTATTTTTTATGTCCCATTATTTTTTTCCACAATCAAGTCCCATTAAACTGCTAAAAAGCAGTTTTTCAACGGGTTCTTTAAAATATATCTATACAGGGTGTGATAGCACGTACCCGAAAGATTTTTAACCAGCGATTCCTGAGCATATTTGGAGTAAAAAATGTAAATGTCATTTTGCTGTCGGATTATATTTTTTTTTCAATTAAAAAAATAAATATACTTTTCCATCACACGTCGCAACCGAGTGTTCGAGCAGCACGGTAACACCTACTCCTATTTAGATTCATCTTTACAACGAATCGGTTCACAGTATGAGCATCAAAAAATATGTTACGGATAAAATGAAGCTTCTACTAGCTTTTCTTTGTATTTGAATTTCAATAAAATTATTATTTACATAACAAAAAATATAAACGCAAACCACAAAAAAAAATGTTTTTTCATGACTTAACTATGAAGTGATGTAAGAAACAATTTTTAAAAAACACCCCTTTATGGTTAAGACCATTTTTGAGGTTTTGTATCTTCCAACTTTTTTTCATTCTTATAAAATTATGTACAAAATAAATAAAAACCACTTTTTTGCTTATTTGCCTCGCGCAAATACGACGCACGATTTAAAATTTTGTAGGCTTGAGAATATTTCTAGCGTTTTTATTCCTCTCTACTGTGGACTAACGAATTACTTCATACTTTTGTTGTCATTGCGTACTTTATTTATTTAATTTTTTTATTTGTTTGTAATCCATTTTTTCGTTTATATTATACGTAAACAAAAACAATGGAATAAAAATAATTTGAATGAATTTCTATATGCTACATTAAAAACCTATTTTTAGTTATAACGCGTTTTCTCTAGTTAAAACTAGTTTTTACTAACTGTTTATACTAGAGAAAAAGCGTTGTAACTAAGAACAGGTTTTAACTGTAACATATATTAACAAAAAATGCGATATATGTGATAAATAATAAATAATGTGCTTAATAACATTTTTTTCCATTTTTGCTATTAGAAATTGTCCAATCTAAAAAATAAGTGTTCTATTAAAATTTACTGGTTTGCAAAGGGTTCCGTTGCGGAAAAAGTTTGGGAAACCCTGATCTAGACAAACCAGATTACATTGCGTGGTTTTTCACGTTTAAAAACCATTATTTGATATTTTTGTTTATATTTCTAGCTGCCCAAAGCGTAAGGACTTGGTTCACCGTGTATCCTGGCAGGACTGAATTCGAGCAGATGATTTCTGCACCCGGTCTGGCTTTATGGAGAAGTTCACAGGCTTACAGGGAGCCCAGACCGTCTTCCAGAAGGAGAAAGGACGATCCATTCGTATGAAGAAATCCGCAGAATAAAAAGAGGCACTATGGAAACTATCGATGCTTACAAAAAGTGGCCATCGTCAAAAAAATAAGAAAATAACATGAAAGACAATCTATACCTTAATAACATAATATATAAATAGCGTAAAATGAACAAATCTAAATGATTTAATTATATTCAACCTCCTAATACATTTTTTCAATGGTTTTATAATAATGAACATTTCCGATGAAATAAATTAAAACTAGTAATTAAAATTTTCTAACTAATTTTTTCACAAGTTTTTTCGTCTTCTGTTATATCTAGATAAACCTTAGGACTATATTACATATTTGTTCGTATATACAAAAACTCACGTCAAGTGGTTCGCTACGTTTGGTGACTTTGCAGGGGTGTGTAGCGGGCCGGATCGGGAGCACCTTATTTTACGCTGCTACGGAAATCTGAAAAGTACACTTATATCACAAACACCTTTTACAATATATCCACGAAAATAGAAGGTAGGTACTAAATAAAACAAATCGTAACGCAATTTGGACAGGAACTTTAGCAACGGTTGAAGTAGTGATTTCCTAATATTCCATTCTTAACAATCCAATTTCGGAGGCGGGTGTAGGTAACGCCGCCCCAGGAACCATTTATTGGATAACCAACAAGCCTGCCGTAGGTCACCCAAAGTGATTTGTAACGTTTGGTGACTTAGCAGGTGTACCCGGATCCGTGGGGTGGATTTGTCTAGGTCTTGCCGGCGGATGGGTTTGCCCATCTACTGTGTAGCGTGCCGGATTGGGAGTGACTGGTTGAGGGAGACGTTTTGACTACTTCAACCGGACTCTCTCGGTCCACCGCCGTGGCCTCATCACACACACACACAAACCCACACACACACACACACACACAAACTCAAACACACACAAACCCCCACACACACACAAACCCACACATACACACAAACCCACACACACCCAAACGCACACGCACACACACACACACACACACACACAAACCCACACGCACACACACACACACACAAACCCACCCACACACACACACACACACACAAACCCACACACACACACACAAACTCACACACACACACAAACCCACACACACCAAAACGCACACACACACACACACACACAACCCCCCCCCCCCCCACACACACACAAACCCACCCACACACACACACACACACACTTTATAATCACATATTCCATGCCAACTCAGAATCTAGTCAACTATGAAAAAAAAATTTAAAAATATCCAATAACAAAGATATTGAATTAAACTAACCTAACCTATCGTAACCTTTTTAGCCAATTTTTATTTATTTTCATCACTTTTCAAAGAATGTGTTGAGTTGATTTAATTCTGAGTTGATCGGTCACCATTTATCCCTATTACACATTAATCTCTTAATATTAAACGATCTTTCGTAATTTAAAAACACTCTATACAATATTGAAAATGATTTAAAAATAATTTGAATCTATTAACAACGCGCTTAGCCGGCGAATGCGCACTTCTCAAGGTTTACGACCGCTTTTAAATAAAAGTAATGACTGAGGGATCGATGATTGACCCCTGCGATATTTTAAACTCGATTTAGAACCAAGGAACTTTTAATTTAATTTAGAACTGAAGAACATCTTTATATATATAAACATCAAAAAGTGCTTGCTTGGGGATATATAGACATGTATATAATACTAGCTTTTCCGCGCAGCTTCGCTCGCATGGTATTACGGGAAACTACTGTAGCGCTTGCACTTATCAATTATCCCCCCCCCCCCCCACCCCCACCCGCATTCCATACATTCATTCCCGTTACATTCAGTTTTTAAATATCTCGCCTGCGACCTAAATTTCATAATGCTATAGCTCAAAGAACAAAACAATTATCCAATTTGGTGCGGTAGTTCGAAATTTATGCGCTTACAAACATTTCGGATGTTTATTTTTATTTAAATATTTGAATGTTTGTAAAAATAATAAAAAATTACACTACTTATTATTATGTTTTTATAATCGTTACGAATTATATTTTTAATGTAGGAACTCTCATTTGACATTTATTCCAAAACATAAGCTTGTCCAAAAAAACAAAACATATTCTAATATTTTAATTTTCTGGAGCAGTAGCCGACCAGTAGGTAGGGGACCGAGTACCTACCAGCATAGAGCCACAAATATATCAGCATCGTTTCCATGGAAACGATTTTTTTTTTTGACGTTAGAAAAAACTCGCTTTTGTTATTTATAATTTCATAACGCGAGCTTACTATCATATATAGCCAATAGTCTTCACATATAATTTAGCTTCCTATTGGTGAAAGAATTTTTAAAGTCTTTTTATTGTTTAATGCGTGAAAGCGTATCAAACAAACTCGAGCAGTTTCGCATTTAAATATTAGTATAGATATGGATGAGTTAGGGGTTGTCTATGTGTTGCTGTATTGCAAAGAAAATGTTTGAAACTTTGAAAATACGTTTTTTAAACCCCTGCGAAGGTTTCTGGATTATTGCAACCACTGACAATCATTACAAAAATTCTTGCGAAACTTTTAAAAATGTTAAAATTTAAGAAAGACATTAAGGACGGGTTGTTTCAAAAAATTTGATGGATTCATCAAATATTTGAAGTTGATTTTCACGTTCTGTGTAAGTTCTATTCAAGTTCTGTGATTACATCGTTATAGGACAATTGCTTCACAAAACTGAAATAATCGCAGAACTTGAATAGAACTTACACAGAACGTGAAAATCAACTTCAAATATTTGATGAATCCATCAAATTTTTTGAAACAACCCATCCTTAGAAAAAAAATATTGTTAAATCGAAATTGAATTTTCGAAACTCTTTAAATAAATGAACTTATTTGAAGTACTTGCCTAAAACATTGAGTCGAATCAAGAGTTATGGATATTTTAAATACCTACCTACGTTAGGTACCAAATTTGATTGATTGTTCTTATAATATAGAAAAATTAATATTTGTAATAGAGTTGCGTTGTTGTAATAGAGTTGCGAATTTTGTAAAATTAAAATTTGAAAAAAAAAAAATTGTAATAGGTGGAACGCGAGCTGTTTGAAAACTGAATGTACTAGGAGTGAATATATGAAATGCGAGAGGGGGGAGAGGGGAAGCGGGGAAGGTGGAAGGGGAACGCGGGTGAGGAAGGGGACGCTGGAGGGAATGGGGATGCACGGGAAAGGACATGCAGGGAGAAACAACTTATTTCTTTGAATATGGCATTCAACGCATGCCGGGAACCAGTTAGTTTAATATAAAAATAGATCTGATAGATAGAAATTATAACACTCAATGTTGACTGAAAAACTCAAAGGAATGGGCCAATGGAAGAGAAAGGAGATGTGGGAGAAGGTTGGAATTCTGGGTAATCAGATCTGGTCCCTTAACATGGCTAAAGCCATTAGAAGCATCGTCGTTTCGATTCTGAAGTGGTTCTTGACCAGGGCGATACTGAGAGTATTTAACACTCAAGGAAAGCAGTTTTTATGGGTTAATAAAAATATTTTAAAACGAAAGTATTAAAATATTGTCGGAAGTAAGAACTGAATTTTGAACGGCAACTCTCTTACTAAAATAAAACCCGATCAATTCGGAAATGGAACGAAGCTATAAATTCACGGTCTTGAATTATATAACTGTAAAGTATTCAACAGAACATGGTGAAAATAAAGACCTACCCCTATTGACTACGTAGATGCCTAGCCTACCCTAAAGAGCTTAACCTCACATAAATAAACATAATATAAACAATAAATATACTTTAACTTAAAAAATAAAAGCTATTGTGGGATTTTTGAGGTGAAACCTATTTAGCACCGTTGTGATTTTAAACTCAATAAAACGGGAACGAGTGATACTGAAATGAGACATACATACATCTATAGGATTTAGCCTGCAAGATAATGAAAAAGCGATAAGATATTTATTTAATTCACGGGTACTCGGTTCCACTATAATACGATAAATTCATAGTCCCACGCAAGTCTCCCATGGTAAAATGGTAAAAAGCACCTGACAAACCTTTGCAGTAAATACTTTTATTTTTTTTAAATCAATATCCAATCTTCAAACCACTTCAAAATGAACAGGCAAAAGAAAACACAAAAGAAAGCAACATCTAGCGATTCCGAAGAAGTAAACAAACACATTTGAGATGACCAAATGTATAGGAACAGTTGCACTGGAATTCGACGACAAAAATATGGAAAAAATCATCAAAAATTTTTTAATGCAACACAAAAAAGTTTTAAAAGTGGCTAACCGTACGTTTATCCTTCATATTCATAAAAAAGTGCTTCGTAGTCTTCCCACTCTTGTTTCATTTCATTTTCTGAAGGTTTCACTTCTACAGCGTGTGAATTGTACTATTGATTTTTTAAAATCAACTCATATTTTCTCGAAAATGTTGAAATTATTGTATTAAGTAATAATTATGTATTTACATTATTCATTCCTTTCTTCATACATTATTAACATTCATGAAAAAATTGTATAAAATCCAGAAACATGGAAAAAATATCATTTCAGTTTTGAGTAAAATCCATAAACTTGGAAAAACATCACTCCAGTTTTGAGTAAAATCCATAAACATGGAAAAAAATCACTTCAGTTTTGAGTAAAATCCATAAACATGGAAAAAGTATCACTTCAGTTTTGAGTAAAATCCATAAACATGGAAAAAATCACTTCAGTTTTGAGTAAAATCCATAAACATGGAAAAAATATCACTTCAGTTCTGCGAAAAATCCGTAAACATGGAAAAAAATATCACTTTAGTTCTTAATGAAACGTTTCCTCCAAATTTCTTTCATATTCGAGTCGTTAAATATCATAGATTCCTTTTTTATCATTCAGTTTTAAATTCGTCGTAAATTTGACAGTAAATTATCAGTTTCGCAAAAGAAATATAACAAATTGACGGTAATACGTTACGAAAATAGGATATAATATATTCATATTATAAGATAATTATATAGACGAAGTTCGCGTGATGCCGACTATCCGATAAATCGGCAAATTATCTGCTCGGGTTGAAATAAGCAAATTTCGTGTGGGCCAAAGAAACGGGAAATTTCAAAACGCGAAAATAACCTCAAAAATGATGACTTTTGTTATTTTTAAACATGACTTTTTTAATTAACGACAAGTAATTAATACGGAATATTTCTTATTCAAACAGTTAGATTTAGCTTTGTTTTCATGAAAAGTGAGTATTCATGTCGGTGGAGACGAAAAAATATGCAAAAAAACAAGCGTGTTACATTTTAATATTTTTAAAATTAGTTCACTTGGGGCTATACAAACTTCGCTACGCCATTTTTATGTTTATCATTTTTATATTACATTTCGTAGACAATAAATCATCAATCAATGCTACCAATGATAGAAAAAATATTATTGCCATATAAAACAATAATTTTTTCATCTTATGAAGTGGGGTGCATTATTGACAAGTTTGAATCTGTATTTATAACAGAAGAACAAGGAAAGAAAGGTATTAGAATAACTTCACATACCCATTAAGCCTCGATTACATTGAGCGAGTTTACAAGCTACTAGCCGGCGAATTCACTATCTGCTAGTAAACTCGCCCAGTGTAATCGTATTAAGCCTCGATTACATTGAGCGAGTTTACAAGCTACTCGCCGGTAAGTTTAAAATGAGGGTGAATCGGCGAGTGAGATTGATGTCACACAAAACTATCTACTCGCTCAGTAGCGACAGTAGCAGCTAAAATAACGACTCTCGCATGAACCAATTCTGCCGACATTTTACAGAAAACTTGAGCTCGCTGCTAGCGCCACACGCTAGCCAGTAGAGAGAATAACGACTCCCACGAAAACTAATTCTGACCGTTACGAAATCAGCTGTTCGTGGGCCGCCATCTTGAGGCACACGCTGGCACACCGGCACCTTTCAAATTTTTTGGTAGATTGTCCACAATAAGCTAGTTAGATATTATTACGATTACACTGAGCGAGTTTACTAACAGATAGTGAATTTCCCAGCTAGTAGCTTGTAAACTCGCTCAATGTCATGCAGGCTTTACTAGCTAACTAGCAGATTGTGAACAATCTATGAAAAAAGTTAATGGCGGCCCGCAAACAGCTGATTTCGTAACTGTCAAACTACTGCTTGATCTGGATTATTCATTGTACAATTTGTTAAGTAGCCGGCAAATGGCTACCAGCGGTGAGCTAGCTGCGAATATCTCAGTTTTCTAAAAAATGTCGACAGAACTAGTTCGCGCGGGAGTCGTTATTTTAGCTCAGCTTTTTGCTAGATAGTTCGCTACCGAGCGAGTGGAATGTTTTATGTGTCATCATCACAGTCGCACTGGCCGATTTGCCTGCTTTTAAATTTGCCGATTAGTAGCTTTTAAACTCGCTCAATGTAATCGAGGCTTTAGAAAAACCCTGCTTGCACAACAAACCATTCAAAACCTGTGATGAATATCTTATTGATGGATGACATGCAGCTTTCGAAGTTTGAACCGCAATCTATAGTAGTACTGGGTTAATTCAAAGTAGATACTTTTTTGTTTAATTTTGAAGAGAATTTATTATACCAACAAATTTCATATTTGATCGTCTGTTAATTAAAAAAGGAATATTCCGTATTATCCGTGTATCGAACTTTGACAAGGAACATTCCGTATTTTCATTATTGTACATATTTACCAAAATAGGTTTAGAAAGAATACAAACATTGCATTGAAATTTAAACAAAATTACATTGAAAACTACAAAATTATTCTTTTTTCTTAATTGTGCATTTCACAGCGGAGAGATCTGAAATTAGTTTTTCTATTTTGATAGATATTTGATTTGCATAATGTTCACGTATCTTCTGTTGATCTCCCGAAAATAAAACTTTAAAAATGAATTATTTCAAATAACCGGAAAGTTCTTGATATGTTAATGAAAATAATACGCAAATAATTTATTCATTTATTTATATTACAATACAATACACAATATTTATATTACAATATCATACATTACAAAATGATGCTTTGTCTGTCTAACTGGGAAGGTTTCCCGTTTCATTACAGCCAAATTGCACATTTAGTTCATAATATTCCTAACAAAGGAATGGTTACGTTCAAGATATCAAAAGAATGAGATTCTATCAAGACAACTTTTGAGAACATTAATAAATTGCATTCAGAACGAAGGAATGGTATCTTTATGTCCTTGAAAGTATCGCAAGGATGTTCTTTCTAGGTCATTTTGGAGAACATTAATAATTGCATTCAGAACAAATGAATGTTTTCTTTCGAGAGATCGCAAGGATGAGATTCTTTCAAGGTTATTTTGGAGAACATTAATAATTGCACTCAGAACAAATGAATTTTTTCTTCCGAGAGATCGCAAGGATGAGATTCTTTCAAGGTCATTTCGGAGAACATTAATAATTGCATTCAGAACAAATTAATGTTTTCTTCCGAGAGATCGCAAGGATGAGATTCTTTCAAGGTCATTTCGGAGAACATTAATAATTTCGCCCAGAAAAAATTAATGATTTTTTCAATAGATCACAAGGATGAGATTCTTTGAAGGTCATTTTGGAGAACATTAATATAACAATACATATACTACACAACTAAAACCACCAGAATTTTATTATCACTTTATTTTAATTTCCCGTTTCCCTGCCCCACCTTGTATTACAATATTGTAGCTAGCAATAGTTTGTTCGTTGTTTACCCGAGTGACATTGTTGTTTGTTGTGAAGGTTCGGTTTCAGTTTCAGTTTCGCCATGTCTTTCGTAACGACGTATTCCGATCTCTTGCGAGCTCACACCATCTACCCAAACGTACCGTAAGTAACTTATCCACATATTAATAGTAAGTAGTTTATAAATAACTATGTGCAAAGAACAAAAGAATAGGTCTAATGTTCTAGTTATGTACTTTTATTTTAAAAATGCTTATGCATTCAAATTTATTTCAAAAATGAATTTGAATACATAAGCATTTCTTTTGCTCATTTCTACCCCCAAAATAATTTTCAGAATCATATGTTTTGTATTTTTGTAGATATATGTATGACAAAGTTCTAACTAAATTATCATTTATTTTATAAGTTTCTAACATCACTTAAACTCTCTATTTTGTTTGTATCTAACAGTCGATCGTTTTTACGAGGCGCATTACAGTTCATCACTTTGATTGGATAATATTCTAACTTTGAATTTCTATGTTATTTTATTTATTTGAGACACAAACAGGATATTTACAGAACATTCTTGTGGGAAATATAAAACAAATTAAAATATAAATATCCCTCGACTGATGCGTCTGCGGTAATCACATTTGCGTATTTACAATAGCAAACACATGAAAAAACAAGTCAGTATTTTTATACATAACTTAAAAACTTAATTACAAAATTCGACAGACATAATAAGTAGAAAACATTTATGAAGTATTTACTAAAACATAATAAAACAAAAAAACAAATTTTTATTTTTATTTTTTAGGTACACAAATCGTGGCGATATTTCTTGAAACAAGTTATATTATTTACAAAAATATCTATGACAGAATGTGTTTTGAGCAAGATTGTTGTATAATCTGAGGTTTCAAAGTTTTTAAGGGTGAATTTTCGTAATCTCTTTAACATTTTTAGATTTTTAGGTTTAATCTTGTGGAAAGTATTTTAGTTTGTCATATTTTAATGGAAAATACTTAAATTTTACGTGGTCCTAGTTCGAAATTTCCCAAAAGAAATTTAATACGATCCTTGTGCAGTGAATCATTTACCCTAGCTAGTTGAATAGGGTTCTATTTGCGTATTTAGGTGTGTTCTAAAATGGTAAGTATACGTCCTATTTAAATATGTAAATTTACAAGATCAAAATAAGAAATTGGTAAATAGATTAAAAAATATCGTCTTTGCAATCTTCGATACCTCATATCTCAGAACAAGGTAAAGTGAAGTTAGAACCCTGTCCGAATGAGGTGATGATATAATGAAGAGTTCTGTGATTTTGAATTTGTTAAAAAGGGAAGTGTTTTTCATTTTTTTCTTTTTGTAGCGATGTTTGTTGTTGATGTTGATGTTAATGAAGTTCGCATAAATTCTGAACTGCGTTGGCTGTTTATATTTTAAAATGAAAAATTATTACTTTTGAAGATTGAAAAGCCGCCGCTGATAATCAGAGTGAAAATTATAAATTATAATATATTGTGTTGAAGTGTGAAAATTTATTTAATAATTCTGATGTCTACAATATTAAGTTATTTCAACAAATAATTCAATTCAACTTCAAAGCGGGATCTGGGCGTTTATTTGTTAGGCTAACTTTAGGTAAGGCCCTTACCTACAAATCCTGTGGTCGCGGGTTCATATCTCGGCGTAGTGTATTTGTGGCACGTTCCAGAGTGGAGATACTCTCAATATCGCCCTGGTGTAAGACCACTATTCAGAGTTGAAACGTTGCTTTAAAGGCTTTAGCCGTGTTTGGTGATCTGGATATGAATAGCCAGGTACTTCCCCACCCTCTTTCCCATCTCCTTCCCCTCCTCACTACCTTCAGCCCCACAAAATATGGCATTGGCAGCCTCACAAAATATGCCCTGCAGTGCGGTATTTACAAAAAAATGCTTTCATGAGTTCTGTAACTCATCGGGATTGCCCTGGCAATAAATAAAAACAATTAAAAAAATAGTTTTACTATTTATTTTTTAATTTTAATTTATTATTTTTTTATTATAAGGGATAAAGGGGGATGACACGAGTCATAGAGTATTAATTATTTAAGTGTGCAAATCAAATGTTACAAATTTTTTTACACAGAAAACATAAAAAAATACAAAGAAAAACGACTTTCATTAAGGGGGTATTCTAGTCTAGAAGCATGAATTTTATTGTAGATGTTTTTTCAGGTGCAATAAAAAAAAAACAATAATATTTTTGAAGCCATTATTTTACCGAATATTTATTAAACATTAAAGAACATATAAAAAAAATCAAAAGCTAAAATTTCGAAATTTAAAAGTTATAGGGTGTTGAAGTGGGGGTCTCAAAAATATGGCGCGCCCTGGTTGACACGATTGCAACCCTCCTAGTTTTCCAAAAAAAAAAACAAATTTAATTTTTAATCCAAACAAATGCTGCTTTGGCATGAACTTCGGAGAAGTCATAAAAAATATTTTTCGCAAAATGGCGGCTGTCTGAAAAAAAAGACATTTTTTTCCAGTTTTTTTGACTTTTCGATTTCTTTAAGAATAGTAAAAATTAAAATTTTGTTATAATTCTGGTTCGTGCGATTAAGTAATGTATAGAGAAGACTCACACCAAATTTATAATTAAATTTTTTCCAAATTGGTTTAGTAGAACTTGAGATATCGTGTCAACCGTCACGAAAAAAGTGGTTTTGAGAAAAAGGTGTTTAAAATTTTGTCTTACTTAGATTTTGGTTAGATTCTGTCTAAACCGCGAAATTAAAATGGTTATAACTTTTAAAACAATGCGAATTTCGGAAAATCCTTTTAAGAAGATATTTTTGAATATTTAAACTTTGGAAATATGAAGAAAATTTTTTTTTTTCTAGACTAGAGACTAAGACTAAGGGGGTATCCCCTTAAAGGATATTTGAACACGTTCTATTTCGCCGACAGCCAAGCTTAATATACAATTTTCAGAGAAACCCTTTTTCGCGATTATCATTTGGTATGTTAACAAATTATATAACTTCAATATTCATAAACATGTACATTCGCACATCCCATTGAAAAGTTTCGTAAGTCAAAAAAGTTAATTTTACGGGAGAGCGAAAAAAAATTATTATTAGTGAAACAAGCAGTCCCGTCGAAAAAAAAAATAATAAGATTTTCATGGGGCGTAGATAATCGTAATCACTGTACTATTCAGAGATAAAAATAAAATTTTATAAAACGAAAAATTTTGACTTATGACCTTTTTCTACGGGATTTGCGATATGACTAGGTAAAACTGAATTTTTGGACAAAACTTAAAATATATGCTTCTGCTGAAATTTCAGATAATTTGCCGTTATATTTCAGATTTGTTCTGAAAAGTTTTGTTTTAAAATACACTTTTGTACAGCTATGACATTTTCTGCTTTGAGTTAAAATATTGGTTGTTCACTGAAAGTTTTAGTTTGAACTGTATTTGAATTTAAATTAGAAAACACAATTTGTTTGTCATAATATCTTTTGTTTTAAATATAGATGCCGCCCAGAGTTAAGATATGCTCCTCTAAAGGGAGATTGGCTGTCAGATGGAGGAAAAGCACCAGAAGTAAGAACTGAGTTTATATAATTAACCTCCCCCCACCCACCACCTCCTATTAAAACAATTATAATATTTATTACTTCTTACTTTTTACTTAGACAACTTATTCGCTACCAAATACCTACCCATAAAGTAACTTAACCTAACAGTACTTACCTACATTACTTTCATACCTTACGATAGTATTTTTATTTATTTGTGATGCATTTTATTTATATTTTATGTTATCATCAGATACCTATCTAATGTGTCACCTAATTTTATTTTATTTTTTATTTCTCTCTGTGCAATATTTGTAATCAATATATAGTTTGAAAGAAAGTGTTCAAAAATGTGCGTCCCGCTAAAGCTCAGAAACGAGTCCCAGTACAATTAAGAAAGTTATATGGTGTATCCCCTATCCATGAAGAAGGCTCCCGTTTTTACCTATAAGGCGTGATTTTGAAGATACAAGGGCTGGAAGTTTCACCCTCTAGAAATTTTTAGAACAGTTCAGAACATCCCGGAACATTCTGGAATGTTGTGGAATAGGGAATCGGAAACGTTATTGTGGAACATTCCGTAACACTCTCGAATGTTTTGGAATATTCTGGAACATTGTGGACCATTCGAAGCCTTTTTGTATGAGTGGGGCTACCCAGGTAAGGGTAGGTAGGGGTGGTAGGGATATATAAAGCAAGATCAGTCGTGGGTTTGAATGTCAGTTCAATCTCATATCAACTACCTGAGCGAAGCCGGGTATGTTGATATGAGATTGAACCCCGCTAGTATGTAATATGGCAGTCTGGGATTGCACTATTCTCCCAGTCCTGCTGGAATAAAAAAATAATAAATTAATTAGGGGCCATCCATAAATTACGTCACACCTTAAGGGGGGGGGGAGTAGAGAAGTGTCACAAGGGGTATGGGGGGGTAAAAAAATCATGAAATTCTAGGGGGGAGGGGGTCTCAAAAATGTGACAGGGGGGGGGGGGTAAAAAAAGCATGAAATTCGTGTGACGTCATTTATGGATGGCCCCTTAATAGGAACGGCTGCGCGACCTTTACAATACAAAATTAATTTTGGGTTATGTCCAAAACACCCCACCAAAGTGATTAATAATTTAAAAAATCAAAGTTTATGGCAAATTTCTAGTACGGATACGACATATTTTATTTATTGATTTTAGAGGCAACTATTTGTGATTTAATAGGAATTATTTAAAAAATATTTTTTTCCCTGCATTCACTGCAATATGGTGAAATGTAACATAGATTTAAAATATGAAAGGATTGAAAACATTATTTCGATGAGGTTAAATTTAAATTACAAACCACTGACTGATGTGACACAAATTTGTCATAATACATGAATTGAAATTTCCTGAGGAAAATAATTTCTATTGGGACCTATGTCATAGTAGGCGATGCTGTGTGGGAGGTTTTTTTAAGGAAAGGACTGAGAGGATGTTCTAAAAAGGAAAAAGTATGAGGGGTAGGTAGAGACAGTTTGTCCAAGAGTGACGGACGTTTGATTCCATCTTGATTCCATCCCTTCCGCTGCGGTACAAAGCGAGATGATTTGAGAGTCTACTGGAGAGGTCAAAAGGCCTCCCTTAACTAGTCTCTCTCGATCCGGCCTTCCCCGCAGCTGATGGGCAGATGCATCCACCATCAAGACCCGGAAAACCTCACCCCATTATACCGGACAATCTTGCTAAATCAACCAAACGTTGTCAACCATTAGAGGTGACCTGTGGCAGAGGTGTTAGTTATCCAATAAATGGCTCCCGGGGCGGCGGTACCCAAACCCGCCTCCCAAATTGTAGTATATAAAAATAAAAAAATGAGCTATCTAGGCAATAGTAATAAAGGAAAACGGTAAAATGCCATTATTAAAAAAAAATTAAAATCGCATTAATGAAAAAAATTCAAAAGTATTTTTTTCAATTCCTATCATACAGATATACGATTATTCCTGATTTGAAACCTAATCCGATATTAATTCTCAGCATAGTCGTTGCTGTGGCATTGAAATTTCTGCCGGTTTAGGAAATTAATAATTTAATACTCTTCTATTTTCTCATTGGGGCACGCGAGCCAAACCATGACACGCCACTAGTAAAATACTACCGCGAAACACGAGCAGAATGACTGTTATTCTCTTCTGTAAACTTATAACAAAGATAACTATTTGCAACAATGTCACGTGTACTACTGACAATTTTTAATTAAACTTATTGTTACATAAATTTGTAAACTTTTTTTTAATCTGCTATTACAGTTTTGGTAATTATTAAGTGGGCTTGACTTTGGCCTTGTTTTTTTTAGTTCCATGCCAACTGAGAATAAAGTCAACTCAACACCTCCTTGAAAAGTCATTAAAAGCTATGAAAAAAATAATTACAAATTAGCGGAAAACCCTAACCTAACGTAACCTATTTAACCGATTTTTTAAATATATTTTTTTATCACTCTAATTGACTTATCTGAGATGTTTCTGATTTGGTTTCATTCCGAGTTGTTCGGTTACGGTTTTTTTACATTATATCCACAATATATACAATGGCATTGCAACAATGCCGGAGACCAGCTAGTAAATAATAAATAAATAAATAGATTGATTTTTAAACAGATTTCCAGGGAAGTTAACTTCGCAAACATTTCCTAGACTAGACCAGTGAAAGTTTATTGAGTGTGTCAACAAAAAGGCAAAACACTATTAAAAGCTCCGTCGCGTCGCGCAACACGTTAGGATAGCATGCCTTCACCCTTTAAACAGGGATGCATAAACCTTTTCTACAAGGGAGTTGACACAATTTGTCCAAATTTTACATTTTTTTACTCACCTGCCAAAATCTGTGTTTTTTTTTCAATTTTTGTCTCTCAAAACATTTTAGAGATAATAATATTAAAAAATATATTTAATTAAATGAAGACATTATGAGCGAAACTCAATCGAAAATCTGGAAACAGAAAAATCAGAAAAAGATATTTACACCTCTGGGACTCGAACCCAGGACCTCCCTACTTTCCGGGTGGGTGGTCTTGTCCACTGAGCTAAGGTGTCGATATCCAATTCGGTCACCTTTAACTATATCATACTTCGACTAAGAACCACCCATATTATCTTCATTTTTCTTAACGCATATTTTATTGCAAGATTCAACTCGAACTAAATGCAATCTAGATGGTGTCTGGATAAATTTTTATCCATTTTTTTTAATGTGCGACATCTATTGACTCTTCTGCAAGTCTAGGATGAATATTATTATTTATTATTTTTTTATTTTTAACTTTTTATGAGTAAAACCTCAAATTGTAATATTTAATTAAATGAAGACATTATGAGCGAAACTCAATCGAAAATCTGGAAACAGAAAAATTTCGATTGAGTTTCGCTCATAATGTCTTCATTTAATTAAATATCACAATATCGCTCATAATGTCTTCATTTAATTAAATATCACTCATAAAAAGTTAAAAATAAAAAAATAATAAAAAAAATTGTTTATTTATTTTTATTTTTTTATTGTATAAAAATTACATACAATTGGAATTTGTACCCGCTAAGCTACTGCAAGTAGCTTGTCAGCAGGAGATTTGTTCCACGAGAAAGAATGTTACAACAACAATAAATGACAAAATCATAAACGCATTAGCGTAGCAACAACGTACATGTAACAACATATAAGATACCTTCCAACATTGTGATGTGCAAAAGTTGAAAATAATACAGAGACAGTATTTTTACGGTGAAAAACAGTAGAATAGGAACAGTAGATTTTTTTAATATCTTTAGACCATTGAGAATGCAGTGCATTAGCAACATAATAACAACGATATATTAGTAATTAATAACATATTTCCAAATTAGTACATGGTGAGAGTGAGCAAAATATAATCATAGTACATAAGGTTACTCCCTAAAAGCCATGATTTTAACATCAGTGAGAATTTCGTTGTAGAGCAGTTTCGTATGGCAATTTGTTAAATATTAATGGTAAAATATATTCAAGGGTTCTTTGACCATATTTGTTTTGAAACACAGGTACTTTCATCCCTTTATTTTGTATGGAACGTGTATTGTATACATGATCCACCATTGTTATGCACGGAATGTCGGATACATGCTGTTATACAACTTTTAGCCACATAAGAGCACGCACTGGTATGATTGATTTAAATAAAATACTAATGGTAAATAAAATGCCTTTGGTCAAAAACGGTTTTGCTTACTAGCAACTTTACCATGGCGTTTTGAATCATTTTTACATGATTTATGTTAGTTTTACATGATTGACCCCATGAAGTTATCCCACATCTCACGGTTGATTGAAAGTACAAACTAGTAAGGGCCATATTAATTTGCAAAATATTCTAAAAACCCTTTTCAATCTTCAAGCCTCAGAAAGACATTACTAGCCGCAAATATCATTTTCCATTATAGCCTCTTAGGGACAGATCTGACCCCGTACATTCATACATTATGTTTTGTTTTAACATTTTGTTATTTGATATTAAAATGATATTATTTTTAAATGTCAATTTTTATTGACATCACAAAACATCTGAAAGATAATTTTATCATATTTGAGGCGCTCAGCAGAAGAGTGGCCCGTCTCACAAAAATTCATAATCAGCGAATAGATATGACAAATACATATATAACAATATGATATCTTCACTGATTACGAATTTTTATGGGTTGGGCCACTCTTCCACTGAGCGCCTCATTTCTAAAATGGTGTTTAATAATAATAATAAATATCTTTATTTAATGATATTCGGAACTTTATAACTAAGAAAGTACATGTTCAGTGTAGTTTACAATAGATTACATCAGTACAAACATTTTTCAAGCAGAAAGTAATATACATACGAACAGTAGGTTAAAGGTAGATTAAAGAATACAAAATTATAGTTATATAGTTGAAGATTCTGATAACCCGCCTTACTTTCGATTCTGATAACTAGCCTGTGTTGAGGCAGTCATTTTGTACGTCAATCTAAAATACTTACGAACATACGTACATTTGTATTAATAATATAATGGTTACATTAATAATAAGTTTTAATAATACCAACCAATACATTGGTATCACTAGTGGATTTGGGTGAGTGCACCGGAAAATTTTTATGTTATCTTTGAAATTTTTTTTTGAGTCGAATTTTTTTATAAGTATGGAAGAATGTTGTAAAGTCTGGTTGCAAGTTATCTAAAGTTTCGTTGACCAAAAGTAGTATGCATTTTGGGAATTTGTAATAAGGCTTTGTTATTGTTTCGAGTATTTAATAGTTTTTCATGGCAGATATTTATGTATATTTATGTACAGATGAGTGAGGATTGTTTTTGCATATACCTGCCAAACGTCAAACACATTCATAATATGAAAGATTAAGTTCGAGTCGGTAATTAGAGGTGGCTTAAGGATAATTTTTATAATAGTTTTCTGTGCTGTGATTGGGTCTAGTGCAGATGGAGTGCCACCTCCCCACGCTATTATACCATACTCAATAACAGATTGGCAGACTGCAAAATAAGTCATTTGTTTTTACGACATATTTAATTTAATACTGTCTTTAAAGAAATTTAAAAAAATGTGAAGTATTCTAAGAAATCTACTTAATGTTATTTTATATTAAAAATTCATAATAATATGTTTACAAAAACAGGAGATATGATTTATTGAAAAAATAAAATACTTCCTTTTCGCTCTCCAGAACAATAAAGATTTTGTCCTTTACAGCATTTACATTTTCTGTGATCGTTAAGTTATGACACTTGACATGACCCGACTGGATTAATTATTTGATTCACTTGGTCGGGTCATGTTTTCCTCATGCGTCTCCGACTTCATGATAATTTATAATTTAAACATTGTTGTCGCGGGCCGCGGTGTGTGCACCCCTGCTTAAAGCTAACTAGAAAAGTTTAATGTCGTATTAACTCCAGCAAATTTTCAATCAGCGTCCATAAACCTACAAGGCTGTAGCCTTAAAACCCATTAACTACCAGCACTAGATGGTACGTGTTATCTCTGTAAACAAACATTACACAAGTTGGAAAATGTTACGAAGTAAATTTGTTGTGTTGACATTGTAATATACACGGTGTCTGGAAAATCGTAGACCCTAAAAATACTTTTTTACGATCTGAGCGTTTCGATTTTTTTACAATTTTTTTCAATTTTTTTCCATTACTATGAGGTTAAAAAAAACTTTTGGAACCGAGTCTACGCTTCGACGCATTTAAAAAAAAACACTGAACAATTGATATTAAATATCTAGTAAATTTAGCCTAAACATTCTAACTTTAGACTCGATTTACTCGAAAACGAAAGTTCAAATCATAAAAAATTTATTACAAAAACGATTCCAAATGCGCCTGGCCACATCATGATCTGCCGCATCGTGAAATGGCGACAGATTGTGATGTGCCTGAGGCGCATCATGATCTGTCTGATTGTACGATTGGCCTGCGACATTTACATGGTGTCGTACATTTGACTTTAATCCTAGATCCCTGACATTTCTGAGTTAAAAAAATGTAATTGAATTTTTGGTCTTCGGACATTTTCGTTGTTTTTCTTACATTACTCAGGTCAAGTGTACAAAATTTTATCAATCTACAGCCACTTACACGCTTCTTTATTTTTTTATTTTTGTATTACAGAAAATAGATTTTTTCATGTTTACATCCATACTTCCATACTAATATTATAAATACGAAACTGCTCGAGTTTGTTTATGACCTTTTCACGCATAACACAATATAAAGACTTTAATAATTCTTTCACCAATATAAAGCTAAATTATATGCGCAGACTACAGGTTGTATATGATGGTAAGCTCTGGCGTTATGAAATTATAAATATTAATATATTATATTTGTTATACATTTTCTGTCGCTAACAAAAGCGAGTTTTTGCTAACGTCAGAAAAAAACTTTTCCATGGAAACAATGTTGATATATTTTTGGGCTCTATGCTGGTAGGTACTCAATCTAATGGTCAGCTACTACTGCAGAAAATTCAAATATTAGAATTCGTTTTTTTTTTTAACAAGCTTGGAATAAATAATGTCAGATGAGAGTTCCTATATTAAAAATATAATTCGTAACGATTATAAAGACTGAATGATAAATAGAGTATTTTTTAATTATATTAACGAACTTCCAAATATTCAAATAAAAATAAACATCCGAAATGTTTGTAAGCGCATAAATTCCGAACGAATGAACAAAATTGGATAAGTAATTCTTTTATTCTTTGAGCTATAGCATTATGAAATTTAGGTGGTAGGCGAGATGTTTGAAAACTGAATGTAAGGGAATGAATATATGGAATGCGGGAGGGGATGGGGGTGGGGTGGGGGGGGGAGATAATTGATAAGTGCAAGCGATACAGTAATTTCCCGTAATACCATGCGAGCGAAGCCGCGGGGAAAAGCTAGTTATAATATAGTTAGATAGATTAAAAAAATTATGATGAAATTCCTAGAAGAAACACCACACCACTTGTGTGTTTATTCTGAAGCTCTAAAAACTCTTCAACAGTGAGCACTGGCGTCGTGAAATTTGGCTAAGTCTGCATACCCTCGTGGTTCTGGAAACTTTTTCCAGCTCGTAAAAAAGCTGTGAAATATTCATGTTAAGCCTCGATTACATTGAGCGAATTTACAAGCTACTAGCGGGTGAATTCACTATCAGCTAGTAAACTCGCTCAGTGTAATCATATTAACTAGCTAACTAGCAGATTTCACACTGAACAAGTTTACTAGCATATAGTGAATTCGCCGGCTAGTAGCTTGTAAACTCGCTTAATGCAATCGAGGCTGTACCATCACAAAATAAGATAGAACGCCATTCATTGTGTGTGCTCCATATTTTACAACAATTCTCTAATAAGTTAAAATATTTTTAGAAAAGTTTGGTGACAGCTCCCCGGATGGAAGTAATTAGGCACTAGAACTATTGATAAAAAGATAAACAGCAGTCTCTTCAAACACTTTATTTCAAATACAATATCTATAATTTCTTACCGATTAATAATTAAATTCTAATGCATAATTTTGGTTCTGACAATATCTTTGATACTTCCTAATCAATGTTTTCAGCAAAATTGGAATGAAGAGGAGCGAATGGCGTTTCTGAAGAAGGCGAATAAGGACTTCTTCTGGATGTCAACTTACACGGATGATTACACCAGGAATATCGGCAAAGCTGGTGCGTAGAATACAACTTAAATCTTTGACCATCTTCGGAGTGCTCTGTTATTAAAAAATATATCGATTATTCATCTTTATCACGGAGCTATATCCCAGGGTGGGATTTGCTTTTCTCCACCTCCACAGCCCTTCACTTGCTGCGATCTCTCGGCTTTCACCTCCAGCCCCCTGCAGTAGCCGTTCTTACGGGGTTATATACAGTCAGGAGGCTAAAAAAAAGGGATTTTTCAAGAATTTTTCCTGAGAAGACGTAAAAATTTGTACACGTATTATGGTAACTTTTAAAAGTATTTTAAGATTTTTTACTTGTAAAAATAATAATTTTTAAAACTGCCATAGCTGGTCTCCAGAAGCTCCTCTCAAAAAAGACATCTTGCGGTGACCATCATATCTCTGGATTGGATCATTTAAAATGAAAAAACCAAACAGATTTTGTTATAATAATACACTAATTAATCGAAGGACAGAGCAAAACAAATTTTATTGACAAAATGGCGGCTTTTCAAAAAAAAAATCGACTTTTAACCAAAATTTTAGCCTTATATTGTTTATAAAAAAATAAGTACTTCTTGGTGAGAACAGGCCTTCGATTAATAACTGTAAAATATACTTAAGAAGCTTGTGTTAAAATTTAAGACTGATGGGTTCAGCCGTTTCCAAATAATCTTGGTCACCGACTTTAAAAGCACAATTTTGAGAAAAACGCGTTTAAAGTTTGCCTTCTACTTTCAAATGCTCTGACACATCTTTACAAATATGCTTGTAACTTCGAAAATAATCACCGGATTGACTTGAATTTGACTTAAATACATGTACATTACGAAAATGAAATAATAAAAAAATTGATTTCTAGAAAATTCTAACTGTATATAACCCCTTAATGCATTTAATTGGGTGTTCCTTCCGGAGATTAAAAGTGGAGAAAATATGAAATATAAAATGTGAGATACCCAACAAAAAATCCTATTTTGATCTGCTCCATAATATATATATTTTCCCAAGATCTGAATTAAGTTCGTTATCACTGCACCAAAGATTAGTGATCTAGCAACAATACGCAATTCGGCGATTCATAACCTCTGTGACTACAGTAAAGTTAAAAGTTACAAAAAAAAATTAAATACTTAAATCACAAGTTATTCAAGAGACTGTTGTTCATTGTTTAATATAAAAAGGAACATTTTTAGTAATTAATTAAAATACGATAATCATATAAAAAATGTCTTGATTCATGCAAAATACTATTCCGCACAAAATTGGTGTTTTCAAAAATCTCATCGGTGCTGCGCACTCGTACAGGTAGCAGATAACCAAGGTTTGCAGGTCTACCGCTTTGGCGCCACTAGTATATTTTATATGAACCTTAGAAATATAACTGAAGGTCCCATAGGTGCTGATAATAATAACGCACATTTGGGATTTTGATTTAATTTTAGACTCGTTTCTTATTTGGACGGGTGATTTTTTTATCATGTAATTTGGATGACGCGCTGTAGTTAAGTTAATTACAAGTTTTTCTTTTTTTATGGGAGTTCACTGTACAAACGCCCTGTAGAGAAAACCGCCACCAATCGTTTAACAAAAATGTATTTTTTAACAGTGTTGGTCAAACCTCGAGGAAGAGCAGCAGTCAAATGCAAGAAGAAGCAGAAAGCCATCGCCGCAGAGAACGAGAAAAAAGATGGAGGAGCCGAAACTGCAGAATTAGCGGCCAAAGCCGAGGCGGAAGCTATAGAAGCTGC
Organism: Glyphotaelius pellucidus; assembly: GCA_936435175.1. Classification (NCBI taxonomy): domain Eukaryota; kingdom Metazoa; phylum Arthropoda; class Insecta; order Trichoptera; family Limnephilidae; genus Glyphotaelius; species Glyphotaelius pellucidus. Next base: position 17,123,917 of record OW386557.1, on the reverse strand, counting down.
TCGGGTAGCAGCCTTGAAAGCTGCTCGGGTAGCAGCCGTAGAAGCTGACAGGGTAGATGCCTTGGAGACTGCAGCCACCGCGGCCAGACAGAAAGCAAACAGCGAGAACGAACTGATGATGGCCATGAAAGACGTGTTCGAGAGAGATCCAAAGAGATTGGTCAGACAGCCGCTTGACACGCATAAAAGAAGTAAGTGTTTTTAGAAACAAAATCTTCATGTTTTGAAAACGACATTCTCTTCATTGATGGTCGAAGCGTTTTTTGTGTGTGATTGCGGGTATGTTTGTCGAAGGACCTTGCGTGTTGCGTGTTGCGTGAAATGTGTAAGTGGACCACTGTACAATGCAGATAATATGCACAAGGAAAGGGACAAAAGGACTTACTGCGCTTCTATCTTCTTGAATCCTGGTTTATAGTGCACTTTATGAATATAATATTCGCGGGATGCGGTATGCGGTTTTGATGATTCTGCAGCGAGGACCGTTTTGGTACTGGCTTGGGTCAAGCAAATTGACAGGAATAAAGGGAAGGGTAGGAAGGATTGTAACAATACTAATTACAAGTACAGGATCATGATGTATAGATGTATGTAGGTACGTGTAGCTGTGTTGTGTATATGCCCAACTGAAATTAAATTAATGTATTTTATTAGGACACGGAGATACTCACAAGCACACGTTGCATGCGCGTAGCACACGCGCACTCATGAATACCTGCCATACTCTTTTGCTAATGCTCGTACACGATGCTACGCGCCGTCCACGGGTTTGACATCAATTGCAAGCTACTGACAGTACTTACAGCGCGTTACTTGAATTGCATTCGTATCACTTGTTTGATGTTTGGCGATTGTGGCGAACGAACTTGGATGGAATGTTAAATTTATTCTGGAAGTGAAAAAAAGCGTGTTTGTATAACTATACGTTACCAGAATACGTACTTTAAAGGCTTTAGTAGAAAAGGCATGGATTGAGTTTGGAAAAAGTGTATTTTTCTTAAGAATGCTAGGAATTAACAACTGCACCAAATTTAAATAAGAATCTTTTGAAATTATGTAGAAATAATGAAACTTGCTGTCACCATTCTCGTGCAGATCTCCGGCAGCAACGAACGCCCTATAGTTGATATTTCTATTGATATAGGTAAACCCAAAATCTTCTATTAAATCGTTCTTTATTCTTATAATAAAGATAAACGAGAATATTGTCTTCATCACTAGTCACTTGATATCGTATTAACCTCACGGCTGCATGTAAAAATATGATCAAGTTCAGTATATTTCAGGAAACGGAAACTAGTATTAAAGAATATCTTTGTAGTCACGCAGTTTGTAGTAAGTATCTCTATGTACAAAGAGCCTTAGGGCACCCGCGGACGAGAGACTTTAGTTAGTATTTGGAGTTGTGCAAACAAGAGCCTTTGTGACTCGCCTACGGGCGCCCTTAAAATAGCCCGTAAAAGTCTGTATATTCTATTTTATTATGGATTTAATAATAGCTTATGAAAGTCAACAATTTATCAAATTGAAGACGTAAAAATAGCAAATAGCTTTTACTAAATGATAACGTGGGCCTGTTGGGATAGCCAGGCCCTCCCCTGTATAGAATGACGAGTGGGGGAGGGGTTGGGGGAGTGGAATATCGAAGGCTGTTGGGGGTGGGGTGAGGGGGTTAAATGCAAAGCATGTAGTCACGTGAAGGTCAGATAGACACGGCAGACGGTCTGTTTGACAAAGCAACAGAGAGATAATCAGCGTCGATCCAATCTTTTAATATAGTATATTTTAGATTACGATAAAGAAAGCTTTTTGATCAATCTTTTTTTTTGATCGTTTGTTTTTTTTATCTTTATTTATGGTCATTATGGGTAACGATAAAGAGAGAGAAAAATATATGTTTTTTTAGTATTGTGTCTTTATTGAAGTAAAGCGAAATTGCTCCATAAAACTGGAATAATCACAGAACTTCTTAAATTTTTTTAAACCACCCTTCCTTAGACTAACTGCCACTCTGAAACGTGCCGCAAATATACTAAGGACGGGGCTTTTCGGGGCAGAGAGGACGGATCGCCAAACAACTCGGTCTTGGCACACACTCCTTGCCTCGTTCACATTCATACATGCTCTTCTTTTGTTCTGACTCTCGACACGGCCCGACTCAAGTATCTGATTCACTTGGTCGTGCCTGGGCGTCCCCGACTACTACCATTCACATTTGCGTCATAAATCCTCCTTACACTCTTTTCTTCGTTAATTCGCTTTACATGCCCAAACCATCTGAGCGTCCCTTTCTTAATCTTACTTATTACGCTTTCATCAGCCTTGCATTCTTTGCGGATCTCCTCGTTTCTTACACGATCATACATGGTTCTAGTCAAGCTCTGTTATAATATCATTATAAACCTGTTGCATCGTAAAACTGAAATAATCACAGAACTTGAATAGAACGTTCACAGAACGTGAAAATTAACTTAAAATATTTGAAGAATGTTTAAAATTTTTACAACCCATCCTTAATGTTAACAGATTATTATGGTTTCATTAAATGTGAAATAACACGTAGCATAAATGAAAAATTCCGAACTCGAACGGGATTCCAACCTGCAACCTCTGGATTCGTAGCGGAGGATCTTACTGCTCAGTTAAGGAGTTTTAAAAAAAAAAATTTTTAGCGACCATATAAAATAATTACATATACAAAATATAATGTTGAATTTAATGTAAAAATATTGTACTTCTTAGTCCTCTTCACTAGGGGGTCCTATGCCGAGGTGGACTAAAATTATTTAAATATATTTTATTTGTCTTCTATGTCGTTTTTAATGTCTCCATTAGGGTTTTTTCATTGACCTCTTTCAGCCATATTTTTATTCTTGATTTGTATTCATTAGAATTTTTTTATTATTTTTATATCTTGGGGAAGGATGTTATGAAATTTTGTTAGTTTCTTTGTCCGAATGTGGTTTTGTAACTTGGATTTTTTTTATATCATTTTTATTCGATCTGGTGTATGCATACACGGTCTAGTAGAGGATTCAGTATTTTTGAAAGGCTATAATAATATATGTTTGGCATATGTTTGTTGCGCATTTGGTACGTCAAAGCTATATATAATATTCAGGTTGTGTATGTACTTACGTGTAGCAGATCCCCATTCTATGATTCCATATTCAATTCGAGAATGACACAACGCGTAGCAGACCTTTTTCATATTTTTTTTATTTTTTTAAGTGAGCTCCACACAGGCGGCCCTGAGGAAAATAATTTCCCTCAGGGCCTATGTCATCCTTGGGAATGCTGTGTGGAGTTTTTTTAAGGAAAAGGGCGAAAGGAGTGGGGAGGAAAAGGGTTAAAGGGGTGGATAGGAATCTGGGGTTCAGTGAGTCCTGGTCATCCGCCTCCAAGACCTAGACAAACCTCACCCCATGAACCCGGGCACTCCTGCTAAATCACCAAACGTAGCGAACCACTTGGGGTGACCTATGGCAGAGGTGTTGGTTATCCAATAAAGGTTCCCGGGGCGGCGGTACCCATTCCCGCCTCCCAAATTGAATTATAATATCCTCTTTATTTACCACGTTTCTTAAATTTTAAAGAAATATATAAGGTTTGTGAATTTTTCGGTAATTCCTTTGGAACAAAATTAGGTATTTGAAACAAAATCGTAAGCTCGTAACATAATTGCATGGAGATTTTTTTAAGCATTTATTTGGGGCATGGAATATCACAAACAAAGTTTAGAAGCGCTGCTTTAATGCATAAATATTTTGACTTATTTTAGGTAATTTGATATTACCACGAACAGATACCGGAAGTATCGTGTTCATGATCGTCTCTGACATTTTCTTGTTTTTCCGGTTGCTATGCCTCGTCGATACCTATGACGTTATCACGGTGAGGCAGTGACGTCGTTGAACGTCTGAATGAAGAAATTGCGACCTTCATAGTGTGGTGGTGTGAGTTTCGCAATTAGGGTAGACGCAAACAACACATTTTTAGGGTTGCATGTGTTAGTTCTTCTGTATACATTTTCAGCAGCGATTTAACACTTTCTTGCGAAGCTTTACTGAGAAACAGCTTTTTGTCTGCCTGATGTTATTTGCGACACAAGTGAACCTAGAAGATCATTAAATTTGAAATCAATGTATCATGAATTTAGAGGCAACTTTGACCATTATTTGTAGGTTTTATATTTACATATATAAAAAAATTGATTAATTTACTACAGGTATAAAAAAAAAAACAAAATAACCAACTAAAAATAACTATATACAAGACCATTGTTAGAAGTGTACTGGCATATGGATATGAGGCGCTGACACTGACGGTAAAGATGGCTGAAATGCTAGATAGTTGTATTTGGAAGGCGGTTGGAATAACGTGTACCCCGACCTTGAAGTTCTCACCGTATTTATTACACACTCGATCTCTACACTATCGACGGCTAAACGCCATCTATGGGCAACTTAATAGACTACTATCTAGTGTCATCTATAGATAAGCTCCTACACTAATATCTAGAACAGGGGTGTCCATGAATAAGTTAAATAGTGGATATTACCGTTTTTTTTCGGTAATTCACTGGGTCTAATAACAAGAAAGTTTTAGTTTCACAAAATCCATACTAATATTATAAATGCGAAACTGCTCGAGTTTGTTTATGACCTTTTCACGCATAACACAATATAAAGACATTAATAATTCTTTCACCAATATAAAGCTAAATTATATGCGCAGACTACAGGTTGTATATGATGGTAAGCTCTGGCGTTATGAAATTATAAATATTAAATTATAAATATTATTAATATTAAATTATAAATATTAAATTATAAATATTATACGTCACCCTCAGTAGTATCCCATAACTTTGACTGCATACATAACAATTGTTTACAGCCCTGCGACTGTGGAAGAATTGAGCTTGTCAAAGAGTATGTCTACTTAGGGGTGACGGTGGATTGTAATATGAAGTGGGATATCCATATTGCTAAGCTATGTAAGCGCCTTCGAGCGATTGTAGGCAAACTGTATAAACTTAAATATTATGTGCCTATCAAAACCATGAAATTAATCTATTTGTCCTTGGCTGAATCTAACGTTAGATATGGTATAACTTCCTGGGGGCACTCATGTAAGACAAACATCCAACATGTACAGTCAATTCAAAACGCCATGGTAAAATTACTCGTCAGCAAAGCAGTTTACGACCAGCGGCAAAATATCTCATTAATGTATAAATCCATAAATGTTTTACCTATAAGAGCTCTTTTTTGGCATAAAATCTGTATGCAACATATACTAGATAGCCCATACAAAACAAAGGTGGATCACATGTACAATACTAGGCTCACACAAAATGAAGGGATGATTGTACCTAGATTTTCTAATAAACATGGCCAGCGAACTCTTGAATACATTGTACCGCTTATATTTAATATGCTGCCATACGATTTGAAAAAATATTGCTCGACACCTAAATTTGCCCTATTGTTAAAAAAATGGCTATTGGAATCAGATTTTCTTTATTGACTGACTCCTAGTGCACTTTAAAAAAAAAAAAAATTTTTTTTTTTTTTAGACATATTCTTATTATTATTATTATTTTTATACTTATTTTTGTTTTTATTATGTATTTTATTAAATTGAAATATTTTTTTCCTGTATTGTATTATACTTAACTGTACTATGTTTCTGTCCACACTGTTCCTGCCGACAAGCTACTTGCAGTAGCTTTGCAGGTATAATGTAAACATGAAAAAAAAATCTTTTTTCTGTAATAAAAAAAAAATATATTATATTTGTTATACGTTTTCTGTCGCTAACAAAAGCGAGTTTTTGCTAACGTCAGAAAAAAATATTTTCCATGGAAACAATGTTGATATATTTTTGGGCTCTATGCTGGTAGGTACTCAAGTCTACTGGTCAGCTACTACTGCAGAAAATTCAAATATTAGAATTCGTTTACAAGCTTGGAATAAAGGTCAGATGAGAGTTCCTATATTAAAAATATAATTCGTAACGATTATAAAGACTGAATAATAAATAAAGTATTTTTTTATTATATTAACGAACTTCCAAATATTTAAATAAAAATAAACATCCGAAATGTTTGTAAGCGCATATATTCCGATCGAACGAAAAAAATTGGATAATTCTTTTTTTCTGTGAGCTATAGCTTTATGAAATTTAGGTGGCAGGCGAGATGTTTGAAAACTGAACGTAAGGGAATGAATGTATTGAATGCGGGAGGGGGTGGGGGTGGGGAAGAGGGGGGATAATTGATAAGTTCAACCGCTACAGTAATTTCCCGTAATACCATGCGAGCGAAGCCGCGGGGAAAAGCTAGTATAATATAAATGAGAACGATTTTTTTCCTTTTTATATGAATACCACAATCCAAAACTTAGTAAGCTGCAAACTTCATTTTGGGTGGCAAAAATCATCAATTGGGCCTCAGGTTGGGTATGCCGAATGCCTGATCAAGGATATTACAAAATTTTTTTGAAAATCTTTTCAATTTCTTCTAAAATTTTTGTTGTTTTTCAGTTTTGGGATATTCGACTCCATCAACCTACCAATGTGGACTTTCTACATTCCAAGAAGACATCGGCTATCCGGGATATGTTTTCATGAGGGATGGATTGGTAAAGATACTTGATCTATATATATATAAAAATCAAAAGATGTTTGCTTCTGTCTATGTATGTATGTATGCTATGCCTTGCTAAACCATTCATCCGATTGCGATGAAACTTTGAGGACTTGATGTGTGCCTGCCAGCGATGGTTTCTATACATATTGGTAGCTCTTGTATTATGAAGTTTGTATAAAAAAATTGCATCAGATTTGAGGGGAAGGTGACGCGGGAGAGGAGGGGGAGGCGGAAGGGGAACGGGACGAATGGGGAAGGACACTCAGGGAAAAACAGTTTCTTATTAAGTGGCAAAGGTGGCGGGGTAGTCCAGCGGTAAGGCTCTTCACTAGCATTCCGAAGGTCGCGGGATTGAATCCCGGCGTGGCAAATAAATTTTATTTGATTAATTTGTGTTATTTCACAATTTATTCATTTAAAATAATATATAGTATATTTGCGGCACGTTCCAGAGTGGAAGATACTCTCAGTATCGCCCTGGTGTAAGACCGCCATTCAGAATTGAAAAGTTGCTTGAAATGGCTTTGGCCGTGTTTGGTGACCAGATCTGAATAGCCAGGTACTTCCCACCTTCCTCTTCCCATCTCCTTCCCCTCCCCACTACCTTCAGCCTCACAACATACCCCGATTGGGGATGCTATAGTCTCACTGGCTCCATACGAGAGCAGTTGGGACCCTTGTACGGTATTCATATAAAAAAAAGCCGAGAAATGAATGAATGATTGAATGAATCAATGAATGAATCAATGAATCAATTAATGAATGATTGAATTAATTAATTAATGAATTAATGAATGAATGAATGAATATTAATTAATGAATGAATGATTGAATGAATGAATGAATGAATGTCAGTGGAGTGCGCTAGTATTTAAAAAAGCTAAGTATTATAATTTGGCGAAAATTATGAAAATCTTTAATAAAACACGACTCATTTCAAAAAGAGCAACGTCTCTCGACCAATGTCTAAAGTTGCATTTAAAGGTACAGGGTGATTTTTTGGGAACCGGACAATTCAGAACCTCCTATGAAAAGTAATTAAAGGGGATGTAAAAATTGGTTAAAAAGGTTTTGTTAGGTTAGATTACGGGCTATTTTTAAATTATGTTTAGCTTTTATTGACTTTTCAAAGAGGTGTTGAGTTGAGTTGAATCTGAGTAGGCATGGAACCATAAATAATATAATGTGGGCAAGACATAGATCCTGGGTTCGATCCCTAGTTGCGACCGTCATCTTTATTTTAATTTTATGTGTCTTGTCCTGTTTCATTTTTGTTCAGGTTTATCAACACATCATCGTATTCCAATAAATGGAACACAGTTAAATTAGTTTTAAAAAATTTAAAAAAAACCTTATTTTTTAGGTGAAAAGGCCAGCGAAAGGAAACTGCCATCGCCCCACTTGGGTCATACGACCCCTGAACGCGGTGCCTGAAGGGGAAAGATTGATCCTTTGAGACAAATAAATTAAAATTATATATAAGTACTTGGCATATATTGTTAACAAAAACTGTAAGATAAGTTTGGAGTCAGTAGTTAATTATTGATGCTTATTCATTAGCTTAAGAGGAACGTTTGCACGGCCCGTTTCAAACAAATCTTAATTTTGGATTTAAGATCAAAATACCCAACCAAACTTACAACATACTTTTGCAATGTAAACATACTTTAAAGGTAAATGTCAAGTACGGATATAAGCTTCTTTATAAGGCCTCTGTCACGATTCAAGCAACATTTTCTGCTTAATGTGGTGGTAGTAAGAGATTTTCAAACATTGTTGGGTTATTTGTAACCCGGAAATGTTTGCTTTAAATTTTAAGATTTTGTCATCAGAGATATTAATATAAATGATTTTAGAGGCAACTTGCGCAATTATTTGTGAGTAAATGAAAAACATTAAAAAAAATAACTTAACTATATTTATTATATAAAATATGATGAAACATAAAATAAAATTAATAAATTGTTTTGATGGGTGCATATTTTTTAAATCCATACTAATATTATAAATGCGAAACTGCTCGAGTTTGTTTATGACCTTTTCACGCATAACACAATATAATGACTTTAATAATTCTTTCACCAATATAAAGCTAAATTATATGCGCAGACTACAGGTTGTATATGATGGTAAGCTCCGGCGCTATGAAATTATAAATATTAATATATTATATTTGTTATACGTTTTCTGTCGATAACAAAAGCGAGTTTTTGCTAACGTCAGAAAAAAATCTTTTCCATGGAAACAATGTTCATATATTTTTGGGCTCTATGCTGGTAGGTACTCAGTCTACTTACTGGTCAGCTACTACTGCAGAAAATTCAAATATTAGAATTCGTTTTTTTTGGACAAGCTTGGAATAAATGTCAGATGAGAGTTCCTATATTAAAAATATAATTCATAACGATTATAAAGACTGAATGATAAATAGAGTATTTTTTATTATATTTACGAACTTCCAAATATTTAAATAAAAATAAACATCCGAAATGTTTGTAAGCGCATAAATTCCGAACGAATGAACAAAATTGGATAAGTAATTCTTTTTTTCTTTGAGCTATAGCATTATGAAATTTAGGTGGTAGGCGAGATGTTTGAAAACTGAATGTAAGGGAATGATTATATGGAATGTGGGAGGGGATGGGGGTGGGGGGGGAGATAATTGAAAAGTGCAAGCGCTACAGTAATTTCCCGTAATACCATGCGAGCGAAGCCGCGGGGAAAAGCTAGTTATCTATAAACGTTAGAACAAAAAATTGTCTTTTACGTATTAAAACTACTATCCAAAAAAAGCGTTTTTAAGTTTATTTTTAAAATAAGTATAGTATTTTTGTTAAATGTTTTTCATTTACTCACAAATTACTTTTAAATCATGAAACATTAAAATTTTTAATGGCCTATATCTTATAATTTGAATAAAAAATAAATAAAATTGCTCAAATCCGTATTAGATATTTGATACACCTTTTGATTACAGAATATGTTTTCAGTTTGGTTGGGTATTTTGATCTCAAATCCAAAATTAAAACGAGCCGAAACGGGCCGCGCGAACGTTCCTCTTAACAGCGGCAAACGTTTATTACAAGAAAATACAAATTAAAGTGGGGTAAATTTTTCATATGTAGATAGGTAATAAATATAGCTGTTGAGACAAAATACAAGAAAAAATCATTTTAATTAATTTTATTTCGTGCATATTTTAAACAGCTTTCATATATTTATTTTTTTTTTATTTTACACAAACAGTTTATAATAAGCCAAAACTGTAAAAGCAACAACAACTGAATTCAGGAGCAGTGCTGACAACTGTTGTCTGTTGACGCCATTCCTAACTACAATATTATTAATTGTCATGATTCTATAATTATTATTAAACTTTAAGTTTTTATCAGAATAACTCTGCTACAATCATTTCTTTTTTAGGATTATAGTTTTTGGTTAAATGATTTAGAGATTCGAAGCACTCTTTATTGGTGAATATAGGTGCGAACGATCCCTTGAAAATATTTTACACATAAAGTTCTTCTAAAATTTGCTGTCAAAGGCATCCTTTTAATTCATCTAGTTTTTTAACAGTCCAAGGAATTTATTCTTTTATTTCGTAATTTAATAACACAGTTGAATTGTGTGACGTATCAGCGTGATGTTACACAGTCAGACAATGACACACAGGTGCCAAGAATGACTAATCAACAATCAAAATAATCAGAATTTGATTCCAAGCAGCTTCGCAGACCTAAATCTAAAGGTTCATAATTTAAAGAAATGATTAGGTATGTCTAAATGAAGCCAACTTATATCACGAGGTGACAATTTAAGACCGAATAATAATATGGCATGCCAAGCATTTATTATTGAATTAACACAAATGTATAGGAATTGTACACAAGAGAGAAGAGTTTTTACATAACATATCGATAGTGGAAATTTGAAATGTTGGAACTTTTTTCAATTTATTTATTTATTTATTTATTTACGCCCTAGTGGGCTTTTACAAGAAAAGTAAATATGCAATATTTACTTTTCCTTAGTTAGTGCCTTGAGCACTCACATGGACCGGCTCAATATAGCCCAAAAAGGAGTACTAAAGACAATTTTGAAATTACCGGTTAGAACTCCGACAGAAGAATTGTTTCAAAGCATTCAAGTCTACAATATACAAAAACTTTATGCAAAAAATATTTTATTTAAAATTAAAAAAACATATCAGAATACTCCACTGTCCAACATAGATACACAACCAGGGCAATAAACCAAAATACTCTAGCTACAGCCAGTTTGAAAACATCTTTTGGACAAAGAAATATGAAATTCAATGCGACAAAACTATACAACGCTCTACCAACTCAAACAAAAAAAAATAACAGAAATAAATAAATTTAAAACAAAAGTAAAAATATGGTTGAGAGAACAAAGTGAAAATGAACTATCAAACATACTGAAGACCATGTAAAGACAACTGGATACTAAATACAAATGTGGAAAAACTACAGGCCGCCTCAGAACAGGGAACCCTAGTGAGGAGGACTGTGAAAAAAAAAACAAAAACTTTATAATACCTTAATATAATACAATTTATAAATACATTATGTACAAATTTTGCTATAGATACTAATAAAAAAAATAAATAAAAAAAATACAGTTGTGTTAGGTACATACAGTAAACAATATATAATAGCAATACAGTTGTGTTAGGTACATACAGTAAACAATATATAATAGCAATACAGTTGTGTTAGGTACATACAGTAAACAATATATAATAGCAATACAGTTGTGTTAGGTACATACAGTAAACAATATATAATAGCAATACAGTTGTGTTAGGTACATACAGTAAACAATATATAATAGCAATACAGTTGTGTTAGGTACATACAGTAAACAATATATAATAGCAATACAGTTGTGTTAGGTACATACAGTAAACAATATATAATAGCAATACAGTTGTGTTAGGTACATACAGTAAACAATATATAATAGCAATACAGTTGTGTTAGGTACATACAGTAAACAATATATAATAGCAATACAGTTGTGTTAGGTACAAACAGTGTACAATATATAATGAATTATGATTAAATCATGGCAAATTAAAATTAATATTATGTTCTAAAGAAAGCAAATATGTGTAAATAAATATAAAATAAAAAAAGTGTATTCACAAAGGAGTCGTGAAATCATACATCTCGGTGAAGTGATTATGAAGACTTCGTTTTAAAACTAACATTGAATCTTTAAACACGTCTACAACATTCCCAAATTTATTTCCAAAATGATGTATTCTGTTTATAGGTGTATGAGCTTCATAGTTAGTTTTAAAATTGTCACAGAAAAAGGTAGCACTTTGCCTCGTGTTTCTGGTCGGTACATACAATTTTATTTCGGCAAGAATTTCAGGGTTGTCAATGCAATTATTGATAATTTTATTTAACAGTACCAGGTCAGAGATGATTCGCCTATCTGACAGCGTTATTAAGTTCAATTGTTTCATCAAAAAGACATAGTTTATTGGAATATTCAGTTTGAAGTTGATGAATCTTAGAAATTTGTGCTGTACCCTTTCTATATTGTCGGAATGTACTTTATACAATGGGGACCAAATAGGCGAATTATACTCTACCTGGCTTCTTACTAAAGAAATGTACAATGTTTTCAAACATTCTAGAGACTTGAAATCACTTGCTGTTCTGCATATGAAACCAAGCATTTTTAAAGCTTTCTTTGTTATTTCATTTATATGCAGAGTAAATGTTAACTTTTCATCAAATATAACACCCAAGTCCCTGATCTGAGCGACTGATGTCAATTGTACATGGTTTAAAGAGTATTCATAAGTTACATGACTTAGAATTTTACGAAAACGAATAATCTGACACTTTTGAATATTGAGAAACAACGAGTTAATCACACACCAATGATACAATTTATCTAAATTGGATTGTAAAATATGGCAATCCTCTATCCTACGTATCATTCTGTATATTTTCAAATCATCAGCGAATAGCAGAACTTGTACACCTTTAAATACACTAACAATATCATTTATAAATAATAAAAAAAGAATTGGTCCGAGATGAGATCCTTGGGGAACCCCACTTGTGGCTTCGAAGATGTAAGATTCTACAGAATTTATTTTAACAGAAAGCTTTATTTTACTAAGATAACTGTTAATCCATATCAATAAGGTCCCTTTAATGCCCAACAGACTTAGTTTATGTACAAGAATATGTCTCCTAACTTTATCAAAAGCTTTAGAAAAATCAGTATATATCGAATCCACCTGATGCTTAAGGACAAAGGAATCAGTAATATAATTTTCATAAATAATTAGGTTACTTAAAGTATTTCTACCTGTGATAAAACCGTGCTGATTGGGTACAATTATATTATTGATTTGTTTTGTAATGACATCTAGGACTAATGATTCAAAGAGTTTGGGAATGGCGGACAGTATACATATTGGTCTGTAGTTTGATACATTACTTTTATCACCCTTTTTGTGAATAGGCATTAAAAAGCTTTTTTTCCACTGATCTGGAAAACACCCTGATGACAAAGACTTGTTAAATAAAATGAATAATGGATAAGTCAAACTGTCAATACAAGATTTTAAATATATTAGAGGAAAACCATCCGGTCCAGCAGATTTATTAGAATCTAATGCTTTTATACCCTTTTCTATGGCAGCTATTTCAATGAAACAATGGCTTAAGTTAAGTGATTCTTCAAGAGATATATCTTTAGGGATCTCACTTTCAGGAATATCCAAGTCATAAACACTTTTAAATGAATCTGCGAAAAGATTGACTATGTCTTCGGTACTGTTAGCACATTTGTTATTAAGATACATAGTATTTGGTAAACTACTATCTTTCTTTCGCTGAGCATTAGAAAAATTCCACAATCTTTTTATGTTATGATGAACCTCTTTTTCTATAAGACTAACATAGTCATTGTAACATTTACTGGATAATTCTTTGCATTGCCTTCTTAAGTTAGTAAAATTTGTATAATTGTTGACGTTTCTAGATTGCTTATATAATTTGTGCATTTGTTTTTTATTATTTGCATGTTCATTAAAATTAATTGATTCAGAGAAATCACACCCTAGTTTAGTATTTTCCTTAGCACAAAATGTTAATTGTTCAAGACAGCGAAAAGAGAGTAGGTATCTAAAAAATCATATCTCTTGTTTTTGTAGACCTTTAATATTTGAAAATCTCCTACTACCACCACATTAAGCGGAAGATGTTGATTGTGTCATGATGCAGGACTTAACCAGCCTATGAATTGAACGCACGACACCTGTGGGTGGTACCCAAACATTATGCCAACTCAGCTATTGACCGGTCAACGATTATGGCAGACATAGTTTTTAAATTTATTTTTATTATTTTTAAATTTAGCACAATTATATGTAATCATGTAAGTAATTAAAAAATAAAATATTTCAAATAATAACAAAAATCTAAGTAAGAAAAACTCAAGATATATCAATAACTAGATTCCAATATTTAAAAGAACTAATAAAAATAGAAATTAACTCTTACAGTAGTATCAGATAATTTTTCAATTAAAGTTGGAATTCATGATTATTTTAGTTACAGATAGATTTTGATGTGCTTGATATTATTATTTTGGGATTTTAATACTATTCTGATATCTTGCTGATATATTGAAATGTACATTATTTAGCTGTATTTGAAAGTTTGTAGTATTGAATATTTTTTTTTATATATTAAGTTTTTTTCAGTAGAAAATGTCGACAATTTTTCAGGATAATTAATTATCAAGCTTTTAACTATATTGAGAGGATTAAAGAATGTCATATGTTCCTCCTCAGCCTATAATACCGTATTGTAATACAGATTGAACAATTACCTAGTACACTCTCATATATATATTTTTAAAGTGTTCTTCTTTTCATAACAGATATTATAACATAATACTTAAATAATTTCTGTCTTAACCTTTGTTTGGAGAATTTACTTAGTTATTAATTAATTTTAAATTAAATTAAAACAATAACTTAGCGTTAACAAAAACAATATTATGAAAATATATTTATTAACCATCTACACCCTGATGAGCTTTTACGTGACTTTTTACATTTCACATGATTTAGTCCATGATCCTCAAGAATAAAAAAAAGTTTTTAAGTTTTAGATAAAAAAAATGAACGTAATAAATGTTATATAAGTGCATACAAGCCTATATAATATTAAAGAAAAAATATAACAAAAAAATAAATAAAAACGGATAAAACAAAAAAAAATCAATAGAAAGGATGGTCCTATGGGACTTACAAACTTCTAAAATATTGTTTAGATTTTCACGGCCAAAAGTATTTGCGTTATTTGTTTTTGGGGTGTTATGCCGTGTTGCATAACACCCAAAAACAAATAACGAAAATACTAAAATATTATGTAAATTTGAGAAATTTTTAATTTCCATGTCAAAGTTTTGACTAAGTTTCAGGTTTTCATTCCATTCGGAAGAATAGACAAAATAGGAATGTTGCAGTAATCCACTGGACACCATTTTTGATATTTTTTGAAGAAACGAAACAGGTGATATTCAGCTAACATATTATTTGAAATCAAAAATATTGAAATATAAGGAGATATGCTATGATGTCCGCCCGACTGTCGCTGGAACCACTACCTAATGGGGATAATTTGAAAACGGAATTTAGTTGATTTTTCGACGTTGTGCAGTAGTGTTGGTAACAATTTAGTTTGAATACGGAAAGAATTCGTTCAGTTGGCTGATTTTTTTTAACGTGTGCAGTAGTATTGATTAAAATTTTATCGGTGACACCAGGAAGCACAGTCCCATCCAGTAAAAACTGCCGATAGCTCATATCTTTATATTTCAATATCTTTGGGCGAAACCTACATGTTCAATATTTATTGTGTTCGTCAATATTTATCAAATATCGTGATATTTATTTAACGTACAGGCTAGCGTATCGATGGATCATAATATGGATTACAGATGTCTAGATTCCTGATTCCATATCGTGAACCCACGGATCGTGATAAATATTGACGGATCACAATAAATATTGAAGTGTAGAGTAGCACTCTGATCCATATTGATGGATCAAAATACATCAAAACGACCCGTGATAAATATTCAACATGTCGCCTACGCCATAGAAAAAAAAAATTACACAAGAAACGCCTTCAAATTTGAATGGAAACAAATTTTCCATTTTGCCCAACCCCCCAGAGTTCTGTCTCACTTACACTCGTCTGACATCATAGATCTCCATCCCATTTGAATTTCGAAAACACAGTTTTGTATGGAAATATGAGCCCCGATTAGGCCAATATTTGAATCACGAAGCAAACCCACAATACACTTCTTGTGTTAATCTTTATTCTTTGTTTTGAACCTGTTGACGCAAATATCCATACCTATCCTATCTACTCACATAAACCTTTCCCGAGCTGATTACAATACCCGGATTAGTGAACAAAATGACTATAATAATTTATATCAGTCTATTGTTAAATGCTATGCTGCGACCTTGTTCTCTCAAATTTTAATCATATATCGACCATCATAGGAAAGTTGTGCAGGAAATCTCTTGTTTTCTCAAGTGTTTTTGCAGTGATAACCGATAGTAGTGTCCCTCAGGACTGTGAGATCGATAAAGACGAAGGATTTATCATCCCAGCCGAACAACGTCGGGTAAGACGGATGCTGTCCAATTCTACCTTAATTTCTCGTATATTTGTGTCAAAATCAAAGAACACGAAACAAATTTGAACACAGTCCACTCTTTGAATCGCAGTAAATCTAAATGACATTATTTATTTGCTATTACAGAACTGATTGGATCACATGTTGTTACGTTTGCCGAAGAATATTTTCTAAAGATTTTATGTTTTTACAACGCATAATTTATTTGGAAAACTCATCATAGGGCTGCATCTTTTCACGATTTTAAACGAGTGAACACATCGTGTAGTTCGTTCATCTCATCGAGTCTTGGCACCCTTTCCCGTTTCGCGGCTTGACCACTCGGTAGGCCAGTCAGTGTCGAAACTTGCAGTCGCGAGGACGTAGAATTAATAATTCATTCGCCGCACACAACTTCACTCAGTACTTACTCCAAGTTCAGTCCTACCCGCCTAAAAAAACTTCCGTAACGGAAACGAATCGGAATCGCGGCCATTTCCCGAGCCGACGGCAAATTGAAAGTTTAAAAAGCGTGAAATTCGAACGTGATGTTGCCAGACTAAAAAACTAACCGATAAATTACAAGAAAATTGGGATAGAATTTAAAATCAAAATAAGAACTTTGATGTTTTTTATTGTGGGCATTATGTCAAACGTTTTATTTTTAAATATTATTCGACTGTTGTGATATTTTCGTACTACCACTGAAGGCGGTAAAATAATATGAAATGTGTTGAAGTTTTTACTTGTTTATGGTGTTTAATATTATTTTTTCGAGGCCTTTGATGTAATTTTTTACGATCCCGGATTTGTTGTGTGTTGAAATGTGCGTCGTCGATACATAAATGTGAGTATATTTGAATATATGATTTAAAAAGTTATTTTGGGTAAAGACAGTCATTTTATGAAATTGTCCAGTCATTAAACTGACGTTATTTTATGTTAATCACACTTTTTGGGTCTCTGTAATGTGAATTGAGATTTCATTTATTTATTTATTTAGGAAGGTCTCAAAGAGACGGCTGAAATAGACGGAATGCTGCAGAAATAATTCACCGATAATCATGAATGAGCATGCCACACATGTGTGACCCGGAAAAATGCAAGATTGACGTAAGCGTAATGAATAAAATTAAGAAGGGGGCATCCGAATGGTTTGGACATGTAGAGCGGAAAAACGAAGAAAGGGGTGGGTAAATGATCGAAGAAGTCCCGGACGACCAAGGATTAAATGGCATGTTCAAGTGAATCAAATGTTTGATGCTGGTCATATCAAGAATTTGGTACTGGGCGTACTGTACAGGACCCGCAGATACTTTAATAGTACACAACTGCTAACCCTGTACAAATTGCAAGTGCACCCCACGGTTGAATTTGGCAGCCACCTCTGGTCTGGAGCCCCAAAATACCTAAAAAAACTCTCGACTCTGGGCAGAAACGGGCGGTCCGTTTGATAGATTCTCCTAACTTAACAAACGGATTGCAATCTTTAGAGCACAGGCGTCAGGTGGGAATGCTGTCCTTGTTCTACCGGTATTACAATGGAAGACGCTCCGAAGAACTAGCGTCATTGAACCCCTCGGCACCGGTGCACAGTCGGGAAACACGCCAAACACGCGCCCAACATTTGTACACGGTTAACATTAGTCACACGAGAACGGGTCGTTTCTACGACTCGTTCTTGAGTTCAAAAATTCGGCTGTGGAACGGTTGCCGGCTTCTGTGATTCCTCCCTCCTACAACACGGGTCTCTTCAAGACCCACGTTCACTCCTTTTTCTCCTCAAAAACACCCTCCACACAGCATCTTCAAAGATGACAAAGGCCTTGGGGGAAATTATTTTCTGCAGGGCCTCCTGTGTGGAGTTAATATAAAAAATAAAAATAAATTAAATGGACAAATGTCATAATATTATGTATCTAATATGGAAAATTGGAGTCCAGACTTAGTTAGAAGAGATGAAATTTTGAATGAAGGTGAGACAATTTTAAGTTTGTATGCAATTCACTCGCGGTAGAAGAGAAACCTTCAAAAAACTAAGGTAGACAAGAGTGGGTAGACTACGAAGCGCCGCACAAGGAGGAGACCAATTAGTCTATCTCATTCTCTCGCAGGCTAAGTCCTATAGATGTATGTGTTGTCTCTTTTTAGTGTCGCTTTTTCGTTTCGTCGAGTTTAAATCACAACCGTGCTAAAGAAGTTTTCAATTCAATAAGGCTTGATAGAAAATGTATTTATAAAGGGACAGTATAAAATATGATCTAATGTTCCTACTTCTAGACCTCAGAAGCACTCGTATTTTTAAAATAACAAAAAATAAATATGTGGGCAGTTCACACACAGTAGAAGTGAAACCTTCAGAAAATTAAACTTTGAGAGACTGAGACAAATGCAAAGAATCAGGAGTCGCATAAATGTAGGGATTATTTATTATTATTTTAAGTTACCAAGTTTAAAAATTATTTTACAATTTTTCCTACGAAGCACCGCACAAAGAGGAGACTGATTACACGATCTTATACTTTCGCAAGCCAAATCCTATAGATGTATGTGTTTGTCTCTTTTTGGTGTCGCTCGTTTCCGTTTTATCGAGTTTCAAATCACAAAGGTGCTAAAAAAGTTTTCACTTCGAAAAGTGAAAGGGACGGCGCAATGTGCAATATTTTTTTCCAATTCGATTAAGAGAGGATTTTTTTACGGGGGGGGGGGGGGGGGTAAGGTTTTAAAGGCGAAAAAGACATATTTTCATGAATTTTTTTTTGTAGATATGAATAATGTTGGTTTTTTTCTTTTATGTACACGTTATATCTGAAGTATCTTTGAAAAAAAAATTAATTAAAAATTTTAATAAATAAGTCAGTGAGAGTGAATCTCCGGAGGCGCCTCGAAAAAAAGGTGTTATGCGGTGAACATCATAACTCGTTAACGAATCATTTGAAACAAAAAAAAAATCGAAATGAATTTAAAATGTGATATGTTTTCTCAGGTTTCAGTGAATTTGTTTTTAATGGAAAAAAAATGGTAAAAATACTCTTCTTCACTACCTCTTGATTTATGTGTAAAAATAGTGTACAAAATTTCAAAAGGATCGGTCAAGTAAATTTTCAGTTATAATGTTCACGAGTTTTAAAAATTTATTTGCGAGAAAATCGATTTAAAGTTTTTTTATACTTGAATAGAGCAAGAGGGCCGGTCGCTTGAAACGCGGTTTCTTCGTTAGTTTTGCTCCGATTTACTTGAAATTTTGATACAATACTCTCGACATGTTGTACATTTAGAAAAAGAAATAATTTAAAAAATGAGTTTTAAAACCTTACTCCCCCCCCCCCTTAAAGGTGAATTGATGGAATATATATTTTCAGCAAATCATAATGAACATTTTTTTAATAAAGAGTGAATAAATTCGGGTAGCAACTACTAGAGTAACATACTTAGAATTGTTTCGTTTGTATAAATTAAGAAACTTAATGCATCTTTACCTCGCCTTTACAATAGTGACTTCCGACGTCATACCTGTGATACAATGGTTAATTCTGTAAGCATTGTGTTACACGACAGGTTATGAAATAAGTTATATTATGTGTTGCACGATGGGTCTGCAAGTGCCTACGTAAAAACATTTTTAGATTACAGACTTGTGTGGGATGTAAAACTACTTTTAAAATAAACTGGGAATAGAAATGTTTCTACATTGTTAGTTGCAAGCACAAAGCACGTGTTTATATTGCGACCGGTTGAGTGGCTTATCGGACAAATGCGAGCGGTTCCCACCCAATTCTCTTCCAGCTAATTCACCCATAATTGCACAAACATTTTCCGTTTAGAATTATGGAATTATAACGAATCAAAATATTTTCTGGTTATTCATAGTGAGCTTTGTGTGTGTTTATATTTTTTACCTTAGCTCCATCTTTGTTATGTTATCTTTAGGGATGCTGTGTGGAGAGTCTTTTTAGGGGAAGAAAATTTTTTCAATGAAAAGGGTATGAGGGTAGGAATATGAGGGTCAATATGTTTAGGAATGACGGACGTACGAATCCATCCCTCGGAGGGGTCATTCATAAATTACATCACACCTTCAAAGGGGGAGGGGGAGTAGAGAAGTGTGACATTGTGTGACAAGGGGTATGGGGGGGTCAACAGCTCTGCGACGTTACATGTAAAAATCTAAATTATTAAAACGCAAAATTTTGGGGGGGGGAGGTCTCACAAATGTGACGATGTGTGACAGGGACGGGGGGGGGGGTCAAAAATCATGAAATTCATGTGACGCAATTTATGGATGGCCCCTAACTGCAGTGAAATGCGATGGGTCGCGAGAGTCCGGCTGGAGAGGTCTAGGTTAGGACTCCCTCAACCAATCTCTCTCGACCCGGCCCGCCACGCAGTGGGTGGGTAAACGCATCCGCCGCCAAGATCTGGACAAACCTCACCCCATGAATCCGAGCACCCCTGCTAAGTCACCAAACGTAGTGAACCACTTGGGGCGACTTATGGTTGAAGTGTTTATTATGCAAGAAATGGTTCCCGGGGCGGCGGACCCATATCCGCCTCCCAAATTGGTGACAGCCATCTTTCCAGCTAGGGGCCGTTTCTTTGTCATAATGTTGACAGTTGGAACCGTTTCGGAATGTGCGGTTTTTCAAATCAATAGTTATTAAAGTTTGGCGTATACCACACTAAGGACGGGTTGTTTCAAAAAGTTTGATGGATTCATCAAATATTTGAAGTTAATTTTCACGTTCTGCGTAAGTTCTATTCAAGTTCTGTGATGATTTCAGTTTGTGGATCAACTGGTCTATAATGATGTAATAATAGAACTTGAATAGAACTTACGCAGAACGTGAAAATTAATATATTCACAACATTGTGAAAATATCCCATTGAACCATGTCTTCCAATGTCGTATAATTTATTGGAATATCATTTCTCCAACTTTCAGATTATCCAACCTATTTTTTTCAAATTGATACCGGATTATATGTATATGCTTTTACTTTCGGTGCATTTTTGTTCCGTCTGCCCCCCCCCCCCCCCCCCCGTGCCGTTCCGTGCCCGCGAATGATCACATTAATAAGTGAAATGAGAACACTCTGTTATTTCGGCGGAATGACGACAGTCTCAAGAAAGACATAGACCATTAAGTAGTGCGTCCGTATGGATACAGTGGAATAGGGTGACAACAGAGCAGGAAAACCCGGAAAAATTATCGTGACTTTTTTATACATCGTATGGATGGATTTTGTATAAATCAAATAAGCCTTTAACACTGTACTTACAAGTTTATTGAAACAATTTACATTCGATTATATCGAACAAAAAGCGATTTAAAAAGTTGTTATTTCTTCGGCAGTCTAGAACAGAATGTTTAAATGGTTAAAATGACAGACGGTGCCTCTGTTGTTGAGGGATCGTTATTGGCGTGTGAGGAACCAATAGGAATATTTCCGATTCAAGATCGCTGCATCGTTTGCTTCCCACAACTCTCTTCTAGGATTCTGTAAAGTTGTGGTCTGCGTACGATTTTCAATATTTTTTATAATGGCAGGTAACCTGGAAAACTCGAAGTAGATGACGCTGGTGTGGTTGGGTATCATTTGCGAGATAAGCCAGCTATGTGAGCTTTAAAGGGGTATTCTAGTCTAGAAGCATGAATTGTAGGTGTTTTTTAGGTGCAATTGAAAAAAAAACAATAATTATATTTTTAGCAACCATTATTTTATCAAATATTTATTAAACATTAAAGAATCCATTAAAAAAAGAGTCGAACGAAAAATTTCAAAATTCAAAAAGTTACATGGTGTTGAAGTGTCTCCCAGTAATCTAAAAAAAAATTTCCAAACAAATGCGGCTATGGCCCGAACTAAATAAAAGTAAGAAAAAAATTTCGCAAAATGGCGGCTGTCTGAAATAAAAAAGACGTTTTTGTACCAGTTTTTTTGACTTTCCAATTTTTTTTTAAATAATAAAAATTTAAATTTTATTACAGTTCTAGTTCCCGCCATAGAGGAATGTATAAAGAAGGCTCACACCAAATTTCAAGTAAATTGGCTTGGTAGAACTTGAGACATCATGTCAACCGTCTTGAAAAAAGTGGTTTGGAGAAAAATGCGTTTAAAATTTTGTTCTTTTTAGATTTAGGTTAGATTCCGTCTAAACCGCGACATTAAAATGGTTATAACTTTTAAAATAATGCGATTTTCGAAAAATCTTTTAAAGGAGTTATTTTTGAATATTTTAACTTTGGAAATATGAAGAAATTTTTTTGTTCTAGACTAGAATACTGCCTTAAGGAATTAAATGAATTTAAAAAAATGGTTATTGAATATGGTTTTAAAAAATGAATTGAGAAATACTGTAAATTTGTCAGTAGTTCGGAAAAGGAGAGTCTTGGTTTGTTTATAATCGCAATATCTTTCAGAATGTTTTTCTATCAACATAAGATGTATCTACACATAGGTACTTTTAACAGAAAAGTATGAGAAATAAGTTTTGCTGTTTTCAGTTTGGCGGCTTACGGTAGAAATAGCAATTTTCGGACGATGCTCACAGAGCCAAAATTTTGAAAAGCGAGGTTAACTCAAGTTTTGAAATGGATCTTATTATTGTGATTTTGGACTTTCCCGGCCTAAATGATTATCATATTTTTTTGGGTTGTTATGTCATGTTGTTCTACCTCGGACAGCATTGCAGCTTCCATCATCAGAGCAGATGAATAATTACAAAATAACAATGTAATGCGGTGGTAGTAGGAAATTTTCAAACATTACTGGTTAATATCACAATAAGAATATCGCCCGGGCTGATCTGGGACCTAGAACCTAGGACCTGGGGCCTAAGTCCCATGCGAGTGTAGTTACGTAAGCAAAATGATTACATTTTTATGTATTGGTGACTCGAAAATGATAGCCTGGATATTGCAAATCTGAGTGACAGTAGCTCTAATGAATTTTATGGCAAAACAGGTAAATTGGGGAAAAACACCGCCACGCGGTCACGAGTTCGGGCGCATAACAATATTCTACGGTAGGCCTGTGCCTGGCCTACGATCCTGCTCGATCGTAAAGTAGAATCACTCGGCTTGAAATTCCTATAAATTGTTTAAAAAATGTAATAAACTAGTATTCTTGGATTTATTATATGTCTTTCATTAATTTTAAATAAATAATTCCCATAAAAGTGCTATTTCTATTTTTATGAAGCCTAGGTCTTATAAAAACCATAAATTCACAAGTGAATTTGTGTAGGTTCAAAACTGCAATTGTAGCTAAGGATTAAAAAAGATATGGATTGACAGAAGCACAACGAAGAACACCAAGATGAGACCCGTCCGAGAGTTGATTTTCTCCACATTTCTATACGGTGCGGAATCATGGACACTTGGAGCCAGCGAAAGAAAATAGATAAACGCCCTCGAAATGTGCTGTTGGAGAAAAATGCCCAGAATTTCATGGACAGCTAAACGTATGCATTTTGGAAGAGCCTAGCATCCAAAATAGGCTTTCAACTATCTGCCTTCAACGTATTTTAAGATTCTTTGGACACGTTGCTCGCCAAACTGACGGCTCTAACTTTGAGAAACTCATAGTCACTGGAAAATTGTTTGGCAGAAGAAGCAAGGAAGGTCACCAATGAGCATGAGTGTCTGAGTACCACTGGCATCCGGTACGTCGGTGTCCACAGCTCTTCACGCAGCTCAGAAACGCGAAGAGTAGGAGGAGCCATTCCCCATCTTCCTCCTCCCCAAGTTCTTCCTCTCCCCACTACCTTTATTCTCACAACATACCGAATTGGGGATTCTAAAGTCTCACTGGCTTCCAGATTGAAAGATGGGAGCAATTGGGAGTGCGGCATTCACATAAAAAAGTGTAAAAAGCTTTGCTCAATCTTTATTAGAGTAAAAACGATCATTATATCTCTCAATAATATTCTAAGTTAAGATGTCGTATTGTCTGATTCCTTATTTAGGGAAAGAGTTTTCCAAAAACATAATACAAGATTCACTAAAAATGAAGGATTGGTGGTTCCGAAGTGTACCAATAAATTATGGTGAAACAATATTGTACCCAAAATATTTGATAAACTACCAATGACAATTAATAGACAAGTCAAATATAATCTAAGAAATGGCTATTAGATACTGATGATTTATATTGTTGTCCCACTAAAACCCTCGTTTTCCTAATTGAAATTCACACACTAAGGAAATGGAAATTCATTATTATTTTGTACTAGCTTTGAAGGCTTTCTAGTTCCCTAGTCTGCTAGTTCCCCCTAATACCCGCGGCCTCGCTCGCATGGTATTAGGGCGAACTTAATGAAGCGCTTGCACTTATCAATTATCCGCCCTCCCCCATACCACCACCTTCCCTCCCCCCTCCGCATTCCATAAATTCATCCATTTTCAAACAGCTCATGTGCCATCTAAATTTCATAATGCCAGAGCTCACCAGTAGTAAAAAAAAAGAATTATCCAATTTGGTGCAGTCGTTCGGAAGTTATGCGCGTACAAACATTTCAAAGATTCATTTTTATTTATGTAGATAGACAGATATTAACTACGACGCCTGAAAAAAAATTTTCCGCAAATATATCAAAATCGTTTCCAAGGCAACGATTTGTTTTCTGGCGTTAGCAATAACTCGCCTTTATTATTTAACAGCCTATATTTTTCGCATATAATATAGCTTTCTATTGGTGAAAGAATTTTTAAAATCGGTTTGTTGGGTTATGCGTGAAAGCGTAACAAACAATTTCAGATTTATAATATTAGTGTAGATTACCTTACGTACATTAAACTATGTTGATTATATTCATTTGTCCATATTACATTAATTTAAACTCGTTTGTTAAACAAAGCTTATCCTGCTTTTTACATATTTATACTATTCGATAATTTAACCAACTTTCTTTATTTTAATCTACCATCAATATTATTCACACTAATAAATAAATAAAAAATCGTACACATGTCCGGGATGCGAAATTACAAAAAGTGTCAAAACGAAATTTAAGACAGAAACGAGTATAAATTTGTCAGTTTTTTCGGTCGATCTTGTTGGTTTTCATCGGACGTGGATGACGAAAATACTCTTCGCAGAAGCAGATTTCTCAGAAATTCTCCCGATGTACTCGTGTACATAACATTCGCTTTTATTCAAGTTTAATCAGACTCGTGCAGTAAAAAAAACTTTAATTTATAACACACGGACACAATTTTATAAAGAATATTAAAAAAAATTGGAGGCATTAATTTAACAATGTTATTTTCTGGTGGATACCGAGGCGTGGGTATAGTCTATCAAACAAAAGTAGAAAATATTAAAATGGAACCATAAAATTTGTAAGCTGGCAACACTAATTTACCTGTCAAATATTATTTTAAAGTGCAATGACACTGAATGTATAGAACACAGTAAACCACATTTTAAAAAACATTTTTTGTCCTTAAAGAAAAAAAATAAAATCAAAGAAGCACTGTTGTTAAGGTACCTACTTAATGACATAAATTTGATAAAATGGTGTTTTACAAGTGATTTGCTTTAATTCAAGACACCAGGAGAAAAAAAGAAACAATAAGATACAAGAAAATATAGGAAAAATTTAAACGATTCAAAAATGGGCCAGAATTTGAAAGAAGATCCAATAAGAACAAATGTGAGTTAAGAAGCGCCAAGAAGAGATAAAAAGAGCCAAGAAGTGCCAACAATAGGCAAGAAGAGACAATACAAGAAAAAATAAACAATGAGATACTAGAAAATGCAGTAAAAACTGAAACGAGGCAACAATGGGCCAGAATTTGATAGAATATGCAATAAGAACAAAGGTTGAGAAGCGCCAAGAAGCCAAGAAGAAAGAAAAAGAGCCAAGAAGAGCCAATAATAGACAAGAAGTAGCAAAAAGATACAATAAGAGACTAGAAGAAAAAAGAAACAATAAGATACAAGAAAATGCAGTAAAAACTGAAACGAGCCAACAATGGGCCAGAATTTGAAAGAAGATGCAATAAGAACAAAGGTGAGTTAAGAAGCGCCAAGAAGATTCAATAATAGACAAGAAGTACCAAGAAGAGTCAAGAACAGACGAGAAGATCCAGAAAGAGGCGAGAAGAGACTCTAAAATGTGGAAATGTTGTGAAGCCGAACGTTGAAAAGGGATGTAAGAAGATGGTTGAGAATTACTTTGAAACAAAGATAAATCCACCCCATAAATAAACCAATCCCTAGATCGGGCCTTCTCCATATAATGCATTGTGTCATCAACTTAACCACGGACAAATGATACCTTTTTAGAAAGTTCAAGGCCATTAAATTTGTCTACCTTGCCCTCGACCTACTCCGTTAACTCATTAGCCCAATAAATTATTAAAAAAAAATAAGAATGCTCTTTAGCAGAAAAAATATTAACAAACTTAGAAAAATTAAAAACTCAAGGGTAAATCTTTAAATACTTTTATTTTCAAAAAGACAATCGATAATATAACACAGAAACATTGAATTGATCTGTAAAGGAATATGAAACATCGCATAACCTCAAATTGATTTACGGATAAATTAAACTGAATATTTTTTATAATATCTCATTCCTTGGCGAATTGTTGACACATTTGAACCATTTTTCACCTCTGGAATTCAATGCACAATGATTTTTCGATTAAAAATTTGCAGGATAAAATTGTTGGAACGTAAATAAACAAATTGCAGCAGCTTCCGATAATCCGGAGAGCAAAAGATGGCGCGATATCAAAATTAATTACTATCTACAATTTAGCTTCATCTATGATAATCCCGATATTTTTTGGAGTTTCAAGGTTAAAGCCGAGATATACCTACGCCCCTGATCCACCCTGTGAGTTTTTCTATTCGTCTGCACAGATAAAAATATATGAAGCTATTAAAAAAATCAATAGGGGGTGACTTCCAATTATTATAATGATTAATAATGACAAAATGACCCGACGGACACAAAATGGCAGTGATCCAATGGAACTAAGCGTTTTGCGTAGGTACCTAACCTACAATAAATACTGTATTACACAATAAACGTCCATCAAGGGTGTTTGAATATAAGTTATTTTATTCACAATGGCGTTTTAACTGCTTGCCTCACGATCTCCGTAAATCAGAGTTTAATCGAAATAGTCTATCTTCTTATAATAAACTTCTCAATTCGTTTGAAGCTGGCAATGATGCAAAAACTAGATATAATATGGGGCGGTCGGACTTTAATGTTTTTACCAAACGGAAAGACAGGCCGTAATTTTTGTTTTTTGTACGAATTTACGAATCAGATATATTGGGACTAGGTACGGATTTAATTTCTTGTGAACGTGACCCTACTCCAATTGCCCTGGTGAACCTGTTTCATCCATTCCTCAGGGTCCTGTGCTGCATGGACAGCCGCCGACACGACTTTCTGGGCGCCTGTGTTACTTTATCCCTCAAACATATTTGTGATCTTTCTTGGCTTCTGATGGCTTCCACTTTGTCAATGACCACGATCTCGTTGTTCCCAATTCTACTGATTAAGCCGATATCAAATACACAAACACGCCCTTCTCAACGCAACTCCCCGATCAACAGGCAATTCACTAAATACCAAACAAATCACTTAAGCCTCAATGACATAGAGCGAGTTTACAAGCTACTATTTGGGAAATTCACTGTCAGTAAACTCACTCAGTGTCATCGTATTACTTGCTAACTAACAGATTGTGGACAATCTACGAAAAAAGTTGAAAGGTGGTCAACTTTACTCGCTACTCGCTGGTGTTTGCCTAAAGATGGCGGCCCACCAACAGCTGATTTCGTCCGTCAGAATTAGTTCGGGCGGAAGCCGTTATTGGCTAGCGTGTGGCGCTAGCTACGAGCTGTTAGTTTCCTATAAAATGTCGACAGAGTTGTATGGCGCGGAAGTCGTTATTTCAGCTGCTACTGAGCGAGTGAACAGTTTTGTGTGTCTTAATGACAATCTCACTCGCCGATTCACCCGCTTTTAAACTTACCGGCTAGTAGCTTGTAAACTAGCTTAATGTAATTGAGGCTTTAGCTGATCGGAGGCTCAGATTGTTCGATCGAAAAGTTGGGAACAACGACCGTAGGTGCATGTTCTCAGTTTGGCGAGCAACGTTAACAGTAACAGTTCACAATGACTGTGTTCTTAACGTATTCGACGTCAATTGTTGTTGGTTCATTAGCGATCTGCAGTTGTCCTAGAGGACGATGAGAAGTTACCGAAAGTTATCATATCAATCCTTATCGATCGACCAAGCTAAGAGGCCTGGTGTTGTGAATTTTAAGAACTGGGAATGTACTAACTATAAATTCAATTAACCAGAGAGAAATGAAGTTTGGAATATATGGACGATGAGATATAATTTTTACGAACTGGAAAAGTATAGTCTATAAATTTTACGAACCTTGGACTTTATCACGTGGCACTTCAAAATATGTTCAATTGAGTTCAACGACAATTCAGAATCACGCAACTTCAACACTCTTTTGAAAAGTCTGTAAGGTTTTTAGATAACAATTTTCCCTACCGATTAAACACAAGACCTCAACAAAAGTATAGATAGCCAGGTAATATTTTGAATACCCACATGAGGTAAAAATTGAGAGGCACAAATGATGCTGTTTTATTTATGTAAAGAACAATGGATTTAAATTCAGTAATCTTTTCAAGGCATATCAGAATCTAGCAAATCAAAAAAACCCTCTGAAAATACATTAAAAGTTTTGAATTTTTTTTTAAAAATAGCCCACAGTAACTTAATATAACCTATTTAATCAATTTGGAAAAGTTTTTTTTTTCATCACTTTCGATGACTTTTTAAATGACGTGCATGATTCTGTGTTATCTTGTCACCGAACAACTGGCCTTCGTTTGTTCTAAGTGAATAGAAAATGTATATGTTTTGCGGTAACTCCACACAGGAGGCCCTGAGGAAAATAATTCTCTTCAGCCAATAATTCTCTTCATGCCACTTTGGGGATGGTGTGTCGAGGGTCTTTTTTGTAAAGGAAGTTCTGGGAAGAAAAAAGACATGAGGGGCGGGTTAGAAACTAGAGGTCAGTATATCCAGAAATGACGGACGTTATAATATATCCCTCCCACTGCGATGTAAGGCGATGTTCCGAGAGAGCCTTGCTGGAGAGGTCAAAAGGTCTCCCTCAACCAGTCCCTCTCCATCCTACCACGCATTACGTGGGCAGACGTATCCGCCGCAAAACCCGGACAAACCTCACCCCATGAATCTGGGCACCCCTAATAAGTCACCAAACGTAGCGAAGCAAATGGAGTGACCTATGGCAGAGGTGTTATCCAATAAATGGTTCTCGCGATACCCATACGCGTCTCCCTTTCTTTATAACACAACGTCATGAATAGTGTAGCTTTCAAGTGTTCATTTGACTCGTAGATATATGAATATTAGTAGAACTTCCCTCAGTGATAAAAGTGTATTATTTCCCCCTCCCCCTACCGGTTCCATTTGGAGCCGGATGGGCTCGCGAATGGCCTCGAGCGAATCTAGAAAAGTGACGTCATCGTTCTGGTGCGAACCAGCGTCGAGCTCTCTTCGGTACATTTTACGAAATAACACAACAAAAATGGTGGCTTGTTCTATGAAAACGTGTAAAGATGGAAGTGAAAAAGAGAATAAACCCAGTTGTCGTATTATATTTCACCGGTAAGCATTATTTTAAGCTTATTCAGATCATATAAAATTATCAGTTTTAGTAACATATACATGTGTAGGCGTTTCTCAAGTGTGCTCGTCGCTGTTATCTGGGGTAAGTAAATTATGGAACATTTGTAAAAGTGACTTAACTAAATACAGCAACAAAATATTCGACTCTGAAAACAAGCGAACTTTACTTTGCCGTATTTGGACTTCGCAAATTTATTCATAACGTGGCGAGCAATTCGCGCTCGCATGTAAAAAGTTCTAATCATTCAAAAACAGATTTTACTTTTAAAAACTAAATGGTGATATTACAATTCGAGATGCCTATATACTGTCAGATTGATTTATTGACGAATCACATATCATCACAGTCATCTTCTCCCCTTCGCGTCCCGCTATAATTTATATGTCTAACTAATATTTATGTCTATGATTTGACTAAAAACTTAAGGAAGCTGCAATATCGTTCGCTTGTACATCGATCAAGCGAACGATATCACGATACTTATGATAAAATTTATGAAAAAATGTTTAAACTGTAGATAAAAGATGTAAATTATAATTTTAAATATATTTGTAAGTAATTATAAGCACCTGCTGTCAAGCCAATTGCAATTGGCTTAGCTGGACTGGTTTGTTGATTTATAAAATCAATAAATAATTTATTTTTTTAAATATATATATACTATATACTATAATTAATTAAATAATTACCTGTTTTTCTCTTTCTTTCTATTTATTGTCAATCTATATTTATTTCTATATAATTTAGATTTTTCGAATTTCTCTAAAGTGCACAATATTTTAGTATGTAACCATATCCCATTGTATGTACATCTTCACATATAGATGATCCAGAAGTTTCAATTGTTCCCATTATATAATGTTATATAACCTATTGCATAATGTTATTCTATTTCTGTCATAATTAGTTAACTCGCTCATCAAGCACAAGAACTAGCTTCTTCTTTGGTGAGACTGCAATTTTAAAGAATTTCTGAACCAATATGTAATTTATATTAACCCACTGTAAACTTATATATCTATATAAAAAATTAACTTATATTTTTGAAGAGTTCAATAAGAGTTTTTTTTAATTTATTTTTCATCGTTATTCTTTCTCTCTAAAGTGTATATTAGTACTCGTTATTATACTCCCTCTTCTCATGTTTTATTATCTGTTTCTATAAAATAGCATTTCATGTATGACTACCACAAAAAAGTACTCCATCTCTTTGAAGCCAGTTTGATGGTGCGTAAAATTTTCAACACCTCTGATCTAAAATAATGAATATTTCTCCATTACGCGCAAGTGAATTCGATTGAGTTAGGCCATCCACTCATGGAGAAACTGAATAAAAACTAGTTGGCGACTCAATCGCTATCCACAGGAAAGAAACTTGTGAATTTCACTGGCGGTCCGCACACAAGCAACTTGTTAAAAACCAGTTGTCAGGGGCTACGTGGTACTGGCAGTTCTGATTGCCGCGACCGTTGCGTTTCAGTTTCCATGTTGAGAGGTTGCCATGGAAGCTGGTCACCACCTACCAAGTTTTCGAGTAATTTGGGATATGTCAGATCAGAAAAATATCGATTTTGTTCAGGAGGTTGATAAATTGAGTTGTACCGTGAACTGAGTTGCCAACCAGTTTTCGATTTCTCCATGAGCGGAAAGAATGATAAACGTAACCATTTTGAGTGCAATTCAATTGTTTTGAAATATTATTCCAACATTATGAAACTTCTCTGTCAGGTTGTCGTACCTCGTTTGGATAGGGTTCTAACTGACGTTTTTTCCAAAAATTACCTTTGAATGCTAAAGCATTTTATTGGCTCGTTTCAATACCGAAAATAATTTTCCGAACCATTTGTGTTGTAGTATACAGTTTGTCAAATAAGAGTAGAAAACATAGGAGGGCAATACTAAAAATACATGACGTGCACGGTAAGAAACGAAATCATTACGCAACTATTATTACGCATTACGAATTTGGGCTAATTACACTAAATAAATCTCTAAGCTATAATTCAGAGTTTCATTTATTTTTCTATTACGCTAAGACTTTCTGACCTCTCAAAATATCCCTGCCAATTTCACATTATTTATTTTCGTACTGATTAGCAGAATTAATTAACGATCCTGGACGGGATTCCGTTAATTACTTCTAAGAGAAGAGACTAAAACATATTACAATCGCGCGAATAATCTTCGGATTAAGTTTCTTTATGTTGGTTGACTGCCAAGTGTTTGAAACTGTACAGGGAAGAGATAATATCTGTTTAGTACCTACTTAATTTACGGAGAGGTAAATAGGTGTCTATCACAGCTGATAAAGCAACGTCAAATACATTAATTTCATACTAATAATTGGATAATTTGTATGGCGCCATTTTTCTGTAAAATAACCTCAAGGGCGCTGTGCAAATATGTCTTCCTAGGCTCTATCTGATTGTGCAACCTAACTTCGCGTTGCTGCCAGTGTTCAAATCCCGAAACGTCCATAGGAAAACCAAAATATCTTTTTACAAAACAATCATTAGAACGGTCTTGGCCTATGGATGTTAGGCGGGAACACTGACAGCAAAGTCTGCGGAACAGCTGGACACCTTCGAAAGAAAGGTACTTCAAAGAATCTTAGGAACGGTGCGAGAGGGAGAGGCATGGAAAATCCGCCACAATAATGAGCTTTATGATATTTAATAAGCTCCCAGACTCTCTAACCATTTAAGGCTCCAAAGACTAAGATGGGTCAGCGATGTACACCGAATGCCAAGCACACGAGTACCGAAGAAGGTTCTAATAGGACACCCGGGAGGTAAACGGAAGGCGGGCAGATCTAGGCTGAGATGGGAGGATGACGTCAGGAAGGATGCGAGGGAACTACTTTATGCCGCAGATTGGAGGACAACGGCCGAGGACAGAGGACGATGGAGGCCTCTTTTGAAGGAGGCCAAGGCTCGAAATGTAGCGCCATTGAAGAAGAAGAAGGCTTCATCTGATTGTGTACAAACAGATGCAGAAAACACAGTGACCTGGCAGGTCGCTTCAGATAAATTCAGTTTTACTAAATTTAGCTCAGAGAAATTACAACACAGAGGACACAATATTAAAAAGACTGCTATTGTATAATTTTACAAAGTTTTGTATGATGCCACGCAATCGAGTTACCAGTAAAATAACGTATGTAAGAAAATTTTATTAAAAACAACAATACTTGGAGGGTAAGCGGAGGTGGAAGGGGAACGGGGACGAATGGGATAGGACACACAGAGAGAAACAATTATTTAAGCGGCAAATAGTGTTATTATAATGAAAGAACGTTGCCGTTACAATATTTTATGGTATTGGGTCAATAGACTAAACATTCTCTCTTTATTATCGTAAAAAAGATTTCGAGGGATAAAAAATAACAATAACAATACTTGGAGGGTCCTCTAGAGCAGTGTTTCTTAACATGTGGTCCGCGGACCCCTGCAGGTCCGCGAATATACGAGGGGTACCCAAAAGAAACCGAACTGATGTTGTGGTGGGCCGAGTTTTTGTAGTACCGCGTACTGCCGCTAGGGGGCATATAGAGCCACCATTTCCGAGTCAGTAAGCCAAACGTCATCGCTAAAGAGGTTCCGTTGGGTTTGTGTGAATTTTTCGGTGACAGTTGTTTTGTGTGATCCTCGTTTTTGCAATGGCTGATTCTCGTGAACAGCGCGCGGCCGTAAAGTTTTGCGTCTTGCTCAGAAATTTTTTTTTTCGAAAATTTTTTTTTCCAAGGTCGTCAGAAGTGAAGAATCATGGTGCTACGGTTACGACCCTGAAACGAAGCATCAATCAAGGAAGATGTACGAACAATGTCAAAACCTGCTGTCACGATAATATTTATTTCGATTAAATAAATATTGTCTTGACCTATTTAATCTTAAACTCACCTGGCCGCTGTCGTTTAATTATGATCGCCGTAAAGATTAAACCGCTAGCGTCTAGCGCCATCTATTTCCGGGGCACTTTTTGAATTTGCTTCGCCTGGGGAGCCGGAGTCGATTCGACTAGTCACCGATTTTTTTTAGTTTTCGTGTTAAATATGTGATAGTATCACCTTTACGGGTTTGACCCATTTGAAGAAGGATCATGGTTTATTTTATAACCGCGAGCCGTGTTGTTTCCGTGAGTGAAACGTGATTTTAAAAGTTTAAATGGTGGAATCGCCATATTGCCATTGTGCTCACCTTCACTCTCGTACTTGAGTGTGGATAATCGGTGTAATCCTTTGTTTGGCGTTCATGTTATAAACGTGGCCAAGGCTTTGAGAGGGGTTATCCTCGCGGAACTTGATATTTGAGGCGGATGGAGGCCTGGCGCTGACTATGAAGGGCGCGGTAAGCGGCGTTTGCCGAGTTTTCGCCGGTATGTACCACCGAGGCTTTGAGTCTTTCCTGGTCCCTGTTCCCTGGTGAGAAGTCCCCTGGCCCTGGTGAGGAGTCCCCTGGCCCTTGTTGAGGAGTCCCCTGGCCCTGGGGCCTTCCTCGGTTCCTGTCCATGGAGACCCCGCGTGCTCCTGGTCACCTATTATCAGTGATTCGCGTCAGCGTTAGAGTCAGGATAATTTAGTTAAATTACGGTCCGCAGGTATGCTCTCTTGCTTATGTGTTATGTTATTTTATTAAAGGAAATGTGGAATTCTTGACCCCTTGGAGGGCACCCATGTATTCACCATACCATACCTTCAAAATATAGGTGATATTGTAATTTGCTAAATTATTTCTTTTATTTATCACAAAATACCCGAAGATAGAAAACTGTATTTCCCTTCCCACAAGCTTGAGGGAGATTCTGATGCTCTGCCGAGAAATGCACGTTACACTGCTTAAATTTTTATAACATAATATCCCATTCACTGTCACATCAAATACCCCAAAAATTATAAGCCGTTGTAATTGCATTAACAGTACAAAGATGAAATAAAAATAGGTACTTCATTTTGCATACAATTTAAAAGTTCGTCATACAAGTCCACCCCACGACGGTTTCTGGACAACCATATGACAATACATCTGAAAAGTTTTTTAACCATTAAAAAAACTCTTACGAAACTGTCAACCATGTCACACTTTGAGATTGACATTTTGCAAACCATCGATTGTTCTTAATCAAAACTCAATTTTCGAATAAACTCTTTAAATTAATGAATTTAATTGAAGTACTCACATATGATACTCACCCAAATCGAATACTTTGCATCTATTCAAGAATTACAGGTATTTTAAATAGGTACCTGTTAAAAGTACCAAATTTGATTGATTGAGCTTACAATATACAAAATGTTTGCGTTTCTAAACCATTCATCCGATTGCAATGAAACTTTGATGATCTGATGTGCACGTACTCGAGATGGTTTCTATATATAATAGTGAGCTCTGGCGTTATGCAATATGAACGGGAGGAGGGGAACGCGTATGGGGGAGAGCTGGAGGGGGCGCGGGAGGGAAAAAATGCGGATGGGGAATGCAGACGATTAGGAAATGACACACAGGGAGAAACAATTTATTTATTTAAGTGACGTTGCATCGCATGCCGGTAACAATAATAAATCCAATAAATTAATGTTAAGAAAGCAGATTCGTTCGAACGTTTTTGTAAATGAATTGGTAAAAGAAAACACGCTGGAGTAAATTCTCGGATTCCTTTGAAACATCAATTTTAAACGTAATCTTTGGTTCTAACACCGTGTTAAGACGAGTCATTCCAAGATTTTAGTGTTCTTTAATTTCGGCTTCAGTATCATAAATGTTTCCCACAATAATCTAAAGAGCTGATACATAACAGACATCCCAACTTTTGCTTTCATAATTCTTTTTTATTTATTGCTTGCGTTTGGTTTAATGAACATATTTCTATTTATAGGCGCTTGAAATTATCCAGAACTTTCTCCAGGTTCCAACGGATATTGTGGATTTTATTTCGGATCAAAAATGATGCAACTCTCAGGCTTGTAAAAGATTTTTTAAATCTTTGCAATATTATGGGCCAATTGCATCAAAAATAATTAAAGTTAGGTTTAAAGTTAAATACTCAAACTGAGTTTAAGCCCTAACTAAAGTAAAGTTAAACTACAATTCAGCTCAATTGAGTTGCATCAACATTAAAAGTTATTTTATAGTTACCAGTGCTGCCATCGAAATGGCTTCGAATTTTCCTTGGATTTGATATATTTAAATACAAATAAACACAATACATTATTATTTTTTTATTTTAAATTTTATGAGTAAAACTTAAAATTGTAATATTTAATTAAAAGAAGACGCTATGAGAAACTCAATCGAAAAACTGAAAAACAGAAAAAACCTAAAAAGATATTGGCATCTCTGGGACTCGAAACCCAGGACCCCTCTCTTTCCGGGTGAGCGCGCTGTCCACTGCGTCTAGATGTCGATATCAAATTCGGTCACTTTTTACTGTTTCGTACTTCGACTAAGAACCACCCATATTTTCTTCATTTTCTTAACATATTTTATTGGCTGCAATCTTTATGTACGATTGCATTGAAAATAATAATATTCATCCTAGACTTGCAGAAAAGTCAATAGATGTCGCATATTAAATAGAATGGATAAAAAATTATCCAGACACTATCTAGATTGCATTTAGTTCGGGTTTGAATCTTTTAATCATACATAAAGATGGCAGCCAATAAAATATGCGTTAAGAAAATGAAGATAATATGGGTGGTTCTTAGTCGAAGTTAAAAGTGACCGAATTTGATATCGACATCTTGGCGCAGTGGACAGCGCGCTCACCCGGAAAGAGAAAGGTCCTGGGTTCGAGTCGCAGAGATGCCAATATCTTTTTAGGATTTTTCTGTTTCCAGTTTTTCGATTGAGTTTCGCTCACAGTGTCTTCATTTAAGTTGAAAAAACGACCTACTGGGCATAACACAATATATTTTTACGGGTGTAAACACAATCCAAAAGTAGGTTTTTAGGTTTTCCCGGCCAAAAAGTATTTTTGTTATTGTTTTTGGGGTGTTATGCCGTGTTTCGCTACCTCCTTCTTTAGCCAACGTTTCGGACAGCGTTACAGTTTCCATCATCAGGGCAGATGAGTGATGCCTCATTGACACTGTAACGCTGTCCGAAACGTTGGCTAAAGAAGGAGGTAGCGAAACACGGCATAACACCCCAAAAACAATAACAAAAATCCAAAAGTAGTTTGTTGGGACTTTTCTTTTTTCTGTATATTTTATTTTTTGTTTTAATATTGTATTACTTTGTATTTATAATAATAAATAAATTTTTTTTAAATAGTATTAGAACCTGGTTCACAGCACACACATCAGGATTTCTGATATGACTAAAAATTTATTTTGTTTCAGTACCGTTGCATTTACTGAAACATTACAATGATAGTATACATTATTAAGAGAAGTGTAGGTACATAATTGAGCAAACACTTGTTTGTAAATCTAGTGACTCATTGATACTTTTTGATCGGAAATCTGGCAATAAAATCCATCTAATCAATAATTCAATTAATTAATTATCAAAACCCGGGTTGTCGAGACATTTTTTATTATTATTTTCTATTGAAACAAAATTTCGTTTCTTTCTGACGGATGACAGCTGACAACTTTATCAAAATCTAACTAACTCTCAATATCGCTGGATTAATTA
Organism: Glyphotaelius pellucidus; assembly: GCA_936435175.1. Taxonomy (NCBI): domain Eukaryota; kingdom Metazoa; phylum Arthropoda; class Insecta; order Trichoptera; family Limnephilidae; genus Glyphotaelius; species Glyphotaelius pellucidus. The sequence goes on along the minus strand of OW386557.1, from coordinate 17,086,217 downwards.
AATAAAAGTAACTTTTTTGTAACTACTTAGTTAACTTTTATTTAAACGAAGTTGGAACAACCCGTTTTTTAAGAAACGATATTTATTTAACTTTAACTAAAAAGTAACTTTAACTATTTTCGATGCAACTGGCCCTAAGTCATCTGAAAACATATTTTTGAACTGAGCAATAATAGTTTTACTTTAAAAAAAATTTAGATAATTAAGTTTGAAAATTGACGAAATATTGTAATGCCTAGTAGGTTTACCCGCATAAATGCCTATCCATCCTTTTGCATACGCCTAGCATCGATCGTCCAGTTGAATAGTCAGATATCTCCAAGTACTAAGTTTTGAGATAATGGGGAAAGCAATTTTCAAATGCTTGCCAAAAAACATTATTTACGCGTGTATATGTTTTATATATTTAATATGCTATCAAGTAACACCGGAAATTATAACCGTCCAGTACATTAGTATCATCATCATCATCATCACTCTTAGCTCTACAGCCCCTGGTGGGTCCTGGCCTCCTCAAGAGTCTTCCTCCACTAATCTCGGTTTTAGGCCAGTTCTCTCCAGTTTAGAAGCTCCAAGGTAGATATATCTCTGAGGACGTTATCGCTCCATCTTAATCTTGGCCTTCGCCCTGTCGGTCTTGAGTTCAGCAGGGACTTTGATGCTCGGTCATTCTCTCCACATGACCCAGCCACCGAAGTCTTCCCAGTTTTATGAATTTGGTGACGTTTAGCTCCTTAAACAGAGCTTTAGAGCTCATTGCTCTGCGCCAAAATCCATTTTCTAGAACCGGTCCGAAGATCGAACCGGGCCTCAAAATTTTCCTTTCAAAAACGTCCGGTGCTCGCTCATTCCTCTTAGTTAGTACCCACGTCTCGGCTGCATACGTGAGTATACTAATATCTTCGTGTTTCTGGGCAGCAGTGGATTTTATTTGGTTTTGTAGGCGGAAATAACAGCAGTTTACGTTCACTATGCGCTTCTGGATTTCCTCTGTAGTATATATAACATTTTATAATATCCTACTAGTGACCCAAAAAGATCAACATTTTGTTTAATTCACTACAAGCTTTTCTGCATTATAATTAATTTCTCTGGCTTGCCATCTAAGTGAAATGAGTATGTATAGTTTCATTGTCCTTTCACACAAATGAAGTATTAAATTCCGCAAATCTCAACTTAAAATTTGGTGGTGTTTATGAGTAATTGTACCCGATAGAGGGTTCAATTTTACATATAATTGCATAATAAACTCAAACTTAGATTTTTCGAAGATAAACGACTAATCAACTGGACGATCGACATTTATTAGTGTCGTATTTAAAGAGTTAACAGATGTTTTAAAACATTTTTTTATCTCATTCATTCGGCATCACCAAAAGACAGAAACACAAACTAATTTCGTTTTTGGTTCTGTCTGTGAGTGATTGTAACTCTGGTTCCAAGAATCCAGACATCATTTGATGACTTACACAACTGAAAAAGATGAAACAATCACGACAAATGGAGCATCAGTGCGATTTTGCTGAAAGACACTGAAGCCAAATCTACGATGAAGGAAAATTGTCCGACAACAATTTGTATGAAAAACTTTTGAATTGATTTGCATGCAAAGTGTATATAAACAATTTTTGAATTATTTTTTGTATTTTTAATGCAATTATCATGGATTATTATTATTTATTGCAGACTTCATACGGGCTCTTGGCGTCACGATATGTTCGCAGGTTTGAAGGAGTGAAGACGTTATATTAAAACGTAAGAACTCCGCAAAATAAACTGCAGTTGATCTTCCTAAAAATTGGAGATGGAAAAACATCCACAAAATAGGTTCTTAGTTGGGGTTATTTAAGTGCGTTTGAAATGGAACCTATGAAGAGTAGCAGTGCTTCAATGTTTAGATCGTCTCGGATCGTCGAGTTTATTATATGATCCCATTTCGTAACCCCTGCCACTCCTCTCAAGACCACTACTACTCTTCATAGAAAAATCGCAACTGAGGTGGCTTGGGCATGTACTAAGAATGTCTGATGACTGAATTCCGAGGAAAATACTAAGTGCGATTCCAGAGGGTAGACGTCCAGTGGGCCGCCCCAGACACAGCTGGGCGAGGCAACTCCAGAAACTGTGTGAGGAGAGGATGGGACTGCCATGGACGGAGGCCGAACAGTCAGCACAAGACAGGGACGTATGGAGGAGCCTTATCGATGCAATGGGTTTCCGACCCGAATAGGATAAGGGGATGAAGATGATGATGATGATGAAACGGAACCTTTTGAAAAACGTCAAAATCAAAAAAGTCGAACGTAAAAGCTTTTGACGGGGAAATTTTAAACTTTGATTGTAAATTGCTTCGTATACCACCTCCCTCGACGAAAATAGTTATTTCTCGAAGTAAGTAGGTTTAAACGAAGTGTTATTTATTTAAATAACTTCTGCATAATATTACGAAGTAAGGGGAGTAAAGAATCTTTGTCTAAATCGATTTTATGAGCAGAGATTTTTTCTGCGAAAACCTTATGAAAAGGGGTGGTTGTGTTGCCACGGAAATTAATCAACGTATTATATGTTGCGGTCTATTTGACTGAAAATGTTAGGGTTTCACAAAACAGGGTGCAGTCGACCTTTCCCCTATTTTCATTCACATTAATAACCATCGCCGCTGTTTGCATTGGGTAACCCGTGATACGGCGTTGAAATTAACATTCAGGGGAGTGTCAATGGTACGGTCACATAAGTGTGTTATATACACAACGCTAGAGCCGTATTGGTTGGAGTCAACTTTTCTATATAACCCACAATGTTGACGTATCAACTCAAACACAGGGTCGACCGTTTTTATGGTGACACAAACAATGAAAATAGGAAATACTAATTAAAAGAAATCTGATATTGTTACGGTTTATTATTCGGTATATATACAGAAAACGGGGACACAGTTAACATGCATTATAAAATACTTTGTACCATTTAGACTTGGGACCTTCGCTTGTGGAGAGACCGAAAACTGGTTGGCAACTCAATTCACGGCGCGACTCAACTTTACGATTTAATTTATCAATTATCAACCTTAATATACAATAAAAAATTATCAAGCTGCTTGTAAGAATGTTTTGTGGCTATCTTGAACACTAAAATACTAGAGCGAGACAGCAGATGCTATAGTATAAAAAGCATTGTAATTGTAGCACTCGCTCTCTCATAAGCCAGCTCTTAATTAGTCAACATGCATTGTTATCTCCTTATGCAAACACAGATTTATACTCGACCACGCGCGTCATTATTTAAAAGAACATTTCTACCCAGTCAAACACCCTTCCCAACTACAAATATAACAATGGCGCAGCCGGAAGGATTAGAGAAAAAATATTTTTTCCTGCTCGATATTGAAAAATCGATATTTTCCTGCTCTGACATATCGCAAACTTGACAGATCGTGATGCGTAGCCACGGCATCCTGTCAACCTGGCAACTGAAAGGCGTGGCGTATCCATGACAACCTGGCAACTGAAACACGACTGCGACGAGATACTGAAATGAAACCAGTTGTCAACGCACCAGCACTTTTGCTTGTGTGGCAGTTACTTTTCAGTTGCCTTGTTAGCAGGTTGCTATGGTAGAGCCCACAAATTTCAAATTGCGTTGACAACTGGTTTCATTTCAGTTTCTCCGAGAGCGAAGGCCTTAACAGTACCAGCCGCGTTTGACAACGGCATCGCTGTTGACACGAGGTAAAAGTGAACCTTCAGAAAACTAAAGTAGACTAGAGTGGGGAAGCTACGAAGCACCGCACAAAGAGGAGACCGATTATTCTATTTCATTTTCTCGCAGTCTAAATGCTGTAGATGTACGTGTTTGTCTCATTTAGGTGTCGTTTCATTGATTTTCAAATCACAACGGTTCTAAAGAAGTGTTCACTTCAAAAATATAATCCAAATAAAATCAATGGATTTATTTTGCGTTCGACTGCACAGTTAAGTATGCCGTTCTGTACGTATTGTCGTGGCTCAATTTAACGCAGACATTTATTTTACGATAGCGTTGCGTTGGTATTTCGAATTGACAAATTCTTTCATTACGTCGGCACTCCGAAAATAACGTCGGAAAGCCAGAATCTACGGTTGACAACGTCAGGTGACAGTGCTGCCAAAATGACGTAGGAGCCGATGATGGGCGAACTTCGCCGTCAATATGGCGGGAAATGGAAAATGATTTTTCTAGGTTACTTCTTATTTATGCTCAAAAATTAGTTTTCTGAGGATTTCATTTCTACTAAGTGTGAATTGGACACAAATTATTTTATTTGCATTAGCTCTACACAGGAAGCCCTGAGTAAAATAATTTCCTTTAGGGCCCATGTCATCTTTGGGGATGCTGTGTGGATAGTATTTTTAAGAACAGGAAAAAGAGAAAATTTTGGGAAGGAATATGGTGTGAAGGGTGGGTTGGAATCTGTGTATCAGTATGTCCGGAATGACGTTTGAATCCAACCACTAACGCGGTGCAAAGCTATGTGTCGAGATAGTCCGGACGGAAATCAAAGATTTTTCACTACTAGTAGTCTCTAAGAGACTAGTTAGTTAGGTTATAAACAAACCTCACCCCTTGAACAAAAATCAAAATAGATTTGCTTCTGTCTATGTATAAGTGATGTTATGCGTTGCTAAACCATTCATCCGATTGCGATGAAACTTTGGGGATTCGATGTGCGCATGCCCGCGATGGTTCCTATATACAATAGGAGTTCTGGCATTGTGAAATTATGCGTTGCTAACCGTTCATCCGATTGCGAAGAAACTTTGGGGATTTGATGTGTGCAATGCGTGCCAGCGATGGTTTCTATACATAATAGCGAGATCTGGTTTCATTAAAATGCGTTACTAAACCGACCATCCAATTGCGAGGAAACCTTGGTGAGTTGTTGTGAGCACACCCGCGAAGATTTCTATATATACTGGTGAGCTCTGGCATTATTAAAATTTGTATAAAAAAATTGCAATAGGTGGCACGCGAGCTGTTTGAAAACTCGGATGAACTGTTAGCAACACATATTTCATGATGCCAGAACTCACTGTAGTATATAGTAAGAATCGCAGACATGCGCACATTAGATCCCCAAAGTTTTATTGCAATCGGATGAATGGTTTAGCAACGCATAGCATACATACATGTAAACATAGAACATACAAACATATTTTCATTTTTATATATACATATAGATATCATTTCATGGGGCCAAATAATATCGGGAGATTTTCTGCCGTGTCACCAGATAAAAAGTAAAAACTGTAACTGTAAATTGATGTTATTTCAACATAACCTCAAACATTACATGTGTACAGCTGAGCTGCAATCACACATCGACTCATTACCCAACACTAACACATTAGTAAATAAAGTACAACATAATGATATTCATACATGAATTAAGGCAATGATGCCTTCTGCCAAATGTGTTCCCAATCTCCCATTTATTCTCTCCTCGCGATATTCCCAATAAACGTTGTTCCCATCTCGCCTCAGACGTAAATAATAATCTATTTCCTCCGTTGCTGATGATGATGACTTACTGCTACATTTTACCATTTACCCGACCATCGCAGCGGCCCGAGCCATGTTTATATTCTTGTCAATACTGCCCGAATTTATATTTATTGAATTAATTACCGCCTTACAACGCGTGACGTACGGCGTACGCGGGATTGGTCTTGATCCCGAAGGACATATTCTAGATTACCCAAATCATGAATAACTAAAATTTTATATTAGTAATCAATTGAATTGTTTAATTAATTGTATTAATACATTAATTACCGCTTTAATACGTGTGACGGGCGTCTGGTCTATATGCGTTTGGTCTACACAAATCCTGAATGACTACAAACGATGAACTATCACAGCGTCATTGGCAGGAGGAATATTGAATTAGTTATTGATGTATGTGGCTTTTGGTATTGATCCCAAAGGCCATCTTCCCGAATGCCTAAATCCTGAATGACCAAAAACCATTTTTCCAACAGTAGAAATCCCGAATTCATTTTACAAGCCATATCAATAATAATCTAAAATATCCACCAAAATTTTTGCATCAATTTTTTAGATTTCAATTTGAGATTTATTGTTTGTTTCTATGATTTTTATTGTTTGTTTCTTTTTTTTTCAATGGATTGAGTATTCAAAAGTTTAATTTAAATCAAATTTAATAATGTTTTTATAAAGTTTTGCAAGTATTTCAGTTTTTTTTTTTTACAGTTAATACCGCACAAGAGTCCCAACTGCTCCCGTCTGGAGCCAGTGAGACTGTGGCATCCCCAATCGGGGTATGTTGTGAGGCTGAAGGTAGTGGGGAGGGGAAGGAGATAGGGAAGAGGAAGGTTGGGAAGTACCTGGCCATTCAGATCTGGTCACCAAACACGGCTAAAGCCATTTCAAGCAACGTTTCAATTCTGAATGGTGGTCTTACACCAGGGCGATACTGATAGTATCTTCCACTCTGGAACGTGCCGCAAATATACTATTTATTATTTTAAATGAATAAATTGTGAAATAACACAAATTAATCAAATAAAATTTATTTGCGCACGCCGGGTTCGAACCCGCGACCTTCGGATTGTGAGTCGAGAGTTCTAGATTAAAAAAATACATACGTTAAAAGAACGTATAAGAATTAACGCACTTCTTCAAAATTCGCAGAACATCTCTGAATAATCAAGTTACACTTAGTGAATAATCAAGTTACACTTAGTGAATAATCAAGTTACACTTAGTGAATAATCAAGTTACACTTAGTGAATAATCAAGTTACACTTAGTGAATAATCAAGTTACACTTAGTGAATAATCAAGTTACACTTAGTGAATAATCAAGTTACACTTAGTGAATAATCAAGTTACACTTAGGACGGGTTGTTTCAAAAAATTTGATGGATTCATCAAATATTTGAAGTTGATTTTCACGTTCTGTGTAGGTTCTATTCAAGTTCTGTTATTATTTCGTCATAGGACAGCTACTTCACAAAACTGAAATAATCACAGAACTTGAATAGAACTTACACAGAACGTGAAAATAAACATCAAATATTTGATGAATCCATCAAATTTTTTGAAACAACCCGTCCTTAGTGAATATCAAGTTACACTTAGTGAATAATCAAGTTACACTTAGTGAACACTCACATTAAAAACCTAAATCCTTACATTAGGAAAGAAAGGGTCTTAGATTTATTTACTTGAAAAATTAATTAGAAATCAATAAACGGACAAATTATCATAATATAACTATTAATTAATAAAGTAGGGAAAATTATTTATTCCCCACTTCTCAGTGTGTTCGTAAGACCTAAACAATATAACACATTTAAATAAATGGACAGCAATCACGTCATTATTAAACAGTTAAGAAAACATTACCATTTAATGTGGGAAAAACAAATTTCAAAGTACCCCACAAAATAGATAATCTATTTTCACAGTAAATAATCGGTTTAACTGGTAAAAAATCATTTTAGGTAGCTTAAAAATTGAAATTGAGCGGGGGTAAATAGAATCATTTAAATAAATCGTCTTGAAGGGGTCTTGAATTGGAAAATGATCTTGTACGCTGAAACAGCTGTCACAATAATAAAAAATGCTATGTTGCTGTATTAACTTTATTGAATTTAAATTGTAAAATTTTAAAAAATAAATTATATGGAGTTCTACGAATTAAACACAAATTTTTTAATTTATCTGTGTACTAGCTTTTCCCCGCGGCTTCGCTCGCATGGTATTACGGGAAATTACTGTAGCGCTTGCACTTATCAATTATCTCCCCCTCCACCCCACCCCCATCCCCTCCCGCATTCCATATATTCTTTCCCTTACATTCAGTTTTCAAACATCTCGCCTACCACCTAAATTTCATAATGCTATAGCTCAAAGAAAAAAAGAATTACTTATCCAATTTTGTTCATTCGTTCGGAATTTATGCGCTTACAAACATTTCGGATGTTTATTTTTATTTAAATATTTGGAAGTTCGTTAATATAATAAAAAAAATACTCTATTTATCATTCAGTCTTTATAATCGTTACGAATTATATTTTTAATATAGGAACTCTCATCTGACATTTATTCCAAGCTTGTCCAAAAAAAAAACGAATTCTAATATTTGAATTTTCTGCAGTAGTAGCTGACCAGTAGACTGAGTACCTACCAGCATAGAGCCCAAAAATATATCAACATTGTTTCCATGGAAAAGATTTTTTTCTGACGTTAGCAAAAACTTGCTTTTGTTAGCGACAGAAAACGTATAACATTTATAATTTAATAACGCCAGAGCTTACCATCATATACAACCTGTAGTCTGCGCATATAATTTAGCTTTATATTGGTGAAAGAATTATTAAAGTCTTTATATTGTGTTATGCGTGAAAAGGTCATAAACAAACTCGAGCAGTTTCGCATTTATAATATTAGTATGGATGGATGTTGTGACGACGTAAGAAATCGGTTTTATTGATTTCACATCTCCTCCCATCTTCTTTTCGGTTTGGAGATTTGGTTCGGAGATTCATCGTTTCTACAGGCATCCATGTCCTGGACTGTGTCTCCGTCCATTGCTGCCTCATCTTCTCCTCTAACACCTTTTGAAATTGCTTTGATCAACTGTCTAGGGGTCCAGGGGCCGCCCACTGAAAATATACCCTCAGGAATTCTGAGTACTCAGTACGTATATATTAAATTATATATTTTTTAAATTCTTCTTAAAATGTAAGTATAGGTGTGTAAGGGTTGTAAAAATTGGAATTTTTATTGTCCCGCTGGGTGTAAGGCGCCCTTTAAGTAAATCCAAAATGTTGTCTGTTATACTATAAATTTGCGAATTGTTATTTTGCACAGACAAAGCATTTTCAGGGGGTTTGTTCATTCACTGCCCTTTAGACAAAGTGAAAAGTCAACTAAACCATTATTCAGTGAAGTAAGGTAGGAACCACCCCTTTGAAAATAACGTAGGTATATAAAATGAAACCTTGTATTAATGATGGCATATTAGTTAAGTACCCACTTAAGTACTTAATTTTAAAGGGCACCCTTATATTTGTGCATCTGTATATTGTGCATACAAATTAATGTTGATTCGTTAGTTTTTCTTTAGTTTCTCTTGTACCGGCATACGCAAATATGTGAATCGGTAAGTCTGTATCATTCTAGACTTCCAGAGCTGTTGCGTTAGAAGTCTAAAACGATGGACAAATCAACTTCCCAACATTTCTCCTCCCCATCACTTTTCCTTCCCTATTCCATCTAGCCTCGCAACGTACTCGAATTAGGGATGCCAGGTCCCACTGGTTCCGAACATTTAGGGGCGTTTTGGCACTCTTGTGCGGTATTCACATAAAAACGTCAATCGTAAACGATGAAAGAGGAAATATAATTGATTATTTATTCAGCTCGTCAACTCAGTTTTATTTAGGATGGGTTGTTTCAAAAAATTTGATGGATTCATCAAATATTTGAGGTTGATTTTCACGTTCTGTGTAAGTTCTGTTATTACATCGTTATAGGACAGTTGCTTCACAAAACTGAAATAATCACAGAACTTGAATAGAACTTACACAGAATGTGAAAATCAACTTCAAATATTTGATGAATCCATCAAATTTTTTTAAACAACCCCGTCCTTAGTGACTGGCCAAAGTTTAAAGAAAAGCTTAAAAAGGGTTCAACCTCGGAATTAAACGAAATAAGCTGAAAATTTGAATAAACTCTTATTTTGGCTTTCTGAATGTTATCTAAAAAGTCTCATGAGGTCACGTGTGAGCGTCCTTAGATTTTTAAGGTCGAAGGTCGCGAAAATCAGTTTTTTTGAAATATTTCTTTTTCTTTGCCTCAAATCGTATTTGCATTCATTATAAATGTTGTAGAGTATAAAATTCTCTACAAATTTTTCTTAAATATTTTTTTATACGCTTAACCTTTTTAAAGATAGAGAGCGAATAGTGCGGAGCACTCTGCCATACATGGCGCAGGGTCAGTCACTGGGATTCGTAATTGACCTGCGCTGTGTATAGTGGAGCGCTCCGCACTCTTCACGCTCTATCTTAAAAACGGTTAAGCTTATAAAAAAATCAAAACTTGTAGAGAATTTTATACTCTACAATTTTTGTAATGAATGCAAATACGATTCGAGGCAAAGAAAGCGAGATATTTCAAAAAAACTGATTTTCGCAACTTTTGGCTGTGAATATCTAAGGACGTTCACATGTGACCTTACGAGACTTACTGAGACAACATTTTGAATGTAAAAATGAAGGTTTATTTTTTATCGATCGATTGAAAACTCTAGTCACCATTTATATTATTCAGACAGCAGTGAGATAATAAGTAGAATAAAATTTCATAATTGGACATCTCAGTTCCTTTTCAATTTTTTTTCATTAAAGTTATGACTTTGTCAAAACATTAAAATAAATTAATATTTCATAAATAATTAAAGTATTTTGACAGATGCATAAAAAGGAAGTCTTCCTTTTGTTTGACAGTCTGTCAACTTTAGAAATATCTAAATAAATGTTTTTGCCAAAAGAACATTGATGGGTAAAACTGTTTTTTCATGCTGTTTCAACTGCTGTTTCATCGAAAACAACTCGCATTTCTGTCAATCAATTTGAATAATTTGAAAAGTGTTTTAAGAAGCTGTTTGTGTGGTACAAATAAATTATTTTAAAGGGACAATAACCATGGTCTGTTCAAGCATGAATAGAATAGTTTGTTTTGCATTGGTCCACTTTGAATTGTAGAGAGAAGAGCGCATGAAGTGCACAAGTAAATTAAATTGATTTTTTTTAATTAAAAACTCCGGGCACTCTGTTGTAAAGAGGAACACACAAGCCAAAATGTGTGTATTCTTAGTGTTCCTTATATATATTATATAAATGAGGAGTCAGTGAATATAACTCTACTGTTTGGTCTCCGCACTTCAACATTGCATTCTCAAACAACATAGTACAAAAGCAATTCAACACACCACTTCGCAGAATTCAAATTTGGATAGTGTTTATGCCCATATATGGAATATATCCCTGATACAATACAGAAATTAACTCACGAACTAATTTATCTACGGCTGGTATTGGTACCTACTTAATGTGGATTTATTAAACTATATCGACAAATTTATTATACGTATCTGTACAATTGTAGTAATGTATTTTAGTTATTAAACATGTGATTTAAAGAAATATTCTAAACCCTTACAACCTTTAATGTTATTAATTTATTTTATTTTTAATTAGCTTTTTTCTTTTTTTTTTGAAACTGTCGAAAATTGAGATTGACAATTTGCAAAACAATGATTGTTAAATCAAAATTCAATTTTCAAAACCCCTCCAATTAATGAATTAATTTGGAAAAATTAAAATCGAATCAAGAATTAAAGATTTTTTATATAGGTAGGTACCTATGTAAGGTACCAAATTTGATGGATTGTTCTTATAATATTTGATTCTATAATAATTTATACAAAAGTGAATATTTGTAATTGCGGCACGCGAGCTGTTTGAAAACTGAAGGTACTGGGACTGAATACATGGAACGCGGGAGAGGGGTTGGCGGGACAGGGAGCGGGAGAGGGGAGTGGGAAGGCCAGGAAGGTAGAAAGGGAAGGCGGGAGGGGAAGGGAACGCGGGAGGGGAACTGGGACACACGGGAGAAACAATTTATTTCTTTGAATATAACATTGCAACGCATGCCGGGAACCAGCTAGTTTTTTATAAAGTAATTAACAATTTTATTTGAATTCTACTCATTCGACTAAAGGAAAATTTAGTCGATTTAATTTATCCAATGTATATAAATATTTTTTTTTATTTTTAAGTAAACCGATCCGTAGTTGTATAATAGTATTTTCACGAAGCTATCTCTGTATAATTATTAAATTAAATTTTTTGTCTGGCATTCGACAATATCGGTGAAAATTCTGCCATTTTTTTTCCAATCTGACATTTATTGCATTTCCCGCGCTCGGCTTATTCCCGCAGTGTTGCCAGCCCACGCAAAAAACCAAAGCCAAATATAAACATAGAGCGGGTACCTAGCTAGGTAGGTACACAGTCATCATCGCGTACGACTCTTGCAAAATTGATATTATGATGTAGTTTTCTGCCAACGATCGGACGCCATTGAGTGAATGTTGTTCAATCAGTTATCTAAATTGAAAAAGATAAATTATAATACGTGGCGGTTTTGACTTTAGATTTTCAGGGCCGTATTTGCTTGCGCAAAGGAAGCTAAAATATATTCCCTTTTGAATTAACTGATTACCATTACGCCGTTTTTCGGCATACCCTTCTATTATTCTGACTCTTGACATGGCCCAACTCAAATATTTGATCAACTTGGTCATGGCATATCTTCCTTGGTCGTCACCAACTTCTACTATCATTCACATTCGCGACTCAAAAGTCAACGTTATCAGGTCTATATTATGAGTTATTTAATCATATTTAAACCACTTTTTTTCTCCAGGATCGAATGGATAAATGGATCACAACAAGACGAATCAATTAAGTTTATGGATCACGTGTACATTTCTTTCAATTCCAAGAGATTTGTTAGCCCACCTCCAGTCATTAAGAAGCTAGTTATTTTGCGAGACGAGTGACATTATTCAAAATGTTTTGGGTATTGACAACTTAAGTGACACTCAGCAGGTCATCCAAAATTTATCAATCGTTGGTGGGAATATCTCTTATCAATTGTTGACCGTGCTAAAATATTAATAACTGACCAAAGTTGACGGATTTGATCAATATCGTATTGATATATGGTTTCATCGGACCTCCTGAATCCATTATATGACTATTATGCCAAACTATGTACTCATTCTTGTAGTGGAAGTGCCAGTATCTCGAAAACCAACCACATTTTTCTAAAGTCATAAATTATGATATTCTGATCCGTCAACGGCCTATCAGACCTTCATAACATCGGCTTTTGGGACTCCCTGTTTATTCTCATGGCACTCCTGTTTCCGTTCATCGACTTCACGTGTTCAAATCGTGTGTTCTCATTGGATCCGATAGAAAACACTACATGAAAATTAACCAAATAATCTTTTCAATTCTTCGACGCGCCTGCTTGAAAGTTCACCAATATTTGGTTCTAAACTAGCACACACCCGTGAAAAACATAGAATATTATAATTGCAGGATTTTTAAACCTCAAAGTTTACGAAAAGAACACACCGAAAAGGAACAATGTATTATATTGTTGCAGAATGATCCAAAAAAAATATTTACCATTTAGCAGCAACTCTTTAATAATAACATTTTTCGTGATTGTTTTATCTTTGTCAATTGCGTAAGTCTTCAAATTGTATCTGAATTCTTAGAACCATAGTTTCAATCACTCACAGACAGACTCACAACCAAAATTAGTATATTTTGTGATGTCGAAAGAGATTTTTTAATGTGTTACCTCACAAGAGCTCTCCTGTCCAGTGTAAGGGCATAGGAACATCTGGTTAGGCAACGTTGTGAGGCGGATTAAGGGAGGGGCTGTAGGAAAAGATTTATTTTATAGGCCCGGTTATATGAATGCATACGAGCCGACTTACGTAAAACCGAGTCGAAAAATGACCCGTTTTCAAGAAACCAACATCAACTGTAACAGGTGTTCCGCTCGTGTCTGTTGAGTTGAACGGTGAACTGAGAATCAATGCTGCCAGACTCCATTAAAATCTATGTAGAACAGACTCAGTATGCCCACATTACGTATGTATATAAGAGATGACAATCGATCTTTTAATAACGGATTACCTCTAGACGGACCGCCCTCCTTTGCGCAGAATCAAGTTTGATACCTGTAACGCTTAATCTTCTATTTCAAAGAAGACTCCTACCACTGAGCTATTTTGGTCGCTGATACTCTTAAAATGGCATGTGGAACTTACCGTTTAATTGATTGCTACGGAGCCACTCCAGTCGCTCGGCTAAAGGTGTTCAGTAATTTGTTTTGAAAACCACTACAGCCTTTTCTCGCAAAAAGGGACCTAAAAGTTTAATATTCAATTTTTTCACTCAACCTTTCACATTGTGTAGGTTGAGATGCGTATTTTAATATCCATCTTGCGTATTTTACGGTACCATTAGCTATTGTAGATTACAGAACGTTCAAAAACATCAGTTACCGCTTTTAAAAAAAGGACACTAATGTTTTATACGGATTAGTCGATTCAACATGCGTAGGTTAGTGTTTTAGGGTTAAGTCTATTAAGGCGGTATAATACCCATATTGGCTCAAGGCTACATTTTAATAAATTCCGACGAATTCGTAAATATACTAACTTTTTTTTCAAACCGCGACCTGGGGGTGTAAGTTATTTATATTTAAGATTAATAAAAACAATCCCTCACCATTAATATATTTTACGTAGAACGGTTTGAAAATTTTATTTCCCGTTAATAACTTTAAATTTTGCGGTGAGCACCAGATTTTATTTTTCTTGACGATGAATTAATTACTTCGGGAAGGATTCATTTAGACACATCTTAAATATTAGTAACACGTTCTTCAGAATTAACTAAAACGAACCCGGCGAAAAGGTTGAATCTCCAGGCCTGCTAGGGCGAATTCGACCGTACGTCTGTCCAATACGCCATGCCGCGGGCGTATATTTGTTTACACGCTTTCTTCACTTCGTTAAGATTCCCACATTATTTGTCTTCTTCTTCTTTTCTCTGATAGGGCAAATTCGACAGTAGGTCCGTCCAATACAAGGGTCGCGAGTCGCAATTTGTAAACACGGCTTCTTTACTTACGTCGTTAAGATTTTGAATATATTTTAGGGTATTGTGTCGTCTTAAGTTAAGTTATGTATTTCAGAAATATAATGTGAATCCGGCACTGCCAACTTGTAATGCAGACCATCTCCAAACAACAAAGCAAGACCCCTGCGTTGTAAGTTGCTAGCATCCCGTCAGACCGTCCGACATGTGTATATTTACACTCTATACAACTTTACTGTTAGTATCATCTCGTGACAGAAAGGGCAATACTAGCGATACGGTGGTAACCTCGCCGTGCAGTGAGATCCGCTACTTGGCACCCGCACCGCGCGTTTGTCCTTCCTAACTAATTTTAGCTACGCGGACATGCAAGCGATTATAAAAATCTATACATGGCAACACCGAAATAAGCGAAACGTCACGCGGCCGCATGTAAACACATTGCTTGAATTAGAGTCGTTTTTTCTTACATTAGCTCCACACGAGAGGCCCTTAGTAAAATAATTTCCTTCTGGGCCTACCTATGTCATCTTGGGGATGCTGCGCGGAGGGTTTTTTTTTAACGAAAGGAACGAGAGAAAGATTTAGGACGGAAGGATATATGAAGAATATGTAGGAATCTGGGGGTCAGTGTGTTAGGAGTGATGTACGTATGAATTCATCCCTCCCACTGGGTGAGAGGGTCGAGAAAGTCCTGCTGGAGAGGTCAACCAGTCTCCAAATCCGGCCCGCCATACAGTAGGTGGGTAAACCCATGCACCCGGGGACCCCTGTTAAGATGAAGCTATACGTGAAATCCTATTTAAATTCATCTTTACGACGAATCGGTTTACATTCTGAACATCAACAAATATGCTACGCATAAATTGAAATTTTTATTAGCTTTTCTACGCAATGGCATTACAATACAATTATTATTTACATAACCAAAAATATAAGCGTAAACCACAAAAAAAATGTTTTTTCATGACTTAACTATGAAGTAGTATAAGAAACAATTTTTAAAAAATACCTCTTTATGAAGAAGACTATTTTTGAGGTTTTGTATGTTCTAACTTTTTTCATTCTTATAAAATTATGCATAAAATAAATAAAAACCACTTTTTAGCTTACTTGCCTCGTACAAATACGACGCGCAATTTTAAATTTTGTCGGCAAGAGAATCGAAATATTTCTAGCATTTATATTCCTCTTAAGACATCAAACTTAGGGAATAACTTGGGGTGACCTAAGTCAGAGGTGTTGGTTCCTTGAGCGGCGGATTCTCTGCAGGGGTAGGCTAAAAGAGTGGAATGCCACACGCATCAGTCTCGACGTAGTAGCAGACAGGTTCGTGGCCTCTCATGGGGATTATATAATTCTCTCGAATGAAAAAAATCGCAATAGGCGAGTTTAAGGTCAGAAAAGCGGCATGCTTTTCATTGTAAAGTAAAACGACTGTACCTGCGCGAGAATGGATCGCATCAAGTTCAGGTCTGCAATTTTGGCGCGTATTTTATACGTGTTTTATGGATGAGGTGATTTTGCACGGAATTTGTTCACTGCACAAACACACTTTAGAGAAACCCCACTGGATGTAGGTAATACATACTTGATCGTTGACATGGTCGTGCCGCTGAGTGACACCTCTCTGCTTTTTGACATATTGCGTTGTTTATGAGAAAAACACCATAATAAGTTTGGCGACCTCCTCTGTAGAGTGGTGTATATTCCTCACTCGAATAAAATTAAACACGAGTTTTACATTATTTCTTCAAAATTCGCAAATTCACTTTGTGGCGTCATTATTAATTTAATGAAAACAAATAACTTTGTGTACACCACTATTTAATTAACAATATCAACATGTTTCAAAAACTATGTTTTCTTCGTCAGGATAATAAGTTATTATTATTGGACTTATTATCCTGACGAAGAAAACATAGTTTTCGAAACATGTTGATATTTTTAATTAAATAGTGGTGTACACAAAGTTATTTGTTTTCATTAAATTAAAACAAGTATTACAAGTTACAAGTGTTCGTCTGTACTTGCTAAATCTAATCTTGTAAGTATTTAATAAAAAATTATCTTTAATTACAACATCGTTAACAATGCTCTTGTGACTTTAACACAATTTAAAGACTAGTCATCACTTTTCAATCAAATCTTTCATTTGTAAACTGTTTTAAATTTTGCCTGTGTTAGAAGTCAACTTTAATCCTCATTGCAATATGCATGCACAAGCTGTTGAAAGAGTACAAAATAAATTCTTAGTTTTCTAAATTTTAAAATGGGTATTCCAGCAATTATGTTGAACAACCAGAAGGTTTTTAACTGACTTGGTATTTCTTCAAAATTTTAAATTGTGTAGTTGATAGTCTGTATGTAATTGCTTGAATTGACAAGTTTTCGGATTCCACTACATAATACTAGAAATGCAGAAATTCTGGGACTAGCTACATTTGTTTTCCTCTTTGCAAAGAAAACTAATGGAGGGAAATAATTATACCAAGTCAGTGGACATCTTCAATTTATCACTAAACGGATCAAAATATGCTTGCTTGGGGATATGTATGAGTTACGAGTTGTCTATGTATTGCTGTATAGCATAGGAAATGTTGAAACTTTCAAAACGCCTTCTTCAAGCCCCCGCGAAGGTTTCTAGATTATTACAACCACATGACAATACACCCGAAGAGTTTTTTAATCATTACAAAAACTCTTGCAAAACTGTCAAAATGGTCAAAATTTGAGAATGACTTTGCAAAACAATGATTGTTAAATCTAAATTCAATTTTCGAAACTCTTTAAATTAATGAATTTATTTTAAGTACTCGCCTAATACTTTCAATTAACGAGTTCTCGAATCAAGAATTATAGATATTTTAAATATGTATATGTGTTAGGTACCAAATTTGATTGATTGTTCTTATAAGATACACAAATTAATATTTTTAATGTTTGAAAAATGAAAATTTGATAAAAAAAATTGTAAAAGGTGGCACGCGAGCTGTTTGAAAACTGAATGTAATGGGGCTGAATATATGGAACGCGGGAGGGAGGTTGCCGGATGTTTGAGCGGGGGAGGAAGGGGATGCGGGAGGGGAACGGGGACGCACGGGAAAGGACATGCAGGGAGAAAAAAAATATTTCATTGAATATGGCGTTGCACGCTGGGAACCAACTAGTGTACAATAAATATTGTGTAATTTTTACTCTTCACAAGTAAAAGGGCATTAATAATTAAGTAAATATATATCAGCAAGCCGGTACCATCTTTATTTCGTTTTAAACCGTCTGAAAAAAGCCTTTCGTTTTCATGATTTTATTAATTGTCTGTAGCCTGTAGCTGGAAAGAGTCTATTTCAGATTTGAGTGATTTATGAACCATTTAACGACCAGCTTCCTTTAAAGTTATGATTTTATTGCATCACACCACATCATAGACGCAGACACAAGAAAGCGTATAGAACCTAATAATATATTATTCAGGGTCGTCTAGAAATAATGAAAATGGCTGAAAAAAATAATTACACGACGAATTGAAAAGACAAGTTAGCTGATTTATATATTGCAATGTTTTAAATCCGTGAAAGTTTAAAATTTACAGTAGACTTTCGGTTTATCGGGTTCGGAGCAACCGGGACCTATAAAAAAATCTAATCATTTAGTTGGGGTTTGAAACTTCGCTAACAAAATAAAAAATACGGAATCTTTTCACGGAAAAGTTATCTTCAATGATTTAAAAATTTTGGCAAATGAGAGCTTCAATTTCAAATCTTAGCTTTTCAATTTGTTTTTCTTTTTTTCTTTGCTCGAATTGGAAGTGGAAGATACTTTCAGTATCGCCCTGGTATAAGACCACCATTCAGAATTGAAACGTTGCTTGAAAAGGCTTTAACCGTGTTTAGTGACCAGATCTGAATAGTAAGGTAATTCCCCACCTTCCTCTTCCCTATCTCCTTCCCCTCCCCACTACCTTCAGCCTCACAACATACCCCAATTAGGAATGCCATAATCTCACTGGCTCCAGACGGGAGCAGTTGGGTCTCTTGTGAGGTATACATATAAAAAAATTAATTTCGTTATCATTAGCTCCACACAAAAGACCCTGAGGAAAAAAATTTTCCTGGGGGCCTGCGTCCTGTTTGGGGTTGCTGTGTGGAGGATATTTTGTTGTGGAAGGGAAGGAGAAGAAGTTCTGGAAAGGAAAAAAAGATGAGGGGGATAGGAAACTGGGATCAATGTGTCAAGGAGCGACGGGCGTATGAATCCATTCCTTCCACCGCGGTACAAGGCGATGGGTCGAGAGAATCCAGCTACAGAGGTACAAAGGTCTCCCTTAACTATTCTCCCCCGATTCGGTCCGCCACGCAGCTTGTACTTCCAAGATCACGACAAACCTCACACTATAACCCGTGAACCCCTGATAAGTCACCAAAGGTAACGAACCAATCGGGATGACCTATGACAGAGGTTGTTGGTGATCCAATAAATGGTTCCCGGAGCGGCGGGCCTCCTGTGTGGAGTTGTAAAAAAAATGTTTGTTAATGGAGGAAATTTGTTTTGCCTCTTCCTTAGTAAATCGAGAGTCTGCTGTAATTATTTTATTTTATATAAATTAGTCGGTCTCCGAGAAAAAGTAATAAATCATGTGCATTAAGTATCTGCTTTAACAAGTTTTTTTTTTCTAGTTTAAAAAAAAAAATTGCTGAAGCAATTTAAAAAAATGTTTCCTGTTCGTGGAAATTGTAATTGGGCCTATACTATTTCGTTACATCATTTCACAAAATTTGTGTTTGAATTCGAATCAGGTTGCTGTCAGGTAGCTGTCATTCGGTAAAATGAAAGAACACCATTAATTTCAGCCTTTGACGGCACATAGCACGTGGATATTTTTTTAATCAAAGCCATAATCGCGTAAATTTGACAGTAGCAGATCGTTGTTGACAGGAAGCCATTTTACTGCAAATAAATTTAAAGATGTAAACGGCCGCATGAGCATTTACACAGGTTGAACTTCCGAGCAACTTCCGTGAGCATCAATTACCACGAGTTGGATGCATATTTTTTTTTTAATTAAATGAAGACATTTTGAGCGAAACTCAATCGAAAATCTGGAAACAGAAAAATCAGAAAAAGATATTTACACCTCTGGGACTCATTTAATTAAAATATTACAGTTTGAGGTTTTACTCATTAAAAGTTAAAATAAAAAATAATAATATTCATCCTAGACTTGCAGAAGAGTCAATAGATGTCGCACATTAAATAAAATGGATAAAAATTTATCCAGACACCATCTAGATTGCATTTAGTTCGAGTTGAATCTTGCAATCATTCATAAAGATGGCAGCCAATAAAAATATGCGTTAAGAAATATGAAGATAATATGGGTGGTTCTTAGTCGAAGTATGGTACAGTTAAAGGTGACCGAATTGGATATCGACACCTTAGCTCAGTGGATAAGAGCGCCCAACCCGGAAAGTAGGGAGGTCCTGGGTTCGAGTCCCAGAGGTGTAAATATATTTTTCTGATTTTCTGTTTCCAGATTTTCGATTGAGTTTCGCTCATAATGTCTTCATTTAATTAAAATATTACAGTTTGAGGTTTTACTCATTAAAAGTTAAAATAAAAAATAATCATATATTTTTTTTTTTACATTGTTTTAGGAAAGAATGTCCTTACTGGGGTACCCCGTTCTAAGGTCACATTTTACATGTTTTGTGTTTGAATTATAAGTTAATACCTATTTTAAAATATTACAAGAGGAAACATAAAACAGAAAATTAAAAAGTTATATCTAAAAGAAAGCACAATACAAGCATTAGTCTTTATTTGGTTGCAAAATTGTATATATTTTCTTCCTTCCCATGTCCATAATCCATATCTTAATTCTTTTTTTGAAGTCTTTTATTTTTTTAACGGTTTTTATTGCAAGTGGGAGTATATTGCATATTTCTTTGTCCAAAAGTCGTTTTAGTTGTTGGTTGGTGGAATACATGTTGTAATGTGGATCTTATGAATCGGCCCGAGCTTGTCTGTTCAAAGTTTTCCTGGTTTTTGAATGCGTACATTAGAATGTCTTTTGCATATAATTGTTTTAGTGACATTAAATTCAGAGCCTTAAAAACGTTGTCTGTGGGAGTTCTGATGGGAACTCTGAGTATAATTTTCAAAATTGCCTTTTGTGCTACGAGGACCAGTTTTAGAGTGGAATCGCATGAGCTTCCCCATCCGATAAGACCATATTGTAGATGAGATTGGGCTAATGCATAATAAATTTTAATAAGCTGATTTTTATCTAAAGTGTTTCTTAATGTTTTAAAAAAGTATGTTAGTTTTTTTTAATTTGTTGCTTGCATTTTCCACTTGGGAGTTCCAATTTAAGTTTTGATCAATAATTATTCCAAGGTATTTTATTGTTTGTATTTCATTTAATTTTGGGCAGTTCCAAGGAATTTCTTGGTTCATGTGTAAACAGTCTTTATGAATTTGTATGTTTAGGTTTGTATTGAGGTTATCTGTCTGTTTGTTGTGGATTTTGAATTTAATGTATTTAGTTTTTGTGTCATTTAATGTTAGTGAACCGATTCATCCCTTTTTCAGCTTTATCGAATACAGTCTCCCATGTCTTTCCATGGAAGAGAAGGACTGTGTAATCTGCAAAACTAATGACCTAAACATGTAAATATGTAAACACTCCTGTGAGTAACTTGTCAAAAACTTCCGTTAAGTCGTAAATTTTACTTACAGGTGTAAACCTAGCCTTATAATAATTATTAAATTGTTAAATTATATTGAACATACCATCCCTCCCCGTAATAAATATAACAATGAAGTGAATTTACAAAGAATGACGAGCGAAATGTGAAAAAGTTTCATTTACAATAAAACGATAAAATAAACAAAATATCAAAGCAGAAAAAAATGGAAGTGTCTTGCGGTGGCTGAAGTGCGCATTGCAAAAAATACCCATGTGTTAAAATCAGTATTTCATCATGAATTTTCACAATTTACGTCATTTTACGAATATTTCGTAGCTGTGTGGTTATTTCTGAAAATAAATGCTAGAAGTGCCTTGGTCAAATGTGTGAAATGATCGGGAAAGGCGATCGATTGTTGTCGTTTGCGCCACGTAAAATATGTCGAAATTTTGATTTTACATACGTTCGATATGTATTCTATAAATTCTAACGCTTGACTAAAGCGCTTAAAGTGATGCACCACGTCGTGAGAATTCGGCATCGTTTCCGCGACTTTCATCCCGCGACAAAATACCCCTCGACAAAATATCCCTGATAAACGATACTGCGGATAAAACATCCTCCGACAAAATATCCTACGGACAAAACATCCCCCTACAAAATATTTACTAAAACCTAACCTAACCTATCCTAATTTAACCTGACCTAACTTAATGTATTTGGGCCTGGCGTTTAACTTGATTTGATTGACTTAGCTTCTATTATCTACTCATTATTCAAAATTTTATAAAGCATTAAGAGGTCATTTATGTTTCGACTCTCTAAGTTGAAATATGTCTTTAATACGGTGATCGGACGACTCGGAATGAAACCAACTCAGAACCATCTCAGATAAGTCATTCAGAGTGATATATAAAAAAAAATTGGTTAAATGGGTTACGTTAGGTTCGGGTTATCGACTAATTAAAAATTATTATTATCATAACTTTTTTCAAGGAGGTGTTGAGTTGACTTTATTCTCAGTTGGCATGGAACCCTTTAATACATACACGGTGTAACAGTACGTCCCGAAGGATTTTAACCAGTGATTCTTGAGTATATTTAGAGTAAAATGCTAATGTTATTTTCATTTGGTCAAAAACAATTTTTTTTTAAATCACACGTCGTCACTGATCCCATCCCTTTAAGTTGTTTTTTTTTTTTTTTTACATTAACTCCACACAGGAGGCCTTGAGGAAAATAATTCCCCTCAGGGCCTATGTCATCTGGGATGCTGTGTGGAGGGTCTTTTTGAGGAGAGGAAGGAATGAACATTGGTCTTGAAGAGACCCATGTTGTAGGAGGGAGGAAACACAGATGCCGGCAAATCGTTCCATAGCCGAGCTGTTGAACTCAAGAACGAGTCGAAAAAACGACCCGTTCTCATGTGACATATGTCAACCGTGTACATATGTTGGGCGCGCGTTTGGCGTGTCTCCCGACTATGCACCGGTGCCGAAGGGATCAATGACGCTAGTTCCTCAGAGCATCTTCCATTGAAATACCGGTAGAGCATGGATAGCATTCCCACCCGACGCCTGTGCTCTAAAGATTGCAACCCGTTCGTTAAGATGGGAGAATCTATCAAACGGACCGCCCGTTTCTGCACAGAGTCGAGGGTATTTTTCAAGTATTTTGGAGCTCCAGACCAGAGGTGGCTGCCAAATTCAACCGTGGGGCGCACTTGCGATTGTGACGGGATCGAGCAATACGCGCGCTGTTTCGTGTGTTACCGTGCTCTCAGAATGAGACGGAGTACTTATCAAGCGTCACACCGCTATGCTATACCGAACTACTCAGTTGCGACGTATCATAGAAAAATATTTTTATTGTTTTTAATTGAAAAATATATCGCCGGACAGCAAATTTTTTACTTCAAATGTGATCAGGAATAGCTGGATAAAATCCTTCAGGTGGTTATGTGCTATTACACCATGTATATCGTTGGAGGAATACGTAGTTGGGATTTAGGTTTTTTGTAAATCAACAACTTAAGTCTATCACGTCCGATATACCTACCATTTTTATCACCCTTTCCATTAAAAAAAATGTCGCAATGTTTCAATTGATTATAATTTTTTTTCCTCAAAATCCACATCGTTGGTGTATTATTTATTTAATGGTATGATACGTGTACTTAATCTTTCAGTGGACTGGACATAGACAGTGTATGTAGAGATAAATCACATAATTAGACGTGACATGACGTAAAACAGTCATTTTACACGTAGCAACTCATGAGTTACGACTCAAAGAAAATAGCAGGAAAACTGGTCGGCTGTATTTAAAAAAAATTCGGGAATCCCGACTCATCATTTTCTTGTGAGTGAAAGAACATTGGGAAGTTACAGGTTTGAAAAGTATCTACCTGGCTATTGATATCTATATATCGTAATGTGGGGTAATTACTACAACTGGGTAACTCCGAAATCAGCGTTTTTGAGTTACACACCAAAAGCATAACTCTATTTCCTCGTCTGTGAACGCCACAAACAGTAAAGTCGAAATGCATTGGAATCATCAAATTATTTGAATATTTTTTTTGTGGGTAACTCCAAAAAACGGGAACACTGACAACAGCTAGACACCTTTGAAAGAAAGGTACTTCGAAGAATCCTAGGAGCGGTGCGAGAGGGAGAGGTATGGCGAATCCGCCGCAATAATGAACTCTATGACATCTACCAAGCTCCCAGACTCTCTATCCATTTAAGGCTCCAAAGACTAAGATGGGCCGGACATGTGCACCGAATGCCAAGCACACGAGTACCGAAGAAAGTTCTGACAGGACACTCGGGAGGTAAACGAAAGGCGGGCAGACCTAGGCTGAGATTGGAGGATGATGTCAGGAAGGATGCCAGAGAAATACTTCATGTTGTAGATTGGAAAACGACGGCCGAGGACAGAGGGCGGTGGAGGCTTATCCTGAAGGAGGCCAAGGCTCGAAATGGGCTGTAGCGCCATTGAAGAAGAAGAATAAGAACTCTAAAAACCGGTATAGTTTAATTCTGTAAGTAAACCCCAACTCTCATGTGGAAGTGAAAATTTTGAAACGGTACCAAGATTCACATACCTAGGCTCCCTGCTAACAAACAACATTACAAATAATACTACAGGAGAGATCCAGAAGCGCATAGTGAGCGCAGATCGTTGTTTTTTCCGCCTAAAAAGCAGATAAAATCCAGACTGCTGTCCAGAAACACCAAGATATTAGTGTACAAAACACTCATTAGACCAGTGCTCACGTACGCAGCTGAGACTTGGGTACTAACTAAGAGGAATGAGCGAGCACTGGACGTTTTTGAAAGGAAAATTTTGAGGCGTATCTTCGGACCGATTATAGAAAATGGATTTTGGCGCAGATGTTACAACAATGAGCTCTATACTCTGTTTAAGGAGCTAAACATCACAAAATTTATAAAACTGGGAAGACTTCGGTAGCTGGGTCAAGTGGAGAGAATGACCAAAATCCAAAAGCACCAAAATCCCTGCTGAACTTAAGACCGATAGGGCGAAGGAGTTTGGAAAGGCAGAGATTAAGATGGAGCAACAACGTTCTCAAAGACATATCTACCTTGGAGCTTCTAAACTGGAGAGAGCTGGCACAAAACTGAGATGAGTGGAGGAAGACTCTTGAGGAGGCCAAGACCCACCAGGGGTTGTAGAGCCAAGAATGATGATGATGATCTCTATGAACAGATTTTTTCCCATGTTTCAATTAGGTAACTAGACTTAGCTAGTTGTAGCACTAAAATTTATGGAATTAGTTAAGTTCCTTTTGTTGCATTATTGAATGTAACAACTAGGTAAGTCATTCCATGTTTGCAAATGAATACATAAAAAATTGATAATCTATTTTTTTTAAATTCATCCTTTAAATACTTTAGCGAATGGTGTTTCATAACTTAGCAAAAAAAATAATATATTAAGTAGCAGTCTCTTTTTTGTTGGAATCCAATCTAGCTCCTCTCTCATCTGATTAACACTTGCATACTGCCATTTCCCAGTAGCTCTCATAGCTCTGTTCTGTATAATTTTTAGCTTGTTCAAGTTTAGTTTTGAAAACTTTTTCATTTACGAAGACTGACACTGAGTTTACCAGGACTTTTCCAGGAGAGTGTTGTAATTGTAAATAAATAATGTAATCTAGAGTTACTGTGATTCAAAGAGATGGCTGTATTTAATTTTTTTTGTGGACTTTGATGCTGACACAAATATACGGGTTAATAAATGTGGAATTGGACAGGATCCGACCCACCCAACGTTGTTCGGCTGTGATGATAAATCCTTCGTTTTGGTCGATCTCACGGTCCTGAGGAACACCACTGGCGATTATCACTGCACAAGAATGTGAAAAAACAAGAGAATTTCTGCACAAGTTTCCTAGGATGGTCGATATGATTCTGAACTGAGAGAGCAAGGTCACAGTACACCAATTAACAATAAACTCTCATGAATTATTATTGTCATTGTTCACTTGTCAGTGTATTGAAAGATTTACGTGGGTAGATAGTATGGGTAAGAATGAAAAGGTATATATATGGGGAAAGGTGTGTACGTTTGCGTCAACAAGTGTCGTGGGTGGGGCAGACTTTCGCCTTAAGTCCAAAAAAAGGTTCCGTTTGTTACGCCATTTTTTATTATATTGTTGTACGGCAAAGTTTGTCCATGATGTAAGTATGAAGCATATTATAAGAGTAATGTCACAGTTGTCTCAGTCCTCCTCACTAGGGTTTCCTTTTCTGAGATGGCCTATAGTAGTTTGTATTTAGTCTCCAGTTGTCTTTACACTGTCTTCATAATGTTTGCAAGTTGATTATATTCTCTCATTCATGTTTTTATTCAAGTTTTAAATATGTTACATTCTGTTGTTCCTTGCTTGATTTGGTACGCCATAATTTTGCACCATGAAATTTAATATGTTTCTGTCCAAAAGATTTATGCATATTGGGAATGGACAGTGTATTTTAGCTTATTTGCCTGAATGAGTATTTGTATTTTGTAGTCGAGGATTCTGTTTTTTTTTAGCATAAAATATTGAAGATTTTGTACACACAAATGTTTTTTCTGCCGGAGTTCTAATCGGAACTTTCAGAATTGTCTTTAGTACTCTTTTTGGGCTATGTTGAGCCATTCTGTGTGAGTACTCAAGGCAGTTTCCCATCTAGTTGGCAGGAAGGTTTCAAAATGTATTATAACATCATTTAAAAAAATCCCAGTTAGTAGACTAGGAAAAACCCCGTGCGTTTTTCATGCCCAATAAAACTTGGCTCGCTTGACCAAAAACTAAAAATGCCGCTTGGACGTTGATAAAAGCGATTCTCTTTTGAGAAAATGCACTGTTTGGGTTCAACCCACGCTTTCGCAGAACTGCTCATAAAAAACTACAAGTTTGTGTGTCACAGGATTTTTATATCTTTCACAATAATAATATTTATGTTGGTGTTTTCCGGGAACTAAGAGTTGCAAGACAGAATGGAGACACACATAAACATATTTTTATTATTATACAACTGTTTTGATCAACATCTCCTGACTTAATTTTTGTCACTCCTAGTTATTTTTTCATCGCCAAAGAAATAACGCTCGGGAAACATGACCTTAAAAACGCTTAACAAAACTAGAAAATCTAGACAGAAACTTAAAATGAATAGAAACTGTGTATAAAATAAAGACTTATTTCTAGTTCAAAATTCCTTCTTGAACAGATAATAATTTTCTTTAGACTATGTGGTGCCTAGGAGTTAAACAGTCCTATGAATGTTAGCGATATATTTTTTTTTAAATCGGTCAAAGTCTGTTTTGAATAGAAAATACGATTAAAAATTTAAAAAACTAGCGAGCTCCCAGCATGCGTTGCTATGCCACTTAATAAAGAAATTGTTTCTCCCATTCGTCCCGTTCTCCTTCCGCCTGCCTTTCCTTTCCCGCGTCCCCTTCCCCTCACGCGTTCAATATATTCAGTCCCGGTACATTCAGATTTTCGAACAGCTCGCGTGCAACCTAATGCAAATTTTTTTACCAATTTTCTATTACAAACATTCATTTTTCTATATTATAAAAACAACCAATCAAATTTGGTACCTAACATTGGTATCTATTTAAAACAAATATAATTTTTGATTAGATTCAGAGTATTCGATTTTGGTTAGTACATAGGTGAGTACTTCAAATAAATTCATTAATTTAAACACTTTCGAAAATAGAATTTAAATTTAACAATCGATGATTTGCAAAATGTCGTTCTCAAATTATGACATTTTTACAGTTTTGTAAGAGTTTATGTAATGACTAAAAAAATCTTTTCAGATATATTTGTATTTTGATGGAAGGTATTTTGAAACATTCAAACATTTCCTATGCTTAATGTAGCAATTTATAGAAAACCCGTAAGTCATGCTCCCCAAGCATATTTTGATGTTTATATGTACAAATCTTTTAAGAGATGACCCTGATTTAGCAACAAAAGGTCATTTAGTCCAAAAATGCAAAAAAAATCCTGAAATAAATAAAGAAACATTTTTTTAAAATTACTGGACTTGTCCATCAATTGGGAAAAAAAGATGAATGGTTTCCATTCGCCCGAACATTCGTGAAGTCATTTTTAGTTTTTGGAAGTACTGCTGGTTTTGTCATAACGTGTTCCTGTTGGAACGTATTTTAAATTGAGTTTAAGTCGATCAGCCACTTCTGAATCAGTTTTACCAGGAAAATATGACTGATAGATTTGATTAATTTCTTCAGAAATGTTTTAAAGGAATCAATCAACTTTTTTTGTATATTTGAAGGTAGATGGATATTACGTACATATTCTTAGTATTACCCTGGTGAGGGACCACCATTCAGAAACGAAGCTTTGTTTAAAATGACTTAATCTATTTAAGATGAAGCTATACGTGAAATCCTATTTAGTTACCATTTAGATTCATCTTTACGACGAATCGGTTTACAATATGAACATCAAAAAATATGCTACGAATAAATTGAAGCTTTTACTAGCTTTTCTACGTATTGGAATTACAATAAAATTATTATTTACATAACAAAAAATATAAACGTACGCCACCAAAAGAATGTTTTTTCATGACTTAATTATGAAACAAGAAACAATTTTAAAAAATACCCCTTTATGGCTAAGACTTTGTTTAAGGTTTTGTTTGTTCTAACTTTTTTTCATTCTTATAAAATTATGCACAAAATAAACAAAAACCACTTTTTCGCTTATTTGCTTCGTGCAAATACGACGAGCGATATCAAATTTTGTATGGCACGAGAGTCGAAATATTTCTTGCGTTTATATTTCTCTTAATATCTATATCTGAGCTAGGTGGGTGCTTTCTGAAAATCCCTTTTCCACCTCTCTCCAATTTCCACTCAATTCATTCTCGCTATAAACCCAATTTAAGTGTGCTATAGTCCTACGGTTCCAGGAATTTGGGACTGCTGTGCTGTGTTCGAAAGAATATTATGGGCGTTTTATGCTTCATTTTATCAATATTTTTGCAAAAAACATGCTATTTTTTCCTTTTAACAAACTAGGGTCAGTCAAAAACTAACGCCTCCTATTTTTTCTAATTAAATAAAGTTAGTTAAATAAAAATGAAAATTATTTGCCGCTATTCCTCAAACCTTCAACTGCAATCTACTGCAATAGTAACTTTCTGCGTCAACAGGTGGCAGCACTGCAGTCTCTTGCAAAATGGTCGATATCAATGTTTGTATTAGTCAGCGTTCTGTGATTGATTCTTGAGTGTAGAAGGTGAAACGCCCATTCCCATTCATGAAAGACTGAAAAATGTGTACCATGATGCAACAGTGTATGTCAATAGTGCAGAAGTGTAAACGCCTATTGGCAATAATGAAAGACTGAAAAATGTTTACGGTGATTCAACTGCACAAAAATTGTGACCGGAGACGAAACATGCGTTTCATGGAACCAGAATCAAAGAGGCAGTCAATGGAATGGTATCACATACTCGTAAACTCACCGAGGACGAAAAAATTCAAAACTGTGCGATCGGCAGGGAAAGTTATGGCGACAATGTTCCGGGATGCAGAGTGTTTGATTACGTTTGATTTTTTAGATCAGGGATGCACAATAAATTCTGACCGCAACGCCACAACCCATAAAAAGCTTAGAGCGCAAAAGCCCAACAAAAGCTATGGTGGATGGCCTTAGGAAGCAGGACCGTGCTTTTTACCACTCTGGATTACATGCGCATAAAATGCGTTTAAAAATCGACCAAAACTTTGAAAATGGTCGGAGATTATATTTAAAAATGACAAATTAATCGTCAATAGTGTGGTTTTTGACCCATGTAATTGCATTTTTATATTTCTTGACAATTCAAGAAGAAAAAATAGGAGGCATTAATTTTTGACTGACCCTCGTAGTTACGTAAAAAACAATATAATAAAAAGCCTTTTTGTTCTGGACTTCTATAAAGTATGAACACTAGACATGTTCTTGTTTCTTATAATATATTCCGAAGCTCAGTTTGCCTCTTGGCATAGGCCTCCTCTAACATTTTCCACTGAACCTGTCACGCGCTACTATTCTCCAATGATGTCCAGCCGTGAGTTTTAGGTCGTCTTCCCATCTTGTTCGTTGACGTCCTCTACTTCTCTTGCCATCTCTGGGATACCAGTCAGTGACATTTTTGCACCATTTCTCTTGTGGATCGCGGAAATTGTGTCCATCTCCACTTTTGTTGGCCTATTCGAGTAACTATGTCGGCAATTTTAGTTTTTCCCTTATCATGCTGCATCTTACTCTGTCCTGTTTTCTTATTTCTCTCAAAAACAATAAAAAGATTTCAAATAATGTTCGCAATCTTAAACTGTCATCGAAATCGATACTAAAATAGACCAACCCCTTTTTTAATCCAGAGTCCATATGAAAAGACAACCCCTTTGAAAACTGGACGAGGAAAGCATTGTGAAAAATGCTATTACTTGGAGATGGAACATCATCCACATCCATCTACCAGAAAGGCTATTCCCGAAAATTTGTAATAAGAGATCGTTCTCCCGCGAGAAGTGCTGTCAGATTTGTGTGATTTTCTACGGCTGTTATTTGCTTTTTCCATCGGCCGATGTCAAAATTTCAGCTGTGAGCTGTCACGTATTTTAGTTTGGGTCGTTTTAAACACGAATTCCTGCAAGTATGCATGATTATTTATTCATTTAACAGCTGTAGAAAATCACACAAATCTGACGAGATCGTTCTCTAACGTAACGATCTCTTATCACAAATTTTAGGGAATAGCCTTTCTGAGTGGTAAATGAACTACATTCACGTTAGCACAAATGGTCTAGCCTGCTGACGACGTTCAATTCAGAAGCAATTTGCAAACTGCATCTTTGATCTGTCTTGTAAATCGATTTTTTGTCTGTGCATTCCTTCCTTTATAATTTTGTGCTGCATTCATAAAACTCTCCAGGAATTTAATATAAACGTAACCCACGCAATCCTGTATTCAGAATGTAGTTTTACATTTATTATTATGAACTGTAAACTTTTCCGGCAGAATCTCAGATTGAATGCAAATGCTGGTGCGATGTTTAAATATGTGAATTTATTAGGTTCAATCGTGCAGGTGGATGAATTAAAGAGCGGCTGGTAAGTTAATACGAAAAATAATTTTCTTTGTAATTCTTCTGTATACATTAACGCGCATTAGCACTCGTTTTTAATATAAAATACTGTTTGTTACCAAAGAAAAATCACGAGATATAAATTGACTTGCCAAGATAAAACTGGGAAATTTTGATCATAAAACGAAAGATAGTTAAGGCGGCGCTTCTCGGCTGAAAAGGAAGAAGATGGAGAGATGTGTAATTACGAATTATGGACAGAGCGCGCTAATATTTTAAGTGATAAAATTGAAGCGAAAATTACGAAAAAGCTTAATAAAACATGACTCGTTTAAAATAGAGCAAAAATCTCGTGGAACGTATCTTAAGTATTATTTAAAGAAACATTGTGAGTTTTTTCACAAATATAACTTGTAAAATAATAGAAATAAACTTGTTTTAAATAATTTTCGGAGCATACTGTGCGATTTTTTCTATCGAGGGAATTTCATATAATTTGCGTTTCGGCACGGAACGTATCTAGATATTACCTTAAAAAATAACATATATTTTTTTAAGAGCTTAAAAACTTCGAATGTTTAAGTGAGATATGTAATAAATTGGTCGAAATTCGGATAGCGGCGGCAAGAAAATAATATTTCACGTTTTAAAAATAAAATAGCAAAATATTACACATGTAAAATATACAAAATAAAATATTACATTAATATTGCATTTAAATTATAGAATAATGAAATATTGTCTACATGCACATTTGAAATATGAAATAACGAAATACTACTCATTTCAAATGTAGAATAACAAACTAACACATATTTGAAATATAGGACAATAAAATATTTTACATTTGAAATGTAGAATAATAAAACATTTGAAATAGATAGAAAAACGAAATATTACACATTGTAAATATAGATCGAAGAATGAGTGCGGCAAGCGGTGTGGTGTCCTCTCTACAGCTCAGTGATAAGGAAAGCCAAGCTTAGTATCAAGACGAAGATGGCAGTGTTCAAAACAACGATATACCGCCCGACGCTTACGTACGGTCACCAGATATGGATGCTAAACGAACGAACACGCTCTAGAGTAAAACTGCCGAAATGAGGTACTTGAGAGAGTGACAGGAGTTACGAAATGGGATCAAATTTGAAACGATCTAAACATTGAACATTGAAGTGGCTTGACAAGTAGGTAGTACTAAGAATGTCTGATGACCGAATTCTATCCTACTCGCATAAAACATACATTTTCCTATTAACTTCCATATTTTCGAGATAATGAATTATTATTATTATATTATATATATTACTAGCTGGGTTACCCGGCTTCGCTCAGGACAACATTCGAGAGTGTTCTGGAATGTTCCAAAATTTATTTTATTTATTTATAGCGGACCCGACAGACGTTGTCCTGTACACAACTGTCGGGACAACTAAAATTAAAATACAATAATATTGAATATTCGATACTGCGATGGTAGCGCAGTCTGCCGGATCCAATGTAAAACATTCCAAAATCAACAACTCCTTAGAAATAAAAAAAATAATTAAAAGAACATTTTCCAGTGGACCAAATTGTGAATCTAAGCCATTCTCGAATCCCCTTGAACCCACACAAAAAATTTCATCAAAATCGGTCCAGCCGTTTAGAAGGAGTTCAGTGACGTACACACCGACAGAAGAAATATATATTAAGATTATAAATCATTCGCTAACTACATCTAGAAATAATAAAATATACACGTTCTATTGCCTAGCTAAAGCAAAGCAAATTATTGTCACGTCATTTTTTTGTAGTTTCATGTAAAAATAATTTTTAAAAAATTCACTAAATTTAAGTATTTAATTTTTTTCAAGTTGCGATCGGAAACTTTAATTTTATGTAAGTTTATATTTTACTTCTTTTGAGGTTAAATTTTAGATTTGAACACAAAGCTTGGTGTTTTCTCTTTCTTGGATCATATTTCTCACCAAGAAATAGGTAAGGTAGTAAGGAAGACACAACAGTTTCTATGAGACTTAAATACATAGTTCCCAAAGCGGACAAATTAGTCTGAGGAGTTAAAACGTGTGTGTATTTCGGTAACTAACTTCGCAAATGCACTAATTTCAAGCGGAAAGTAAACATTCAGGTCATCGAAACAACCTAATGGGTGGTCGACTATCGCTAATAGTGAATTATACCCAACTGGAATTCGACTAATTGAACTCTTAGTTTTCTGGCTTACCAGTCTATTTTCATATTTTTGTTTATGCGAGAGGAAATTGATTTCAGAAGATTTTATAATCCCACGCAGAAGATATTTATTATTAGGTTCCTGTTACACTAAACGAATCTAATCGAATACACACATTAGACTACCACATGAGGTGAGGCCAGTTTATACTAAAGTCGAGAGTGTAACTCTAAATTCAACTCTTAGATATAAAATATTGCGAATGTGAATTGTAGAAGTGGTCGTGAACTCCCATTTTATTTATAACTAGCAGACCCGGCTACACGTTGCTGTTTCTAACGAAACACAACGCCAATACCCAACCTTTACAACCAACGCCATCTGTTAATTTGCATACATATCAAATCCACATCTTGGGAGGCGGGAATGGGTATCGCCGCCCCGGGAACCTTTATAACCAACACTTCTGCCGTAGGTCACCCCAAGTGGTTCGCTACGTTTGATAATTTAGTAAGGGTGCCCGAGTTCATGCGATAAGGGTTGTCTAGGTCTTTTAGGCAGATGACCAAGACACACTGAATCCCAGATTCCTACCCACTCGTTAAACTATTTTCCTTCCCAGAACTCTCCTCTCCACTTTTTCCGTAAAAAAAAATCCTCCGTACAGCATCCCCAAAGATGACATAGGCCCTGAGGGAAATTATTTTCCTCAGGGCCTCCTGTGTGGAGCTCATGTAAAAAATAACACCGCCCGCTTGCCAGCCCGCTGCCCGCTATCTGAATTGAATCTTTGAATTTCTCGGCTTTTCTCTACTGTAATATGCACATATTATACATATAAACCTTCCTCTTGAATCACTCTATCTCTTGGTGAAAACTGCATGAAAATCCGTTGCGTAGTTTAAAAGTTCTAAGCGTACATATAGCGGAAGCGACATTTTATACTATGTAATGATGTGCATAAGAAAAGGAGGATGCATAAAAAATGATGAAGAATAAATACCAACCTTACGGTGTACAACTATAAGTATGTAAAATAACAACAACAACAATAAAAACAAGAGACAATAAAGTTTTGATGAAGTTAAGTCAAGTGAAAACAAGAGATTTGAGAAATTTAGTAAAGTTTTGGGGCTCTCAATAATATGTCTGGAATCTTGCTACTACAGTAGATGTTAACTATAAGAATGTAAAACAATAAAAACAAGAGACTATAAAGTTTTGGTGAAGTCAAGTCAAGTGAAAACAAGAGATTCTAGAAATTTAGTAAAGTTTTGGGGATATCACTAAATATGCCTGGAATTTTGTTACTATAGTAGATGTTAAGCGGGGACTCCTCCGACCGTGAAAATGAACATTTGCTTACACGTCTGCTTGAACATTACCATAAACATTGGCAATGGAGGCGTGGCCTTACTGTAGACATTCAAAAATATGCATGGCCACACCTCCATTGCCAAAGCTATAGTAATGTTCAAGCAAATATGTAAGCAAATGTTCGTGTTCATGGTCGGGAGAGAAACCGCTTTATAATTACATAGCCAACACATTCGCACAATGAACGAAGTTGGGAAAACTTTAAGTTGGTTCTTAGATAAGGAATATGGAAAGTTTCAATGTTTCTTAGTAGACGGTGATTTAAAATTTTGATTGTGACAGAGAGGGAAGATTCTGCACGGTCATAATTTGAATGTTTTAGGGGTTTATTAGAGTCGGTACTCGGCAAACACATCTGGTCCTACAGGATAATACACAAGTTAGAACTGATTCGATCGATTACACGATATGTGAATGTGAATGAAACTTGGACAGTATGCCAAATTATAGATGTGTGCGGTTCATCCTCTCTTCTTACCCCTGCGGGAAACGCTAAAAGTTGTTTTTCTGCAGAATTAAAAAAGTATATTGTAATTTCAATTAATTTCGCTGGAAGTGGTAAACCTCTTCTGAACACGGCAGGGCTCCTTGTGTTTTTTAGCTCGAGCTTTTATTACGATGTTTTACATTGATAAATAATTTATTATTAGTAGCAAAGAATTATGTAATTGTATTGTTTCTTCCTATGTCAGTATGTAAACAAGTCGTGCCACAGACAAGAAGAAATAAAATCCCTTGACTTAAATCGACACGCTTCATTTGGGTAAACTATTGGAAAATTCAACTCAAGGGCGCTGTACAATTTAATATAAATTCTTAGGTTTAGGCTACAATTTATTATGAATTCTTAGGCTCTATCAAACTTTATTATTTACAAATAGATAAGAAACATACTTACCAGCAGGTATGTTTTTAGGTTTTCACAGCCAGAAAAGTATTTTTGTTATGATTTTTGGGGTGTTATGCCGTGTTTCGCTACCTCCTTATTTAGCCAACGTTTCGGACAGCGTTACAGTGTCCATCATCAGGGCAGATGAGTAAATGATATTGGTGAGAGTGTTTACTTATGTGTGTCGAAGCGATACCGTGCTGCCAGCTCCATTTCTCTACGAGCTGGTGTTAGAAAAAATTCAGCATGGTTTTTTTTTGCGTTTAGCTTTGGTGTAGCCGTCAATTACTGGATACCAAGAACTATTGAGCTTAGCTCCGTCGTCTCTGTTAATATTGATGGGGTTTTTATGGATTTCAATTGCCTCCGTAATTAGGCGTGCTCTGTAAGTTTTGGGTCTTATTATATATGAGAATTTTCTTATTTCTTAAACGATTAGTTATTTACAATATCGCGGGCAGTGAAGGCGAAGGTGAAAGGTTTTTTTTTAATTATGGATACGACTGTCTGAAAAGGTGAGTTTTAAGTTTTGCTCTAAATTTCGCCGAGTTTGTGATCATTCTTAACTCAGTCTTAAGTAACTTATTGCAGTCCATTCCTGGGGCATGGGGTATTCTAGTCTAAAAACATGAATTGTAGGTGTTTCTTCAGGTGCAATAAAAAAACCAATAATATTTTTACCAGCCATTACTTTGAACGAAAAAATTCAAAAAGTTACAGGGTGTTGAAGTGGGGGGTCTCAAAAAATAGCGCGCCCTGGTTGACACGATTGCAACCCTCCTAGTAATCAGAAGAAAAAAAACTAATACAACCTTAAATGTGTTGGGAAACTTTTAAATAAGTTTGAGGTTTGTTGTGATTACTGGTTGATTTGTTAAGTTATTGTAAAGATTACAATGAATATTAAACTGGTCTAGACGTCCTTACTTGAGTTGGCTTTGAGTATTTCTAACGCTCCTTGCCGCCGGACTGATGGCATTGCCCCGGCAATCATCGTAACCGTTCGTATTTAAGACACGATCGACGATAGATGGTACTCTTCTGATATACTACTTGAGTGACATGTTGGGATATCAAAAAACTTCTTATAACTAATTATCTATTGAAGGATGCCAAAACTATATGATTAACCTAGCTGTGACATAATTGAAGGTTTCTAAACAACATAATTAACAGAGCTGTGTTTGGTGACTAGATCTGAATAGTTAGGTATTTCACAGCCTTCCACTCCCACTTCTCCTTCCCTTTCTTTAAATGTTCTCCAAATCGGGATTGCCATACTTGCCAGAGACATAGTGATTTAAAAACTAAAAAATAATTGTTTTTTTTCTTAAAACAAAATAAAAAATAGTGAAAAATAAATTTATTTTTTCCATTTCGAGCATCTAAGGATTTTTTTTTTAATTAACTTAGCAGAGGTACCCGGCTTCATGGGGTGAGGTTTTCTAAGTCTTAACATCGGATGCGTCTGCCCACTTACTGCGCGGCGGGCAGGATCGAGATAGACTTTTTGAGGGAGACCAACTTAGACCTCGCCAGCCGGACTCTCTCGACACATCGCTTTGCACCGCAGTGGGAGGTATGGATCACTCCTGGGCACCTTGACTCCAGATTCTCAACCATCCCAGAACTTTTTCTCTTTCCATTCCCTAAAAAGACCCTCCAAAAAGGGATTTTTTTTCCTCTAAATACCATGTATTTTAAAGCTCAAAATATTTATTGCTCAGATAAACTAATCGGGATTTTGTGTGTACGTGATTATTTACTTTGGAGAATTGTCCTACGTCATACGCATTAATATTGGCGTCAGTACATAAAACCACTTGAAACAAGAAAAAAATGTTTTTCAATTGGAATAGATATTAATAATGTCTGTTTTTTTTTTAAATTTTATAACGTCCAACGCAATAAAGCGTAGACAAAGGAGCTACGTTAAAAGATGAAATAAAAATTTTAATATCAAAATTGTTTTGTTAAACTGTTCACTAAAGCTGAATTTACTCTATGCAACTAGTTGCGTACAAGTTGGTTTCATGGCATTAGTTGCACTGCCAGTTTCACTTGTAAACTTTTAGTTTCATCACGCATGCCTTAGTTGTATGCCACAAAATTAAAATCGAATACAATTAATTGCGTAGTGTAAAGAAGTGATGCAACTAGTGTCACGAAACCATTTCAGCTGAGCGGACGTGTGTGTTCCTTGTTACTACGTGAGAGTTGGTTACAACAACATTTTGCATTACTTAAAAAATCTTTGATGTTGATTGTGTCATGGTTGTTATACTGAAGGTTGCACGAAACTAAATCTCTTCGGTGTCAAGCAAATATTTTCAACATACTCGTAATGTAAATTCGGCTTAAGATTGGGTTGTTTCTAATCACTCAAAATGGAATTAACACGGGAAATAATTTCTGGATTATTTCCAATTCAATCCGAATACTAGTTTCAATAAATAATAATTAGTATAAATTACCAAGCGATTATAAATAAATCATTCTGTCGATTGGCGCCGTTGATACGAACATCACTGTGGAGAATGGCCTTCTAGCAACGTCACAACACAGCTCTACTCCTTCGAAAAGCTAACCTTTTTAAGGTGATCCCCTAGTCCTCGAAAAGTTCGAAATCAAAATCCCCGCCTCTTTTTGGGAGAGACTTAAAAATACTTGAAGAAGAGAGAGACTTAAAAATAGAAGACTTTTTTGGAAAGATTGGAGAATGTATTTGAGAGTTGTTTTTACAGGTTGATTTCGTGAAGGCCTGTAAAAAACATTAACTCTTTTTTTATGCATTGTTTATTATAATAATAAGGAAATTTAAAATTGATTGCACGGAACCAAGTGACATAGTCCAGGGTCAGGGGAGTTAACTAATACAAAATGTGCACGTAGTCTTTATGCGGACGGCGTAAGAATTATTTCTCAAATTCAAATTCGTTGAACGCTGCCCATTTTGATTCACGCCGAAAGGGGCTAATTAGACAAAAGCTCAACACTACACTCATAACATGCTAACCAGCCACTAAATAGATGATACACGCACACTAGCAGATCTCATTACTGTCAGACATCTTACACCCATGATACTTGATACTTGGCAAGTCACTGGGATTGTCAAAAGTCACGCCGTATAGTCAGTTCTGCGAAAGACGCATAGTCTTTAATAATAAATTGTTTACTAGTTTTGCCACACGACTTCGTCCGATAATTGAAACTTAGTATATTTACAGCATAAAAAACAATATGGCGTCTTGAAAGGTCGATGTTTCAGAGCTTCATGGTTAATGATGGAATTAACATTGCAAGCTGAAAATCTTTGCATCGACGTAGACCAGTAATTCCCAAAGTGGTCCAGGTGGACCCCCAGGGGTCCACGGGAGACCCGACGGGGGTCCACGTAGGCGCGATAAAGAAATGGGGGTTCACAAGTTGTAAAAGGGGGTCCACGAACTGGTTTCGATTGAGACCCATCCCGTGCCCCATATCCATATCCCATCCCATCCCCGTCTAATATCCCATTACGCCCCCTCCATAACAGAGCGACTGGCGTACAGCGCACGTTGTTGTACCGGTTGACATCTTAAAACGCCTTAAAACGCCCAGCTAGTCAGGGGGGGGCGTAATGGTAAATGGGTGTACTGTACTGGGATGCAACATGCCCATATCTCATGACGCCCCCTCTCGTGGCAAATATTATCTTCGAATACTGGCCCATTTTGCCCCCTTTTGAAAAAGTCGTAGATTTCAGTACAACACTTGTCGAGTTTTGGGAATATGGTAGAAATGCACCAACGGGGTCATCCGTGACCAGTAAAAATTTGAAAGTGGTCTACGAGAAAAAAAGTTTGAGGTCCTCTTACCTAGACATTAAATAGAGAAAACGCCACGCAAATTTCATGAATCCTTAGCTGACCGAAACCGTATTTTTTGGACCTTAAATATTGCACTGTTTTTCTATTTTACGGTAAAAAAAGGCGCTTAAGCGAACAATTGAACTGGGGGGGGAGTGAAAAACTTGCTAAACTACAACACATTTAGAATCGATCTTGTGGCTTAACTTTTTTTGATTTGGACTTTCATTTTCGAGTAAATCGAGTCCGAATGTGGAATTTTTTGACCAAATTTGAAAAGGGTGTAAATATCAGTTGTTGAGTGTATTTTAAAATGCGGCGAAGGGTAGAAACTGCTCCAAAAATTTTATTTAATCTTTTGTGTAGTTAGTGATAAAAGTAGTACATAATTATTTCCCTCTGTGACGTAGATTCAAGAGTCCCCGCTTGTGTTTCCGAGCTGTGTATATCGCACACTTCCACGCAAAACTCCAGTATAAAATACAACAGTACCTCCTCGGATGACCGCCTCAGGCAGCCGGCCAATGCGTTGGGCGGGGCCAGTGTGACGTCACCGCCCATCTGCGGCCCGCTCTAGCGGCGATGGGCGGTGTGGCGGCGATAGGGTTAATTAAACATAGACATGATGGAAAAATGACTCCAGTTCCGGGAACTTGTATTCTGTGATGTTAAATCAGTTTTCTTTCTCTGGTTATGAAGATGTTAGCGGCTACTGACGTCTAGATTTTTCATTTTCTTTATTTTAGGGAGGTACCTCCGAATAATTTTGCTGACAGGACAACTCAACAATGTGCACTTCATCACTCTTTGAAAGGTCATTAAAAATGATGAAAAAAAATGGTTAAATAGGTTATGTTAGGTTAGGTTACGGGCTATTTAAAAATGATTTCATCACTTAACCGATTTTAAGTCCTTGGATTGCATGAAAACACTCTATATTTCATTAGTTAGTGGAATATAATTAAGTGGAATATAATTCATCTATTTGGTCCCCTTTCTATAAAGTTCACTCTAACAAAATAGAACGGGTTCAACACAAATTTCTTAGGTACTTAAATTTCAAGTTCAGAATCCCAATAGAAAACATTAATTATTTAAGCTTAATGAATCGACTTAATTTAATTACGCTATCTGACAGAAGAATTATTTCAGACCTAATTTTATTATACAGAGTCATGAACAACCTAATTTACAGCCCTGCCATTGTTACTACTATTAAACTCCATGTACCGACAAGGAATACTAGACAAAATATTACATTCTTTTGCAACACATACACAACCAACTATCAATCACACTCACTTGCCAATAGCATGCATGATTTAGGCAACAAGTTTGGTGATATTGTAGATATATTCGCTGATTCCCTTTATTATCTAAAATGCAATTTAAACCAACACTTTGTGAAATCCTACAAATTATTGTAACGAGGGTATAATATATTTAACGATTTGATGTGTTATTGTAATGTTTTATATTATTTTTTTTCTATGTTATTGTCAAATGTTATATTGTTTAAAATATTTCACGGTTTTACGCTATATTCTTCAAGAACTACCTGTATATTTTTAAAATGTTTTCACTTTTATAACTTTTGATATAAATTCTATGTATGTATAATCCTTGATCTTAAATATTATTTTACAATCTTTGTAAAACCCCCATGGGCGTAAAACAATAATAAATAACAATAATAAATAATAATAAATAAATAACTTTTAATGACTTTTCAAAGGTGTGTTGAAATGCCGCATTGTTGAGTTGTCTTGGAACCGGTAGTTTTGTATATGGTTTCGCCTGTAATTTCAGTGATGTTATGTTAAAATTATTTCTGTGAATTTCATATTGCTGTAATCCAAACGCATCATTGGCAATCCTGTGAAACAATAAACCCTCTACATTTATAAAAAAATTTCATTCATTGAAATACAAACAGAGTTTAGGTAGGTATTTCGACATTCTTTTGTTAGCTTATCCGTGGGATAACGTACATTGATGTTTTATTTATTTATAAAGTCCGAGTTTACTATTTCGTACAGGAACCTATGAATGGTGGATATATGTCGAATGAGTTATTCGAGGTACTCGAACCTATGAATGGTGGCTAGATGTCGGATGAGTTATTCGAGGTGCTCGAACCAATGAATGGTGGCTGTATGTCGGATGAGTTATTCAAGTTTAATTTCTCCTATTGTGAGTATTTATTTGTTTATTTATTATAGATAATCCATGGATAAGCTATCAAGAGGGTTTTGAAATACTCCCTAATTTTCAAAATATGCTACATAATATCTACTTCAAAAGATGTAACCTTGGTGTATTTTGTTCTGAGGTAGATGAAAATGTAATGTACAATAAATAAAAATAAAATTTTTATTGTTTTTCATTTACTCACAAATAATTTCCCAAGTTGCCTCTAAAATCATGAAATAGTAAAATCTTGAATGGCCTATATCTTATCAAATAAATAAATAAAAATAAAAAAATAAAGTAACTCACATCCATACCAGATATTTGATACACCTTTTGATTACAAAAATAATTTTTCATTTTGGTTGGGTATTTTGATCTCTAATCCAGAATTAAGATTTTTATGAAACGGGCGAAAAGGGCCGCGTTCCACTTAACGGTTAGAATTAAATCCTTTATTATCATTACGAAAATACTATGTTTTATGACAATTTTCAAATACATAGGTCCAATTTTACTTTGTTGTTGTATTTCGTATTATGTTTTTGTAAAAACTCTGCCCTGGTGGTAGCAAAACAAACTTTGTAAAATAAATCTCCAATTCACGTTATCACCGGCAGATCTTTTGGCTCCAACGATGTGATGAAAAGCGTGGCATGACAGAGAAGCGAGGCGGGATTTTCCGTGCTTACTCCCGGTCTAAACTCCCTTCCCTGACTCATTTATTTGCGGGGGAAGCATTCATTTTTGTAATATATTTATTGGCAAATACACAATCGAGTAAATGCTATAACTGCGCGGTTTTATTTCTGTGCCGCTAGCTTCACTAATGTCAGTGTGTTTTTATCATTTCAGACGAACGCGTTCCAGACCGCGCTCAGCTGTTAGCCGGCGGCCATCTTGCGAAAATACATAATCGAGTATTGCCAAACATTAAAAAATAAACAAAGTGGTATTACTAATTAGATACCAGTCCACCTAATTTAAAAGTGTATCAGCGGTGAAATTTAAAAAAAAAGTGACAACACGTGGAGATTAATAAGTGATATTTATAGTACACTAACTATTTATAAAACTACTTGTAATTCGCACAAAACTGAAATGCCTTTGATTGCCTTATTATAATCGCATTTTTTTGTGATAAAAGTCAATAATCTAGACGTTTTAGCGTTGAGTGTAGCAAATTATAAACCGCCTTCAAAATGGTCAGAAGAAAAATCGCAATGCCAAATTCTTTACTAACAGTGCAATTTAAAGTGAATGTTGAATGGTGAAAACGATTTCTAGTGAATTTATTGAATTGTGCGTCGTTCTGTTGAATAGTTAGTGAGATTTTACATTAATGGTGTCGGGAAATGTGTTGCAGAGTGTGTTGACAGCCAAGGAAGTGTTGCCAGCTTCCCTGATGGGCATCCAGATACATAACTCGCTACTTGCCTACGTAGCCAGCAAGGATATCGGTATATTTCTGTTATTATTAATTAATTTAAGATAAATATTTTTTTATAATGATTTATTATTTTGTGGTCAGTTATCATTATTTTGTAATAATCTGAAAAGATTAATTAAATTCGAAAAAAACGGAACGCAGTCACAAAATTTGTATCACTTACAAAGAAACATTTGTCAAATGGAGTTTCTATTGTGTATATAAAAAAATACCTGGGTGTATTTATTTCAAAATGATTTCTTTTACAAATGATTACCATTATAAAATTAACTTTTATGTAAAATAATTGTTTCACATCTCCTGCAAAACTTTGCAGATGCTGTTCAATTATTTTACGCTATTTTACATTTGCAAATAAACAAATTGAAACTCCATTACTCGGTTTTTACGAGCATCTTATAAATAATATTGTTTCCCAAATATAAATGCAAAATTTTATTACTATAATTATGAAAACTGACCACTATTATTATTTGAACTGAAGTACCTACTTACGCGCTAGAAAAAATTGACAAGCATATAGGTACTTACGTTTTAAGAAACAATTTGAATTAACCAAA
The DNA here is from genome assembly GCA_936435175.1 of Glyphotaelius pellucidus. Classification (NCBI taxonomy): domain Eukaryota; kingdom Metazoa; phylum Arthropoda; class Insecta; order Trichoptera; family Limnephilidae; genus Glyphotaelius; species Glyphotaelius pellucidus. The sequence continues at coordinate 17,042,638 of OW386557.1, read as the reverse complement.
GAATTTTTAATAAAATTCATCAAAACCTCGTCACACAATTTAGGGGGGCAGCTCCCGGTGTTTGGGAGGTAAAAGGGTGAATTGTTCGTGATTATTTTTAAGCAAAGGATGAATAGTATTTTTTTATTAAAACTTATGGTCAATGTATACATACGTATACAAATACAAATTACAAGTACACGAATCTAAAGTATGGTTTGCGGTGTACGCCGTTTTCAACAGGACACTCCGACGAAATTGCTGCTCGCTGGTTGACAGCGATTAAACCGTACGGTTCATCAGAAAAATAAAATAAAAAATATATTTAGAAATTAGACATACAGGTTTATGGAACCACGTAGGAGAATTTAGATATCTAAAAAAATGGTGAACCAGCGAATTTTATTTTCGGTTTCTATTCTAAAATTTTCATCGTTCATAAAAAAAAATAGAAGGGGGACCTTTATAAAAAAAATACCTACGTGGTGTCATAGAAACTGGATTTTCGAACAGTTAAGACTTGATGCATGCAAATCGGATTAATATTTTTTTAAATATGTTGTCAACCAGGTTGAAAAAAGTAGTATCGAAAAAACGCGTTCAAAGTTTTGCTGAAGGATAATTCAACATACAAACTGTTTCAAACTCACTCCAGTTTTCAGAACTTATACTTAACCCCTCAGGCTAATTTGTTCGCTTTAAAGAACAAGTCATTGGTCTCGTAGAAATCGTTATATCTCTCTTACCATCGTGGTGAGAAATATGACCTAAACGGTGTTAGAAAAAAAATACCATGCTTTATATTCAAATATAAGTTATCTACAAAACAATTCAAATGTGCACTTTTATGAAACCAAAGTTTTCGACCGCAATTTGAAAAAAAATTACGAAACTTTGGGAATTTTTGGGAATGAATTAATTATTTTTAATTAAAACTTGAAACGACAAAAATAATGTGTTTAAAAAACTTGTCTGATAAAATAATTTTAGTTAGAAAAAACATAAGGTGGACCACTTTTAAAACTTTTTTATATTTACACTAAAAATTTTAACATTTCAAATATGTTTTGTAGAGTTACAAAATTTATGAGCGTATTTCTTCAACCTTTCAAAAATAGTTTTTAGTTTCCGGGTACGTTCAGAAATATTACATTTGTTTGTATGATAAAAATATTTTGACGTTTTGACATAATATGCCCGACATCTGAGGGGTTAAAGAAAAGGCCTGTAGGTAGTATAAATCTTTGGGCCTACTTATCAAAACCATGTCAAAGAGATGCACTTGTTTTGCGGAGAATGTTCTTTAGTCGCAATACAAAATTTTGATTTAGAAAAGTCTCTGTTTGCGCAAGAGAGTCAGACGGGCAGTCAATTTTATACAGAGGAATAAATTAATAATATGAAACCAACAATGCTTTAAACGTGAAAACTCGGATTTGTCTAAATGTTTATCGAAATGCATGATGTGTTATATCGCGTTCATTTACTCAAGTGTACCGCAAAAGAACAACTTACGACCACAAATAAAGCCGTAAAGCATATTTATAACGAGAGTTAAGATCAACAAGAAAACGGATGTTCGGTCATGAACACTAAAATAACACCCGCGAGAAAATCTTTTTTTCTTTTCTCGCTCGTTGATAGTGTAAACGTATTTCTTTCTTGTTAATTCATTTGAGCTGTGAAAGAAAACGCGATAATGGAATCAAGGTAGATTATCCATGGATTAGTATGAAACCGCAAGCAAAATGTGTAGTCTGCATTGTTCACCCATACTACTCTAAATTGCATCAAAGTACCAAACGCATAGCATTTATTATTGGTTCTGCAGCTTTGATAGTCCGTGCACTTTGATCGTAGATCGGCGAAAGTCGGCAAGCCATATCATAAATTTTTTGTTACTTTGGCCTTTCATGCCAGATCTCCCATTTTTTTCTATTATCCATGATTGTATTAGTTTCTATGAAAATATGACATATCCACTCCCCTTTAATTATCTTTATTTCCATATAATCCTCATCATCATCTTTAGTACCAATTCTATCCTTCCTACCATCGCTGGAAACTCCTGCGCCATTTTTTGTCCTTTCTTTTCGCCCTGTTTTTCCTTATACTTGTTTTGATTTCGTCTCGCTCCCTGTCTATATTTTTGTTTTTTTACAGTAAGTACTCTAATATCTTCTCGTCTACTTCAGTATTCTGTTCTCTTTTCTGGCTATATTTTGGCCTGCCATACCCTGTATTATCATGGGAACTGTCTTTGATTGTTTTGTGGTCATTAAAATAACATTTCTTTTTCAACTTTTACTTCAAGGCCCGTTGGGTCACTATTATTTTGTTGGTAGAGCGTTAACTAAAGATCCCAGTTCCTGTCCCATTAGTTTTGTGTTTTAAACATCGTCATCGGCACTGATGTTTTCTGGAATCTCCTGCTATCAGCATCTGGTGGGATTTTGATTGTTTTACCTACCTGGTGTGGTCCTCCACACCTCTCAGTTACCTTTGTTGAAATCTCTTAAATCTCTAATTGACCCAAGCATAAACACAATTTCTTTCATCTTTGATACAAATCCTGCCAGCGGAGCAGCCCTTCTTTTATAAATCTCACTATCACGACCCTTCAGAGATTTACAGCAGACACAACGTCTTTACGTGGCTCCAAAATTTCTTTTCGCCATTTATCGTGATGAATTGGCTGAAGAGTTAAATATACGAGGGGCGGCTGAAAAGTTTTGAGCCTAAGGTATTAAAAATGCTGATAGAAATGTATAAAAAATTTATTTTTTAAGATAATCTTCCTCTAATTCAATGCACTTCCTACATTTATTAAAAAGAGCTTTTAACCCAGTAAAAAAAAACGCCGTCTTTGCCTTCAAAATGTTCATTTACGGCCGCCTTCATTTCCTCATCACTTAAAAATCTCCGTCCTCGGAGGTCCTTTTTCAAATTGGAAAAAAGGAAATAATTGTTAAGGGCCAGGTCTAGTCTATAGGGTGTGTGGTTTATTTCTTCAAATCCTGTTTCGGCGAGGGCACGCCTTGCAACTCTGGCAGTGTGGACGTGCGCATTGTCTTGCAAAAACAGGACTCCTTTTGCCAGTTTGCCTCTCCTTTTCTCGACAATCACTTGACGAACCTTTGTCAACAATGCGGCATAATAGTCGCCGTTCATTGTAGTATTTTTGAGAAGGTAGTCAATGAACAAAATTCCTTCACAATCCCAAAAAACAGTGGCCATGGGCTTGGATGCCGATCTTTCCACTTAAATTTCCGTGGCGGCTTTTCTCCCTTTCCTATCCACTGCATTGATTCTTGTTTTGACTCCGGATCGTATTGTCTAATCCATGTTTCATCGACAGTAACAAGGCGAGAAAAAACATCGTTAGGATTATCGCCACAGATGTCCAAAAACTCCTCCGAAGTTGTGACGCGACGCTGCTTGTCAAGCGGCGTAAGCATTTTCGGCACCCATCGCGCACACACCTTTTTCATGTGCAAATGATTATGCAAAATGTCACCGATTCATTTTTTGCTAATGTCTATGGCTTTAACTAACTTCCACAACTTGATTCGCCGATCTTCTAGAACAACTTTTTTCGCTTATTTAATGTTTTCTTCGGTAACGGCGGTGTTTGGGCGTCCCGACCTGGGATCATCTTCAAGCGACTCCCTGCCGTGTTTGAATTCACGGATCCAACGCTTTATGGTGGCAAATGAAGGTGCTGACTCCCCATAAACTGCAGACATCTCTTCAAATATTTCCGTGGGCGTTTTGTTTTTCTTTGTGAGGAATTTTATGACAGCTCTGTTCTACAATTTCGTAGAAAGCGCTGATGAGTCAGACATGGTGATGTTTAAGGTTCAATTATTAAAAATGTATGATGCTAATGACGTGAAACTTGGTATTTATATTATTTAGAATACCTTCAATTAGTGGTGTGCAGCGCTATTCATTAGTGATGATCATAGGTATTTAGGCTCAAAACTTTTCAGCCCCCCCTCGTAGACTTTTGGCTCTAGAGAGGAGTATCTTTGAAGCCCATTTATTTTACTTTAAAATTCTTCAATTTATTTCCGGTTTTTTAGTAATTCTGAGGCTTAACAAATTTCAGTCTAAAGTAATTTATTTTTTTAATGATAATTTAGCTTTCTTGGTATCATAGCCATTTTTCCGGCAAATCCGTTACTAGCCGAGTGCACAAATGTGCCGGATTCTTACCCATTCTTTTTAGCATATATTCACTTTCAAAGACTAAAAACGAATGCTGTAAAGGACACAAATTATGTCATTAAAGATAAATTTTCATCAATCCATTCAATGTTTATTTGATAGTAAAAATTAATTATTATGGTATAAAAACAGGAGATACGACTTTTTGAAGAAGAAAACACTATCATTTCGCTCTACTGAATAATTAACATTTCGTCCTTTACACCACTTCAAATTTCCGGTGTCGATATTTATCCTTCGTAAAAATGTAATTTATAATCAAAGACTACCCCAGTAGTACTGGTTATTTTTTCTATTTCACCAACTTAAATAATTCTATTTACTGAGATAGCCGTACGTGTCTACTTGTACAAGTATCAACTCTCGATGATCGCATGTTTCACTTTCACCAACGTCAATATTTTGAGTGCTGTTTGTTATTATACCGTCGGATTATATAAATCAAAACTCGTGGAATTTATTCAGTTATTAATATTTTTATCCTGCATGAACGAAAATATCAGAATTTCACGGTCGATAGACGAAATACAACACGTTGAATAATTTTCTCAAGAATTTTGACAGCGCTACAGTTTTAGAAGTGTATTTAAAACGAGATTGATTCAAGATGCCATCAGCATAAGAAAACATGCTTTCTTTCACAAATTCTTTCACTACTATTTTTAAGTGAGGGCAAAACTAGAGATTGGGTGCTTTTAGGACTAAGAAGAAGAGGAACGAACTACTAAATATAAAATATAAAAAAATTGAATTGATAAAAAAGTGTTTTGTATGCGTATCTTTAAATAACGTTGTTTGCAAATTTTTCTTACGTACTTAAATTAAATTTTCTACCCAACACAATACCTTTTTTTAAAGATTTTTAATTATTTGAATTTATTTTACGTTTTATTACCACAATAGGCACGGCAAGTTACATATTTGTAAAAAGCATTAACTTTGTGGCTCGCCATTATTTACAATAAAAAACACATAAATTTGTTGTAGACCACTTTTATTTTATACACTCTACCGGTTTTGGAAGCACCCTTCCTTCGTCAGGAGAATATTGTAACAATATTGTTGTGCTTCCGAAACCGGTAGAGTGTATAAAATAAAAGCGGTCTACAACAAATTTATGTGTTTTTTATTGTAAGAGCAAGATTATTTTTTAAATACTTAAAATTTAAAAAATTATTAGAATAACTCTCCTTTGTAAGAAATTTTGAAGGTTATTGCCACCAAGTATAATATATCATTGGAGAAGAAGATAATACTTAATAAATCTTAACGAAATATGAAAAAGAATTTGACACAGAAAAAAAAAAAGGTAACGGTCGCAACTGGGACACAGGATCTGTCGTTTTATCTGGACGAACGATTTAACAAATTCAGCTACTGAGACTTCTTATTTTTAAGTCATTCTTTTCGATCTCGCATTTCTAGTTCAGAATTAACAATATTATCCTCGTGTAATTTTTTCTCATATTTTTGGCTATCTTTTTAAATGGAAACAATTTTCGAAGAACTGGTTTGTAATCTAGATAGTGTCTCGAATTAACCTATCCGATTTCATTAGACCGTTTTATATAACGAAAGCTTTCGTAAAATCAAACCCTTGAATTTGTTTGCAATTGATCGTGTGACATCTTATTTCTAATTAAATTAAGTCCCTGGCGTTGCGCGTCGGCTTTACGCTGAGATTTTCGAATTCCAATGTGGATAGTAATTTTCCCCTTTTTTAAGGTTAAGTTTGCAACATTTCAACGAGAAGTTTTAAAATATGAAAGTATCAACATGGGAAACGGAGGTGGGGGTGATTTTTTAAAATGTACACGGTGACGTTTCTCCTGTTTTTAAAATCAAGGGTTCAAAATGTTATCAATCTCGAAATAAAACTGCATATCCTCACTGGAACCCTCTTCTTTGTACATATTTGCGAAAAAGTACTTTTTTCAAAATTTAAACCTATTTTTGTTAAGCTTAAGTTTATGGCAATCATTTAGTTAGTTGGAAACGTAACTTTTACGGTACTCTGCGAAAAATCAGAAATTAAAAAAAATATTTAATAAATTTTATGTTAGTGTTTTGTGTTTTGTGATTGTGATAACGTCTTAGATTTCGATTTGTACCATATTCAAGAGAAATGGCCCTAGTAAAAGACCACCATGTATAGCCAAAGGTTGCTTGAAATGGCTTTATTCGTGTTTGGTGACAATATCCGAATTACTAGATACTTCTGAACCTTCATCTTCCCCATCTCCTTCCCTTTTCTACTCTATTAGTGATGCAATGTTCCCAGTTACTTCTGGCAATTGGGATTCTTATGCGGTATTCACGTAAAAATGTATGCATTTTTTATTTATTTCTTTAATTTGGTTTTGGTATAATTTACATTTCCGTCTATGAATGTCCTTGTCGTGTACAATTTTGTAAACAGGTTATTTATTAATTTAAATATAAATACCATTGCGTTCAATATCAGCAACTGTTTCACTGTTAGTCAATTTAGTTCCTTTAAAATATACTTACATCCGTGTAATAGTCGCCTATCAATGTCGACTTGTATATCAGTCTCTAGTTTGTCATTTTTCAGGATATTAATCCAAGGAAATCAAATGTTTTGACGATCAAATTTCTTTTTCGGGAACGTTCAAAATTATGACGAATCCGGTTAAATGCGGACCTTGTGGTAATCGGAATGTTTGCTTTCTGTAATATCGAAATATATAACATGCTCATTATGCCACGAATATCATCAAATTTTCATCGGTGACATCACGTGAAACTGAAATAAATGTTTCAGCGACTTGAAAAATGACAATTTTTCATAACTCGGGCGGTTCCGGGTGACCGTGAAGTGACTCAATCATCCATTAGAGGCTCACGAGGAATGTATTGGCCAGTGGCAATGATAAATTAGTCACTAGATTGGTATTTGTGACACAAAAAATGACACATCGAAAAGTTTGATCGGGTATTTTTAATAAGAATCCCAAACCGTCAGCCTCACAGTACTTATTTATTTATTACACGCCCTAATGGGCTTTTACATTCATTGTTTATGAGTTAAGTATCACAGTACTTTTAAATACTTTAAAACTAAAACAATAAAGAAAATATAATTTAATGAAAAAATGTAACAACAATAGCAGTATAACATAAAATAAAATACATAATAATGGTAAGAAGTCACACATAAAAAGATATTCAAAATAAACAAAAATTGCAGAAATTATCCACGACTATTTGTGTCTAGATTTGTAAAAGAATTGGAATAAACAATGTTTATACTGGCTATTCTTAAGGTGAAATATATCTCCTAGATCAGAATATTTATTTCCGAGATGGTGAAGTCTAGGAATCGGGGAATTTTGGTAAGAGAGTGTCCTGGTGTTGTTTAAGTAAAAGGGTAGTAAATGTCGGCAAGATCTTTTGGGAATGTGGATGTTGATTAATTGAAGTAATTCAGGACAGTCAATTTTGTAATGCAGTATTTTATATATATACCCCAACTGGGAATTTAATAGTCCAATTGGTATCGAAAAATTGGGACTCTTGTGTGGAATACACATAAAAATACCTATTTAACTATCTAGATATTAAAATTAATTATATCCTCCGTGGTCGAGGGGTAAGAAACTCGAATAGCAGTTTGGAGGTGGCGAGATCCAATCCCGGTGTCCGCAGGTAAATTTTATTTTATTAATTTTTGTTACTTCACCATTAATTCATTTAAAATAATACATAGTATATTTATGACACGTTCCAGAGTGAAAGATACTCTCAGTATCACCACGGTGTAAGAAAACCATTCAGATTTTAAAAGTTGCTTGAAATGACTTTAGCCGTGTTTAGTGACCAGATCTGAATAACCAGGTACTTCGCACCTTCCTCTTCCTCTTCCCATCTCCTTCCCCTTCCCACTACATTCAGCCTCACAACATACCCCAATAGGGGATGCCATAGTCTCACTGGCTCCAGACGGGAGTAGTTGGGACTTTTGTGCGGTATTCATATAAAAATAAATAAAAAATACCTACTACATTGATGATCTGTTTGTTAGTTAGTTTTTAAAAAGGTTTGTTTTTTTGGTAGTACGTCTTATCTAGTGCAGCCTATTTCAGAAGGAGGCACCATAATGTCACCACCATTAATTAAAAGAACCCCACCCATGTTGACAGTGGATACGGTTTTAGCGCAAAACACATAAAAGCTGATAAAATTGAAAGCGCGCGCGTATCCAATTACGCGGAGTGACTTTGCCAGTTTATCCCGGGGTGAGTGGGTGAAAGGCTTTGGGGGTGGGAAATGTCAGATGTCAGGGAGGGATGGTGGAGGGTGGGGGACGTTTATATTAAGCATCGCGGTTGAACCTCACACGTCATGAAGGTATCTGTCTGTCCATTTGATTTTTTCTAAAAACTGAGTTACAGATTACAGAGACATATTCCAATAAGTATTATTCTATGTATATGAATACTTCACAAGAGTCTCAACTGAACGAAGCTAGTGAAACTATGGCAGCCCAGTTGGGTAATTTTGTAGGGAGGAGAAGCAGATAGGGAATAGGAAGATTTGGGAGTACCTTGTCATTCAGTTCTGCCCCCCTAAATAACTTTCGGTAACTTCTCATCGTTCTCTAGCATCATTGCAGATCGCCAACGAATTATTAACAGTTCATAATGAGTTTTCTTAATACATTTGACGTCAACTGTTGTTTGTACATTAGCGATCTGCAGTTGTCCTAGAAGTTACCGAAAGTTATCCTGTCAGTCCTTATTAATCGACCATGCCAGGACCCCTGGTGATTAATTTGTGATATTTAACAATTAATTTATTTTTAAAAAAATATAGCATACTTGCGGCACGTTCCAGTGGAAGATACTTTCAGACTCGTTCTGGAGTAAGACCACCATTTAGAATTGAAACGTGACTTGAAATGGCTTAAGCCGTCTTTGCTGACCAGATCATTCCTCACCTTTCTCTTTCCTACCTCCTTCTGCTCCCCACTATCTTCAATCTCACTACATACCCAATCGGGGATGCCATAGTCTCACTTCCTCCAGACGAGAGCAGCTGGGACTCTTGTGACGTATTCACATTAAAAAAAAATAAAAAAGAGATATATGGTATTTCACTTCACGTACGCTTCACCATATAAATTTAAAAATGATGATCATTGAAGAAGAACACAATACTAATAAATCTAAACGAAATATGAAACAGAATAAGTCACATAAAATACTAATGTAACGTTTGCAACTGGGAATCGAACCCGGGATCTCTGGCTGTCTTTTTGAATTTTTTTTTTTTTACATTAACTCCACACAGGAGGCCCTCAGGAAAATAATTTCCCTCAGGGCCTATGTCATTTGGGATGTTGTGTGGAGGGTCTTTTTGAGGAGAGGAAGGAATGAACATTGGTCTTGAAGAGACCCATGTTGTATGAGGGAGGAAACACAGATGCCGGCAAATCGTTCCATAGCCGAGCTGTTGAACTCAAGAACAAGTCGAAAAAACGACCCGTTCTCATGTGACAAATGTCAACCGTGTACATATGTTGGGCGCGCGTTTGGCGTGTCTCCCGACTATACACCGGTGCCGAAGGGATCAATGACGTTAGTTCCTCAGAGCATCTTCCATTGAAATACCGGTAGAACATGGATAGCATTCCCACCCGACGCCTGTGCTCTAAAGATTGCAATCCGTTCGTTAAGATGGGAGAATCTATCAAATGAATACAAAGTTCTATAAAAAATCATCGAATGAATACAAAGTTCTAAAAAAATTATTTGTAACCCTGAGAGTGTCTAGGGTAAACATATGCAATTTATTATGTTGGTATTTACTTATAAATACATTATACAACAAATATGTCAAAATTTCCATTATCTAATTGCTTATTATTGAATTAAAACATGAACTCTAAAATATCGTTTACTTACGAATTCATACAATTCGTATTTTAGCCAATCTTTCTCTAATTCTACTTTAAGGTGCATTATAACTAGGATGTTATTATAACTTAAAAAATAATATTTAAACCAACAACTTAATTATTTTTGGTTATGTATTACCCTCACACAGACAGCTTCATCTTAGGGGGTTCCCTTTACTTGTTTTTGTGTTATGTTCACATATTATTGTATGTTTATACGTACGCTAGCTTTACACTCTTAAGTTTTTTCCCGTAAATCGCTAATGCAAGCGATTTATGGCCAAATTACCAATGTAAACGACAACAAACGTCACTCAACGTAATTTATAGCAAGTTACAGAACTTGTTCTTTCAGATTTTTTGACAGGTCTAATCGCGTCCGCGCGAACTTCCAGTCTTCTCACAGCTTATAAAATCACTTTGATAAGCTGAGAGACTTGCCGCAAGAAATAGTACCAAAATGCGCCGTTGCGAAATATCTAAATGAAAAGACAGTTGTTTTCATAGGATTTTTTTCGTATAAAACTATTATTATTTCCACTTATTTATATTTTCTGAAAATGAGCATCCTTCTATTCAATTATCGGTCCAATCCTTTCTAATCTCAACTTTTTTTTAACATTACGTATTGCATTCGAAGTCGGTTGCTGTTAGCAGCTGTCAGACGTCATTCGGATAAAATGTAAGAACTCCATTAATTTCCGTCTTTGACGGCACAAAAGGGCGGGGAGAATAGTTTAATTAAAGCCTAATTCCATTTCAACAATTCATTTAGTTTTTTTCGTCTTTATTGACAAAATCGCGTAAATTTTACAGTAGCAGGTCGTTGAAGAAAGAAAGCCATCTTACGGCAAATAAATTTACAGATGTAAACGGTCGCATGAGCATTTACGCAGGTTGAACTTCTGAACAACTTCCGTGATCATTAATTACCACAAGTCGGATGCATATGTAAACGCTCCTGTAACCTGCAGTAACCTGATAAAGTCTTACGTATTCCGTAAATTTTAATTACGAGTGTAAAGCTAATTTTACGGAAAGTTAAGACGACAATATACCCTAAAATATATTCAGAATCTTAACGACGTAAGTATACAAATTGCGACTCGCGACCCGTGTATTTAACGCACCTACTGTCGAATTTGCCCTATGAAAGAAAAGAAGAAAAAGACAAATAATATGGAAATCTTAACGACGTAAGTGAAGAAAGCTTGTAAACAAATATACACCCGCGGCACGGCGTATTAGACGAACGTACGGTCGAATTCGCCCTGGCGGGCCTGGAGATTCGACCTTTCCGACGCGTTCATTTTAATCAATTCTGGAGAACGTGTTACAAATATTTAAGATGTTTCGAAATGAATACTTCCTGAAGTTATTTATTCATCGTCTAGAAAAATAAAATCTGGTGCCTACCGCTAACTTTATAGTTGAAAAACTGGTCATAAAGTTTTAAAATAGTTGTACACAAAATATATTAATGATAAGGCATTGTTTTTATTAATTTTTAATATAAAGAATTTACATCCCCAGTGCCATGGTTGGAGTAAAAAAGTTATTTTATTTACGAATTCGCCGGAAATGATTAAAATGTGAGTTTTGAGCAAATAAAAATTATTATGGTTGTGTACCGCCTTAAAGTGTATGAACTTTACTTGCGTGTAAATAATAAGAACAAATAAAGAGTTAATAAAAATAAAGCAACGACTCAAGAAGAAATTCTAGATCCTCACAAAGAATAGCGAAACGGTGTTTGGATTTATCAGAAGATTTTAGAAAAATCCACGAAACCATACAAGAAAATTTTATCTGGCCGCTAATGTAAAACCACTAATATCAACTTACTGTTAAGTATTTAAAGTGCCATAGAAAAAAACCATTAATCTCCCAGCAAATGATGAACATGTGGTAATAGAACAGCCTTCACAATGATTATTTTTGAAGCGACTTGAGAAAATTCAACTAGAGAGTTGTACCTGCCATGAGATATTAATGGTAGAGATTCGGGTATCTCCCGCCAGATAGATTTAATACAGCATCCTAGTTAGATTAACGATGCCAGTAGTTAACGAGTCGATAAAGATAAACCAGTTAACGAATAAAGACCGCGTTAAAACATAAATAGGACAACAGATGGCAATGCTTGTGTAATAAAAATAAAATCACTAAAATAGTATCAGATTGACGTCATAGGACCTGGTGACATGGCGGCAGGTTGATGTTACTAGGGGGTTTCATTTGTTATGTGCATGCCGAACAAGAGTCCCGAATGCTTCCAACCCCTGGAGACAGTAAGACTATGACATCCCCAATTGGGTTATGTCGTGAGGCTGAAGGTAGTGGAGAAGGAAATGAGACGGGAAAGAATAAGTTTGGGAAATGCGTGGCTAGAAAGATCTGGTCACCAAAAACGGCTAAGGCCATTTCAAGCAACGTTTCAATTCTGAATAGTGCTCTTACACCAGGGCGATACTGAGAGTTTCTGCCACTCTGGAACGTACTGCAAATATATCTTGCATTATTCTAAATGAATAAATTGTGAAATTATGCATTCCAATTAATATGATTTACATGCACATGCCGGGATTTAGCGATTTTGGCTTGCTAGTCGAGAGCCTCACTCCTCGACCACGGAGGCCGTCCAATCTGGGGTTACTTCTGATGTAGGTAACTATTCGTTAAATGACGATGATGATTGTACGGACAATTTTTTTTAATGTGAGTACCGCACAAGAGTCACAACTGCTCCCAACCGTCTGGAGAAAATGAAACTATGGTATCTCATAAATTGGTAGTTTGACAGCAGTGTGGGGGAAAGTAAATGGGGAAGAGGAAGAAAATCACCAGGCTATTCAGATCTGGTCACCAAACACTGCTGAAGGCACGTCAGAAAAAAAATATCAAACCAAGCTTGTTTTTTTCAAATACATACTTTTATTAGACTATAGGGTCTACAATATATCACAAACTAATGAGAAATAGAAACCAATTTATTACACCTAACTTTAAAACAACTCAAATGCAAAACCGTTAATAAAATTTTACTAGTACTAAAAATAATTAATAAATTTTACCAGTACTAAAAAACTTACAGTAAAAAGTAAATATTTTACACAAATATAAGTATGAATCGTGGCTCCTTATCAGGCCCAAGAGCTCTTATTTTACGATAAGGTATACGTGACAAATGATGACCTTAAGGCGGCAATATCCGAATTTCTACCGATTTCTTGCAAAGCTCCCTTGAACATTTGAAGTTTTTAAGCTCTTAAAACAATATATGTTATTTTTTAAGATAATATCTATACAAACCCCACGCCGAAACGCAAATTATATGAAATTCCCTCGATAGAAAAAAATTACAAAGTATGCTCCGAAAATTTTTACTTTCAAGCCTGTCTCTATTATTTAACAAGTTATATCTATGAAAAAATTCACAGTATTTCTGTGAACGTTGTTTTATTGTTTATTGTTGTTGTTATACGCCCATATGGGCTTTTACGTAGATTATACAATAATATTTAAGATATCGAGGATTATACATACATAGAATTTAAATCAAAAGTTATAAAAATGAAAACATTTAAAAAATATAAAGGTAGTTTTGAAGATTATAGCGTAAAACCGTGAAATATTTGAAACAATATAACATTTGACAATAACATAGAATAAAATACAATATAAAACATTACAATAACAACAGTTTACAATAACAAAAACAATAGTTTTTTTTTACATTACAATAACAATAGTTTTAGACAACCCCTACGAGATTTTTGCTCTATTCTAAACGAGTCGTGTTTTATTAAACATTTTCACAATTTTCGCTTCACTTTTATCGTTTGAAATATTAGCGCGCTCTCTCCAACGTTCGTAATTACAAATCTCTCCAACTTCTTCTTTTCGTGCTCGAGTACGGGGCCTTAGATATAATATTTTATGAAATAAATATGTGTAAATGTAAAGGTAATCCGATTCTTGTGTGGTTGGTAACTGTTCACATAAAATTTACAACTAAAATGATTTAGGGGTCGAGTTATGGGTGCGTCATTCACCGATCCCTTTTAACGTTAACTCGTTGTATTTTGCAATAGTTAAATGGATAATATGTGTGTCATGGTTATTCGTGTAATTAATTCGTTTAAAACTGCGAACAGGCACCAAGCCAGCCATTGGCAAATCCAAAAGACAATAGATCGTATTAGAGAAAACACTGTTTTTACCAAAATCGCGGGAAAATATGGCGGGAAAGTTTCTACGAAAATAAATTCGGTAATTTTCTAACTTTATTATTACTAACGTCATAGAATATCCGCGGTCAATCACACTTAAAAGCCCGTTCACACACAGCCATAAAACCGTAAGCAGATATCTGTTGAACCGCGAGCGCTTATCTTTTGTAGATTCACACGACGCTATCAAATATTTCTTCCTATTTTATTAAAACACAAATATTTTTGTACACATCACTTTTATTTAATATACACTCAACATGTCTCGTGAACGATGTTCACCTCATCAGGAGTTAAAGTATACTAATGAGGTGAACATCGGTCACGAGACATGTTGAGCGATGTTCACTCCTGATCAGGTGAACATCGTTCACGAGACATGTTGAGTGTATATTAAATAAAAGTGATGTGTACAAAGATATTTGTGTTTTAATAAAATAAATAATGCCATCACAAAGTAAAACCCTTAATGAAGAAGTTTTCTTCGAAAAATTTCTTCCTATGGTAGGAGAGGGGGTCAGATGAATTAGGGAGCGGCAACGGAATGCACATTTTTTGTACTGAATCTGTCAACTTGACATCTGTCATCCACCGGTCTAGGCAGCTCCGTAATTAAAATAACCCCCTCTCCTGTTTTTGTCGGAGAGGGGGGCGCTTAACTTTTAGTATATCGCCTCTGGAGCGGTTCCGTCGTATGATATGTATTGTCTATGATTGATCTGCGCTTAAACTGCTTAGGTGTGAATGGCCTAAATGGATTGTATGGAGAGCGTTATTTGGCGTGCGATGATCTTTTATATTTTATAGCTGTGTGTGAACGAGCTTTAACTGAAATTCGAATTCTTTACCCGCCTCAAGTTTTTGATCACTTGATCGTGCTGTGGGCCTTCCAGTACAATATATTCTCCCATCTTTTTTTACGTTAGCCTCACGCAGGAGGCCATGAGGAAAACAACTTCCCTCAGAGCGTATGTCATCTTAGGGGATGCTGTGTTGGGAGTTTTTTAAGGAAAGGAAGAAGAAAAAGTTCTGGGAAGTAAACAGACATGAGGGATCGGTAGGAAATTTGGGGGCAGTGTATCCAGGAGTGACGGACGTATAAATCCATCCTTCAACTGCGGTGCAAAGTAATAGGTCGAGAGAGTCCGGCTGAAGAGGTTAAAGGGTCTCCCTCAACTAGTCTCTCCCGATCCGGCCCGACGCGTAGTACAAAAGTACGCGAAGGGCAAAAGCGTCCGCCGCCAAGACTTATACAAACTCAACCCATGAACCCGGGCATTCTTGCTAAGTCTCCAAACGTAGCGAATCGCTTGGGGTGACCTTGACTCAATAAATGGTTCCCGGGACGGCAGTACCCATGCCCTAAAACGACTCTATGTACTTGTATTAGAACTTTTTTTTACATGAGCTCCACACAGGAGGCCCTGAGGAAAATAATCTCCCTCAGGGCCTATGTCATCTTTGGAGATGCTGTGTGGATGGGTTTTATTAAGGAAGGAAGTGGAGGAGAATTCTGGGAAGGAAAAGGGTTTAAAGGGTGGGTAGGAACCTGGGGTTCAGTGTATCCTGGTCGTCCGCCTCCAAGACCTAGACAAACCTCACCCCCATGAACCCGGGCACCCCTGCTAAATCATCAAACGTAGCGAACCACTTAGGGTGACCTATGGCTAGAACTGTGACATCACTGAAATTAATTTATTGACGGCCGGCGTAGTCCAGCGGTAAGGCTCTTGACTCGCATTCCGGAGGTCGCGGGATTGAATCCCGGCGTGGCAAATAAATGTTATTTGATTAATTTGTGTTATTTCACAATTTATTCATAAAAAAAATAATATTTACTATATTTGCGGCACGTTCCAGAGTGGAAGATAATCTCAGTATCGCCCTGGTGTAAGACCACCATTCAGAATTGAAACATTGCTTGAAATGGCTTTAGCCGTGTTTGGTAACCAGATCTTAATAGCCAGGTACTTCCCCACCTTCCTCTCCCCCATCTCCTTCCCCTCCCCACTACCTTCAGCCTCACAACATACCCCAATTGGGGATGCCATAGTCTCACTGGCTCCAGACGGGAGCATTTGGGACGCTTGTGCGGTATTCATATAAAAAAAAATCTAAAAAGCTATGTTTAGAGGCTAGATCTGAAGAGCTAGTTACTTCCTAACTTTTTTTCCCCTTCCCATTTCGTCTTTCTCCCCCCATTTCCTCTTCCCTACCCACTCTCCCTCCCCTCCCCACTTTCTCTAACTCTCCCCACTTTCTCAACCCCCCCCCCCCCACTTCCTCTCTTTCTATCCACTTTCTCCCCCTCCCCACCTCCCCTCTGTTTCACCGTTTCCTCCCCCTCACCACTTCTACAACATTGCCTGAAAAATTTGATGGATGTCAAAATCCCTACTAATCTCTACAGTTTTTCCTAGTTCCTTTTTACTACACCTGTTAATAGCCATACACGTGTCTAGAAATCCTTCACTACCTTTCCCTCAGAGAATAGCGTGTTGCTTTGGAACCTTGTTTATGAAGACCTAATCATTTATTGTCTGTTTAATAACCTTCCCACTGACCTTAGCGTGTTTCTGGGCACGGGTAGGTTTTTGCAATAATGAGGTACTAAGTATAAATAAACCTTTCAACTATTGACCAATGGGTTATTAGTATCCCTAATCCTTCAAGCTAATGATGGGCATAATCAATTAACTTAATTTGATAAGATCGATTATTTCAAAAAAATGTTCCAACTAAACGTGATTTTTTCGTGACGATCGATTTTCAAAAAACCGTTATTTTTTTGTCGAAATAATTTTTTTAAAAAACTATTAAGTTTCCGTTGACAAGGTGGAGAGAAAAGCAAGTGGTGTGCGCGAAACATAACTATTTCTTTTAAATTTTATTTTTCTTTGCCAAAGCATTTCTATCAATGTGTCAAATTGTCTCTGTATGCAGAACCTGTTGAAGATTGCCGTAAAGAAGCCAATTTCTTAGGGGATAATGCACCAGATGCACCGGTTCTCCTTAAGGATAAATAATTGTCCTGAACCTTATAATTAACAACTTTTTCGCTGTCATCCGAGAGAATTACGTACGAAAAACTCTTTAATTTTAAGTTGAAGATGAAGCTACACGTGAAATCCTATTTATAAACTATTTAGATTCATCTTTACGACGAATCGATTTACAGTGTGAACATGAAAAAATATGCTACGGATAAATTGAAGCTTTAACTAACTTTTGTATGTATTGGAATTACAATAAAATTATTATTTACATAACAAAAAATATAAGCGAAAACCACTAAAAAAATTTTTTTTTCATGACTTTACTATGAAGTAATTAATAAAAGAAACAATTTTTTTTCAATACCCCTTTATGGTTAAGACTATTTTTGAGGTTTTGTTTGTTCTAACTTTTTTTCATAATTATAAAATTATGCACAAAATAAATAAAAACCACTTTTTCGCTTACTTGCCTCGTGCAAATATTTTTGAATTTTGAATTTGTTTATTAAAAGAAGTTTATACAATGAACAAAAAAAATTGTGTTAATTCATCCGCCATGCTAGGGATGTCCCTGTGTTACATATATGATATGACGCGCGATTTTAAATTTTGTAGGCATGAGAATCGAAATATTTCTAGCGTTTATATTCCTCTTAAGGAGAATTCTGCTGTCAGTCGAAAGTTTTGCAATCACAGTTAACGCAAAATTCATTAATAATTTTAAGGTTAGGGATAATTCTTTGTCCTTACGTAAAACCGGAAACTCCCCCTGAAGAGAAATGCTGTAAAAATAAAAACTTTTTTGTAATAAATTAAAACATTTTTAAACTTCTCTCTACATTTTTCATAGACATTTCCACTCATTTAAGAATCATGGCATTGGTTCTGAAAGTCTTATAGAGAAAGATTGTTTCTGCTTTGACTTTTCCTACTGTGACATCAAATGTGTCATATTTGCGACAGTTGCTTTTGGGAAACGACGTCAAAACGGCATTGCGGCATTCATTAGGTTAAATAAAATCGAGTCTCGATTTTATTACCTCCAATCTAATTAAATTTGTTTGCGGTGTGGTACGGATTAAAGATTTTATTTTTGTGTAATTGCAGACACAAAGCAGACGCTAGATAAAGCCAGTAATAATCTCTCAATTAAAATGTGTTTGGTTTTTTTTTTTTTTTTTTTTTTTTTTTTTTTTTTTTTTTTTTTTTCCTTTATTTTTCCCAAAATTTACATTTGATGCATACAATATTATAAAATAAAAAGAATAATGGGAACCCACTAAGACGCAGCCTGTGCGTGGGTAATATAGTTGAATATATTTTATTATTGTACCTAGAAAGAACAAACAATGGGCATATAAAGCAAAAACATGATTAAAATTTGTCTAAACAGCTTTGCACAAAATGAGCATACATTAAGTGAAGTAGTGTAACAATAATGGTATAATGTAGCAAATAAGTGCATAATATAACAATAATGGTATAGTGTAACAATAAGTGCATAATGTATTAATAAGTGTACTGTTTGTGAAAAAACAATAAAGTGATACAAATTAAGCAAACAATGTTTCAATATTTACATTGTCAAGCCACGACTTCAACTCTTTTATGTATTGCAGAAGTTTAGTTGTCACTTGAATATTTTTCGGTAAAAGATTGAAAGTACGACGTCCAATGAAACTGCTGTGAGTTTGCATTTGTTTGGTATTCGTTTGGGGGGTATAAAAAACATTATCATTTCTAATGTTGATTCTATTTTCATTTTTTTCGAATTTGTTTTGGTTTTTAAAGATATATTTCATAGTTTGCAGTATAAATAGTTTACGGAGACTGAATAGTTTAGCTTCTTTGTATAGTGCATCTGTTGAAAATGTTGTGTTTCTATTGTACATAACTTTGATAATATAATTTTGAGTTATTTGTAAAGGTTTTATAAATACATCAAGCGCACCACCCCATCCTATTATTCCGTATATGAGTGAAGATTGCACCAGAGAAAAATAAATCATTTTTAATTTTTCAATATTAAGTACTTCTTTAAGTCTGTAAAATAAGTAAGTAAGGTATCTTAATTTAGAAACGGTATTATTAATTTGTGATTGCCAATTTAAATTTGTATCAATATAAATACCCAAATATTTGATTTTTTCAACTTTTCCAAGTTCAAAGCAAGAAGAGCATGTTACTTGATTACAGTTAGCATTGTGTATTCTAATTTTTAGGTTATTGGGGGGTTTGTTTTTACTGTTTTTATAAAAAGTTAGGTAAAAAGTTTTGCTGTAATTTAAGAAGAGTCTATTACTTTTTAGCCATGATGATACATATGCAATACATTTTGTTGCATTCAAAAAAGTTTCAAGCCAGGATTTTCCATTTACTATTATTGCTGTATCATCAGCGTAAGACACAATTTCACCAGGGGTTACAACATTACATAAATCATTTATATATATTAATATAAATCTATATATATTAATATAATAAATCATTTATATATTTAAACTCAAAGAACCGTGATTTGATTAGGCGTATGTGGTTTGCGCGTAGAGTTTAATTTTAAATAATTTTAATGTAAATAGTCGGGTCAATAGTCTGCGGTGGAGTGGAAATAGTACACCAGAAGAGCGATTCTGTATCTTTCGTGGATATGGAATCGATTCCATACGTAATCGACTGTCAAATTTGTGTGATTATATATGGCTTGCAATTGCTTCTTCTAAGGGCTGATATGTCAGCCGTCAGCGCTGTCACCGATTTCAATTAGTTTTAATCACGAAATGCTGTAAATATAAATGATTATTTATTCATTTAATGTAGGTTTAAAATTGTTTGCCATAGATTTGACATTTGCAAAGTTTCGTTTCAATCTAAATACGCGTGGATTACGAACCTATTTAGCAAAGCTATTTTTTTTATATGAGCTCCACACACTTTGTCGTCTTTGGAGATGCTGTGGAGGGTTTTTTTGAAAGAGAGTTCTGGGAAGGAAAAGGGTTGAAGGGGTAGGTAGGAATCTGGGGTTCAGTGTCTAGGTCATCGGCCTCCAAGACCTAGACAAATCTCACCCCATGAACCCAGGCACCCCCACTAAATCACCAAACCAGCGGTCGAAAATTTAAATTTGGTCAAACGATGATCTTGTGATCATATCAATCGTACAGGGTGGTTCCGATGATAAAGATGAATTTTTCTCCATACCAGCATTTTAACATAATAACTCAATATCGATTTTATTTCATACCAAATTTGCTATGATAAATGCCCACATTCAAAAATGCTAAAACTCGTGATGATAAAACAATTAAAATTATTTAATTATTTTTTTATCATAAGTTTGTATTTAAAAATTTTCAATAATGTCTAAGCAAAATAAAAATGTTTTTTTTATATATTATTTGTAAGACCGTAAATAAATAGACAAAATAAAGTATTTTCGTCACAAAACAGGGGCACAAATCTTTGTTTCATGATTTTATTTGAACTTAAATTAAAATTCTGAAAAGAAGCTTTCACAAAAAAATTATTGACTTTTTTTACTGCCTGATTATATGATTTTAAATGTATGTTGTATAATACAAAATTTTGTTTAAAAATTTAACGAATCTGCCAAAGACCTACGATATTATACCCAAACACCTTATTCTACTAAAAATAAACATATTATCTCAAATTTAAAAAAAGCTTTACTAGATAAAAGAACAGTCTTTTTAAATCAATTTTTAATTTTTTTGTGGAAAAGAGTCAATACGTCTAAAATTTGATTTAAAAATGACATATTTCCGGTTTTGTCTGGTTATTCCCTCTTAACGAATACACCAAGCTCAACTTTGTTATAAAATTTGTTTTCCTTAAAATACTCTTATTTTTTTCAAGAATCTTACATAACCGGATGTTTACATCTTAATTAATACATATAAATTTAAACTTTATTTTAATATTTGAATACCGAAAACAACTGCTTGTTGCTGTCCTTGCCCCGATTTTTCACAAATAATAAATGTTTTCTATTTTCCCAACAAGATAATAGCCATCACCATAAATTGATTGTCATTGGTCATCCCCATCAATTGCGTGTTGCCTAATTTGTTCCAAGGTTCCTTCCACTGGTCCAAATCGGCCGTAAAGTTCATGGTCAGAATATTAGCATACAACTTAACCTATCGTCTAACAAGGCTAACGAGGCAAGCCCTCAAATTATGCTTTTTATGGGCAGTCTTATGGGAATAAAGAGTACTCTACAAGGTGACTTGAAATTATTAACTCCCTTAATAGATAATCCATATATATCTTAATATATATATTTCTTCTGTCCGTGTGTATGTCACTCAACTCCTAAACGGCTGGACCGATTTTGATGAAATTATTTGTGTGGGTTCAAGGGTATTCGAGAATAGTTTAGATTCACAATTTGGTCCACTTGAAAATGTTCTTTTAATTATTTTTTTATTTCTAAGGAGTTGTTGATTTCGGAATGTTTTACATTGGATCCGGCAGACTGCGCTACCATCGCAGTATCGAATATTCAATATTATTCTATCTTAATTTTAGTTTGTCCCGACAGTTGTGTACAGGACAACGTCTGTCGGGTCCGCTATAAATAAATAAAATAAATTGTGGAACATTCCAGAACACTCTCGAATGTTGTCCTGAGCGAAGCCGGGTAACCCATATATATATACATAAAAATCTAAATTTGTTTGGGGATTAGTGAGATGTCTATGTATTGCATAGGTATAGGAAATGTTTGAAACTTTCAAAATACCTCTTTTAGTCCCCGCGAAGGTTTCTGGATTATTACAACCACATGGCAGTACATCTGAAAAGTTTTTTAATCGTCACAAAAATTCTTGCGAAACTGTCAAAAATTTGAAAATGAAATTTGGCAAAACAATGATTTTTAAATCAAAATTCAATTTTCGAAACTCTTTAAATTAATGAATTTATTTTAAGTACTCGCCTAATGCGGGGTGTGGGGGGGGGAGAGAAATTGGGGGAGTTGGGGGAGGGATAATTGATATGTGCGTGCTACAGTAATTTCCCCCTAATATCATGCGAGCGAAGCTGCGGGTAAAAGCTAGTTATTAATAAAGGTAAAACATAATATTGTACCATTTATGTTGAACATAACGTGCCTTACTTGGCTCACCTACATTGAGACAAAATTGCTGGCAATAGTCAGATAGGTACTTCCCAAACCACCATCTTCCCCACGTTCTTCCCTTCCCTACTTCCTTCAGCCACACAACTCACAACATACCCCAATTGAAGATGCCAAAGTCCCACTGGCCTCGGACAGTTGAGAGCAGTTGTATAGTAGAAAGAAAACACGCTGTTCAAAGCTTGCTATATTAGTACACATCCTGCTCTATTTTTAAAGCGTTGTTTATATTGTTAAACAAACGGTGGGTTAGCTTTATTTATTAGTATTATTAAATAAACAAGACACATTCAGGGATCGTACTCCAGACTTCAAAGCAACGAAGATCCAAACATAACAATGGTCAATGTAAGACCCAGACTAAAACGAAAACGTGAATTATTTACTTTTGGAAATAAACGCAATTTTGCTTAAAATTCACGGCCTCGTATCCAAAATAGCACGTGTAAAGGAACATAACACACCCCAATTATTATAGCCCTGTCCACGTGTCCCTACAACGTGCTACTCCTAGCGTTCGAGACAGTTCTCTAAAGCCTCGATTATATTGAGCGAGTTTACACGCTACTAGCCGGCAAATTGACTATCTGCTAGTAAACTCGCTCAGTGTTATCGTATCATTAGCTAACTAGTAGATTGTGGACAATCTACGAAAAAAGTCGAAAGGGGGTCAACTTTGCTCGCTACTCGCTGGCATGTACGGCGGACGGCAAAATGGCGGCCCGCGAACAGCTGATTTCGTAACTGTCAAACTACTGATTGATCCGGATTATTCGTTGTACAATCTGTTAACTACCCGGCAAATAGCTCCTAGCGGTGAGCTAGCAGCGAATATCTCAGTTTTTTACAAAATGTCGACAGAATTAGTTCGCGCTGGAGTCGTTATTTTAGCTCAGCTTTTCGCTAGCTAGTTCGCTACTGAGCAAGTGGAACGTTTTATGTGTCATCATTACAATCGCACTCGCCGATTTGCCCGCTTTTAAATTTGCCGGCTAGTATCTTGTAAACTCGCTCAATGTAATCGAGGCTTAACCAACATTTTGCTGTATTTCTGTATTAGGGCAGAGCTAGTGCTGAAAGAAGTACAAATGTAATTAATTTCTTGTTAATTAAGATATATTTTTTTATTTGACGGCCTTCATGGTCCCGAGGTAAGACTCTCGACTCACAATCCGAAGGTCGCGGGTTCGAACCCGGCGTGGGCAAATAAATTTGATTTGATTAATTTGTGGTATTTCACAATTAATTAATTAAAAATAATATGTGGAATAAAGTAATAGATAATAAAGTTATAAAAATAAATAAAGTAATAGGTGGAAGATACTCTCAGGATCGCCCTGATGTAAGACCACCATTCAGAATTGAAACGTTGCTTGAAATGGCTTTAACCGTTTTTGGTGACCAGATCTGAATTGCCATCCTTGCCTTCCCCTTCCCCTTCTCCATCTCTTTCCCCACCCAACTACCTTCAGCCTCACAACATACCCCAATTAGAAAATCTTGAGGGTTGCTGTCGGGAAGGTCTTTTTAAGAAAATAAGTATAGGAAGTTCTGGAGAGGAAATAGGTATGAGGGATGGTAGGAATCTAGGGCAGTGGCGTAGCTAGGGGGGGGGGGGGACGGTGGGGGCGGCCCGTCCCGGGTTCCACCCGATGAGGGGTAACGCCCGACCGTGAACAAAAAAATTACGAAGAATTTTGTCACAAAAATATTTTACACCTGAACTCGGTCTGTTTCTTGTGTGAAATTTTCAGTCTAAGAATTTCAATAGATAGTGCGCTGCATCGATTTTCTGAAAATCTTCATACAGAAAATCGAATTTTCAAAAAAAAAACAAAATTTCGTTTTGCACTAAATCAATTTCAATTTTTTTAATATTATGACTACAGCCCACCCAAAAGTTGCTGGCCGCCACTGCCCTCAAACATTCTCTCCCAATCTGGCCTGCCACGCGGTAGGTAGGCAGACGCATCCGCCGGCAAGACGCGGAAGACAAAACTCTCTCCTGTGAAACCGGGCACCCCTGCTAAGCCAAACGTAGCAAACCACTTGGGGTGATCTATGGCAGAGGTGCTGGTTATCCAACAAATGGTTCCCGGGGCGGTAGTATCGACCCACATTCACTCCCAAATTGATTGCATCGGCTCTGAAGCTTAAAACTCATAGTCTGAGCTTTCTTCTTCCGTCATCTAAATTTGTGCGCATTACGAAACACCAATGTTTGGTGTTTACGTCTGTATTTTTCTTGTTTGCTCTTATTGACTTTTCGCATCATCAAAGAAAATTCTCATTGCTCCCAGTGACTTATTTTTTTAGCACGTGCAAATTCATTCATATTGTAACGAAATTGAATTAGGCACTTTTATAAATAGAATTGCAGATGGTTTCGGACCATGGATGTTGGTGGGAAAACAGAATGCTAGTTTCATCTAGCTAAAAAGAGAGTGCTAAATTTTAGGATTGGTTGAAAGTTAAAGTTAAATATTTTGTTAAAAAAAAGGTTAATATTTGTCATACGAGTACGGGTAGTTTCCACGACTCGTTTTTGAGTTCTTTTGACGACCTTTTTGTTTCAACTAACTCACAACATGGGTTTCTTCAAGAATCATGTTCACTCCTTTCTCTCCTCAAAAAGACCCTCCCAACGGCATCCGCAAAAATGACATGGGCCTTGAGTTAAATTATTTTCCTTTGAGACTTTGTAGTTAATGTTAAAAATATGTATATTTCGTATTCAATATATATTATTAAAAAAAGTTTACAATGTGCGTGCCGCTAAAACTCACAAACCAGTCCCAGTATGATCGAGGGAGTGGTAGCCCTCTTTCCTCCATCCATGAAGAAGGTTTCCGTTTTACCTGAAGGGCGTGTTTTTGAAGATAAGGGCTGAAAGTTTCACCCTCTAGAAATTTCTAGAATAGTCCAGAACGTTCGAGAGTATTCGAGAGCATTCCACAACATTTCCTAATTAATTCATATAATATAATATATAGTATATTTGCGGCACGTTCCAGGATGAAAATACTATCTGTATCACCCTGGTGTAAGACCACGATTCAGAATCGAAACGTTGCTTGAAATAGATTTAGCCATGTGTGGTAACCAGATCTGAATAACCGGGTACTTCCCCACCTTCCTCTCTCCCATCTACTTCCCCTCCACACTACCTTCAGCCTCACAACGTACCCTAATTTGGGATGACATAGGCTCACTGGCTCTAGACGGGAGCAGCTGTGACCCTTGTAAGGTATTCACATAAAAAAATTACAAAACCTTCCAGAAATCCCGGAACATTCTAAAATGTTGTGGAATGTTTGGGAATAGTCTGAATTCAATTCAATGAAGTCAATTTCGTATTTCAAATCTTCACGGCTTATCAGGGAAATGACGTTGAGAGCTTTAAATGTAGGTACCTAGGTGTGCTAACAAGAAAAGGCTCAACAAATCACTTGACTCCAGATTTTTTGTTACAATTGCCTTCATAGTTTTGATATTAATGCTTACACGTCTACAGATCTATTATAAACACTGCACAAAACTGAGAATAAACATTTAGCCTATGCAGTTGAATATACAAATAAAACACGACAATTAACATCTTAAAAATTTACCTCTTATTAAAAATTTAAATGTCTGTCTCATCATCTCGTGGACTGAATCATCCTTGTAGAAATAATTCAGAGACAATGAAGCACATTGTCAGTAATCAGTTGATGATAGACCATGTCATTCAATGGTCAGATTTTTCTAGCATTTATGTAGGCATTTTTTTATATTCTGTCCTAAGTGAGCCAAAGATCTGTCAAACTTGTGAAAATGGCTGCTTGAAGTTTGGTAGAATCACTTATTTCTAATGTTATAACGTGGAAACGAATAAGAATTCCTTTTTAACATGTTCATCGTTGTTCTTTTGTAATAATAGAAATTCCTCGCATTCTATTTCTTTCTGTTATAAACAAAACCATTATTTATTACAATTTTTACAGCGTATTAAGTTCGCATCATTCTTAAGCCGCCGCTACCCGAATTTCTACTGATTTCTTGCATATCTCCCTTGAACATTTGACGTTTTTAAGCTCTTAAAAAAATTTGTGTTATTAAAAAATAGTAAAATAATAAATAAATTTTACCAGTACTAAAAAACTTACAGTAAAAAGTAAATATTTTTTACAAAACATATTATAACCTAAGTAAGAATCGTGGCTCCCTTATCAGGCACAAGAACTCTTATTTTATGATAAGGTATACGTGACAAATGATGACCTTAAGGCGGCACTATCCGAATTCTTGCAAAGCTCCCTTGAACATTTGAAGTTTTTAAGCTCTTAAAATACATGATATTTTTTAAGATAATATCTACACAATCCCCACGCCAAAACGCAAATTATATGAAATTCCCTCGATAGAAAAAAATTACAAAGTATGCTCCGAAAATTTTTACTTTCAAGCCTGTCCCTATTATTTAACAAGTTATGTGTATGAAAAAACTCACAGTGTTTCTTTGAACGTTGTTTTAGACGACTACCACGAAATTTTTGCTCTATTCTAAACGTGTCGTGTTTTATTAAAGATTTTCACAATTTTCGCTTCAATTTTATCGTTTGAAATATTAGCGCGTTCTCTCCAACATTTGTAATTAATTACACATTGTAATTACACATCTCTCCATCTTCTTCTTTTCGAGCTCGGATACGGCGCCTTAAACCATTGTATGTTCCTTTTTGCTATCATGCTCCTTTCTCTTCTCAAATAGACCCTTTACATAGCATCCCCAAATATGACATAAGCCATGAAATTATTTACTTCAGGTCCTCCTGTGGGAAGTTAACTGATTTTTTCTTAGTGATATCGCATTACTGCAGCTGATTGGGGCTAGAGGAACAATGGTATCCTTATTTTAGAGGTTCTTTCAGAGGCTCCAGAATTTAGAAGAATCATGTTGATTTCCAGAAAAACTTTGTCAAAATTTTAATACTTGGTTTTTATACATCCATAAACAAATTTTCGATGATCTGTAGGAATGCAGCTCTAGTTTTATTACTATTTCAATGGAATATGCTCAAAAGCCTCCCAAACGGCATTCACAGGGGTATAATGGTCACTAGCCGTTTGAGAAAGGGTCATTCCACTTTGAAACGAAGCTAAAATTCACCCTTTTTAACTATTACTTTGAACATGCAAATCAATTTTAATTGCACTTCTACGCATTTTAAACTGAAAGTCTGTACTTTAAACCACTGATCTTAACGTTAATACGGTACTGCTAAATATTCACGATAATGCTGCCAATTTAAGCACCCAAAAAAAGCTTTTTTTCAAAAGCGTCGTTTTCAACACCTTATTATTTTATATTCTCGACATAAAACGTTGAAATTCCCGCTATAAAATGAGCAAATCCAATATAAAACTTTAAAAGCACCACGTAGCGACGCGTATTAACGCTTTCCGAAAGCTTTCAACATCTAAATCGACTCCAAACCCCGACGCAGCGCGCCGTCTAGAAAACTGTTCCGGATTTCCCCAAAGCTTCGGAAAACCGCCGCTAGATCTCTCCCTCAGTACCTAACAAAACCATTTTTTTAAATGTGAATAACATTACTAGACAATTGAATTAAATGATGAAATATTGTATTGCAGACGATTTATTTTAAATAAATTATAGATATTAATTGGCGTGTTGTATTGTTTATTATGTTTTTTGATATTATTACACGCAGATTGGAGACCTTGGACCCGTTTTGTAAACAATTTTAGGCAAAGCAGATTATAAATCCGTGCTATTTCGGTAGCTGTGATATAGCCGCGTGGTATAATATCAGATTATGTATTCCGTCTAGCGAAACAAACCACGCAACCAATATCGGCACACAAAACTTTGTTTTGGGAGTCGTAAATATTC
Source organism: Glyphotaelius pellucidus (assembly GCA_936435175.1). NCBI lineage: Eukaryota > Metazoa > Arthropoda > Insecta > Trichoptera > Limnephilidae > Glyphotaelius > Glyphotaelius pellucidus. The sequence goes on along the minus strand of OW386557.1, from coordinate 17,014,224 downwards.
ACTTTACAGACTTCTATATTTTTCATTGTGATCGGTATTGCATCGTTAGGGACTTACACATATTTCTCCATGGCCAAACAAAAGTTCTTTTGCTTGTTATTTGAATCGTTCGTTCGTTGATCGTAGTTACTTTACTATTTTGATAAAATAACCTTACAATGCTTGCATTTTCTATACTTCTGCCATTAAACGCTAAAAATAATTTGCTTTATTTAATTATTAAACTTAAAGCTAAAGTTAAAGTTAAAATAGTTCCATTTCATGTTATTTATATGTCGTTATAAAAATTTTACATAATGCTTATTTCTAACATTTATTCATTTTGGGAGGCGGGTGTGGGTAACGCCATAGGTCACCCCAAGTGGTTCGCTACATTTGGTGACTTCGCAGGGGTGCCCGGGTTCATGAGGTTTGTCTAGGTCTGTGGCCAATGCGTTTTCCCGCATACTGGGCCAGATCGAGAGACTGGTTGAGGGAAACCTGACCCAGACCTCCAGCTGGACTTTTCGACCCATCGCCTTGCACCGCAGTGGGCCATTGATTCATACATCCATCACTCGTGAATACATTGACCTCCAAATTTCTTCCCACCCCTATTCTTACCTTCACCTTCTATCCATACCTACATCTTTTTTCTTACCAGAACTTCCTTTCATTCGTGTCCTAAATATACGGTCTTATAACAAAAGTTGATATATCTGCAGGCCTCTTGAGTGGAAATCCGCTGTGCAAATATTTTTACTGAAAATAATGCCGTGTTCCCGAAGGAATGTCTGTAGAAAGGATATTTGCAGTCGGCTTAGGGAAAATAAGATATATTTACGTACGTAATATAAAATAAGGGATATGCGAGTAGGATAGAAGGCCACAAAATCAAAAGTCGTCAAACCTACATGTACTTAGGCTTAGGGAAAATGTGTGTGACTTCAGAAATACAACAGAAATATTATTTCCGGTGAATTAACTGTCAAGCGTCATGGTATCGGAGAATACACAATCCCCATTTGAGGAAAGTATATTTACTTTGAAATGGCTTTAGATGCGTTTGGCGACCAGAAGTGAATAGCAGATACCAGCCCAATACCTTCAGCATCACAACATACCCACAGTGTTTCTTTGAACGTTGTTTTAGACGACTACCACGAAATTTTTGCTCTATTCTAAACGTGTCGTGTTTTATTAAAGATTTTCACAATTTTCGCTTCAATTTTATCGTTTGAAATATTAGCGCGTTCTCTCCAACATTTGTAATTACACATCTCTCCATCTTCTTCTTTTCGAGCAAGCAAGTATCTATTATTTTACAAGTTATATTTGTGAAAAAATTCACAATGTTTCTTTAAATGATACTTAAGATACTTTCCACGAGATTTTTGCTCTATTTTAAACGAGTCGTGTTTTATTAAGCATTTTCACTATTTTCGCTTCAATTTTGTCCTCTCTTTTGTCTTCAACTCTGTCTAACATTCTTAATTACATGTCTCTCCATCTTCTTCTTTTTAAGCGGGGAAGCACCTCTGAATGCGTAACAATGACTTTTTTGGTGTTTGATTTTGAAATTAATTCCAAGCTCTTTTAAATTTCTTAAATTTGAAAGAAATTTGTACAACCCTGATTTTCGGATTTCAGCATAAGTGCCAGCCCTGTGACTATTCGATCTCGTGAATTTTCTATTTTTACTTGTCGGCAATCTAATTTCGTCCCGTGGATCGCTTCGTCTCCCTCTGGCGCCGCGAGCGGATACTTGGAGTAAGGGAGAGACCAAGCCGGCGTGAGTTTGCGTGATTGCATTGTGATGGAATATCACACTATTTCCCAGAGATTACAAATTGTTATATATATATAATCTACCTCCTCGTTTTTCTGCTAGCCTGATACTTGGAACAACTGAGTTATTCAGATTTGGAGGAAAATGAAAAATACTAATACCTTCGTTATTTGCTTTTGGGGTGTTATGCCGTGTTGTGCTACCTCCTTCTTTAGCCAACGTTTCGGACAGCGTTACAGTATCCATCATCGTAATTGTGTAATTGTTAGTAGTGCAATGTGTGTTTTTGTACTTGGAAGCAATACCGTGTTGCCAGCTCCACTCCACTACGAGCTGGTATTACAATATACTTCAGAATAGTTGTAGATTTCACTTGTCTCCGTAATCACAATACTAATATCGTGTCTATATCCGTCTGTCTGTCAGTAACTAAATAAGTAAATTGGGAGGCGGGTATGGGTACCACCGTCGAACCATTAACTGGATAAGCAACATCTCTGCCATAGGTCACTCTAAATTGTTCGCTACGTTTGGTGACTTAGCAGGGGTGCCCGGATTCATGGGGTGAGGTTTGCCACAGGTCTCTGGGTACCATTTATTGGATAACCAACGCCTCTGCCATAGGTCACCCCAAATGGTTCGCTACTTTTGGTGACTTAGCAGGGGTGCTCGGGTTCATGGGGTGAGGTGTGCCATAGGTCTCTGGGTACCATTTATAGGATAACCAACGCCTCTGCCATAGGTCACCCCAAATGGTTCGCTACGTTTGGTGACTTATGAAGAGTGCCCGGATTCATGGGGTGAGGTTTGTCCTCTTCTTGGCAGCTGATGCGTCTGCCCACCAACTGCGTGGCAGGCCGGATCGGGAGAGACTGGTTGAGATACTTTGACCTCTCCAGCAGGAATGTCTCGGAATATTGCTTTGCACCGTAGTGAGGGGGATGGGTTCATATGTCCGTCACTCCTGGACCCCCAGATTCCTACCCCTCCCCCTCATAACTTTTCCCTTCCCAGAACTTCATCTCCCTCCTTTCCTCAAAAGACTCTCTACACAGCATCCTCAAAGTTGACATGAATGTTTTGGGAAGGCAAAAAGAAATACCTTTTTGCCTTCCCAAAACATTCTTACCTAAAAAATCCTCCACACAGCATCCTCAAAGATGACATAGGCCATAAGAGGAATTATTTTTCTCAGGGCCTCCTGTGTGTAGCTATTGTAAAAAAAATGAGACTCCGGTTCAATGAACCCTAAAACTGGAATTTCATCGTTTTCAAATTTAGAACTGATTGTTTAGAAAAGAGGTAAACTTTTTCTGACTACATACATTTACTTACTTGTAATCAGAAAATGTTTTTATAAAAGGCAGTGGGAAGAATTGCAAAGGAGACGTAGTAGCGGCAGCAGGTAATAGCAGGGGGTAAATTTGGGGTTTTTTATATGAATTTAGTTTTAAATGAATTATATGAAATTTTTTTATATGAATCACGCACAAGAAGAGTCCCAACTGCTCCCGTCTGGAGCCAGTCTGGCATCCCAAATTGGGATATGTTGTGAAGCTGAAGGTAGTGCGATAAGGTAAGCCGAAGGTAGGGCGATACTGAGAGTATCTTCCACTCTGGAACGTGCCGCAAAAATACTTTATATTATTTTCAATGAATTTATCGTGAAATGACACAAATTAATCAAATAAAATTTATTTGCCCTGCAGGGATTCGATCCCGCGACCTTCGGATTGCGAGTCAAGAATCTTACCGCCTAGACCACGCCAGCCGTCCAAAGTAGTGAAGGGGAGGGGAATCTGGGAGGGGGGAGGGGAATGAAAGAGAGGGGTTAGCGGGGGAGGGAACGAGGGAGGGGAAAGGCGAGGAAGTTGTAAGGGGAACGCGGGAGGGGAAGATGGGAACGTGAAGGGGAGGGTTCGCAGGACGGGGGACACGGCAGCGGGCGGGAAAGGTAGAAGAGGAACGCGGGAGGGAGCGGGAAGAGCTACACATGAGAAGGGCAAAGGGAGGAATTGCAAAGGAGACAAAGTAACGGTAGGGGAAAGCAGGGAGAAAATTTGGAAAATCCATGCTTCTCCCACTGATAGCTGTATGTGGCCTGCTCATTGGTTGGAAAATCTTCTAATCTATTCGTGTACGCACCAGACGGAATAAAAAGAACTAGTGATCACAAGTGGTCAAATCAACTAGTGGTCGAAATTCGACCATAATTGTAATGTATTTTTTTTAATTGATTTGCATAGTTTAAAAAAAATATTAGCATTCTGCACTGCTTCTCTATATAAACTATAAGTGTGCAAAATTTCATACTCCTTCGTCCGCGCAATTTTCGTAAAAGGGGGTACAAAGTTTTTGTTTCACATATTAATATACTGATGATAAGGAATTAAAACCCAAACACTTTCTTTTAGTGGCTTTGCAACGCATGCCGGGTACTCGCTATTATCCTATAAATATTTAAAATGTGTACATAATTATTTGACAGACGTCGTGATTTTTACTAGAATTGATGTAACATCCTCCAGCAGAGATATGAAAGCTTCCCTCCGTTATTTGTAGTTTTTTTTTTTTATATTGGGATTACTTCTAGAAATTTTAACAACATAAGATTTAAAAATCTTTGATGTTAAGGAACATCAAAGATGTTTAAATTATTCAGAATTTGCCAACCACATTTTAGAAACAAGTCATTCTTTTGATAAGGTTTAAAAATTTTACACACTAACACGTCGGGTATACAATCAGATAATTTAGAAATTTTAGAAATTAGGAAAATTGTTAATAGTAAATTAAATATTATAAATAACCAAACGTTTTTTAAAAATAGCCATCTTTTAAATTTATTTTTGTATAAATACTTATATTTATAATAATTTATCTTGTTATTTAGACTTCCTGTTTTGTTTTAAAAGATTTTTTATTATGTAAATGTAATTTTTTACCCATCCTAAAATAATTTTTTTATTTTATTTTATATAATTGTTTTTGATGATATTTTAAGTAATTTAATCACCTCTCCTTTCTAATATTTTGTCTATGTTCTTATTTGTCTATACCTGTTTGTCTTTTGTTATTTTTTATTAACTTATTAGCCTGACGAAGAAAACATAGTTTTTGAAACATGTCGATATTGTTAATTAAATAGTGGTGTACACAAAGTTATTTGTTCTCATTAAATTAATAATGACGCCACAAAGTGAATTTGCGAAGTTTGAAAAAATATTTATTTTCATTTAAACTGATAACACTTATATTTCTAACACAATTAAAAAAATAATTCATCATTTTGGTCATCAATATTTTTAAGGAATATAGTTCGTTCGCTTCTCGGTTCGAGGGACTACTTTTAGGTTTATTGTTTATTAAAAGCTCTCCCGAAATAGTCGGTTGCCCTTGAATACGAAATTCGCGGCGGCGAACGGACTACGTACACCTGTGCCGCGGCCGACACGCGGCTTCTGTACGTGGTCTGCCGCTACTCATGGACCGTGCGTGGATTTCTGATAAATCAGAACTGCGCACCGAGAAAATTGTTCCCCTGAAACAAAAACAAAAAGCCTTAGACAAATTGGAAAATAATTCCTCTCAGGGAGTACGTTTTTGGGGATGCTGTGTGTAGGGTCTTTTAAGAAAAGGGTTGACAGGAAAATCTGTGAAGGAAAAGCGTAAGAGGGAGGAGTAAGAATTTGGGGGTCAGTGCATCAAGGAGTAACGAATATATGAATCCATCCCTCCCTCTGCGATGCAAGGCGATGTTCCGAGAGAGCCCTGCTGGAGAGATCAAAGTCTCTCCTGATCCGGCCTGCCACGCAGTTGGTGGGCAGATGAGTCCGCCGCCAACTTCACCCCCCATGAACCCGGGAATCCCTGTTAAGTCACCAAAAGTTGTGAAATTGAGATGACCTGAAGCAGAAATGTTGGTCATCCAATAATTCCCGGTTCCCGGGCTGGCGGTACACATACCCGCCTCCCAAATTGAATTTAAAAAGTACTTTATAATAGGTGATTATATCAGATTGTTATTCAGTGTAGGATATTGTGCTTCGATAATTATTAATTCTTCAAACACAGCAAACTTATTTTGTAACACCATTTTAATTCAAAATTAATAATAAACTTAGTTTTAACCACTTTTATTGTTTATAAAACCAACTTGTTTCGTGAGCCAAGCTCACTTCTTCAGGGTTTACCTTCGACCAAGGATATACTAGGTCAATGGGGTTTACTAACTAAATATAAATAATAGATAAAAACAATGGTCATAGACACAGACAACATAATTATAAATAATAGACATAGTAAATGAAAAGGTAAGAATGGGTAGAGGAAACATGTTGGTTTTATAAACAATAAAAGTGGTAAAAACTTAGTTTATTATTAATTTTGAATTATTAATTAATTATTATCATAATTATTGTAAAACTGTTTCTGAAAAAATTAGAAAATATACAGATTTAGGAAATGAGGTTAAAAGAATTTGGCATTCTCAGACTATGAAAATACTACCATTTGTTATTTTGGCTACTGGCATTATACCTAGCTCTCTCATTCAAAATTTAAGCTTATTAGATTTGTCAAAGAATTTATACATAAAAATGCAGGATTACGAAAGATTTTTAAAATATTTATATTGATGAGGGATCAGTAGGATTTATCGGTCCAGTTAGGAGTTCTATCGAGCCCAACCCTCTGATATGAAAATATCTGGAGTCGGTGAATTATTTTCTCATTTGGTCTCTGGTAGGTTGACATGTTGTTCTTATATTGTTTTGTATTTAATATACTTATATTATGCATTTGCATAGCCTGGATTCGCTACATGATCATTTGTGGAAAAATGTGTGGAAGGGTTTAGTTTTTCCTGTGAGGAAGATTTAACCTGGACATAAAGTCGAAAAAAAAATTATTGTAATAGTACATTGTATTAATGTATTTATATTGTTATTGAATATTCTGCGTAAACTGCTTAATTTCAGTTTAACAGGGTAGCGCTTTTGAAGTAAAATAAATAAATAAAAGTTCCAAATTCCTGCTCCATCCTTAAAATGAGCCAAACATTTATTGCAGTACTAGCTTTTCCCCGCGGCTTCGCTCGCATGGTATTACGGGAAATTACTGTAGCGGTTGAACTTATCAATTATACCCCCTCCCCACCCCCACCCCCTCCCGAATTCCATACATTCATTCCCTTACATTCAGTTTTCAAACATCTCGCCTGCCACCTAAATTTCATAAAGCTATAGCTCAAAGAAAAAAAGAATTATCCAATTTTGTTCATTCGTTCGGAATTTATGCGCTTACAAACATTTCGGGTGTTTATTTTTAATTAAATATTTGAAAGTTTGTGAATATAATAAAAAATTACACTATTTATTCAGTTCATTTATTCAGTCTTTATAATCGTTACGAATTATATTTTTAATGTAGGAACTGACATTTATTCCAAAACAGAAGCTTGTCCAAAAAAATAAAACATATTCTAATATTTGAATTTTCTGAAGCAGTTGCAATCGTTTCCATGGAAACGATTTTTTTCTGACGTTAGCAAAAATTTGCTTTAGTTATCGACAGAAAACGTATAACAAATATAATATATTAATATTTATAATTTCATTACGCCAGAGCTTACCATCATATACAAAATATAGTCTGCGCATATAATTTAGCTTTCTATTGGTGAATGAATTTTTAAAGTTTTTATATTGTGTTATGCGTGAAAAGGTCATAAACAAACTCGAGCAGTTTCGCATTTATAATATTAGTATGGATTAGTATATTAGTATTAGTATATTAGTATTAGTAGTAGTATATTAGTATTAGTATATTAGTATTAGTATATTAGTATTAGTATAGTATATTAGTATGGATATGGATTCTTTGTTTCAAGTAAAAAAACGGAAAAATTCAAATTTAAAACTAAGGGTAACTAAACCAAGGGTAGCGCTTTTGAAGAACAATAAATAAATAAAACGTCCCTGATTCCTGGTCCATCCTTGAATTGAATCAAACATTTATTGCAGTATTCTTTTAGTCAAGTAAAAAAAAAGGGAAAAGTAAATTTTAACCCTTCAGAATTTTGGCGTATTTTTCAGATGATCAAAATATTTCCGCTTTACAATAAAATTCAAATAAATGGAATATTTCTAAATGTATTCCAAAACTAAAAACTGTTTTAGAAAGGGGATACAATACGCTTTTAAATTTTATAATAGAAAAATTTTGCATATACACATAAAAAGTTTTAAAAATGGCTCACTTCACGTTTTTTCTTACAAAAATTACTAATAACGAAAAAAAATCACAACACGTACATATTTTTTATTTAAAATGTATTATAAACGTTACTGTCACCTCATTTTTTCTCTTTTCATAAAAAAATAATTAATAAAAAATTCTCAAGCTTTCAATTTTTTTTTTCAACTTGCGATTCAAAACTTTGGTTTCGTAAAGGTAAACATTTTACGTTTTTGGTCGTCATTTTTTAGGTTAGACTATATAGCGTAGTATTTTGTCTTTCTAAGACCGTTTAGAACATATTTTTCACTCTGATAGTAAGGGATTTATATGAGACGCATGTGAGCTGGGACAAATACGGTCTCCTGCCATTCAAGGGGTTAAACCTAAGGTTAACTAAATAAAGAGTAGCGCTTTTGAAGAACAATAAATAAATAAAAGTTCCCCATTCTTGTTCCCCTTGAATTAAGTCTAACATTTCTTGAATCCAGAAATGTAAGACTTAATTAATAATAAATAAGACTTAATTAATAATTAATAAGAAATGTTAGACTTAATAGTTCTCTGTGTCAAGTAAAAAAATTTTAAAACTAAATTAATTCCTAATTTATTTTTAAATGTCATTTCTCGCAGAGAAGCTGACCAAAATAATCACACCGCGATTCTATCCGTGCTAATAAATTCGCGCGGTTTTACAAAAATTGGCAAGTCGCTTTGGTAAAAAAAAAAATACTAAATAGTTGGACTTTAATGTTCCGTCTATCTACAAATCGTTTATTTTGATACCACTATTAACACTGTATAAATAGATAATTAATTAAAAATAATATATCTCTCTATACACCCGCTTTATTTTAGAAAATTTTAAACAGTTGGGCTTTAATGTCTGCTTTTTTTATAGATTACCGCAAATGTTTCTTCTGTCCGGAGCAAACGGACTATTGAATTCCCTAAATTTTGAGGCTAAAGAATGTGGGGAGACGGAGGAGATGAGATGAGGCTAGGAAGTGCGTTGCTTTTGAGGTCTGGTAAAAAAACATGGCTCTATATCAGCGGTTATCAACGTTTTTGAGCCTCCCTCCCCTTGACTCTTGTTAAAAATGTGTTGTACCCCTTACCTTCTATATATCTGTGTAAATTAGTAATGAAAGACATGTGTTAATTTAATTTTTTTTAATACTCTTACGTAACACAACTTCGGGCATTTTAAAACATGCGATATTGAACGAATTTTGTTTCACTTCTTTTTATTTCGACGAAAAAACATTCAAGTTCTCCATTCACAATACCGAACTCATTAAGTGTTTTGAGAGGATGATTTTTTTTTAACCTCAAAAAATATTGTAGAAAAAAAGTTTCTCGTTTACCAGTAGTTAAAATAAAAGCCCGATATCCTGTTACACCCTCCACTGGAGTGACCATATGAAATAAATAAATTTGCCTCAATTGCTCCGAGATTTCCAGATGACCTTTTTTTTAATTTTTTGCCAACATTAAAAAGAACAATACCTTCGAATTTTAACATGGAGATATAAAAACTTATTATAGTGTCTTATAACAAATGAATTAACCTGTATTTTACCGTTTATTTTATATTTGTAGGATTTATAAAAAAATATATAAAAAATCGTAAAGTTTATATCCGCGCGAATCCTGTGTGTTTATTACTTTGAAACTCCGTAAGAGGTACTTATTCGAGTCAACATAGAATATTTTAGATTTGTGAATGTTTTCTGTGTTTTACTTGATAATGAAAAGTGCAAATCAACAGCTGATCAGAAATTCTGCGTGAAAAAAATATTTTAAAAATTTATTTTTAACATTGTTCTAAAATAGTCTACAAATTGCGGATTTGCGGCATCTATGATCAAAATAGATAAAGAATTTCAAAAGCCTCGTTTTAAATAAATGCTGGCCATAGAAATGTTTTAAATAATTACAATAAATGTTTTACGAATGGTAGGAAAACGTGGTCTAATTTTGGACCGCTATCAATCGTAGAAAAATAAAAATGGTCCATTTTTCGACCATAATCGCTACAGTGGTTAAGTAATCATACAATGTTTATATACAGTCAATGTGACCCTTGAGCTTGCTTTGCAGGGCTAAGTTTTATAAAGTTTGACTCAAATTCAAAAGGTAGAGCCTCAAGTCTGGTTCAGCATATGGGCGATATTTATATTTATTTTTAATAAACGCGTACGAAGAAAATGCCTTTTCACAGTTTTAAAACCTACATTCTTGCCGCAATATTGCTTACGCCCAATTTTTGATTTTGCGTACTTCAAGGGGTACGTGTACCACAGTTTGAAAACCGCTGCCCTATACAATGATAGGAATATTGAAACAATTTTCATCTTTTTTCACATTTTTTATTACCCTTACCATTTTTCAGCCTATCTTGAACATCTTTTTAAAATTATAAATTCGGAGCTCGACTTTTGCTAACTTCTGAACCTAGTCAATTTAAGAGTACCTACACAACTCACTAGGTATAAGGACCTGTTTCAACATATAAATTACAAAACAACAATAAAAACTCTGGGCGGGTTTCCACAGGAGGGTGTACCTAATGCAGCTGAGAATGTATTATTTGCTGAATATTTTTTAATATGTTTGTAATTAAAATAATCTCGGGGGATTGGTATAAATATTTGATGTAGTTACATTAGATTCCATTAGATTTTTAATGATCAATGTTAAAATTGTTAAATTGTAATGTTAAAATTGTACAGCAGCTTTCACAGCATATCTTATTTATCTTGTTTATAAATGATTTTACAAATATATTTCATAATGGTATGTTTTTAGGTTTTTTTTTGAGACATTAACACAAATTAAAGATTTAGGCATCACTTTCCAATCAAATCTTCCATTTGTTAACCACATAACAGAAATCTGTAATAAAGGCTTAAAAATGTTGGGATTTATAACTAGACTAACTAGAAATTTTAACAATATACAGTATATTAAACTGTTATATTTTGCGTATGTTAGAAGTCAACTTTAGTACAATTCTCCTATCTGGATTCCACATTATAATATACATGTACAAGCTGTTGAAAGAATACAAAACAAATTCTTACGTTTTCTAAATTTCAAAATGTGGATTCCAACAATTATGTTGAACTACAACACTCTGTTAAATAATATGAATATGCTTAAATTGTCAGACAGAAGAATTTTCACTGACTTGGTATTTCTATATAAAATTCTACATGATTTAGTTGATAGTCCGGTATTGCTTGAATTGATAAGCTTCCGGATTCCACAACGTAATAAAAGAAGTTAGGATTTATTTCAGTGCAGAAATTCTGGGACTAACTACCATATGTATTGAATTGAATTGAATGTATTCCTCTTTACCCAGAATACTAATGGAAGGAAACAATTACACCAAGGCAGTGGACATATTCAGTTTATCTTTAAACAAATATAAAATATCATTACTGAGGTAGTTCACTTATGTACAATAAATATTGTATTTCTTACTATTCATATGTAAAAGCCCTGAAAAGGGGCATTGATCAATGAATAAATAAATAAATAATTAGGTAATAACAACAGCACGCCAAACGCGCGCCCAACATATGTACACGGTTGACATATGTCACATGAGAACGGGTCGTTTTTTCGACTCGTTCTTGAGTTCAACAGCTCGGCTATGGAACGATTTGCCGGCATCTGTGTTTCCTCCCTCCTACAACATGGGTCTCTTCAAGACCAATGTGCATTCCTTCCTCTCCTCAAAAAGACCCTCCACACAGCATCCCAGATGACATAGGCCCTGAGGGGAATTATTTTCCTCAAGGCCTCCTGTGTGGAGTTAATGTAAAAAAAAAAAAAAGCTTTTGACGTCCACCGTGGTATAGGGGAGTTAACGGGTTCAAATCGCGGCAAGTAAATCGTATTTAATTAATTTGTGTTTTTTCACAATTCATTTATCAGTTTTTGTAGTCCCATATATGTGGATTGCAAATCAAATGGACTGTAATTAATAATTATGGCATTTTTAATATAAAAATATGGCTGTTCAATTTGCAACAACTATGGGGATATGTTATAAATATGTATATATATGTTATAAATATGTACATATAAGTAAATATGCATTTATTCAGTTTCTTGATACTCGAAATAGCAATAAAATTCGCAAACCTCAAACACACACTCCAAAATATATAATAAAATCTCTGAAATACTCACTATATAATTTGCTTCCAGATATGTGCAAGGGAATCCAGCAAGAGAAAAAAATTCAGAGTAATGCTTTAAGAGAAACTATGTAATTTTCTGTCTTGTTCTATTCTGTCTTGTTTCTTTTTCTCTGTTTTTCTTTTCCATGGATCTTTAATCAACCATATTTTTATAACCTTGTTCTTTTTTGTTTATTTGTTTTCTATTGTTGCTTTTTTCTACTTAACCGGTTTTTTTTTGGTCTATACTGTTTGTGCTTATATTTTTTAATATCACTATACCTATGTAAAATTGTAACTACTTCTTCCCACCTGTGAATTCCTCCCTAACTAAAATGAGTATCGAAATTAGAATCTTTGAATAATAGTGTAGTTTTTGTTTAATTTACAATCGTGACATAAAATGGCGCCTACAAGCGTATGTTAAAAGTATTTCACATTGTTAAAATCCATCTTGTAAAAATTTGCTAAAAAAATACTCAAATAAATACCAACTTCATATACTTTACGGTGAAACCCCTAAATTTTCGGTAAATAATTATTAGTAACGTACCTAAACATAGTCGTATTTCATACTAGCAGTTAAAATCCCGCTCCGCAGGTTTTTGCTGATATGCCCTGCGGGCGGCTTTTCCAGTTTGATTGTTGGTGACATTTTGTAAATCCAACAGGAACTGGTTCTAAAAATAGATGGTTCCTCGGATCCACTGGGATCGAGTGACCGCTAGTCACCGGGACAAAGTAACCGCGACAGACAATGTCGTCATACATAATATACAGACGCGATGTATTATTATTCACAATTGTCAGTTACAAAAATTATCGTATTATCGTCAATCTCTCCATATCCGGAGAGATACACTAAATTCCAAATCTAACAACACTTACGCCTGCCAGGCGATGCTAATCACGCTGGCTGTTGACATAAGTGACGTCATCTTTTGACATTGCTTTAATTCGGTTATATTACAAAAGTAGATTTGTTTACAAACTCCACGTACGGAAACGACTTTGCGTAAGGCGTGGCGTCAGAGTTGCATTCTAAGACGGATTTTTAAATTTCAACCGTACAGTCTCTAGGCTATTAATACTGTTTGATGAGGATGATTTTTTAACTCCATTTTGTAAAAAATGCTTAAAATAAATACTCAATTTAAATATCATCTTTCTATATTTTATAGTCGAAACCCTACCCATCATTGGTAGCGGCCCCAAAAACCCCATTAAAAAATCTGAAAAAAAAAAAATATGTCATTTTTTTTTTGCATTTGAAAGGGTGAAAGATATGAAAGGATGCCCCATAGAAAATTCGAAAAAAAAATCGTACGTTCGATCCCCGCAGCAATCCATTAGCTGCGAGGATCGCTGATTTAGACGATTATTTAGCAATTTTCACTCTGCATTACATGTAACTATCACTTATTCACTTAATCACAATCAAATAAGTAATTAAACATTTGATTGCACCGTTAGCGTTTGGCTTTACTCCAAACTCAGCGCACAATGATCGAACAACTAAAGAGGACATTGTTTAATAATTTTGGTCACTTAAAAACAATGTTTTGATGGGTTCGTAATTTATGTTATTTCAGTATTTCATTGAAATTAAATTGTAAAGGATTCCAGAGACAATTAATGTTAACCTCTGGTTTGCCGATTGCGCGCCCGGGACGCGCCATAAAAAAAAAAATTGAGATGCGATTTTAAACCTTATGTATAAAGAAAATGTATGAAGGTTAAGGTCAGAATCGCTTGGGGCATTCTTGTTCTTGACATAACGGATATAAGGAACACACCTAGCCTCTCAAATAATCATCTTTGCACATATCTATGACTTTCGAAATGACATTTCTGCCGCGATTTGAGCTGTCAAACTTTGAGCGTCGCATGTCATGAAAAGATCGATAAAACTATCAATTTGTCAAATAAACGCAAGTAATATTGTTTGTAAGCATAGTTTATTGTTCAGGGAACGTGTTTCGGTAAATATTATACATGATAGCATAAAATAAATCCGCAAAATATTACGTCAAAGTCAAAACATCGCGAAATTTTCGAGTTTCCTCCCGTGGCATTTAAGAGGTTGGTATACGCTCAAAAAGAAGAAGATGGAGAGATATGTAAATACGAATGTTAGAGAGAGCGCGCTAATATTAAAATCGATAATATTTAAGCGACAATTGTGAAAATGTTTAATAAAATACGATTAGTTTAAAATAGAGCAAAAATCTCATAGAGATTGTTTAAAATAGCATTTAAAGAATCACTGTTAATTTTTTTTGTTTTGTGCATGCATTGGCAGTCCGCATTTACTGTTTGCCACTACACGAGAGTTAATTAGTTAGGTAATCATTTCTTTAGTTTATCAAAATTCGAACGGAATAATTTGGTCGCGTCTTAATTGAATTTTAAAGCCTATGGATCGCATATATGACTTCTTTCAATACAAAAATCTTCGTTAGTTCAATACGTTCATTAAATAAGCCACTAATTTTGATTAACGAACGACATAATTCAAATAAATGCATAAATTAACAGCTAACCGAAACTTATCTGATGCTATGGCTAAAATTTGTCAATCGTCGGTCGGAATTTCTCTTACCAATTGTTGCCGTGATCGCAAATATTGCTAACTGACCATAGATGACGGATTTTGTCAATATCGTATTGATACAGGGTTATATCGATCGACCATGCTAGGTACCGTGGTCCTTTAGTGGACTAAGCTTAACAATTATTATTGATCTGCGCTTTATGCAGTTACGGCATCTACATAAAATAATTTGTTTTGTGGCTAACGGAAATTTGCCGGTAGCAAAACAGAAGTCCAACAGATACTCGGATTATGAATTGATTAGTTTTAGCCGGTCCGAGTGACCATTCACCAGTATTACTGGACTGGTGTGAGTTTCCGCATTGCGATCCGCTCGCAAATGTCATAATCGGATGTTATTTCGCACATTGTGTGACAGTTTTGGAATGGAACTCCTGTGCGAGCGGCTTATGTGCAATAGAGTATTTTAGATTGAATTTAGATTATCGTAATGGTGATTTATTTTTGGGGTTTTATACCGTGCTGCGTTTACTTTTTCTTTAGCCAACGTTTCGAGCAGCATTTCAGGGTCCATCATTTTCATTTTTAGTTTTTTCGAAATTGAAACATCATTTTTTGATACTTTTAACCTAAGCACTACAATTATTGTTGTTAAATTAATTTCTTAAAAAACTATGATTAATGACGGGAATGGGTTACATTCATGGTAAAAACCGATATCAAGTTTGTGATTATTGATATCTATTTATGTATATAAAAATAAAAATGTGTTTGGGGATGTATGAGATGTCTATGCGTTGCTAAACCATTTATCCGTTTGCTATGAAACTTTGGGGATTTGATATTGGCATGCCCGCGATGGTTTCTATATACAATAGTGAGCTCTGGTATCATGAAATTATGCATTGCTAACCATTCATCCGATTGCGATGAAACTTTGGGGATCTGATGTGTGCATGCCCGCGATTGTTTCTATACATATATATATATACTGGTGAGCTCTGGCATTATGAAATATTTTTAAAAAAATTGCAGTAGATGGTACACGAGCTGTTTGAAAACTGAAAGTACCGGGACTGAATGTATGGAATGCGGGAAAGGGGAGGGGAACTATGGAGGGGGGTTCGCGGGACGGGGAAAGCGAGAGAGGGGAGAGGTGAGAGGGAAGGCGGAGTGGGAACGCGTGAGAAACGGGACGAATGGGAAAGGACACGCAGTGAAATGGAACTCGCTAGTTATATTATAAATAACAATATTATTATTTGAGTTAAAACTTCTAAATACCATACGTATTCTAATCTATCGACTAACTACCATGTGTATTCCGCTTTGCCCAGAATACTAGTGGAAATAATTTTACCAAGTCAGTGGATGTCTTCAATGTATCTTTAAACAAATATCAAATATTTTTACTGAGGTAGTTCAATTATGTACAATAAGTACTGGTATCGCAAATGCGACACGTGGAGTGGACTGTATCAATATATTTAAAAAAATGTTATGCTTGTGAATACTTGACACAACTATGGGGAATGGTAAACAGATGAATGGGGAAGGAAACTGACTTACCCCTTATGGTTGATGTTCGGCTCAATATTATGGGTCTGAGGGAGCACTAAGTCACTCACTGCACAAGCTTCCATAAAACTGGTCAATGTTATATGAAACTGAGAGAATAATGATGTTCGTTGCACAGTTTCTTTTAACAGACTCCATTAACAATTGATGTTGAATGCGCCAAGAGATCAATGTAGATCATTGCAAGCACATAACACACTTAGACTTCTTCAACAGTGGATTTTGAATGTACAGAGAGGTTATTCTGAACCATTGCACCGCACATAAAAGACTCACTGACATATTGATTTTATTGTTGTACGGTAGGTAATATTGTCAGTATGGACAGGTAATTGTGGTACAAAAGGATGAGTAGAGAAATAGAACAAGGTATATAGATAGGTATACATAGTTGCGTCAACAAGTACTGAGAAGAAATTCTAATATTACCAGGTTGTTCGGAACGCGGAAATTTTTGTTTCTCTTTACTTTAAAATATTTTTTTAAATGTAAAAGCAACAACCAATGGACGTATTCAGCAGATATTTAGTAATTTTCTTTGATTAATTGTTGAAATCACAAACGTCCCCAGTCACGAGAAAAAAGATTTTCCGCGTGACGTAGGTAGGACTTGTGACGGTCAATGTTTTGCGTCAAAAATTCCTACAGTTTTTTTTTTTCTATTATTATTTACCTTTACTCTACTAAAATGTTGACTTTTCACTCGTCTAATATATTTTTAGACATTTTTTATGTTACGGTGTTAGAGAAATGTGTAGACAAGTCTACATACATACATTTTTTTATAAATAATCACTCTTATTAGCACTATTAAGTAATGCAAATCATGTGTTTTTGGTTTGAAAATCAAAAACGTTTAGATGCTTCAATTAAATGCTGCCAAAAGAACATTTATTTGCCTTTGAAAAAATCGTTTTTTTTTTTAGTGAAAACTTCTTTAGAACCGTTACGATTTGAAACTTGATAAAACGAGCGACACTAAAAAGAGACAAACACACACATCTACAGGATTTCACCTGCGAGAGAATGAGATAGACTAATCGGTGTCCTCTTTGTGCAGTGCTTCATAGATTAAATTGTTAAATAATTTTTAAACTTGATAACAATGTTATAATATATAAACCCTACAATAATCGTACTGTATTCGTCCCATTCTATCGAAAATTAGTTTTCTGAAGGATTCGCTTCTACCGCGTGTGAAATGCACACATGATTTTTTTCATTAATTTATTAATAAGCCCATAAAAAAATTAAATATTAACCCAATAAAAACTGTTATAAAATTCAAAATCTCCTACTTACAAACCCCTTTTCGGTTGTGGTTTTATTGTACAATGTTTAAAATTAAATTCTTTAGAAAATTATTGTAAAACATTTAAATTTGTACCTGAGCTTCGCAAAATAAATTAAATCACGCCTTTTAGCGATGTTTTTTCTTGAATAAATTAAACAGGCAACTGTTATCAAACGGGAATTTGCGTTTATTTGTTTGCTGCGTGGCGGGCCGGATTGGGAGAAACTGGACGAGAGAGATATTTTGACCTCTCCAGTCGGATTCTCTTGACCCATCGCCTTGCAGTGGGAGAGATTCAAACTTCCGTCACTCCTTGATACAACTTCCCCCAGATTCCTTCCTTTTTCCTTCACAGAACATTATCTCCTTCCTTTACTTAAAAACACCCTCCACACAGCATTCCCAAAGACGATAGGCCTAATATTAAAAAAAAATACATTATCTATTAGCCCTAGTCATTTTGCCCGGAATTTGCCTAAAATTTGCTAAATATGTTTTTTTAAATAAAAGATTCCCAGATTACAACAATTTTCAACACGCGTTCCATAATAATCGTATACTTACATCAATATGCCTCATTTGTGCGGATTTTTATTTGATTCTTCAACACATCAAAGGTATGTGTGATTGTGTTTGAATTACTTTTAAGTGAACTAAACAGAAACGAGTACGGTATAAATATTTAGACGTTTGCAATGCAACCATGTAAAAATATTGCGATGGGCGGTAATCGTAAACAGACCGATTGGAGCGAAAATACCAGTATTACAAGCAAGGAGATTTTTCAGTATATACGTATGAATAGTGGAGACCGTCGATATTCCTGTGCTGAATACTCTGTCACCGGAACTTTGCTTTTATATTATACTAACTTTTACCCGCGGCTTCGATCGCATGATATTAGGGGGAAATTACTGTAGCGCTTGCCCTTATCAAATATCTCATTTACAGTTCCTTAACTAAATTAAATATTTCACATATCAATACAAGTTTCAAGTTTTACATTTCAACTTAAATATTTCTTTTTACCCATTTAAATATGTATTTTTTAATTATTTTATATATAACGAAAAAAGTGAAATTACAATAACCAAAGATATAGAAATATAAGAGACTAGCCATTCCCTGCGGCTTCGCTCGCATGGTATGAGGGGAAATTACTGTAGCACTTGCATTTATCAATTATCCCCCTCTCCCCGCCACCCCTCCCGCATTCCATAGATTAATTCCCGGTACATTCAGTTTTTAAACTGCTCGCGTGCTACCTAAATGTCATAATGCTAGAGCTAAAAGAAAAAAAAGAAGTATCCAATTTGGTGCAGTCGTTCGGAATTTATGCGCTCACAAACATTCCGGAGATTTACTTTATTTTTATTTGAATATGTGGAAGTTTGTAAATATAATAAAAAATAACTATTTATTAAACCGGCTTTATAATCGTTACGAATTATATTTTTTATGTAGGAACTCTCATTTGACATTTGTTCCAAAACATAAGCTTGTCCAAAAAAAAACAAAACATATTCTAATATTTGAATTTTCTGGAGCAGCAGCCGACCAGTAGGTAGGCTGCTACTGTAGGTACCTAACCTGGTAGGAGTACCTACCAGCATAGAGCCCACAAAAAAATCAACATCATTTTCCATGGCAACGATTTGTTTTCTGACGTTTGCAATAACTCGCTTTTGTTAGCGACAGAAAACGTATAACAAATATAATATTAATATTTATAATTTCATAACGCCAGAGTTTACCATTATATACAGCCTATAGTCCTCGCATATAATTTAGCTTTCTATTGGTGAAAGAATTTTTAAAATCGTTTTATTGTTTTATGCGTGAAAGCGTAACAAACAAACACAAGCAGTTTCGCATTTATAATAATACTAGCTTTTTTACCCGCGGTTTTACTCGCATGGTATTAAAGTGAAAATACTGTAGGGCTTGCACTTATCAATTATAGATAACGAAAAAGGTGAAATCACAATAACCAAAGATAAAGAAATATAAGAGATGTGCTGTCTGCAGTTTTTACTGCGCTGGACTGTGCTTTCTGGTGTCTTCGGTATTGTTAACCAATACACACCTTCAAAAAATCGACTAAATGAATGAATTCTTTCCGTATCCAAACTATATTGTTACACACCTTCAAAAAATCGACTAAATGAACGAATTCTTTCCGTATCCAAACTATATTGTTACATACCTTCAAAAAATCGACTAAATGAACGAATTCTTTCCGTATCCAAACTATATTGTTACACACCTTCAAAAAATCGACTAAATGAACGAATTCTTTCCGTATCCAAACTATATTGTTACACACCTTCAAAAAATCGACTAAATGAACGAATTCTTTCCGTATCCAAACTATATTGTTACACACCTTCAAAAAATCGACTAAATGAACGAATTCTTTCCGTATCCAAACTACATTGTTACACACCTTCAAAAAATCAACTAAATTAATGAATTTTTTCCGTATTCAAACCATATGATTAACCACTACTACTGCACACCTTAAAAAAATCAACTGAATTCCGTATTCAAATTATGCCCATTTGACCGTACAGTCGGACGGCCATCATAGCAAATCCCTTATATTAAAATATCTTTGACAATAACTAATAATACAGTCTGAATAAATTTGTGCTTCAGTTTCTTGTCAAAAAAATAAAATGGCGCTGAATTGCCACTTGATGATAATGTTACATCTGAATTTTTGTGAAATAATCCATCCTAAATCGCAACACTGCATAACACCCCAAAAACAAATAACAAAAATCCTAAATCCTCTTCCCGTTATCAATGAAAATTTTGAAAAATTACAAATCAAATATTGTTGGATATTCAAGTCTAATCACAGGTAGGTACTTCAGTTCCTAAAAATATCTAAATCGATTTGAATTTACTTCTTTCGCTTTTCTAATTTCGATAGCGAAAATTTGAAATGCTCTAAAGGAAAAAAATCCACAAATTAGTTAAATATGTCATTTGTCTTCGAAATATTTCTAGGAAAATAATAGCGTCTTTTACGACGTGCATCTCTTTCTGAAAAATTAAATATAAATTAAATACTATTATCAAAGAATTCTACGTTAAATAAAGTATTTTTAAAGATCTATTCAATGTTATTTTATAATAAAAAAATCAAAATTATTAATGTACAAAAACAGGATTATGACTTTTTGATAAAATTAAAAACTTTCTTTTCGCTCTCCTCAACAATAAAAATTTTGTCATTTACAGCATTTCAAATTTTTTTCATCGAATTCAAGTATATTATCAATTTAACCTAACCTAACCCAACATAGAGAGCGCATGTGGGGATCAGCAAAATGTAGCAATCAAAAAAACGTAGAATGCTGTTGGGTTAGGTTAGGTTAGTTTAAGAAGGACATGAACAACCTAATCATGAACCTGCTTGTGAATTCTTTGCTGTATAACAATCATTTTCGAACTCCGAAATATATTTATGTTACTTTATGTTGTTTCGTCTAATGTTTTTATTTTAGGACTCCGAATATTCCAGCGTCTGTAAATATAGTTTCAGAACAATGAAATTTCTCCGATTGGAATAGTCGTTTAACGGTGCCGCGGTTAAAAGCGATCTAATACTGTTTCACCTACAACAAGTGGATGCCGTTGTGTATTTATAGCTAATGGTGAAACGTGTGCTTCTGGAACTATTTACGATCATATGTATTCCAGGTGCACTACTTGCAACTCGAACAAATACATTGTTTGGTTTCAAAATATTCAAACACTCTACACAAAGAGATAATCCAACCCAAATAAACACAATCTAAACATCGTAAAAGATAGCCAACTACTCCCGACTACGGCATTCCCAATTGGGGTATGTTGTGAGGTTGAAGGAAATGCGAAAGGAAGCGAAATGGTGAAGAGAATGGTCGGAAATTCTTGTTTTTCAGATCTGATAACCACAAATGGCTAAAGCAATTTCTAGCAATGCAACGGCTCAATTCTGGTTGGTGATGTTTCTCCAGAGAAATGTTGAGAGTTTCTACTACATATTTGGTTCACATTCCTATTGGAGATTGGTTGGCCATCTTCACTTTGTAGGATGCAGCTCAGAACAACTCTTCACTCGTGCAGGCTGTGCAGAAAGTCAGTCGCACAAAACCCTCTACCCAAAGTCTACATCAGCACAGGATCTCCAACGTTAATAATATGCGAATGAAATTATAACATTGTCATATCGGAATACTGTTGTATTGGAAGCCGTGACGTTAGGCAAAAAGTATTATTTGAGAAATGAATAATAAATGCGCTTCAAAAAAGTATTTCTCTAGCAGAGATCTAGAGATCAAGGTGAAATTAAAGCTTTGCGAATCGATCAAGGGAAGCTCCGCAGTTTGCTCTGCAGTAGAGCAGTCTTTCTATGACGGTTTCAGTTGCCCCTTTATTTAATCCTTTCTGGTTGGAAGTGGGTCTGCAGGATCACAAGGTGTCCGATAAAGCTGTGCATGGAAATAATTCCACAATGGTCCTTCATACCTGCGCCACCACCGCTTCCTCCTGTACCGTCAAAATAACAAGTAGAACAGCTATTAATAACGCGTGTGTAAAACTTTTAACACCGTCGGGTGAGGGGGCTCTATGAAGGTGTGGGGGCGGGGGCGGGGAGCGGGCGGGCCCGGTGGGCGGCAGTCACAGCGGTGCGCGCGAGAATACTGGCCGCCCAGGACAGTCCGCACGGGAGACACTTTAGTCGCCGAGTGAAATTCCGGACACTTCGTTACGTGCTCCAAATGTGCGCCCCAGTGATTGTAATTCTAAATCCCGTGCAGTAAAGTTTCAGTGGATTATGCAGTGAGGAGACTGAGGATCGGTCAGTTTATAGTTTTACCGAGTCAATGAGCCGCGGCGCCCGGCCGCGCGTCTCTACAGGAAGGCGGAGGCACGGGGCCCCGTGGCATGGCGGACGACAGGCGCGGGGGAAGCGCTGAGGACCGACGGCGCTCCAGCGTGGACCCCGACGGAATGGGCAAAGCGCGCCGGGCCCGCAAACCCACCAAGGAGCGTTGGCTCCTCACGCGCAAGACATGGAAGTACATGGCGGACGCTGGCCGTCGCCTCATCCCCGAGGGAGCGCTCAACCGCCCCGAGGACGTGCCCAAGATAGAGGCCTACTTCCAGGAAGTCTGCCAGAGGGAACCCAAGTTTCTGCTCTGGAGAAAGAGCTCCTACCCCGGCGCCGTGGGCTTCAGACCCCATAGGCGGAGAACGAGAACCAAGGGGGGCTCTTGCCGACAAGCCAGCTCCGCTGATGAAGCGGAAGAAGCCACTCCCCCTAGAAAACAGGTGGGAAATCTCGTCATCACTCAAACTTCAGGCGGTAGATTTGACATTAGCAAGTTAAAAAAAGACTTTCTCGAATCGCCAACTACCAAAGGCCCGCGATCTGTACTGAAAAGCTCTGCATCGGCTTCAGCTTCACTGTCTGCTTCGGCTACTGCCGAAGACCCTGATCAGAAAGAACTGATTGACATGATTCAGAAATACCTAAATGTCCAAGACAAACCGCCCCCTCCTGCAGGTCAGCCTGGGTTTAACTATCAGGATTTGATAGACAAACTACAGCAACACTTAGCGCTTGTTTTTGGGAAGCAAAATGAAAGGGAAAGAAGAACTTTGGGAACTTCCCGACCCTCCTCTTCGACTTCGCTTCACGAAGGTGATCCAGTACAAAGATCTTTATTAGATACGCTAAGTCGATACTATAGTAGATCTCCTAATAGAGATCATATTATACAAGATTTATTGACAGATAGAAAACTGCTCAAAAAACTGTATTATGATTTGCGTCAAACCAAAGGTTTCAGAGGAAGTAGAGTTCATCTAAGTTCAAAGAGTGGTGGGCACAGTTCTAGTTCGATGCCGCAGTGGCGTTCTGGCCTTCACGCGACCAGAAGAGATGAGGAATATGAAGAAGAAAATGACGATGATTACAATGAAGGACCTTGGGAAAGAAGGCCAGGGCGTGGCATAGGCAGTCCTCCTCCCTTATTAGAAGTGCAAGGTGAAACCGGTGAACGCTACGCCGAAACGGGCATACAAACTGATCACCTGGTCGAAGCTACTCTCCGCATTTTGCGGGCAGAGGCAGCAGAAAAGAAGCGACTTAGATTGTTAGAAGAAGAAGAAGCCATGAAAGAAGCAGCCAAACCTGACGACAAGAAGTCTCCAAGACGAAGAAGCAGCGTGGACCACGATGACGTCTCGCAATCAGTCAGTGACACCATAAAACGCTACTTACGCATGGCACGGAAGAAAAGTGTAGACGGCGATAAAGCCGATAGATTCAAACGGATCAATTACGACAAAAACCTGCGAAACATAAAACCAAAGGGTGAAATAAGCAAGCCAGGGGATGATGACGGACTTAGCAAGGGTTGTCAGACAGAGGACGACTGGTTAGACACGATGGTGGAAGTAGTAACTGTGGATAAAGGTCCGAGTTCCTTCTTCTCCCACCTGCTGCACGGCCGGGAGAAAGCCCCGGTGGCTGCGGGCGGTAATAGTGCACCCGTCTCAGTGAGTTGCTCTCCCACAGGTGGCGTGAGCATGCAGAAGTCGCGGTCCTCGTCCAGCGTGGTGCAGCACGTCAGCAGGAAGATCTGGAGGACTCGCAGCAAGTCCAGAGGACCCCCCCTGCAGGCCTCCACTTGGGTGCCACAGGTGAGAAACTATGCTTTAACGTTACACTTTTTTTTAATATATTGACTTCACAAATGATGCTGATCTTATAATACAAGTACAATATTAACAGATATAAAACTGCCTTATGATTTGCGTTAGGTTTTAGGATTTTAGTCAACGGTGGTAGACACAGTAGTCTAGGTATACTTTGGGGTCTGTGTTATCTTTCGGAATGCGGTGATGCTTTTTAAAGGAAGAAGAAGTAAACTTAGGGTTAAAAGAAATCCAAACATATAAGCTGGCAAATCATTCCACAGCAGAACTGTAGGACGAGTCTAAAAATAACCCGTTATCATGCTACAAATATCGACCATTGTTGGGCATCTTTTTATTTCCTTTGCCAAAGGGATCGTTGATGTTAGTTTTTCAGAATCTTTTCCATTGAAATATCGGTTTGCTTTGCCTTTTATGAATAATCCTTTCCCTCTTTTCATGTTTAAATACTTTTAAAACGTTAATTAGAGATTACAAAGATGATTCCCTTAGATAGTTCTTCCACTGACAAGATAGTTCTTGTCCACTAAGCCAAAAACTTAATCCCATTAACGGAGGTATTAAAACAAAACCTTTAGACATACAAAACTCCATACAAACAACTTTTACTTCACAGGCTTTTTCATTAGCAAAAGTTCCATTTAATTTGTAGCCGTGATTTCAACCAATTTGACAAACCATAAAAAGAGTATTTTAACGAGGTCATTCATGAAATATCAGATAAACACTCGTAAAAGAAACAGGGGTAATAAAAAAATCGTCTCCTATTAAATTAGTCGAACCAATGTTGTTTTCATTTTTATTCTGGCATCTTTCATTTTTCCAGAACATGCGATTTTATGTCAACTTTATTATCAAAGTATTATCGATTTTGAGATATGTCCAATTTTTTTTTTAAACACTTTAGTAATACATAAAAATTTTATACGTAAGTCACAAATCTTATTTTTAAAACTCGCGTTTTTTTACTAACGTTGTTTTCGTAATTCTTTGAATATTTTTTTTTTTACACTTGACTATTATATTTACCTGAATAACCAGCGTAGCAATTTTCAACGGTGACCGAACAACTCGGAATGAAACCAACTCAGAACCATCTCAGATAAGCCAAATAGAGTGATAAAAAAATTGGTTAAATAGGTTATGTTAGGTTAGGGTTATCGGGTAATTTAAAAATATTTTTTTCATAGCTTTTAATGACTTTTCAAGGAGGGTTGAGTTATTCTCAGTTGGCATGGAACCATTTTCAACACACGAAGTTTAGCACTAAAAATGATTGCTTATAAGCAATCATTTTTATGATTAATCTAGATATCATTTTTATGATTAATCTAGATCCTATAGGATTTGAGCATATATAGATATTCCGGTAAGATAAACGCACTTATAACACTTTTGTACTTGTACATTTCATCAAAGTCAGTTGAACACTTCCAATCAAATGCTTTCATCAACTCAGCACCTTACATCAAACCAGGACACTAGTTTAGAACATCTAGTTAAATAATAACCTAACTTTGGCACATTTCTACCAATTAAACACTCCTTTAAGATTTCCAATCATTTAACAAAAGAAGTGCCTTGAGGATGTGATTCGTGGACCAATTATAGGCCTAATTTAGGCCTATATTTCCATACAATTGTTTACCATGATTACGAAGTTTAAAAGGGGTGTAATTTCAGACACATGTAAGAGAGACGCCGCTTGTTAAATGGTCGAGAATCATAAAATACTAAGTGGCCCATTTGTTTCCATTCAAATTTGTACGGAAGGTACTCCTAGTGTTATATTCGTTATTATATGTTTCCAGTAATCTATTTTGCGATGTTTTGCACTTTCGTATGCAAAACACAACTTTTATACTTTCTGACATATTTACACAACTTTACAAATTTTCACCGACATAACATAGTAAACATAAACTGAACATTGCTAGTCAATCCAAGGGAGCCTGCTACACCTTTATTATGACCTGCTACGACTATCCCATCAAAATCGTCGTTTTAACAATTCCCCGATTTTTCCAAAAAAGAATTTTCCTCACTTATTCGAATGAGAATCGGATCACCTTTTTAAATTACACTTTCTTGACTCCCCAGATTGTACATTCTGTGATCTAGAAGTGGTAACTTTAGATCACATTGGTTGTCCCTCTAAATTAATATCCTCTCTTCTATCAAGCGTTATCTAAAATTGCCTCCCCTCCATTCATCATCTCAACTCTTCTAGGTCTGAACTCGACTCCAATCCCCTGAAACAATTCTGAAATACTCCAATCCCCTGGAACAATGATGAAATTTGCGCATTTAAATAAAATTAATACATATTTTCACCTTTCCTTTGTCTGTAATTTAAAAAAAGGTCTAGAACACCCTTGTGTTGAAGGGTGGATGCCAGAAATAATTGACAAAATGACATGAGACAGTAAATCAGTGACAGGTCAATAATTCACAAATCTTCACCAGTCTTTTCTTGGTTCTTTTTGTTTACCCTTACCCCCTATCGTACAGATTTGTACGATTTTGAAATAAAACGAACAACGTCAGCTAACTTCACGCTGCATTAAAAATATACATTATGGCTAAAAAAACTACGCCATTGACTGTGTACCTATCAATTATAAGATATTATGTTGATCGCAACAAGATGTGGCGATTTTACAACGGTTACCATTTTAATTGTTATAAGATCGAATACAGCTTTAACACTTTCTGAAATATTTATACAACAAACCAAATTTTCACCAACTTAAAACAACAAATTAGTGACAGGCGTATATATACAATTACACAAGTCTTTTCTTGGTTCTTTTTACTAACCCTAACCTAACCTATTGTACAATAATGTACGATTTTTAAAAAGATACAAACAACGTCGTCTAACTTCACACTTCACGCTGCATTAAAAAATATGTATTATGGCCGACTAAAAAACTGTGCCGTTTACTGTGTACTTATAAATAATAGTCAGATATTATGTTGATCACAACAAGAAGTGGTGATTTTGTAACAGTTACCATTTGAACTGTTATAACATCAAATACAATTTTAATACTTTCTGACATATACAACTTTCCAAATTTTCACCAACTTAAAACACTAAATTAGTGACAAGCCAATAATTACACAATTCTAAATCTTTTCTTGATTCTTTTTACTTACTCTTACCCCTTGATTTGAAATAATACGAACAACATCTGCTAACTTCACTGCATTATAAATATATTAAAATGGTTTAAAAAACTACGACATTTACTGTGCACCTACTTATCAATTATAATATATTACGTTGATCACAACAAGAAGTGGTGATTTTATAACGGTTACCATTTGAACTGTTATAACAGAACAGTTGTCACAAAGCCAACTCCGGCAGCGAATGCAATTAATCTTCCCCATCCCTAGCAATTACCGCCACAAAGTCGTAATGGATTCGGGTATTTTGCACCTCCGTCAATTTTTAAGAGTTATTGTGACGTGTCTCGGAGACCACGCTTCGGTGGAAAAGCTGTCTCGTGAAAGACGGATTAAAAGTATTTAAATGTTCACACTATTGTTTTTATAGTTCTCAGCTGTTCTATTACAGGCATAAGAAATATTAATTTATATTTTTATTCTATGTAATGACAAAATGAAAAAAGTCTTACATTATGTGGCTTCTTTCTGAGGCAACAAAAACAGTCTAATGATGAGGTCTCGCGTCGTAAAATATGTGCAGATTTTGTGCATCAAGAATTTCGATAACTCTCAATAATGAACAACAACATAATATTTCGTTTCGTTTGTATTATATTTCTTCAATAGGTAGGTACCGCGTGTTAATTTAAATTATTTTGGGTGCTTGGGATGGGTTGTTTCAAAAAATTTGATGGATTCATCAAATATTTGAAGTTGATTTTCACGTTCTGTGTAAGTTCTATTCAAGTTCTGTTATTTATTTATTTATTTATAAATAAACGCCCTTTTTAGGGGCTTTTACATATATAGCATAGAAAAAACATTTTATTGTACATAACTGAACTGCCTCAATAACAATATTTTATATTTATTCAAAGATAAATTGAAGATGTCCACTGACTTGGTATAATTGTTTCCCTCAATTAGTATTCTGGGCAAAGAGGAATACATATGGTAGTTAGTCCCAGAATTTCTGCACTGAAATAAATCCTGACTTCTAGTATTACGAAGTGGAATTCGGAAGCTTATCAATTCAAGTAATACCGGACTATCAACTAAATCATTTAGAATTTTATATAAAAATACCAAGTCAGTGAAAATTCTTCTGTCTGACAATTTAAGCATATTCATATCGTTTAAAATTGTGTTGTAGTTTAACATAATTGCTGGAATACCCATTTTAAAATTTAGAAAACGTAAGATTTTGTTTTGTATTCTTTCAACATCTTGGATAACATCATTATAGGACAGTTGCTTCACAAAACTGAAATAATCACAGAACTTGAATAGAACTTACACAGAACGTGAAAATCAACTTCAAATATTTGATGAATCCATCAAATTTTTTGAAACAACCCGTCCTTAGTTTTGTAAATGTAGTTTTTGTTGTAAATAGTTATATACGAAATCATTGCTGAAATTTGTTGTACTGTAACTGTTGAAATGTGTTACTTAGAGCCATATAGCACAATCCTCAATAATTTGGTTGTTTCATTAAATTAATTTGAAGGCCGGCGTAGTCCAACGGTAAGGCTTGCTCGCATTCCGAAGGTCGTGGGATCGAATCCCGGCGTGGCAAATAAATGTTATTTGTTTAATTTTTGATATTTCACAATTTATTCATTTAAAATAATTTATAGTATATTTGCGGCAAGTTCGAGAGTGGAAGATACTCTCAGTATCGACCATCATTCAGAATTGAAACTTTGCTTGAAATGGCTTTGGCCGTGTTTAGTGACCAGATCTGAATAGCCAGGTACTACCCATCTTCCTCTTCCCCATCTCCTTCCCCTCCCCACTACCTTCAGCCTCACAACACACCCCAATTAGGGATTCCATAGTCTCACTGGCTCCATACAGGAGCAGTTGGGACTCTTGTGCGGTATTCATGTAAAAAAATATAAAAAAATTGTCAAATTAATAAAGTATTAATATTCTCCAGATGATCATGGACGCAACCTCCGCCATAGGACACCCCAAATAGTTCGCTACGTTTAGCAGGGGTTCCCAATTTCATGGGATGAGGTTTGTCCCGGTCTTGGTGGCGTCTTCCCATCAGCTGTGCGATGGTCAGATTGGGGGAGCCCGATTGAGCTCTCTGCCTCAGCTGCCTGGCGGCCAGATCAATAGATGCCGGTTTGGGGAGACCCTTTCCTTTATCTCCTTTCCTGAAAACGAACCTTCACACCTGAGGGAAATTCTTTTCCTCAGGGCCTCCTGTGTGGGGTTTGCAAAACACTGACAGTTTGACAGATGCCAAATAATGCCCGCCATTTTAACTGTGTGAAATTTTTAATATCGATTTTATAGTACAAAAAAACAACCCATATGGAAACTGGACGAAAAATAGCGTCATATGAAACGTCTAATATACCCGTACATATTGTAGCATCTCCGTACAAACATTATAGCGTCATATGAAACGTCTAATGTACCCGTACATATTGTAGCATCTCCGTACAAACATTATAGCGTCATATGAAACGTCTAATGTACCCGTACATATTGTAGCATCTCCGTACAAACATTATAGCGTCATATGAAACGTCTAATGTACCCGTACATATTGTAGCATCTCCGTACAAACATTATAGCGTCATATGAAACGTCTAATGTACCCGTACATATTGTAGCATCTCCGTACAAACATTATAGCGTCATATGAAACGTCTAATGTACCCGTACATATTGTAGCATCTCCGTACAAACATTATTTTGAGTATTTGTAAGCCATGCACCCAAGTTTGTTTTGTTTAATGTGTTTCTAGCTTCCCTCGAGAAAATAGTAAAATATATTTATATATAATATTGAATAAGCACATTTGTTTCAATGTTTTTAACAGTCCAATACGTCACCGGCCGATATTGTAGGCGGTGAGTAATTTTTAAATCTAATTTAAACCCGCAAATGTTTGCAAGTCCTTCGGGTGTGAGAATAGATCTTAAAAAAACAATTAATTAGATAGGTTCACTGAGACCTTGTACTTGTGGAAGACGCAGAATAACGTTATACAATGCGATTTTTACGAAATACTACTGTACTTTTTTTGTACTCTTAATGGAAGTGGGAACCTAAGTTTTTTTTTGTTTTCTCTTTGTAAACGAATAATTTTCTCTCTTTTATCAAGCCTTATCTAAAATTCTCTCCCCTCAATTCAATATCTCGTCTATTCCAAGTCTTCAATCTTTCATTTTATGATTATGCAATTTGCCCATTTAAATAAAATGAATATTCGCATTCCGTCTCTCCATAACTTCGAATAATGACCTAAAACCAATGGCGTAATATACGTTACATCTGGACTCGCCATTATCTCACAAATTCAAGATAAAATGTGGCAAGTAAGAAACACTCCTATTTTTTTCAGTAAATTCTTAATTCTTGTACGATATAGATAGACATTCAAATAATGTGTGTGTATGAACGATATAGATATAGGATCGGCAGTGTTATCGTATTTGCGCCGAATACTACATTCTACATCACTGATGTAAATTACAATCTTTAGAGCATAGGCGTTAGGTGGGAATGCTGTCCTTGTTCTACCGGTATTACAATGGAGGATGCTCCGAGAACCTAGCGTCATTATTTCTATTATCACCGTATTCCCTCAGCAACGGTCGGGAAACACGCCAAATACGCGCTCAACATTTGCACACGGTTGACATTAGTCACATGAGATCGGGTCGTTTCTACGACTCGTTTTTGAGTTCAACAGCTCGGCTGTGGAACGATTTGCCGGCCTCTGTGTTCCCTCCCTCCTACAACATGGGTCTCTTCAAGACCAGACCAAAAAGACCCTCCACATAGCATCTTTAAATATGACATAGGCCCTAAGAGAAATTATTTTCCTCAATGAAAACATTTTTTCATCACACACGAGGGCATTACAATCATTGATAAATTGAAATAATTGCACTTCAAAAATATTGAATATTTATCCTAGACTTGTAAGTAAGTCAAATTTATTTATTGAAGACACTTTCTAGATTATAATTAAATTCGCGTAGAATCTTTTCTTTTTTTTTTTTGGAAAATCAACAGATATTTTACACTTATAATAATAACCTTAATAATATACATAATATCCAATGATAGATTTTCACATAATTAAAATTATAATTAAAAAGTAAAACAAAAAAGCAAGGGTCCTGTACCCGTAAGAACTTAAAAAAATATTATTCAAAAAAAAAATATAAAAACACAATATTAACTATAATAACCTGCTTACTAAATTTCAACATGAAGTATTCACACTCCACAACAGCAATAATAATAATATGTACATTGTACACACCTACAACTCAATAGTTAAGTCGAATTACAAGTATGCAACTGGAAAGGATTCACAGCAATAACATGGTAACTTGCAACACGGTCAAAAAATTATTTTATGTTGGCTATGACATACTTTTTTAAGGTACTTAAATTACATGAGAATATGTCTATATTATTAAAATTCTTACATTGCATGTTCTGAATATAAAAGTAACTGCATATAAAGACAGCAGCTAAAAATACGCGTAAACGAAATGAAGTTAATATTGATAGTTCTCAGTCGAAATATGACCAAAGGGAAAGGGTCAGATTAGTTCAGTGGTCAGAGCGAAGCCCCGGCAAAGCTGAGGTCCTGGATTCATTTCCTAGATGCGACCGATTTTTTTTCTGTTTTTTTCGTTTTACTTTTATCGTTTTACCATTTCGACAAAATAACACGTTCTTTGCGGTGTTTACATCGTTGGGTAGGGCTTGTGAAACTTAAGGTAACTTATTTCTGTACGGTCACTTCTTTTAGCTTTTTCACAAATAGAACGTTAACCGGTTTATAATGGCGTGTGATGCAATGATGCTTCTAAATTCAAAACACGCGCAAACTTGGTGTTGCAAGGATCCAAAAATATTAATATTCGTATATTATATGTTATAATCATTTGTTATTTCACTTCGATCTTGTGATATTTTTGTAGGAATCAAACACAGGACAATACAAATTAAAAGCCATTGCAACCTGCCATAAAAAAATTATGTATTTTTTTGTATGATATCGTAATTTAACATATTTTTTAAATCACTCTCATATTTTTTATTGTGTTTGTTTATAATTATTTGAATTACAAAAAATATTAATATTTAACCAAAAATACATAGACTGGTCAGTTAGCCAAGTAGGCATCGCACCCGGGCGTTGTGAGTTCGATTCCAAGATCCTCCATCGATTGTCCTCCATCACGACCAAGCAACATTTACCGCTTACTGTGGCGGTAGTAGGAGATTTCCAATATTGCAGGCTATTAGTAACCCGGGAATGTCTGTCTTTCTTAAAAACAAAAATAGTATAAATTTTCAACACCTCAAAGGAAAAGAGAAAGAAAAATAAAAAGAAGTGAGAGAAATGGAAAAGAAATAGATTTTTAAAAATTAGGAAAAAAATTAAGCGTGAAGTTTGTTATTACACTGTGTAAATTTTGTAGCGGCCGAGAATTCAAATTTCGTCGAAAGGTAATCTTGCAGTTGTACAGGGCGGTTCCGATGTGAAAGATTGATTATTCTCATTATTGTTTGACTAAATAACGATTATATTTCATTCAAAATTTGCATCTACATTAAAATTAGCAATAAAAATGTGATGATATTGTAAAAATTCTGTACCATTTGTAATTGTTTTTTTATCATAAGTATTTATAATTTTTCAATAATGACTTATCAAAATGACTGCGAAAAAAAATCTGAAGTACGTTTGTTTGTAAGACCCGTAAATAAATAGACAAACTGAAGCTCGTTGCAAAACACATGCAAGGATTTTATTTTTAATAATCTTATTTGAACTAAAATTTATTCTAAAAAGTAGTTTTCCAAGATAGTTTATTGATTTATTTTATTGTATATATGATATGATATGAAATGTGTGTTGTGTAATACAACGTTTTATTTAAAAATGTAACAAATCTGCCAACGGCCAATGGTATAACATTATTATAATAAAATTTTTTTTTTTTTTTTTCAAATTTTAAAACATTACTTTACTAGATAAAATAACAATTTTTCGAAATCAATTTATATTTTTTTTGTAGAAAAGAGTCAGTTTGTCTAGAATTTGATTTTAAAATGACATATTTCCGATTGTTTCTGATTATCCCTCTTAAATAACTATTTAAGTACACAAACAAAAAATAGATACTACATTTCTGTACATTCGTAAGAATATTAAAATAACACATTGAAAAACAACATAAAATCGTAGGAAATTTTTAGGTTGGGTTTACTTTTTAAATGTATCATCTCAACAGAAATACACACTATTTCCCAGTTGAATCACAGAGGCGTTAAAATAACATAAATAACTACAGGTTTCAGTCAAAAACATTTGTTCCATCGCATATCAGAGCTGTGCCGGGGTAGGCAGATGAATGTTGCTATAGAAACAATGCATCTTAATTATCCGGGAATTTGCGTAACATTGCGTAACTTAATTTACAATAGGAATTTATTTTAAACCGTTTTATTTAATCACGATACAATACATCTTTGCCTTTAAGGGCCCTTAATTCATCGGGAGAATACCAAAACTAACATATGATAAATTTTAAGTTAACGACGGCCTCTGTGGTCGAGAAGTAAGGCTCTTAAGGCCGCACTCTTGAAACGCACGGCGCTGAAAAAGAAGAAGATGGAGAGATATGTAATTACGAGTGTTGGACAGAGCGCGCTTATATGTTAAGTCGTAGAATAGCAGCGAAAATTGCGAAAAAGCTTAATAAAACATGACTCGTTTAAAATAGAGCAAAAATCTTGTGGGACGTATCTTAAGTATCATTTAAAGAAACATTGTGAATTTTTTCACAAATATAACTTGTAAAATAAAAGAAATAGACTTGTTTAAAATAATTTTCGGAGCATACTTTGCGATTTTTTTCTATCGAGGGAATTTCATATAATTTGCGTTTCGGCGTGGAACGTTTCTAGATATTATCTTCAAAAATAACATATATTTTTTTAAGAGCTTAAAAACTTCAAATCTTTAAGGGAGATATGTAAGAAATCGGTCGAAATACGAATAGTAGACCCATAACTCGCAATTCGAATCAATGCTTGCATAAATAAATTTTATTTGATTATTTTGTGTTATTTCACAATTTATTAATTAAAAATGATATGTAGTACAATTGTGGCACTTTCCAGAAAGTGGAAGACACCCTCAATGTCACCCTGGTGTAAGACCACCATTCAGAATTGAAAAGATGCTTGAATTGGATTAGCAGTGTTTGGTGACTAGATCTGAATAGCCAGGTACCTCCCGACCTTCCTCTTTCCCATCTCCTTCCCCTTCTCACAACATTCAGCCTCGCTGACGGGAACAGCTGGGACTATTGTGAGGTATTCACATTCACAAAAAAAAAACAAGAAAATCGTCGAGATCAATTTAGGGTCATTGTGCCGTAATGCGCTTCTCCCTTTTTTATCCAATGTTTCAGACAGCTTTACAGTGTAAATCACAGGGCAGTTGTGAAAATGATGGTGAAGTACGTATTTGCGCATATCTTAATGCGGTTTTCTGCGTTTTTTTGGTGTAGCCATCGGTTTTCTGGAACTATTGAACTTAGCTTCACTTCATAATATTTATGGAACTTTTGCGAGTTTCAAGTGCGTCCTAGATTATGCGTGCTCGATATGTTTTGGGCCTTCCCAGCATATTACGCACAATCAAAATAGCGGCCGGTTTCAATTAAATGCCAGTTCTGCATTGGTCATCCCAAGTGGTTCGCTACGTTTGGTGATTTAGCAGGGGTGCCCGGGTTCATGGGGTGAGGTTTGTGTAGATCTTGGAGGCGGATGACCAGGACACGCTGAACCCCAGATTCCTACCCACCCCTTAAACCCTTTTCCTTTCCAGAATTCTCCTCCACTTCCTTCCCTGTAAAAAACCCTCCACACAGCATTCTCAAAGATGACATAGGCCCTGAGGGAGATTATTTTCTTCAGGGCCTCCTGTGTGGAGCTCATGTAAAAAAAAAAAAATTGTCGATTTGTCCTGGTGGCCGAATTCGCACCCTCAAAAAAATACTAAGTACATTGTACAATTTGTTTACATGAACTGTTATAATTACGTGTCATACTTGCAAATTGGTTGTACACAAAATAGAGACTGATTGTGTTTACCTTTAAAATTGTGCATTTCATTTCATTATCTCGTTACATTAATATTTTTGAGTAGGCTGTTTTTTTGCTGTATTTTATTAAGTACATGAATTTGGCTGCTTCTAACGAGGTCTGCAAATACTTTTTCTAAGAAATCAAAGTACATAGGTACGCTGGAACGATAGACACATCCGAAACGTAATGAAATATCATATAATTTTTTTTTTCTATTATTTAGTAAGAATTCTACTGAATAAGCTTCTGATACTAATAAAATCAAATATGTATCAGACATCTGCTAAAAAACATTTATGACATGATGTTTATCATCCAAATTACATCAAATTTGTTTACGTTCAAGTCAATCGTTTATTTTTTTCTGTAAGAGAGTAATTTTATTAATTCCAAGAAAAAATATAACGTTCGTATTATTATCAACGGATCTGAATTTTAATACTTACAGATTCGACTTACTTTGGTAGTATGTTACATCTGTTACATAATATGCTTTCATTGGTTCACTATAAACCATATAATTATTTTATCATCTTTAGAAAATTAACAGTCGAATTGTATATTTTTTTATGTTCTTTCATTATACCGAAAATAAATCCAATTATAGAAGTCATCCTTGTGTTAATAAATTAACGGAACAAATTTTAACACAACAAATATTATAATATTATATTATGATAAGAGGACACGATGTACATAAAACAAATTGCATATATAACAGAAACAAAAAAAAAACAAAAAAGATAGAAAAATAAAGGCCTTCGCTCACGGAGAAATTGAAATGAAACTAGTGGTCAATGCGCCAGCACTTTTGCTTGCGTGGCAGTTGCTTTTCAGTTGCCTTGTTAACAAGTTGCCATGGTAGCGCTCACGAATTTTGAATTGCGTTGAGAACCGGTTTCATTTCAGTTTCTCCGTGAGCGAAGGCCTTTTTTTTTTTTACATGAGCTCCACACAGGAGGCCCTGAGGAAAATTATTTCCCTCAGGGCCTATGTCATCCTTGGGGATGCTGTGTGGAGAGTTTTTTTTAAGGAAAAGAGGGAAAAGAGAATTATGGGAAGGAAAAGGGTTTAAGGGGTGGGTAGGAAACTGGGGTTCAGTGAGTCCTGGTCATCCGCCTCCAAGATCTAGACAAACCTCACCCCATGAACCCGGGCGCCCCTGCTAAATCACCAAACGTAGCGAACCACTTGGGGTGACCTATGGCAGAGGTGTTGGTTATCCAATAAAGGTTCCCGGGGCGGCGGTACCCATTCCCGCCTCCCAAATTATTATCTTTACTCATAACATGTCAAATTATCTTTACTCATAACATGTCAAAAAAAACATTTTTCGTGGATTGTTTATATTTATTCAGCTAGAAATCAAAGATATTAAAATACAAGTGATATACTTTGATTTCCACCCGACTGTCGGCGGAATACTACCTAATGGGAATAGTTTGAATACGGAAAAAAATCGTTCATTTAGTGATTTAGTTGATTTTTTTAAAGTATTGGTTAACAATATTGGCGACACCAAAAAAACAGTCCCACCCAGTAAATACTGCGTAAAGCACTCTTATAAATATTTCAAAATTTTTGGTCAAAATTTTTATTTTTTTATTTTATTTTACACGTACATACTTTTCAAAAACATCCCAAATTTTTATACTCGGCAAATAATGAAAATCTTCTTAGAACGCGTCTAATACCTAACTGACCATTTCTTGCTAGGTATTAAAATTATTAACATTGGCGTCCTTGACCTATTGAATATTAAAAATTATCTGCTCTTCATTTTGTGACGTAACTACTTATTAAGTGGCAATCACATTTATATTGGAACATTTGTGTGAACAAAGAGTTGTTTAATAGCTGCCAAAAAAATAAACCCACTTTCAATAAGATATTTATAATTTGACTATTTCCTTCGTAATTTTGAGCTGACTCAGTGTTTACATTTAAATTAATATTTTCCTTTGATGATTTTCTTAATACTTTTAGGTTAATCTAGCAGAGTGTTCATAACCGTAAAGCATGCAGACAAGAAGCGCCCTTGTGGTGATTATCTCGTGAAAACGGCGCTATAAAAGTCGCCCAAATATTATTATTATTGGTATTAAGAATAAAGTTGTTTTTGGAGAAAAGACAGCTGGATTAGGTGATAATTTATATGAAAATAGCAGAATCGAGCAATTATCAGTGAAATCAGATGTTCCTTAAGGTATATTAATAGAAATTTTCGCTTAATTACAAGAGTTAATGTGCAAAATTTATCAAGAAGTGTAAAAAATGCTTTAAAGGATGTGCCATTTTAGTGTTAGAAAAGGGTCTCAAGTGACCTTGAATGCCAAGTGTGAAAAAAATTATCAAGAAGTATCAAAATTCTACTCGGAATGGGAAAAGGGTATCAAGTGACCTTGATGGTAAAGTGTGCGAAATTCATCAAAAGGTATCAAAATTTTATTTTAATGGTAACGAAAGGGGTCTCA
The DNA here is from genome assembly GCA_936435175.1 of Glyphotaelius pellucidus. Taxonomy (NCBI): domain Eukaryota; kingdom Metazoa; phylum Arthropoda; class Insecta; order Trichoptera; family Limnephilidae; genus Glyphotaelius; species Glyphotaelius pellucidus. Next base: position 16,976,074 of record OW386557.1, on the reverse strand, counting down.
AGTGACCTTGAAGTCGAGTATGCAAAATTTATCAAGAGGTATCAAAATTCTACTTTAAGGGGTAGGAAAAGGGTATCAAGTGACCTTGAAGGTCGAGTGTGCAAAATTTATCAAGTGATATCAAAATTCTATTTTAAGGGTGGGAAAAGGATTTCAAGTGATCTTGAAGATCAAGTATGTAAAATTTATCAAGAGGTATCAAAATTATATTTTAAGGGTGGGAAAAGGGTCTCAAGTGACCTTGAAGTTCAAGTGTGCAAAATTTATCAAGAGGTATCAAAATTCTACTTTAGGGAAAAGGAAAAGAGTCTTATGTGACCTTGAAGTTCAAATGTGCAAAATTTATCAAGAGATATCATAATTCTATTTTAAGGGTGGGAAAGGGGTCTCAAGAGAACTTTAAGTCGAGTTTGCAAAATATATCAAGAGGTATCAAAATTCTACTTTAGGGGGAAGGAAAAGACACAAGTTACCTTAATGGTCAAGTGTGGAAAATTTATCTAGAGGTATCAAAATTCTATTTTAAGGGTGGGAAAAGGGTCTCAAGTGACCTTGAAGGTCAAGTGTGCAAAATTATTAAAAAAACACAGCTAGTTTTTGTAAATAATTTTTATATTAATTTAATATAGATTAATTGATCTATATAAAAGAATTTACCTGCACCCAAACTGTTAAACTACCTGCATAAACATTTTTTTCCAGATAAATATCAATTTATAGAGTACAGATCTGATGTTGACGGCGAAAATTATCCGTGAAAATAATGTTGTAATTAATTATTTGTTATGATACCAATAACATTACAGGTTTCATTATCTAATTCATTGATACCGTGAGTACTTAGTGCCAAAAACTTTTCTAAACTCACTGTAGGTTTCTAAGAAAGCGTCGAATTTTACGTCCACTGTGTTTAGGTGGGAGGTTGCTCTTCCCACCGGCTAATTGGGGTGTAGATTCGTGCACCTTGTCAGATAATACAAAATGTTATGGCAACCTTTTCAAGTGTGAGATTCTGGCACAAACAGATTTATAATATTTTCAAATAATAATACATAGAATGTTGTTCGAGGTATAACCGTTATTTTATTGGTCAGCCTATTCCAGGAGGTTCCTCGAACGTCCGTGCGTTGAAGTCCTTTTTTTCCTTTTATATTCCTGATGAGTGATGATGACTAATGAGTAATGACTATTGATATTACATCTTTACATGTATAAAATGAAGTCGCTCCCGCTGTCTGTACGCTTAGATCTTTTAAAGTAAGCAACGGATTTTTAAGCGGTTTTCACCAATAGGTAGAGTGATTCAAGAGGAGGGTTTATAAGTATAATAAATGCATATTATAGTAGAGAAAGGCCGATAAATTCAAAGATTCGAGGCTGGCAAGCGGGCGATGTGTTTTGATACGTATGCAAATTAACAGATGGCGTTGGTTATAAAGGTTGGGTAATGGCAATGTGTTTCGTTAGCCACAGCAACGTGTGGCCGAGTCTGCTAGTTATAATATAATAAAACAAATATGAAACTTATTTACACTTTAATTATTTGACCGTAACCGGTTTCAGTTTGCTAAAGCCATCTTTAGACTGGTACAAATTATTCCTAACCTATTTTGGTTTGAATTCATATCATATATGGGTTTTCTTACGTTTGTTACTGAGTCGTCTTTGATTGTCGAATTTCTAATTATGTTGGTTATTCTCAGAAGGCTTAATTACATGTTTGTAGCTTACTTCGATATTGTTCGGGGAATACTTTACAAGTACCTACCTTATATGATTTATTACTGACCTAATTTTGAATAATGGAATTTCACCGTGAATTATCAGTTTCTACAAACATAGTCAGATATTACATACTTGTACTTACCTACCTTTATTTTAACAGCTCTTTTTAATAATATTTGAAGGAATAATTTGTGGAACGCTGTTATTTACTTGCTTGCATTTGCACTGCATTCAAACGGTGACCCTTCAGTTGATCCCTTACAGTTTGCCCCCCCGAAATAATGATGATTATAAAATTATATAATCATCATTATTTTGCGCAATATTTACCAATTTCAAACATAAAATTGACTTCAAAATTACCCTTAATAATAATTTGGTATGGATATCAAACGGATTTATTTGCAGTGTCGATTTTTGTACTTATACGCTGGTATATGCATTATTCAGTATACTTTTACACTTATACGCTGGTATATGCATTATTCAGTATACTTTTACACTTATACGCTGGTATATGCATTATTCATTATACTTTTACACTTATACGCTGGTATATGCATTATTCAGTATACTTTTACACTTATACGCTGGTATATGCATTATTCATTATACTTTTACACTTATACGCTGGTATATGCATTATTCAGTATACTTTTACACTTATACGCTGGTATATGCATTATTCATTATACTTTTACACTTATACGCTGGTATATGCATTATTCAGTATACTTTTACACTTATACGCTGGTATATGCATTATTCATTATACTTTTACACTTATACGCTGGTATATGCATTTTTCAGTATACTTTTACAATAAATATGGTAAAGTTTTTTTATTATTATTTTCATTTACTCACAAATAATTGCCCAAATTGACTCTAAAATCATGAAACATTAAAAAATTTAATGGCCTATATCTTATAATTTAAAGCAAAAATAAATAAAGTCGCTCACATCTTTACTAGATATTTAATATGCTTTTTGAAACAAAAATAACTTTTCATTTTGGTTAGATCAAAATATTGATCTCAAATCCAGAATTAAGATTTCTATGAAATGGGCCAAAATGGGCCACGCATACGTTCCTCTTCAGACCATCTACCCAAATTCTGTATACTGCGTACGGGACTATGCAATAAGGAACTCCAGTGAAAAATATTATGGCTTTAGAAAAATATGTTCATATAGACCAACAAACGCTGATTCTGAATATATAAGTTTTATTAAATAATATTTAATGTAGATTTTTAAAAAAAAAATTAAAAAGTCCATTTTAAAACGCGTCATTAAAACACCCTGTTAAGTTGGTATTATTGAAATTGTGAGGCGTGACGTCACCGCGCCATAATTCTCCAGTCACTTGGTCACATCGTATAGAAATTTTGAAAGGCTAGTCAACATTCCGTGTTATTGTTTTATAGAGATTTAGACATATAATGGTTGTTGTTTTTATTGAAACATTATTTAGGCCTAAATAATTCAGTATCAAAAAAAGAGGATCTCTATTAGTTTATCTATATTATTTAAAATATTCAAAAACTTTAACTCTCCAAAAACATCCTTTAAAATGCCTGTCGCAACGCTCTAATTCTGATTTTCAAAATGGCCGACGACGAACAGCTGATTCCAGTTGCATACAAAATAGCAACATCTGTTGAAAATAACTAAAATTTTTGGCCATGATGACGTCACACTAGATTCGGTGGTTTTCGGGGGATCTTGAAAAATTAAAACTTTGACATTTATTTTAACTATTAAAACTAACTATAAAAATAAAAATAAATATGCAGTTATTTAAGTTAGAAGATCATTATTAATTTAAAAAAATAAATAAATTGGACTGGAGTTCCTTATTGTGATTCTGTGCCGAACCATAGTTCTCAACCATAAAAAATTATGGTTGATAACTATTTAATACCAAGCCTTAAAAACAAATACAAATTTCTTATAATTTTCCGGTCATCTTCCAATGGAAACCATAAAGAAGCGCTAACCGACTTAACTTGATACTAAAACGTAAATAAAACAAATGGTAACGTAGTTAAAAGTCAATAAAGCAAACACTGAAAAACTTTATGGCTTATTTTATGCTAATTTCGTATCGAATTGAATAGGGGCGTCTTACCAAATATCAAAATCGGTTGAGTGGTTAAATATTTTGCCTAGGTCTTCCATCTTTGCACAAGTAACATTTTCCACTTATTATGGAAGGAGAAATCAATTATTGTCATTTACAACATTTCAAAAAACTTTTGTGGCACACCGGGCTTCGAACCAGTGATTTCTTTAAACGGAACCAACAAGCTGACCGATTGCCACGGAGGTCCGTCAAATTCTGTGATTGAGTGGTTGGTTAAGGCGCCATATACCCGCTCAAAAAGAAGAAGATGGAGAGATATGTAATTACGAATGTTGGAGAGAGCGCTCTAATATTAATTTAAAATGATAAAATTGAAGCAAAAATTGTGAAAATGTTTAATAAAACACGACTCGTTTAAAATAGAGCAAAAATCTCTCAGGGAACATCTAAAATAGCATTTAAAAAACACTGCGAATTATTTCGCATGTTTTTAACTTCTAAAACAAGTGAAATGAATGTGTTTATAATAATTTTTGGAGCATACTTTGCGATTTTTTCTATTGAAGGAATTTCATATAATTTGCGTTTCGGCGTGGGGAACATCTAGATATTATCTTCAAATATAACATAAATTTTTTGAAGAGCTTGAAACTTAATGTTTAATGGAGATATGTAAGAAATCGGTAGAAATTCGGGATGCTGCGGCTTAAGATCCTTTGCTACGAATCCGGAGGTCGCGGGATCAAGCAAATTTTATTTTATTACTTTGTGAATTTTCCAAATATATTACTGAATTAAAAAAATATATTTAGTATATTTACGACATGTTTCGTAGTGGAAGATACTCTTATTGTCGCCCTTGTGAGAGACACCTTACATTATCGAAACGTTCCTTAAAATTGGCTTTAGCCCGGTTTGGTAATTAGATTTGAATAGCAATGTACCTCCCCACTTTCCTCTTCCCGATCTCCTTCACCCCATACTACTTTCAGCTTCACAACATACCCCCAAATGGGGATGCCATATTCTCACTGGCTTCAGATGGTTGGGAACAGATGGGACTCTAGTGTGGTAATCACACGAAAAATAGAATTATTATTTTTAGTAACCAATTTTCAATTTGGGAGGCGGGAATGGGTACCTTCATTGGATAACCAACACCTCTGCCATAGGTCACTCCAAGTGGTTCACTACGTTTGGTGATTTAGCAGGGATGCCCGGGTTCATGGGGTGAGGTTTGTCTAGGTCTTGGAGGCGAATGAGCAGGACACACTGAACCCCAGATTCCTACCCACCTCTTAAACCCTTTTCCTTCCCAGAACTCTCCTCCCCTTCCTTTCCTTAAAAAAAACCCTCCACACAGCATCCCCAAAGATGACACAGTCTCTGAGGGAAATTATATCCTCAGGGCCTCCTGTGTGGAGCTCACGTAAAAAAAAAAACAGAGTGTTTTTCTAATTTTTCTCCTATTTTCGCCAAGTGGTTCGCTACCTTTGGTGACTTAGCAAGAGTGCCCGGGATTGTGGGGTGAAGATTGCCTAGATCTTGGTGACGGCCAGATCGAAGGTTGAAAATTTTGACCTCTCCAGCCAGACTCTTTCAACTCATCGCCTCGCATAGTTGAAGGGATGGATTCGGATGCTTTCGTCACTCCTGGACACACTGACTTCCGAATTCCTACCAACCCCTCATACATTTTTCCTTCCCAGAACTTCCTCTCCTTCATTTCCTTAAAAATAACCTCCACACAGCTTCACCTAAGGTAACGAAAGCCCTGAGGGAAATTATTTACCTTAGGGACTCCTGTGTGGAGTTAATTAAAAAAAAATTGGTTATCTGTAAAGTCGGTTTACGGACGATAATTTTACATGATAACGTCATATAATAACGATGGAGTGGAAGAGAGATAGATGCGTCACAAGTCGAACGCTTGTTCCGCTCTCTCGCTTGCACGCTCAACTCAGGCGGAACGTGACAATGAGTCATGCTTTTTCGTGAGTGCAGCCGGCGTTCATCGATTTATAAGACGTTATCACGTCGGAAAAAAATTAAACGGTCCCAATCGTGATACGGAAATGAAACAAACATACAAATTTACAAAAGAAATATAAAATGGTCGTGTTAAAACATGAGTGCCATGCTCAGTCATTTAAGAGTAAAAATTCTATCCCATTTTTAATAGATGATATTATTTTTTGGGGTCACACGACCGACCTCACGTAGGTAGTACATCAAAAATCTTCCCAAAATATCCTCTCCACGTTATTAGAGCTATTCCTCAAATTGTGATGTGATTTAATGTACAGGGCGTTCGCGAAGTCACGTGCGCCAAGAATTTTCACATAATAGTAATGGCCAACCAAAAAAAGTTTATTCAGTCGCGTGGGAGAAGAACACACAGACACACACACATTCCTTAAAGCGTTACTTTAAATTTATATATAGAGTATTATTTAATAGGCTTTCGGTCATCCAGTGGCCACAGGTGATTTTTCGATTTTCTGAAATTTTTTGTCCGATCTTTTTGAAGTGAAAACTTCTTTATTACCGTTGTGATTTGAAACTCTATGAAACGAAAAATAGCAACACTAAAAAGAGACAAACACTTACATCTATAGGATTTAGCCAGCGAGAGAATGAAATAGTATAATTTGAATGGGGGCGTCTTACCAAATATCAAAATCGGTTAAGTGGTTTAATCTTTTGGGAAGATTTTTGTACGACCTACGTGAGGTCGGTCATGTGACCTAAAGAAATAATATCATCCATTTAAAATGGGATAGAATTTTTACTGTTAAATGACTGAGCATGGCACTCCTGTTTTAACATGACCATTTTATATTTCTTTTGTAAATTTGTATGTTTGTTTCATTTTCGTTTCAAAATTGGGACTGTTTCATTTTTTTCAGTTTTTTTTTTACATTAGCTCCACACAGGAGACCCTGAGGTAAATGATTTCCCTCATAGCTCATGTCACCTTAGGTGATGCTGTGTGAAGGTTATTTTTAATGAAAGGAAGGAGAGGAAGTTCTGGGAAGGAAATATGTGTGAGGAGTTGGTAGGAATTTGGGAGTCAGTGTGTCCAGGAGTGACAGACGCATGAATCCATCCCTCCCATTGCGGTGCAAGGCGGTGTTCCGAGAGAGTACGGCTGGAGAAGTCATAGGGATTTCCTCAAACACTGTCTCCCGATCCGGCCTGCCATGCAGCTGGTGGGCAGACGCATCCGCCACCAAGACCTGGACAAACCTCACCCCATGAGCCCGGGCACCCCTGCTAAGGTTATTAGTGTTATCTTCTTCTTCAACGTAATTTATATATTTGATTGAAAAAAAATTATTTCAACAGCAAAAAAAAGCGCCTGGCATCCATCGCACGTTGTTCTACCGATTATTCATTTGTTAACGTCAGTTCAATCAACTCAACTCCCTAAGATGTATGGTCGCGGTGTGTGGCACCACTAGTGAACACATCCTAAGTTGATTTATGAATGAATCTTAAGTCGATTTTGAACACGTGCGTAGTGTACGTGATGTCTCTACCAGGGGAATCCCCGACGCATCTAGAACTAGGGGCTACACGGGCTAGCTGAGCCGAATAAACCCGAGCGGTCACCTCACGAGAGGTGACGCCACTTATCGAGAGGGGGCGCCACTATCAAGTTTCTACCCCTGATTGAAAAAGTCGTAGATCCAGGGCTGATCCTCTATGTCAAGCGAGTTTAAGTGAGAAAGAGCGCTGGGTTATTGGGCCAAATTGAACATTTATTTTTTTTCATTGAATTTAAGATAGAAGACAAGACACTTTTGGTTTTCTTCATTATTCTATGACTGTAGCCTTATTGGGGTCAAACAATAGAGAACTCCAGTCCATTTTTTTATTTTTTTTATGAATATTGTTTTTTTTCTGTTTTTCTGTGTCTTGTTTTCTTTCATATTTTCATTTAGATTATAAGTGTTATCTTCTTCTTCAATGATATATTACGTTGATGGGAATAACCTTCAAAAGTTATAAAAAGAGAGTTTTCCTCATAAAAAATTGAACATTCATTTCACTTGTTTTAGAAGTTACATGTGCGAAATAATTCGCAGTGTTTTTTAAATGCTATTTTAGATGTTCCCTGAGAGATTTCTGCTCTATTTTAAACGAGTCGTGTTTTATTAAACATTTTCACAATTTTTGCTTCAATTTTATCATTTTAAATTAATATTAGAGCGCTCTCTCCAACATTCGTAATTACATATCTCTCCATCTTCTTCTTTTTGAGCGGGTATATGGCGCCTTAACCAACCACTCAATCACAGAATTTGACGGACCTCCGTGGCAGATCGGTCAGCTTGTTGGTTCCGTTTAAAGAAATCACGGGTTCGAAGCCCGGTGTGCCACAAAAGTTTTTTTGAAATGTTTTAAATGACAATAATTGATTTCTCCTTCCATAATAAGTAGAAAATGTTACTTGTGCAAAGATGGAAGACCTAGGCAAAATATTTAACCACTCAACCGATTTTGATATTTGGTAAGACGCCCCCATTCAATTCGATACGAAATTAGCATAAAATAAGCCATTAAGTTTTTCAGTGTTTGCTTTATTGACTTTTAACTACGTTACCATTTGTTTTATTTACGTTTTAGTATCAAGTTAAGTCGGTTAGCGCTTCTTTATGGTTTCCATTGGAAGATGTCCGGAAAATTATAAGAAATTTGTATTTGTTTTTAAGGCTTGGTATTAAATAGTTATCAACAATAATTTTTTATGGTTGAGAACTATGGTTCGGCACAGAATCACAATAAGGAACTCCAGTCCAATTTATTTATTTTTTTAAATTAATAATGATCTTCTAACTTAAATAACTGCATATTTATTTTTATTTTTATAGTTAGTTTTAATAGTTAAAATAAATGTCAAAGTTTTAATTTTTCAAGATCCCCCGAAAACCACCGTGACGTCATCTGGCCAAAAGTTTTAGTTATTTTCAACAGATGTTGTCATTTTGTATGGAAGAAGTGATGAAACTATTCAATAAGTAAAACGTTATTTAGGTGTAATTATTTATTTATTATATTATATTTATTATATTATTATATTTTTCAATATTATTACGGGAGATTCGTATAAATATTGTTTGAAATTATTATTTTTTTAGCTTTACGAATCGAAATCAATATTAAGGAAACCGAAGTATGAATTTCGTATGGAACTGGAATCAGCTGTTCGACCGCCGCCATTTTGAATTTCAGCATTGGAGCGTTTTATGGAAGCGGTGACGTCACGCCTCACAAATTCAATAATACCAACTTGACAGGGTGTTTTAATGAACTGTTTTAAAATGGACTTTTTAATATGTTTTTTAAAACTCTACGTTAAATATTATTTAATAAAACTTATATATTCAGAATCAGCGTATATTGGTCTATATGAACATATTTTTTTAAAGCCATAATATTTTTCACTGGAGTTCCTTATTGTCGTGGCTCCGATTCTTTCGATGCGAAGATTAATGATAACACATCGGTTACGTTGGGTGTATGTTTTATTGACTTAATAAAATCAAATGTATTAAGTGAACTAAATTTACGACCAATTCCATTGACCCTCTTCAACAGCTGGTGAAGTTCTCCTCTATTGAACTCCTAGATTGTGTCAGCAGAAGTATAACTTGTTCCATCGCCCTGTTGAACTCTACTGCTTCGTAAGCGATCTTGGGAAATTCTTCCATCCGGGTGATAAGTAAACGTCGGCGTCGGTCGTTAATCCAATGAATTCTAATAATCAGCTTTTTAGTGGACATTGGCTTTTTGAGTTAGTAAAGCACTTCATGTATTTCTGAGATTTCTCTGCCTGAGGGAGCACTATCCGTGGCTCTGCCCTTCCGACTTTCTCTTGGACATGCTCGGTATGAACCATCTGCGGATCCGAAGGGATATGCTCGTTGTAACACATTTCTTCAGACTGATTCGTGAATGGGTCTGAAACTCGACTATCATGGAGAACATTAGTTTCTATGTTGTCTCCATCACCGACAGTATAGACTGTTTTGTCTCCCTTGTAGAACTTACTTGCGAATGGTCATGGCAGTCGGGAGAACTGTCTTGTTGTTAAACAGAATCACTTCGAATATCGATATATTTAACATCAATGAAGCCTAATTTACACGGCATGCCTCGTTGTTGTTAGTTTGAATCTTCTTATCAAATCTTAAATATTTTCTCTCTTTTGAAAACGCTTTGCAATGTTAATTTTTTAATGTTTTTAAAATGAATAAATTGAATTCAATTGGAGAAAAAAATTTTAGGGCACGTGTACTGTTGTTGTCAGTTTTTGTCCCTGTTTACGATTACGCCCAATCAAGCAGACGGTAATAAGTGACTTTCGATAGTTTTTTTGACTACCAGTCCTTAAGACGACAATATATCCTAAAATATATTCAGAATCTCAGTTTGGGAGGCGGGAATGGGTACCGCCGCCCCGGGAACCTTTATTGGATAACCAAAACCTCTGCCATAGGTCACCCCAAGTGGTTAGCTACGTTTGGTGATTTAGCAGGGGTGCCCGGGTTCGTGGGGTGAGGTTTGTCTAGGTCTTGAAGGCGGATGACCAGAACACACTGAACCCCAGATTCCTAACCACCCCTTAAACCCTTTTCCATCCCAGAACTCTCCTTCCCTTCCTTTCCTTAAAAAACCCTCCACACAGCATCTCCAAAGATGACACAGGCCCTGAGGGAAATTATTTTCCTTAGGGCCTCCTGTGTGGAGCTCATCAAAAAAAAAAAAAAAGAATCTTAACGACGTAAGTAAAGAGGCCGTGTATACAAATTGCGACTTGTATTGGACGGACCTACTGTCGAATTTGCCATATCAAAGAAAATAGAAGAAGAAAAATATTGTGAGAATCTTAACGACGTAAGTGAAGAAAGCGTGTTAACAAATATACGCCCGTGGCACAGCGTATTAGATGAACCTACGGTCAAATTCGCCCTAGCGGGCCTGGAGATTCGACTTATCCGCCGCGTTCATTTTCATTCTGAAGAACGTTTTACAAATATTTAAGATGTTTCTAAACATTACCTTTCCGAAGTTATTAATTCATCGTCTAGAAAAATAAAATCTGGTACTTACCGCTAACTTTATAGTTGAGGAACGGGTTACAAAGTTTTAAAATCGTTGTACGTAAAATATATTAATGGTAAGGTATTGTTTTTATTAAGTTTAAATATAAAAAAATACATCTCTATGGGTCTGTTGGAATAAAAAAGTTATTATAGTTACGAATTCGCCACAAATGATTAAATTAAGAGTTTTTAGCAAACAAAAATTATTAGGGTTGTGTACCGCCTTAAAAGAGTATCAGTAACACGATTGGGGTCATCTAATTCAGATTTCACTCTCCCCAGACTTCTTAGTTTTAACTTTTTTTACAATTGGATATCTCCTACGCATCTGGTGGATTGAAAGCTTTCCGCTGTAGTCCTGTTGCCCATCCCATCCAATCAAGCAGATGGTAACCGATGCCTCTGTGATACATTTACGATCCCGTGTTGTATGAGCTCTGTAATGTGTTTGCTCCAAGCGAAAGTGTTCGGATCCATCGGATGATTGCCAAAATCACTATTATTCGGCCTGACCTACGTCATTCATTGTCGCTGCGGATGAGATCAACGATTCGCGAAACCCTTGTCCTATATTTAAAATTAACTTTTTTAATTGAAATATCATTGGGTATTATTAGCCACTATATCAATTTATTGAAGTGAAACTTTTCTAGCACGGCTGTGATTTGGATTTCGGATGAAACGGGTGTGACGATTACTGCACTGCAACTGCGACGCATCAAGCCCTATTGCCCTATTGGTTGAGATTGTTTTAATTAAGTTTCACTCCTACCGCGTGTGAATTGGACACTCTATTTTTTTTATAATTAGAAGTCAACATATTTTGAAGTGAAAATTTCTTTAGCATTTAAACAAATATGGACAAAAAACGCTGGACTACATGATACCTAATTGCTTAAATATGTTACCTGCCGAAATTAAAAAATGTACAAATGGTAAAACGAATATTATGTTGAAAAATTGGCTTTCCGAAAGAAATAATTTGTATTAGACTTAGCACGGGTTGTTTCAAAAAATTTGATGAGTTCATCAAATATTTGAAGTTAACTTTCAGGTTATGTGTAAGTTTTTTTCGAGTTCTGTTTTTTTATCATCATTGGCCAGCTGCTTCACAAAACTGAAATCATCACAGAACTTGAATTGAACTAACACAGAACGTGAAAATTAACGTCAAATATTTGACGAATTCGTCAATTTTTTTTAAACAACCCATCCTAACACAAAAATTCTAACTGCATAATAAAGTAAAATAAGTTTATTTATATCTCCAAAGTAAAAAGTACCCATCGACAAACTGCTAAAAAGTATTTTTTTATGATTTTTGGGGTGTTATGCCGTGTTTCGCTACCTCCTTCTTTAGTCAACGTTTCGGACAGCGTTACAGTGTCCATCATCAGGGCAGATGAGCCAAAAATCATAACAAAAATACTTTTTGGCCGTGAAAACCTAAAAACCTAAAAAATACCTGCTAAAAAGTAGTTTATTAGGACTTTTCTTTTTTCTGTATAATTTTTTATTTTTTTGCTGTCATATTGTATTATTTTGTATTTATAATAAATAAATTAAAAATAAAAATAAAAAGTTTTAAAGCTCTTATAAATATATTTTATATTTGAAGATAATATCTATACGTTCCTGCAATTATATGAAATTTCTTCGATAGCAAAAATCGCAAAGTATGCTCCGAAAATCATTATAAACCTGTTTTTTCAGTTATTTTACAAGTTGCAAAAAATCAAAATGTATCTTTAAATGCGATTTTAAACAACCACTACGAGATTTTTGCTCTATTTTAAACGAGTCGTGTTTTGTTAAATATTTTCACAATCTTCACTAAAATATTATCGTTTTTATTTACGTATCTCTCCATTTTCCCTTTTGAGCGGGTACAAAGCGCCTGAATATCACTCCAACCTTTTTAAAAAGAAAGAATGTGAAAGTTCAAAATTAAACTCTAATAGAAATACAGTCATTAGACAAGTTTGCCAACAATTTACCTGTAGGAGATGTTTACGCCACTGGCCACCTACAGATTGTAATCGACTTGGCTAAATCGATGTAATCACGTGCAAACTCACATAAACAACAAACAATAATATAGAATCTGGAATTTAAAATGGTGTTTGTGCATTCGAGCTCACATAAAAAAAAACTGTATTTTATGAAGCCGAAATTCAAAATGGTGGTTTTTCACACAAACTCAAATAAACAAAAACAGTATGGAAACTGAAAATTCAAAATGGTGGCTATGCATACAAACTCAAATATATATTTATGGAAATCAAAATTCAAATCTTCAGAAAACGAGAGTAGACAAGAGTGGGGGGGCTTCGAAGCACCGCACTGAGAGGAGACCGATTATACTATCTCATTCTTTTGCAGGTTAAATCATATAGATTTATGTGTTTTCTCATTTTAGTGTCGCTTTTTTTTCGTTTCATCGAGTTTCAAATCGCAGCGGTGCTAAAGAAGTTTTCACTTCAAAATCTGGTTTTATGGAAATCAAAATTCAAAATAATGGCTGCGCAATATGCATACAAACTCAAGTAAACTAACTGAAAACAGTTTTGAAATTAAAAAATCAAAAAACAAAACGATCACCGTGCAGCGTGCGTAAATTCAAATAAACAAAATGAATTTCTAAACTGAAAATTCTAAATGATTGCTTAGCACGAAAACATAAAAACAACATAAAAAATTAGATAGACTGTGCAAACAAACTCAAATAGACAATCTAATTTGGACGCCAAAATTCAAATACACGAACAAAAAAATATAAATAACATGAAAACTGAAAATTCAAGATAGGGGTTGTGCATGTGCGTACAAACTCAAATAAACAAAAACATTATGGAAACTGAAAATTCAAAATGGTAGCTTTGCTGTACTGTGTATATATTATTATGTCAATTGGTTTGTTGTCGAGTGGGCCAAAACAGGAGGGTTATTATTGCTAGCACCCAGGCTTCTCGGGTTCAATCCTCTGCTAGCTAAATCCTCCATCATTGGTCAAGCACCTCACTACATTTTCCCACTACATTTTATGAACTTTTCCTTTCCATTGATACAAAAAATTAACTCTATACCTAGGATTATTTTTCACCAATCAGAATTCTCTTCTTTTATCCCTTACCTGAAATTAATTTTAAGTCACCACAAAAGCATCTTCAAACAACATAAGAGACTTTTTTGGCTTGACTTGGCCATATATATATTTATCTTTGTATTCTATGTAGAAGCTGTTAATTTCTTACTAATAAATAAATAATAAAAAAACACCATTAAGGATTGAAACTTCGCTTGAAATGGCTTTAGCCGTGTTTAGTGACCAGATCTGAATAGGCAGGTACTTCCCACCTTTCTCTATCCATCTCCTTCCCCTTCCCACCATTTTTAACCTTACAACATACCCCAGTTGGAGATGTCATAGTTTCACTGGCTCCAGATGGTTAGGACTCTTAGTTAGGACTCTTGTGCAATAAAAATTCCTACAAGAATTTATTCAAGCTTAATGAAATTCTAATTTTCAAAATTGGAACTACAATTATGACTAGCGATAAAGTAGGTATCAAAACTATTTTATTGTTAATTAACAATTCTAAATATATTTGAAATGTGTATCTTTTTTTAAATTTTTTCAAGTTTATTAACAGCGTTCATTCGAATGGTAAATTTCTGACGGTTCTCTAATTAATTTTTAAACGAAAATAAATATCGTTCTATTATACAGAAAATTAACTGTATTTCAGTTTTGAAGCTTCAGCATCACATAACGTACAATTATAATATGCCGTGATTTTCCACGGGTCTGCTCTAGTAATTAACTAATTATGATAATCGTTTTAAAATAAAAAATCTTCACATCACGAGTTACAGACAAAAATAAACAAAATAATTGCGGGCAAACAAAAATACCAACATGACGAAAAATGCAAGATGGCGGCCAGCGATCAGCTGATCGTGTCAAATGGCAAACTACAATATATCAGTCGTCGACAGACCAATGATTCATTGTTCGATGTGAATCTTGTTGTGGGCTCTTTTCCGTGGGCTGACTTTGGTGGTATTAAGTACCGACCAGCTCACCGACGTCTAGACGCTTAAATATCGCTTAAATACGCTTAAGTAATAACACAGGGGCGTCGGTAATAAACTGACTAATGTTGTGTTTTACTACTCCTGTCACTAATGTCATAAATTTTGTTCCAGAAACATCGATCGTCCAGTTTAGTCAGACATCTTCAAATACTAAGAACGAGTTGTTTAAAAAAATGTTAACAATTCATCTAATTTTTTTAGGTTATCTTTCACATTCTGTGTTGTTCTATCCAAGCTCTGTTATTATATCATTTAAGGCCAGTTGCTTCATAAAACAGAAATAATCACAGAACTTGAATAGAACTAAAAATAAACCTTAAAAGTTTGATCTTCTTCTTCTTACTCGCACTGTACCAACTCATTGCCTAGGTAGGCTGTTGGGGTAGGCTCTTCTCGTTCTCGGGGTGTATCTTCTTCGATTCTTGGTATCGCTTTCATCCAGGACGTTTCTCTGGAATATTTTGGAGCGTTGAGACATCCAGGAGTTCTTTAGTTTCTGGATGTCGTTGAAGCTCCATTGAAGACATTGCTTGCTTCACTGTGTGGTCTGGTGGTCTCCTTCTTTTGTGCCCATACCATCTTAACTGTAGTTTCTCCAGCTTACTGTTTATGCCCGTGATACCCAGTCAACTACGAATGCGTGAACTTTTAATTCTATCTTTTTGTGATACTCCTGCGATCATACAAGCATTCGCATTTCTGCTGTTTCAAGTTGCCTAGAATAGGAGTTGCACATAGTCCAGCATTCGGAGCCATACAATATCTCGGGTCTAACAATAGTGTTGTATATATTTCCTTCATAGGCATTTTCGAATCATACGATTCCTGTTACGGATCTAAATTTGATAAATTGTGTAAGTTTTTTTAAACAATCTATCTAAATTTTGAGATAATGAGGAAAGCAATTTTCGAATGGCAACGATTTCCCCGCGCGTTGCGACAACCGCTCAGCTCACCAGTCGCCGCTCACCAGTAAGTCTGTGATTTTGACGCCGAATACATGCGCAAATCGTTGCCGCGTATGTTTTGCCTTAAAACAATATTCTGAAAATTTCAATTTACTTTATGCTAAATAAAATGTGATTTTGGGTTTGGGGGCGGGGGGTAGTCTAAAACCTCATTACATATCACCAGGGGGGGGGTTAAAAATTTACAAATCAAATATTTTTACACTGAAACACTTGTCTGTGTTTTACATATTAAATATGCTATAAATTAAAACTGGGAGGCGTGACGGTCCGGCACATAAGTATGACATTTTGAAATTTCTTACTAGTGACCTGAAAATTTTTTTTTTTAAAAGTCATCTGTAATGATTTTATGCTTCCTAAAACAAATTTATTGGGAACGCAAAACAATATTTATTATAAAGGTTTTAAAATGTTCAATTAACTCCCTGTAAATGTTAAGAAAGCTAAAAGTCTAGCAGTTTTTCGTGAGTTATGTCAATGTTGTGAAGTCCAAATTTTAGTACGTAGAAATAGAATATTATTAGTGTTAGAATAGATATTCGCCAGATTATAAGATGTAAAAATTTTATAACAAAAAAAAATATATTCGGGTGTGTTATGAGGCTGAAGGTGAATGGGTAGGGGAAGGAGACGGGAAAGAGAAAGATGGGGAAGTACTTGGCTATTCAGATATAGCCGCGAAACACGGCTACAGCCATCTCGAGCACCGTTTCAATTCTGAATTGTGATCTTATATAACAGGGTGATACTGAAAGAGTCTTCTACTCTTCTAAAAACAAAAATGGGGTATGTTGTGAGGCTGAAGACAAGTGGGGAGGGGTAGGAGACGGGAAAGAGAAAGATGAGGAAGTACTTGGCTATTCAGATCTAGTCACGAAACACGACTACAGCCTTTCCAACACCGCTTCAATTCTGAATGGTGATCTTATATAGCAGGGCGATACTGAGAGTGTCTTCTACTAAAAACAAAAATGGGGTATGTTCTGAGGCTGAAGATAAGTGGGGAGGGGAAGGAGACGTGAAAGAGAAAGATGGGGAAGTACTTGGCTATTCAGGTCTAGTCACCAAACATGGTTTTCAAGCAACGTTTCAATTCTAAATGGTGATCTTACACAAGGGCGATACTGAGAGTATCTTCTACCCTGGAAAGTGTCGGAAATACAACTGACATTATTTTAAATGATTAAATTATGAAAACACAAATCAATCAAATAAAATTCGCTTGCGCACGCCGGAATTCGAACCCGCGGCCTCCGGAACGCCATGCCCCTCGGCCACCGAGGCCGTCGTTCTTTTTCTGAGTTGAAAATATAATTTTGCACATCTTGTTGATTACTCGACACCAAATTAATCACCAAAATATATCATCACATCACAACATCGTTTGAAACTGCCGTGTATTTTCCTGGTGACCCTGTAGAGAGATTCGTGTTTTCGCCTGAGTCATCTCATCAAATAGAAAGATGCATCAACTAGTTCGTCGGTTCCATGTGCTCTGGCTATGATTATATAATGATCACAATAATACAACACCAGACATGTTCGACTATTCACATAAAAACTGATTTAATTGCATAAAAAAAATTCGGCGAATTATTTCAAATGTTTGCCAATTTCCATTTTGTACGTCTCTAACTTACTTGTGATGTATTTATCTTCATGGCTGGTCTCATCATAGATTGAACATAGTAACCAAGAGTGATGAAAATAAGTTGAACATAGTAAAACTCACGAAATTTGTATTTTTAATAGTTTTTAGTTGGAAAAGAATGTCTGAATTTTTGTGTCATTTCATTTGAATGAAAAGGAAATTGGAGAAACAAAACGTAAAAGGGTAAAGGAATGCTAAAGGATCTGTCTCTACACGATTGAAGTATTTTAAAAAGAAAAACATATATTCTCTGATTTTGAATGAACTGAGAAAATTGTTTATTTTCTAAATCTAATTTTTTTCTTCAAACACAGCAAAGCTATTTTTTGTACTAGTAATACTAGTTATAGCAACTTTAATTGTTTAAAAAATACAAAAACATGTTTAAAACCCGATGATGAAAGCATTGCTTAGGAAACATGTATTTTTTTAAACAATAACTGTTTAAAACTAAGTATTTTATTAATTTTGGACTAAATTTCTTTCAGCTTCACAAAGCAAACCATTATTAAATAAAACAGCCTCCGTGGTCAAATTTATTTGATAAATTTGAGTTACATTTAAAATATATAGTATATTAGCGGCCCGTTCTAGAGTAGAAGATACTCTCAATGTCGCCCTGGTGTAAAGGCCTTCGCTCACGAAGAAACTGAAATGAAACCTGTTGTCAACGCACCAGCACTTTTGCTTGTGTGGCAGTTGCTTTTCAGTTAACTTTTGTTAAGGTTGCCATGGTAGCGCTCCCGAATTTCGAATTGCGTTGACAACTGGTTTCATTTCAATTTCTCCGTGAGCGAAGGCCTTTAGACGACCATTTTGAATAGCTAAGTACTTTCCCATCTTCCTCTTCCTCCTTCCTACCCTTCCCCAAAACCTTCAGCCTCACAACGTACCCGATAAGGGATGCCTCACTATATCCAGTCTCACTAGGTCCAGAAGGGAGCAATTTGCATTCTTGCGCAATATTCGTTAAAAATTTTTTTTACAGACCAGATATAATAAAGCAAGAGGGATGAAAAGATATTTTTTACACATTATTAGTAGGAAATCGCGCGCATAAAAGTGTCGCCAAAATACTGCAAACGCATCTACGCACATTGCTGTCCCGCCTTTATTTCTACATTTCTACCTGTACACCAAACCAACATTATCTTTTGCACCAAACGCAAAACTCTTTGGCTCTTTCATTGGCTCCTCGCGTCGTGCCTCTTTTATAGTCAGTACAGTTGTTCTAGATTAGCGAAGTTATATAACAAACTCCCACCTAGTATTAAACAAATTAAAACAAAAAATAACTACATTAAGGACATCAAATGTTGGCTGAAGGAACTATCGGAAAATGAACTTACTAGTATACTTAAAATATCGTCGTAGAAATTTCTGGAAAATCTTACCCAACCAAGTTAAACCATAGATGTCGCTGAAAACTTATCCAAAACATAGTCCCCCTCAGCACAGGATCTCCTAGTGAGGAGGACTACGAATATAATTTCTATTTTATATATGTACCTAAAATGTTTCATATAAAAATGTGAAATAAATTATATAGTTACTAAATAAGAAAAATAATAAAATTTAATATTAAATTTATTTAAATTTATTGAAATAAATCTTCTGTAGATTTGAAACTCGATTAAACGAAAAATAGCGACAGTAAAAAGAGACTAACACATACATACATATTATTTAGCCTGAGAATGATATAGTATGATCAGTCTTCTCTTTGTGCGGTGCTTCGGAGCCTATCAGTCTGATCTTTGTGCGGGGCTCCGTAGCCTCCCTACTCTTATCTACTTTATTTTCTGAAGGTTTCACTTCTAACACGTGTGAATTGCACACTCTGATTTTTTTTTCACGCTCTACAGGGCTTTTAGATATTTATTTTAACATAGTACATCTAAATGAGCACAACAACATAAAAACAAAATTCTTTTCGATGCAGGAAAAAATAATAGATTAGGTATAAAAAAATAAATAAATTAAACCGAAGAAGAGTTAGATTGTTTGTTCAATTAAATTTGTTTTTCTGCTTGCCGATAAAAATTCTGCTAATTCCTGTTTACATTTTGTGAATAATGAGTTAAATATAACGACAACCACCTTATATTGAATACCCAAATATATGTACCGAAACGGGAGTAACAATTCTGGTTCAATGTTGAAGTTTTTTTATCTATTTATTTATTTAATCAATTATTAACGCCTTGAAGGCTTTAACATGTGTACATTATTGTAAGTAAATTCTTTAGGAGTTTAACAATAAGTGAATACCGATTACAAAATATAATAAACTGAATTTGAAAGATATAAGTGAGTACAATACGAGTATGTATAGTCTGTAAATTAAGAGTAGAAAATATTCAAAATGGAACTTTTTTTTACATGAGCTCCACACAGGAGGCCCTGACGAAAATAATTTCCCTCAGGGCCTATGTCATCTTTGGGGATGCTGTGTGGAGGGTTTTTTTAAGGAGATGAAGGGAAGGAGAGTTCTGGGAAGGAAAAGGGTTTAAGGGGTGGGTAGGAATCTGGGGTTCAGTGTGTCCTGGTCATCCGCCTCCAAGACCTAGACAAACCTCACCCCATGAACCCGGGCACCCCTGCTAAATAAAAGAAACTATAAAAGTTGTAGGATGGCAATACCAATTTGACTGTCAAATATTATTTTAAAGCGCAATGACACTGAATATATAGAATACTGTAAATCACATTTTAAAAAACATTTTTTTGTTCATAAAGAAAAAAAAAATAAATCGAAGAAGCACTGTTGTTAAGGTACCAACTTAATTACATAAATTTGATTAAGAGGTGTTTTACAAAGTGATTGGCTTTCATTTAATTGAACATAAATTTTAATTTAACAGTAGATAGAAAGGAAGAATCACTAATGGTGAGTTTCGTTACACTACTTTTAGATCTGAATGAGTTAAATATATTCATACCTAAAATTAGAGACATGATCTAAAGCCCGGGCAATGCTAAGTACTTAAGCTAGTCCATACTAATAATAATAATATAATATAATAATAATAATAATGATCTAACCTACATATAATATTTTTTAAATATTTATATTGAGGGATCAGTAGGATTTATCGGTTCAGTTAGGAGTTCTATCGAGCCGAACCCTCTGATATGAAAATATCTGGAGTCGGTGAAGTATTTTCCCATATGGTCTCTGGTAGGTTGACGTGTTGTTCTTGTATAGTTTTGTATTTAGTATACTTATACAGTGCAATTACATCGCGTGAATTGACTAGATTAGCATTTGTGGAAAAGTGTGTGGAAGGATTAAGTTTTTCCTGTGAGGAAGATTTAACCCGGACATAAAATCTAGAGAACAAATAAAGAGGGGATATATATAATATTATAAATGCGAAACTGCTCGAGTTTGTTTATGACCTTTTCAGGCATTAACCAATAAAAAGACTTTAAAAATTCATTCACCAATAGAAAGCTAAATTATATGCGCAGACTATATGTTGTATATTATGGTAAGCTCTGGCGTTATGAAATTATAAATATTAATATATTATATTTGTTATACGTTTTCTGTCGCTAATAAAAGCGAGTTGATTGCAAATGTCAGAAAAAAATCATTCCCATGGAGACGATGTTGATATATTTGTGGGCTCTAAGCTGGTAGGTACTCAGCCTCCTGGTCAGCTACTGCCCCAGAAAATTCAAACATTAGAATATGTTTTGTTTTTTTGGACAAGCTGGAATAAATGTCAGATAAGAGTTCCTACATTAAAAATATAATTCGTAACGATTATAAAGACTGAATAATAAATAGTGTAATTTTGTATTATATTAACAAACTTCCAAATATTTAATTGAAAATAAACATCCGAAATGTTTGTAAGCGCATAAATTCCGAACGAATGAACAAAATTGGATAATTCTTTTTTTCTTTGTGAAATTTAGGTGGCAGGCTAGATGTTTGAAAACTGAATATAAGGGAATGAATGTATGGAATGCGGGAGGGGGTGGGGTAGGGAGGAGGGGGGATAATTTATAAGTTCAACCGCTACAGTAATTTCCCGTAATACCATGCGAGCGAAGCCGCGGGGAAAAGCTAGTATTAAATAAATGTGAGCAATTTCTAAACTGTGCTTATATTTTATTACAGTATCGTTATTCTTCATTATGTTAACACAAAATTGCAAAGATATTATAATAATATACCAAAATGCAATTCTTATTTTGAGATCAGTGGGTATCTATCTATATCGCAGTGAAAAAACTAACTTTAATAAAAATGTAGGTTACACAGCTTTAGATTACCACTTACCACCATGATTATATTTTTAGTATTGCCATTTGAACAACAGTGGTGCCCTCACATTATCATGGAAAATTGTACAAATGAGTTCCGAAAGTAAAAGTATAGTACAATAACGAAAGTATTTTTTTATTTATTATTATATATTTGGCTTTTATCCATTATGTGCGATCTTGGCCATATATAGTATTTTTAAAATCAGCTTAAATTGGTTTTTTAATTTTTGTATTTCTTGGGCATTAACTATGTGAAAATTTCTACACATTTTGTTTTGAATTTTTACTTTCCATGTACCTTTTTTACTTAAATTTGAATTTTTCTGCTAACGGTTTCGACACATCCGTGTCAATCAGTCATTTTAAGGTTTTACAGTGAATGACACGGATGTGCCAAAACCGGTAGCAGGAAAATTAACATTTAAGTAACAAATGTACATGGAAAGTTATATTCTTCAAAACACAATTTTTTTAAACTTTGGTTATGTGGAAGAAATAAACTTATTTTAAAAATATTCAGAAAAGACCGTAAACAAGCATTCTGACGATTCTAGAAGAGTGACCAATATTAACATTTCAGAGCTGTATATAGAGTTAAATAGTTGGTAATCGCAAAATTATAACATAGTAACCTGTGTACAATAAAAGTGAAAAGTTTTTCACCATTAATATATTTATCACAATAATATGGTAGATATTACGATGTATATGGAAAGAAATCAAGTTTAATAGTTCAGGGCTGTCAATTATAGAATTTATGATTTAATATAATTAAGTTAAATAATTAGCGCTACCTTCTGGTAATTTTAATAGTTTTAGATGACACACTAGAGCATCAAAATTGAAACATTCCCTTGTAAATACCTATTCTGACGTTTAAATGTTATGAATTTATTTTGAATTCTATCGTGACTGAATGAATAGGTAAACTTGGTGCCCACACTGTTAAGTTGTACTCGATTGTCTAATCTATATTATTTACAGTCCTTGATTTTTATTTGAAATAGCATTTAACATCATGTGTCAGTTTTGCACGAGCGATGTTTTGACTGTTCTGATTGTCCAGGGCAGCTGCACGTGGTCCGACGGTTCCGCGGGCCACCAGGTGGTGCTGGCGGGGGCCCCTCTGCAGGGCCTGGCCGAGGCGGAGCGCCGGGCCCTGCGGCAGGCGGCCCTCGCGCGCCTCAGGCAGCTGAACCTAGGGGTGCCGGTTGATATTCCTGACGGTGAGTCGATATCTTTTTATCATTTTTTTATGCAATATGTTTTTAACATTTTACTTGAGTCAATATCTTTTCCAATCAAATTTTGATTCAACGTATTTTAAACTATTTGAAACAATTAAAACAATGTTTGGGTCAATATATTTTTGACCATTTATTGAGTGAAAATCTTTTAATATCTTTTTTGAGTAAAAACAATTTGAGTGAAAATCGTTTGAATTTTAGCAATACGCCTTCTACTAGCTAAGAACACAGAGTTAAATACACCATTAGAGATTGATATAATATTAGAGATTGGAAAGAGCATGATTCCTCAAGAATGAAGAGTGCGCGTTTCGCGCCGTTTGTGGGTGCCTGTTTATAGTTTATACATATTATGTACAAAGCCGTAGAGATTGGTAGTAGGGAGAAAGAAGATTGGGGAGTCCTTCACCTAGCAGTAAATAGAGATTGACTCATGAAGATAATAACAATGCAACCTCGTCCGTTGAACTGTCCAGGTAAATTTAACTAATTACTCACGTCAAGGCCATTTTAAACAACTACTGCTGGTCTAGAAGAAAAGATAATTTAAAAGAATCGTAATGGAGACCCTTACAAAAAGTCACAAGAGATTCTTTAGATAAATAATGCAAAAATGTGTTGTCTTCCTTCTAATATAAGTAGGAGTGCTTATTTAAGGATATCATCTTAGTGACTACCTACCTGAAGAAGCCAATAGAGATAAAGAGGAAGTAGGAATAAATATATAAAAGCAAAAACAATTTAATTTTTTCATTTCCAGAGACCGCAGCAGCCGCGACCCACAAGCCAAAAAGAAGAGCTTACCTCCTCAAGAGGAAGGCTTTAACAACAGGATTTCTTGCCAAAGATGGGGAGAAAGAAAAGGGTGAGTGCAGATAGTATCATTTATTCATTAATTTTCTTCTTAATGTTGGTACGTTCACAATCGGGAATAATATAGGTTAGGATCTCTGTTTATATAATGAGGTTTAATGGAATGAGAAGCTGGAGAAAGATATCACTGTGGCAATTATTTCGGTTTTCTAGATCAAAAGCTGGTGTTTTATGTTCAAAAGATTATTTAAAAATCGTAATATTTTGTTCCTGCCGTCTTGCAACACATGCTCTTTGTTTCATACCAGACGCATTTTTAAAGTTCTGAAGTTTTTGATTTTTCCCATATTTCAAAGGAAACATGGACCCTCAGAGCTAGCGATTCTCCTATCCTTATTTTGGGACTGTTAATTCCAATACCATCTATTTCGTCATGTCCAATTTGTTTTCCATCCCAAACGGTATCTTGAATTATGTTTCTAAATTCTGCGAATCGGTGAACTTTGATGTAACACCGATTGAAATCGAAAAAATGTCGGAATTTTTGGCACGTCAGGTTTTTGGCGATTTAAAAACTTTCTGTTATCTTAAAAATGAATAATGGAACATACCTTCTTTTACGAGATTTTAAATACATGATGAGATTTTAAAAGCAAAGCAAATTCTTGTCAGAATTCGCTATAATTCCGATTCCGAGAAGTAGTTGGCACTACTGACTTATTTTGCTTCACGTGGGTCCAAAGTGTTTTAGTAAATAATTTTGAATTGGGTTAATTACTGCTCCCCGCGAACGTGGAATTCAACTATTGAGACAGGGAGATTCAATAATATTTCTTTAAGCTTTATAGTATGTTATTTAAGCGATTTTCTGGGACAAGCTGTTTCAATGCCAGAGATTATTATTGTTCTAGCGTCATTTTCGATTTTATCTGTGATTCTTAGTTTGTGGTTAGGTTTTTAACGTTATGATCTTATATTCCAGCGGATGTGGATTACGGAAGATTTATTTAAATTTTATATTGTTATTTAAGTGATTTTCTGGGGCAAATACTTTCAATGCCAGATATGGTTATTGGCTACGAAGCACCCAATTCAAAATCATATGTTTCAGGTTTGAAAATTTGATCGCTTAGAAATATTTTAGATGCTTTAATTAAATACTGCGAGTAGAACATATCTTGGCCTTTGAAACAATCGAGCAATTATTTTGATAGGTCGTTTCATGAACCCAAAAAAAAAATAAAAGAATCAAATTTATTATAACTGTTTAAAGGTTCAATATATTTTATTTTATTTATTTTAGGGAAAGTTGACTGCAAATCTGATATTTCACAATTATTAATTATGGCAATTATGAACTTTCCACTGATGATAGTTAATGATAAAGTGTGACTTTGTAAGGGTGTTTTCTTAATTAATTATATTTTAGTTACAATGTATGAGGGGGGGGAGGAACATAGGATTAGGATTAAGAGAGAAAGAACGGGAATACAGGGATTGAATTTTCTAGTTTGAGTCATGTTGTTTGGTGAGTTTTCGTATTATTTAAATTTATTTATTTATTTATTTAAACGCCCATAGGGCTTTTACATATAGTGCAGTACATGTGTGTGGAAAAATATAAGAAATAACATAATATAATATAAACATAATATAAATATAAGAAACAAAATAAAGATAACATAAGACATAGATAATATAATATAATAACACCAAGTATAATAGTTGACACAAAGCAGGTAACATAGAATATATGGTAAGTAAATTAATGTGAGATTGTTATTTTAATTATAGAGGGAAATACGATAGGATTGTCAATACTTATGTTTGTAACTTTTTTAAAGCATTTATTACGTGTTTATCGAAACATAGCTACCATAATATTTCGATTAAGGTGCTACATAGTGCATGATATTAATAGATTTATTTTAATTGTTCTAATACACTGAGTTTAAATTTTGACATCGATTGATGACGATAAACGTCTATAGAGGAATATTTGTTACCGAGTATATGGAGTCTTTGCAGAGGAGAGTTAACAAAATAATTACTAGCAGAATTAGTTACAAGGTAAATCGCATTAGAGCGAGTATCGCGCGTGGGTATTCTCAAATTAATTTTACTGATTAAATCAAGGGCGTCCAGTCTGCCATTCGAAATATTAAAAAGACAAACTAAATCGCTCGCTACGCGCCTTGACGCTAAATCACTTATATTAAGTAATTCCATTAAATATACATAATTTAGATCTTCGACAGGTATACCGAGTTTATAATTAATAAATCTTAAGAACTTATGCTGTACTCTTTCAATTCTTAGTTGGTGTGTCTTATATAATGGAGCCCAGATGGTTGAATTGTATTCTAAATTTGATCTCAGTGTACAGCAATTTAAACGAATTTAGTGATTTAAATTCTTTAACCGTCCTCAGGATGAACCCCAGACTTTTCATGGCCTTGTTAGTTATTACATTAATGTGAGGAACAAAAGTTAATTTACTATCAAATATAATACCGAGGTCCTTGATTTGATCTACTCTTTTTAGGAAAATGTTGTTGATGCTATATTGAAAATTAATGGGATTTTTGATTCGCGCAAAAGTAATTGTTTGGCATTTTTCAATATTGAGGAACAGTTCATTAAGGGCACACCACTCTTGTAACCTCACTAGATTTGATTGTAATATACAGCAGTCGTTAAGATTCGTAATTGTTTTATATATTTTAAGGTCATCCGCAAATAAGAGTATCATAACTCCTTCAAAGATGTTAGTTATGTCATTTATAAATAAGGAAAATAACACTGGGCCCAGATGTGACCCCTGTGGAACTCCGGTGAATATTTCGAACTGATTTGAAAAGTGTGAATTTAGTTTGACTGATATTTTTCTTTTGTGTAGATAACATTCAAACCATTTCTAAATATTCCCCGTTATTCCTAAGGATTTTAATTTATGTATGAGAATTTTGTGTGAGACTTTGTCGAAAGCCTTACTAAAGTCGGTGTATACTACGTCAGTTTGAAGATGATTGTGCATACTATTAAACAATTTTTCCTGATAGATCATGAGATTCGTAAGAGTAGACCTGTTTGCCATGAAACCGTGTTGTAGATGTGATATAACTTTATTAATCTCAGGCGAAAGTTTAGAGAGCAGTGCAGATTCGAATATTTTATGGATTTTCGACTGAATACATATGGGTCTATAGTTAGATACATCAGATTTATCACCTTTCTTAAAAATAGGAGACACAAAGCTTGTTTTCCACTTTTCCGGAAAGGTGCCAGTTTTTATAGACAAGTTAAAGATTTTAGTAAGAGGATAAGTTAAAACTGATAAGCATTTCAATAAAAAGATTGGAGGAATGTTATCAGGGCCAGCCGATTTGTTTAGGACGAGAGATTTTAATTTGGTTCTAATGTCGCTTTCTTCAAATTTGCACTGATTGAAGTCGATCTGGTTATAATTGGATGTTGTGGCATTGATCAATGGGGAGTTGTTTGTTGATTCACTTTGCTGAAGAATTCGGCAAACAGATTAACAACTTCTTGGGGATTATCGGCCATTTTGTTATCTAAATACATGTTAGAGGGAATACCGGAGTCGTTGTTATTAAGCATTTTTGAAAATATAAATGTTCTGAGGGTTGGCAAGAGCCAATTGTTCACAGTTGTCAATGCACTTTTTATAACATAACATGAGCTAAGTTTATTACTTATGGATACCAACACACCTCCTCCTCTAATTTTATTGATTTCGGTTCTATCTTTTCTGTAAACTGTATGATTAAAGAAACCTAATTCTGAAGTGTCAATGTTTTTGTTCAGCCATGTCTCAGTGAAAGCGTAAGAGTCGTGGTTCAAAGTAGGTAAGTTTGATTTCAGGTCCTGTAATTTTGTTCGTAGTCCTCGTACATTTTGATAATATATAGAAATTTTACTGTTTAGTTTTTTGGGCGCGTTTTAACGATTGTGGGATTGTTATTTAGGTATTTAATTGTGATGTCCGTTTCGCCAGAAGACTTCCTTTTTTCTAGTTCTTCTCTTAAATTGTTTAAATGTTTCCGTTGTAGAAAAGACTGGTCTTGGTAAATTCGTATATTGTTTTTCAGAGTATCTTTCCTTTTTAGTAGGATTTTCGGCCATTTGGCTTCCGGAAATTCAACTTTTGTACCTCTCGGTTTGTCAGTTTTCCTATTACCCAATCTGTAGATTTTTATGTCAAGGTTTGTTGTTGCAGCATCCATTTCGGAGATAATTTTCTTAACTGATGCGATATCACTGTTTATTGATTCAGTCTGAGATAATGATGTATTCTAAGGAATGTTGTGAATAATCAGATTTTTGTCTCTGTAACTTTGTTCTTTCATTTCAGCAAGGATTTCGCAGACAGTTTGGGTTTGGGCTTGTGGGGAGCACACATTTGTAGTTGCACTTTTTAGGGCGGTTAACTCGCCTTCAAGGTTTTCCATTTTTACTGCCATTATGTCACATAAAGTCGAAAATGTCAATGTGGTAATAATTTAAGTTAAATTAATGTATTGATCTGTAGATAAATGAGTTCTGTTTGGAGTTGGTCTTGCAAAGAGGGACATTAAAAATAAGCGAATATCTGCTGTTGCGATTTGGAACATGGAATGATAAGCGTTGAAGAAGATCGGTACCATCGAATATATCCTATTCACGAACCCTCTCACGGTTATAATTTTATTGAATACTGTGACCATTTTAGTTATTTAGAAAATTATCGTAAAACATATAAATATTTGTGCCTGAGCTTCGCAAAATAAAATAAAACACATTTTTTGATGAAACACGATTTTTTTTCTGGCGTAAAGCAAAATAGGTTGCTGGTGTTAACAGGAATTTAAACCTTATCTCCATCTTTATAAGGAGTATTATTGTTAGCGGCTCTATTTCAAATTTTACTCGACATGGTGCATTGCCTTAAATTTATTTAACATTTTATTCGGATATGATTTTAGATTTTTACGGCCAAAAGTATTTTCATTAGTTGTTTTTGGGGTATTATGTGTTGCGCTACCTCATTATTTAGCCAATGTTTCGGACAGCGTTATAGTGTCCATCATCAGGGTAGATGTGTCCGAAACGTTGGTTAAAGAAGGAGGTAGCGGTTAACGTAAACGTTGGTTAAAGAAGGAGGTAGCACCGAAAAACACCCCAAAAACAACTAACAAAAAAAATCATTTTATTCATTATTACTTTTCCTATTTCATTGTACAGGCAAATCATTTTAAAGAGCGCACGTTTGAATGTATTTGTGCACTTCCTTGTTTCCTTCACGCGTCTTGTTTGAAAACGAAAAAGACAGAAGACACTAGAATGATGAATCACGCATATCTTTTGCTGGAACTAGTATAGTATCGCTAGCAAGCATCAAACTGCTTCGAACTAGTTTACAACGATAATATTTGGATAGTGTATTCGTAGCGACGCGCGACGTTTGTCATAATCTTCGAATATTTTCGTTGTAATTTGATTATGTCGAGGTAGTTAAGTTTCTCTGGGTAAAATTAAGTCGAGACAAAAATAAAATTTGGACGTGGTAAATCATCGAACAGTCAAACAAAGCAAGATTTTAATAATCTTTATACTTAGATAAATTGAATTGGGAAAAAAATATGAGTACAGTCTCTAAACCAGCGTAGTTAGCTATCAAATAAACTGGCATGTCTATTGAATATATTAGGAAAATTTTATCAGAAAAGAAATTCATATAATATAACAACAATTCATAAAAATACTATACGAGTACTTAGTTAGTTCGTAGCCACAGTTTTTAAATTAAAAAGAGTAGTTATGGAAACCTCGAACGTTAAAAATTTTTATAATAAACCATCCAGTATACGTTATTCAGACTTCCAGGGGAGTGTTTTTGACGTGACAACGTCTTATAAATCGATGAACGCCGGCCGCATTCACGAAAAAGCATGACTCATTGTCACGCTGTCACGATGTCACGATTTCACGACGTCACGATGTCACGATGTCACGATGTCACGATGTCACGATGTCACGATGTAACGATGTCACGTTCCGCCTGAGCCGGGCGTATAAGCGAGGGCGCCGAACAAGCGTTCGGCCTAAACGTTCAGCGAGAGCGCGGAACAAGCGATAGAGAGGCACGATCGGCCTAAGGTTCGGCTTAAGCGTTCGGCTCGTGATTTTATCGCGTAAAATTATCGTCCGTAAACCGACTTAACAAACAATATTATTTTAAGGAAAGGAAGGAGAAGAAGTTCTGGGAAGGAAAGAAGTATGAGGAGTGGGTAGGAATCCTAAGATCAGTGTGTCCAGACGTAACGGACGTATGAATGAACTCCAACCGCGGTGCAAGGCGATGGGTCGAGAGATTCCGGCTGGAAAGGATAAAAGACCTCCCTCAACCAGTCTCTCTCGATCCTGCCCACCTCGCGGCAGGCAGGCAAACGCATCGGCCGCCAAGATCTGGACAAACCTCACCTCACGTACCTGGGCACCTCTGCTAAGTCAGCAAATGTACCGAATCATTTGGGGTGACCCATGGCAGAGGTGTTGGTTATCCAATAATGGTTCCCGGGGCGGCGGTACCCATACCCGTCTCCCAAATTGAGTCATACAACTTCGTGACATGGAGAGGTATGCTGACCACTTAAGTTGAAACTATATGTGAAATCCTATTTAGATTCATCTTTACGACGAATCGGTTTACAGAATAAACATCAAAAAATATGCTCCGGATAAATTGAAGCTTTTACTAGCTTTTCTATGTATTGGAATCACAATAAAATTATTATTAACATAGCAAAAAATATAAGTGTAAACCACTAAAAAAAATGTTTTTTCATGACTTAACTAGGAAGTAATTCATATAAGAAACATTGTTTTCAAAATACCCCTTTATGACGACTATTTTCGAGGTTTTGTATGTTATAACTTTTTCATTCTTATAAAATTATGCACAAAATTAATAAAAACCACTTTTTCGCTTACTTGCCTAGTGCAAATACGACGCGCGATTTTAAATTTTGTAGACATGAGAATCGAAATATTTCTAGCGTTTATATTCCGCTTTACCACGAAGGCTGCTATTTTGCATTACCATAGCCGCTTTGCATATGGCTTTACTCATTGTTCTAAATTACCTTTAAAAAAAATTATATATTTTTTGGTAAGGTCAATATGAACCACCCGGTACCCGAGAATCTAATAATGGTGAAACTACTTCTACCTACATAATATTTATCATTTAGTTAGGCTTTCACCTACAATTTACTTGCGAATATGACATTTATGATGTTGATACAACATTTCTTTAGCACTTCATAATTGAGGCGCTCAGCGGAAGAGTGGCCCAACCCACAAAAATTCGTTTTCAGCGAAAACATCGTTTGTTATATATTTTTGTCATATCTATCAAGCCACAGTGGCCCAATTTTCACTATTTCAAAGATCTTTTAAGATCAGTGAAAACTAAAATTGGGCCACTGTGGCTTCATATATAATATATATGACAAAAGATGACCGGACTACTCAGAATCAAACTAACTCAGAACCATCTCAGATTAGTCATTTAGAGTGATAAAAATATATATAAAATTGGTTAAATGGGTTACGTTAGGTTAGGGTTATCGGCTAATTTAAAATTATTTTTTTCATAGCTTTTAATGACTGTTCAAGGGGGTTTTGAGTTGACATTCGAGAGTGTTCCACAATTTATTTTATTTATTTATAGCGGACCCGACAGAAGTTGTCCTGTACGCAACTGTCGGGACAAACTAAAATTAAAATAGAATAATATTGAATATTCGATACTGCGATGGTAGCGCAGTCTGCCGGATCCAATGTAAAACATTTCAAAATCAACAACTCCTTAGAAATAAAAAATTAATTAAAAGAACATTTTCCAGTGTACCAAATTGTGAATCTAAACTATTCTCGAATCCCCTTGAACCCACACAAAAAATTTCATCAAAATCGGTCCAGCCGTTTAGGAGGAGTTCAGTGACATACACACGAACAGAAGAAATATTTATATTAAGATGGTGTTTTTGCTGATGTGGGTTGGGCCACTCTTCCTCTGAGCGGCTCAATTTAAGTTAGAAGCGGTTGTTCTTGCACAATTTACAATCTTTCTACCAATATCTATTTGTTGTTATGATCCAGGTATTATTTTCTCGTATTTCTTGCGAATTTTATTTTCGAAATATCAGCTCATCCAGGTCAATTTCTTGAAGGCTTATATTATTTGTTTAAATGATTGTTATTATCTGGATCATGCAGTTTCAATGTCAGAGATAATTGATATGTCGGACTGTTTGTCTGTTTTTTCTTATTGAAATCGATATATGTTGAGACAGGAATAGTCAAAGGAATTTCTTAAAGCTTTTTAGTTTATTGTGATTGTTATTTTCTTGGCCATGTTGTTTCAATGCCAGAGATAAAACGTCTTAGCACCACTTGCTATTATATCTTCACTAGCTGGGATACCCGGCTTCGCTCAGGGAGTTGATTTGAGATTGAACTGAAGTTCGAACCCACGACGGATCTTGCTTTATATACCCCTAACAATGAGTAGCCCCACCCATAAAACAGACTTCGAATGGTCCACAACGTTTCAGAACATTCCACAACATTCGAGAGTGTTCTGGAATACTCCACAATGGTGTTCTCGATTCTCTATTCCCGAACATTCCACTATAATGTTTGGGGTTATTCAGTTTAACAGAAAGCCGATTTCAATTGTAAGACGTTTATTGACACTATTATCAAGTTCAAGGTTGCACATCAAGTGAAGACAGACCTACCAACTATCAGCATGTGACAGCTGTTGATTTTACAATTACCAACATGACAGATACATAACATTCCAGAATGTTCCGGGACGTTCTGGAATGTTGTAGAATGCTCTCGAATGCTCTCGAATGTTCTTGACTGTTCTAGAAATTTTTAGAGGGCAAAACTTCCAGCCCTTATATCTTCTAAAGCACGCCTTTCAAGTATAAACGGGAACCCTCTTCGTGGAACCAACTCCCTACCCGGAACTCGTATCTGAGTTTTAGCGGGACGCACACTTTTTTGTGTCATGTACATCGATTATCGTTACAGTAATTATTTTAACTCTTCTTCAAACACAACAACCCATTTTTAAGGCGCCATTTTAAATCAAAATTAATAAAGTACATAGTTTTATCCATTTTTATTGTTTAAAAACCAATATGTTCCCTTAGCAATGCTTAGGGGTCAGCCATCAGCCTCAACATCCAAGATGAGCTGTTTTTTTCTTTCAATTTAGACCCCCCCCCCCCCCCCC
Organism: Glyphotaelius pellucidus; assembly: GCA_936435175.1. NCBI lineage: Eukaryota > Metazoa > Arthropoda > Insecta > Trichoptera > Limnephilidae > Glyphotaelius > Glyphotaelius pellucidus. The sequence goes on along the minus strand of OW386557.1, from coordinate 16,942,774 downwards.
CCCCCTTGGTGAGATTAAGTGATATTTGGTGGGACCCCCCTACGACTTACACCACGCTTATTAATGACCATATTTATTCTCATAAAGATTTAGACTTTTTAGCCTTTAGATTTTCAGCCGGCAAAATGGGACACTTGAAACAATTTATTTTTTATTTGGTGAGATTTTACTAGACCCCCCCCCCCCTCCATTTTGAGCTCACGTAATTAATGGATGCCCCCTTACTCTATCACGGTTTACTTAAAACTAATTATAACAATAGACTTACAAATTTCAATGGCAGGGTGGGAGTGGGAAGGGGGGGGGATGATGAGGCGTAATTTACAAAGGGAACAAATTTAGTAACGGATCATTTAAAAAAAAAATGGTTATCTATAATATTACACTTTTTCTAATTTCCAAAATTTCGTCTAAATAGAAACCATTAAAATTACAATGTAGCAACCCTATTCCATTATCATTAAAATCAAGAGTATGATTCGTCTTAAATAAATGATTAGCAAACTCCGAGAAACTATTACTGTTTAAACATCTCCAAAGCTCCTACTCCCGCCCATTCATTGACATCTTTAAGTTTATTGTCATGATTAGTTTTCAGTAAACCCTGATGAAGTAAGGCATTGCTTATTTTGGTTTTTTAAACAATTAAAGTTGTTTAAACCATTATTAATTTTTAAACATTACAACAATTATTTTCTATTTCGATTATTATTGAAGTGAAAACTTCTTTAGCACCGTTGTGATTTGAAACTCGATGACATGAAAAATAGCGACACTAATAATAATAATAAGAGATTAAAAGAATTTGGCATTCTCAGACTACAAAAATATTACCATTTTTTATTTCGGCTACTGGCATTATACCTTGCTCTCTCATTCAAAATTTAGGCTTATTAGATTTGTCAAAAAATCTATACATAAAAATGCAAAAATCAGTCATATTAAATACATGTAGGATTACGAAAGATTTTTTAAATATTTATATTGAGGGAACATTGGATTTATCGGTCCAGTTAGGAGTTCTATCGAGCCGAACCCTTTGATATGAAAATATCTGGAGTCGGTGAATTATTTTCCCATCTGATCTCTGGTAGGTTGACACGTTGTTCTTGTATTGTTTTGTATTTATTATACTTATTATACAATGCAATTGCATAGCGTGGATTGACTAGATCAGAGGTTCCCAAACTTTTTTTTCTCGTGGACCACTTTCAAAATTTTACTGGTTTCGGTGTACCCCCTGCTGCAACATTTCTACCATATTTCCAAAACGCGACACGCGTTGTACTGAATATTGAATAAAACGCTGGAGTTGTGGTCTGTCACATTGGTGGGGGGGGGTGTAATATGTTATGGGATATGGGCACGGGATGGGTCTCAAAATGACCATCTTTCACCGAAATACTGAAATAGTGTACTATCTACCTACATTGACAGGTAAAGCTATGCCAACATTTTTGTTCTTTACTATCAAAACCAGCAAGCTTATTCTCTATCTTTTCTGGGATCGTTATCGAGAAAACGGACGTGATCTCCTGACAGATTTGTGTGATTTATTTGCTTTTTCTGTGTATCACGTACATTAAATGAATAAATAATCCTGCATTCTTGCAGGCATTTATGTTTAAAACAATCTAAACTAAAATATGTTACAGTAAATATGTAAAAATCACACAAATCTAACAGGAGATCACGTCCATTATCTCAATAACGATCCCACAAAAGAAGAGAATAAGCCTGCAGATAAATTTTCTTGGACCCCCACTTACAACTTGTGGACCCCCATTTTTTCATCACGTCTACGTGGACCCCTGGGGGTCCACCTGGATCACTTTGGGAATCACTGGACTAGATGATCGTTTGTGGAAAAGTGTGTGGAAGGGTTAAGTTTTTCCTGTGGGGAAGATTTAACCCGGCCTTAAAGTCAAAAGAACTAAAAATTAGATGTTTATTCCGATATGTGGGGAAGTTATTGCAGTCCCACACCTTCCATAAAGACATACATTACATAATTAAAATTTTGCGCTAGAAAAAATTTCACTTCGACTAGTTAAAAAGAACTTTTTAGTTAAAGGGAACTAATTACTAAGTTCACTGTTTTTTTTAGTTTTTCAGTGATATTTATTCACTGTCTTATTGCCTGTGACAATATAGTGAAAGCGCCTATTTAAATCTAGTCTATTCTGTGAAAATATTTCATCATCTTCAGATTTGGGGGTTGAGCAGAAATCTGAATCAAATAATGAATTCATTTTAAATGCTCTCGTCACTGGTGGTCCAATCAAATCATAAAATAGCTGATGGCTGATGGCTGATGGATGATCTGGGAAGAAAATTGCAGAGGTATTGATGAATCCGGGGGTGGATTAACGCTTTTACCGCAAGGGGCATCAACCGACTATAAATACGTTTGAAACATCGAACTTTTATTATTATTCTGGGAAATCAATAGCATTTCTAAGAATGCTCGATGAAATCCGTATTCGATTTCCACCATTTGATTATGTCTTGTAGTTTAACGGCTCTCTCTCTATACTAGCGAACTAATTCTTGTAAAAGTATTATGATTTCTAAGATTCAATCAAATATCTGAGATAGTAGTTTTGTGAACAGTGTAGACCTGGCGTCAAAAAGTGTCTTTCTAATTTTCTCTTTTGTACTAATATTATAAATGCAAAAGTAAGTGTGTGTGTTTTTGTTACGCTTTCACGCCTAAAAACTTAAACCGATTTTTAAAATTCTTTCACCAATAGAAAGCTACATTATCTGCAAATAATATAAGCTGTATAAAATGGAAAGCTTTGGCGTTATGAAATTATAAATATTAATATATTATATTTTTTATACGTTTATTGTCCCTAACAAAACTGACTTAGAAATGTTTAAGTCAGAAGAAAAGCAAAACAAATCGTTGCCGTGGAAACGATGTTGATATAGTCGTAGTTTTTTTTTTAAATTATTTATTTGGTTTTCACCCATTAAGGATGAATAGTCGTTGTTAATATCTATCTTTTGTATGAATCTCCGAAATGTTTGTACGCGCATAACTTCCGAACGACTGCACTAAATTGGATAATTCTTTTTTTACTACTTATGAGTTATGGCATTATGAAATTTGTATAAAAAATTGCAATAGGTGGCACACGAGCTGTTTGAAAACTGAATGTACCGGGAATGAATGTATGGAATGCGGGTGGGTTGAGGGGGAGGGGAACTCGGGAGGGGGGTTCGCAGGACGGGGGAATTTGAGTTTAGAACCAGATAGATGGTACATTTTTACATGTCCATAACTGCACACTCGACTCGAATTTCGATTTTTCGGAGATGTCTGACTAGTCAACTAGATAATCGAAATAAAAAAAAACTATGTTTCGATTTTTCACTGTTTTCCATCGATCGATTCATGATTCTCCTGTACGATCTCAAAATGGAGTTGGCACAATATTCCTGTTGTGTTTCTATTTGTTTTTCCTGTAACAATTCTAGTAAAGTCTATTCCCGTATCGTGATTCTAGCTATTAGCTACGCTAACTGTCCTGTCATTGGCTGCCTCATTAACTGCCTCTCCACTGCATTTTCCTTTGCCACTTAAATGCATCGCGAGTTTTGTCGGCCTTTGAGAAGCCCGTAAAAACTGTTAAAATTTTTGTTTATCTCTTTATGCAAGGTAACATCAATACACATTTATTTATCTCTTTACACAAGGTAACATCAATACACTCATATTTATCTCTTTACGCAATGTAACCAATACCTTTTTATTTATCTCTTTGTGCAAAATAACATCAATACACTTTTATTTATCTCTTTATGCAAGGTAACATAAATACACTTTTTATTTATCTCTTAATGCAAGGTAACCTCAACGCACTTTTATTCATCTCTTTATGCAAGGTAACATCGATGCACTTTTATATATCTCTTTTTGCAAGGTAACATCAGTGCTCTTTTATTTATCTCTTTATGCAAAGTTAAATCAATACATTTTTACTTATCTCCTTAAAGTAACACCATTACACTCATATTTATATCTTTATACAATGTAACGTCAGTATACTCTGAGGAAAATAATTTTCCTCGGGGCCGATGTATCTTTGGGAATGTTGGATGGGATGGGGATGTAAAGAATGGAGAGGAAGTTCTGGGAAAGATAAAGGTATGAGGGACAGGTAAGAATCTAGGGGTCAGTCTGCCCAGGAGTGACGAATATATCCACCCATCCCTCCTACTGCACACAACGTCCGGTATAGGAGTGCGACTGAAGAGATCAAAGGGTCTCCTTCAACCGGCCTCTCCCAATCCGGTCCACCACCCAGTCGGTGGACATTGTGGACTTACGCCTCCGCCACCAAAATCTAGACAAACCTCGCCCCAAGAACCCGGGCACCCTTGCCACCGAACTTTGCGAACCATTGGGGTGAACAGAAGTGTTGGTTATCCAATAAATGTGGGGGGTGATGAAATGTATTATACAAGGCAATAAATAGTACTAGGCTAAAAAAAAGAAGAATATTCAATTAGATCCATAAGCACAACGAAAGAATATTCAATATTCAATTAGATCCAAGACGAGCTATTAGTTAATCTACAAGATACCACAATTTGAACAAAAAACTACAATAACAGCTCTATGTAGTGTCCTTGTGTTTTTTAATTACCAAACAACGCTGTAAGTTATTTAAGAATGGGTATTGTTAGTGTCCAGAGATTTCTTTTCGCTCCCATGTCAATTCTTTAATAATGTATTACTGTTTATGTAAATCAATCTGCTGGATAGCCAAAGGTAGACAGCTAAGATGTTCAAATACGCAGAGACTTGTAGCCTGGCGATTGTCTTTCGTTAAAATGACTATGAGAAATTTCGAATGAAAATAAATAGTATTTTTCTTATCAGCGTCAGAAGTAATTCACACGAATTTCCACGCCGCGAAATTTTAGAACAAATGTACAAATTTTATTTTGCTTAGCAAGTCTTTACAGCTAAGTTTTATTTTTTTAAATTACATGACCATAAAAAACCTTAGGTTTCTTTCTACATTACACAAAAGTTTTCTTTGTTTGTCTTTTGGCATATTTAGATTGCGATTAAGCCGCCGCTTCCCGAATTTCTACTGATTTCTTGCATATCTCCCTTGAACATTTGAAGTTTTAAGCTCTTAAAAAAATATGTGTTATTTTTGAAGATAATATCTATACAATCCCCACGCCGAAACGCAGATTATATGAAATTCCCTCGATAGAAAAAAATCGCAAAAAATGCTCCGAAAATTTTTATTTTCAAGCCTGTCTCTATTATTTAACAATTTATATGTTTGAAAAAATTCACACTTTCTTTGAACGTTGTTTTAGACAACCCCCACGAGATTTTTGCTCTATTCTAAACGAGTCGTGTTTTATTAAACATTTTCACAATTTTCGCTTCACTTTTATCGTTTGAAATATTAGTGCGCTCTCTCCAACATTCGTAATTACATATCATCCTTCTTCTTTTTGTGCTCGGATACGGGGCCTTCAGCGAAATCACAAACTGTCTATTCATTTCAAAATACGTAATTGGCTTAATTTGTATGTGGGGTGAATGGATCATTGAATATCCCCATTTTTAAAACGTCACTGCCAAACTTGAAGCAGACACAATATAAACAAAAAACAAGGAAAACTTTTCTCAAGTGTTACGTATTCTAGCCACGTGATGGCAATGGCTAAATCCCTACCAAAAATAGAGCTAACTGACAGGCATAATTAAAAATAAATTGCTGTTCTATATGCAGACCAAGAGCTTGGACTTCTAAATTTAATCGCCAGCTTTTGCTTTTGTAAGACGAGACGCCTGATTCTTGCAGATGACGTTATTTGACACATGATTCGTTGTTTTCGTACGTTTTCTTCATCAGGGGTGCCAGATTTATAAGCTGGTCGGCTAAACTGTGTTATGGAGGTCGAATCGTTTGAATCTCGTATCACCTTCATGCGCCGCAGGAAGTTTTTTCATTCATTGCCTGTTTACTGTTTAGTCAATGACTTTATCGAGTGCTGCGCCATATTCGTAAACAAGTGTGTTATGCCACTTAGAAAATCGCTTTATTCTAAAATAATCAGAGTAGTAGCTATTCCTTTATATCGATTAGATTAAATACAGACTTCAGCAGATTATATATGATTTAAAGACAATTTCGAAATACCACGATAAAGTATCAATCAAACACATTCGTTTCGATGGAAAAGGAAATGAGAATTATATAAATATTCGACAAATGTAGCTATTCAAATTCCGATAGGAAAACATTTACTCGTAAAATATTTATGCCTGATACAAGTATGCGTGTTTTGCACATGTCGATAACGAATGTTTCCAGAATCTAAACAAATGCCTTTTGCCGTGTTTGGCGACCAGATCTAAATAGCCAGGTACCTTCCCTTCCTCCTCCCCATCTCCTACCTCTCCCCATTACCTTCAGCCTCACAGCATACCCCAATTGGGGATGCCATATTCTCACTGGCTCCAGACGGGAACAGCTGACACTTTTGTCTGGTATTTACATTTTAAAAAAATCGAGTGCAGTTCACATGCGGTAGAATAAAACTTCACCCACACAATATCAACCAATAAGAGCCTTGAAAAGTGAGCTCAGAATCAAAGCGGCCAATGCGGCCAGTTTCGTAGGTACCTACTGTTCGTATGTACATTCTATCTCATTCTATCTCATCTCGCAGGCTAAGTCCTATAGATGTATGTGTTTGTCTCTTTTTAGTGTCGTTTCTGTTTCATTGAGTTTCAAACCACAACGGTGCAAAAGAAACTCACTTCAAAAATAAAACGCGATGATGCACTAAGACAGCGGTCGGGGAACTTTTTTAACCATTACCCCAAAATATTTTTGCGTAAGTCGATATTACCCTTTCCCTTCCTTCATGATATGACATCATGCATGACGGCTTCCAGTGTAGGTTCTAAATGTTTCACAGGAAGTGCTTGGCGATGGATCATACAGTGAGTAACTTTAATATCTGGATTTTTTTTTTCACGAAAGCCGAAAAACCATTAATATGACCCAACATAGCTGGAGCTCCATCAACAGACACATCAATACAGTTTTCCCACTTTAAATTAATACTTTGAGCATTAAAGTATTCATTTACCTTATTATACACATCATTTCCACGAGATTTCAACTCTAGAGGAGAACAAAACAACAATTCCTCTTCAATTGTATGTGTACCTTTGTAGCGAACATACACCATTGGCTGAGAATTGCTACTAACATCTGTTGTCTCATCAAGCTGAATAGCAAAATATTTAGCCTGTTTTATTAAGGAAATAACCTGTTCCTTAACGTTTTCTGCTAAGATGGAAATTCTTTCTTTTACAAGTCTTGCAGACAAGGGCATTGAATTCAGTTTCTTCGCCTCTTTCTGACCACACATGATCTCTGCCATTTACACACCTGAATTGATTAAGTCTGTAAAAATACTAACACGTTTATGAAATAGCAAACTAGAAAAATTTCCTTTTTACCCAAAAAAAAAATTTTTACCCCATTTGGGGTCATTTACCCCGGTTCCCCGACCGCTGCACTAAAAGAAAGGTGAAAGAAATAAGTGATCATTTCATAAGAATCTTTAAGGCCGCACTCTTGAAACGCACGGCGCCGAAAAAGAAGAAGATGGAGAGATATGTAATTACGAATGTTGGACAGACCGCGCTTATATTTTAAGTCGTAGAAAACAGCGAAAATTGCGAAAAAGCTTAATAAAACATGACTCGTTTGAAATAGAGCAAAAATCTCGTGGAACGTATCTTAAGTATCATTTAAAGAAACATTGTGAATTTTTTCACAAATATAACTTGTAAAATAAAAGAAATAGACTTGTTTAAAATAATTTTCGGAGCATACTTTGCGATTTTTTTCTATCGAGAGAATTTCATATAATTTGCGTTTCGGCGTGGAACGTTTCTAGAAATTATCTTCAAAAATAACATATATTTTATAAGAGCTTAAAAACTTCAAATGTTTAAGGGAGATATGTAAGAAATCGGTCGAAATACGAATTAACCAATTTCAACCTCGGGCTAATTTTAGTTCGCTTTTACAGGTTTCGTAGAAATCGTAGTGTCTCCCTTATTTTCAAATAATCTAAATTTACAGTAAACGAATATAAAACTAAAAATTATGTAAAACAAAAATTATATAAAACGAAAATTATGTAACTTAGTGAATTTTTTACTGGTTTTGTAATTTTGTGGTTTTGTATATATACATATGACAGCCTCCGTGGTTGAAGGGTATGGCTCTCGATTAGCAATCCGGAGGTAGCGGGTTGAAATTCTGGTGTGCGCAAGTAAAGTTTATTTGATTAATTTGTATTATTTCACAATTTATTTAATGATATATTTGCAGCAAGTTCCAGAGTGGAAGATACTCTCAGTACCGCCCTGGTATAAGACCATAATTCAAGAAATGAAACGTTGCTTGAAAAGGCTTAAGCCGTGTTTGGTGACCAGATCTGAAGAGCCAGATACTTCCCCCACCTTCCTGTCCACCACCTCCTTCCCTCCCCAATAACTTCAGACACGACATACTCCACGACATACATACTTCACGACATACTCCAATTGGGGATGCCATAGTCTCACTGGCTCCAGACGACTGGGAGCAGTTGGAACTCTTGTGCGGTATTCACATAAAAATAAATTCTGTTAATTGAAAATCCTGATAAGAAGTACTTTAGTAATAAATTGTACTAAAATCGTATTTTGTAGTGTTGGCCCCAAAGATATTGAAATATAAGGAGATGGGCTATCGGCAGTTTTTACTGGGTAGGACTGTGCTTCCTGGTGTCGTCGATATTTTTAACCAATACTACTGCACACCTTAAAAAATCAATTAAAGAACAAATTCTTTCCGTATTCAAACTATATTATTAGCCAATATTACTGCACACCTTCAAAAAATCATAAAGTAATGAAAACCAAATGTCAAAATACTTTAAGGATGAAATTGTTTTTAATAGAGATGTACTTAATTACGAAACAAGAAATATAGAGTTAGATAGCCACATATGAAAAAATCAAAATCACAGAACTGCCGATCTGTATAGAGGACTAAAGATGTATGATGAAATGTCTGAAAGTATGAAGTATGAAGAAAGAATGAATGTATTTAAAAAGAAATGTTATGCTTGCTGTAAAAATATTTAAATTTATCTAATGAAATGTTACACTGTGCTTATTAGTTTATGTTTCAGTAAAAACTAACTCAATAAATATTTAAAAATAAACAAAATAAAGGGTTTTCCAATAAGAGGTGTTATTTTGAATAGCCCGTGAATGGATTGCGCTATCGAGAGATGATTTATGATTTTTTATGGCCGGAATTGGATGGTATTGATCTGGACAACGTTTACTTTCAACAAGACGGCGCAACGTAACACAAGCAACGAAACCATTGATCTTTTACGGGAAAAGTTTCCGGACCGTGTTATCTCTCGAAGAGGTGAACACAATTGGCCACCGAGATCTTGTAATTTAACACCTTGCGACTTCTTCCTTTGGGGCCACGTGAAAGAGAAGGTCTACGCCAACAGCCCAGCGTCTATTCAAGACCTCAAAGATGGAATTCGTGAGGCTATCGAGGACATAGGGCAGCCACTTTGCGATTTGGTTATGGAAAATTTCATGAAATGGATATGGTCCTGTAAGCGTGGTCGTGGTGGTCATTTGCATAAAGTTATTTTTCACTATTAACGACATACCTTCCTCTTTATAATGAAATAAACATCCCATCATTTTTATTAAAAAATAGCATTTTTCTTTGAATATCAAAATAACACCTCTTATTGGAAAACCCTGTGGACTGCAGCCTTGACAGCCTGCTCTCAGTACGGTCACAAGAGATCATTTCATGTGAATACATGCTCGTGAATATCGACGAATAACAATGACTTGTGCATAGATAGATGTTAGTTTTCATGCTACGGCATCAGAAGGGCTAGACGAGGCGAGGTGTGTTATATATCCGTCACCCCTGCCACATGTCCGTTGTTAGACAAACAAGTAGCCAACACGACTCCTGTTCATAGAATAGCTGTCCAAAATAGTATTTGGCAAATCCAACCCGCCGCCAAAATAATTATAATCCGTGAATTAATTGCACACATTATCCCCCTCGTGATATACCTCGACAATGGCATCACAAGACCACTAATGATTGCATTATGTTTTGGACTATTAATATGTGTGACGATTCATTTTGATATTGAATATTATACCGGTATCTATATTTGAACCGCACTCCACGTATTAATTACGTGATGGAAACTTTGTCAATTATTAAACATATTAATTTCGGTTGTCTGTGATGTGAAATGAACTCAAAGTTGATTGAAAAAAATGAACTCAAAGATAATTGTGTATTTCATTTGTTTAAATATTTGACGGATTTTTCAAGTTTACTTTTTTTTGCATTAGCTCCACATAGGAGGCCCTGAGGAAAATTATTCATTTAGTAACACAAAAATGTAAGAGGGTATCCTCATTTAACCCTCCGTCGGGCGCAGCCGGCCTCAGAGGCCTACAAAAGCCATTATTTCCCTGTCCACTTCTCAAAGGCGGCCCACCGCCCCTTCCCTCCTTTTACTCGCCTAACTTTAGGGAACTCACATGGTGGCGGGCCTCAGTTAGTCGTCGGCCTTTATACAGCTCACATACAACCTTTCTGGCTTCACTGGCCGCCTGCGCCCGATTGGATTCTAATTTCAGTTTTACTCTTTTAAGGCATTTTATACCCAGATTCTTCTGATTTTTTTTAAAGGGCTAGAAAATATGCTCTCCGTCAACCGAAGGATGTTGATGATATGCTATATGAAGCTTCTCCTCAACGATGATGCTTTTGACGGTCCAACTTTGGTTGAACTGTTTGTGAAAAATTGATTATTCTGATCATTTTAGTTTATGGTTAGTAATGTTTAATAAACTGGTTATTTTGTGTTAAATTTGGTATAATTCCTTTATATAGATCCTAATTAAGACTGTCCTACGAGTATTTTGTATTAGAATAGATATAGTAGTGGTGGGAGGAGGGTGGCCTCTCAGGCCGGGTGCGTCTGATTTCGGTTCGCCCATTGGTGCGCCCGACGGAGGGTTAAAAAAAGTAAAATAAAAACAAGTAATCAAATTAAACTAAAGAAAACTGTATTTAAAAGAGAGCATGTCATTCTTACGAATGGAATTTACATCTCAATATTAATACATCTATTTTTGAGGAGAAGTTGAATCAAATTTCAAAAATTGTTGTTTTTTTGGTCTCCTGAACATTTTTCTTTTTGTAGATACGTTTTGGTATTTCTCATCCATCGTTTAAACATCTCAACGTGAACGGTAAACGAGATTTATGAATAAGATGTATTATAAATAAATCAAGAGAATTTTACTCTTAAAAAATGTAAATCGCAAATAACTTGTTTATTTGAATAATTTGCCAGAATGCAATATGATCACCACTTACCGAATAACAAATTGGTAAACGGTGAATTTTGTTACGCACAAATATTTTTGCGACCGAAACCTAAAACAAAACTTTAAAAACAGAAAGTTTCGTTGTTACATATTTGAATTTGGGGGTCAGAAAATAGCACCTGCTTACTCAGGCTCTATGAAACCGAATGAGCGATTTTGCTATTACCGTGATGACCCACGATCCACGGTACCGTGACGGCACAAACAAGCATAAAACCTCCGTTCTTTAACGTAGGTTTTATGCGATGTTTTTATCATCTAAAATTATTTTATTGTTTCTGCTATTAATTCACTTTCGTAAGCATATTTTTTATTTATTTTATTTAAGGTTTTATTCCAGCAGGACTGGGAGGGTTGTGCAATCCCAGTCTGCCATATTTCATAACAACTATAATACATATAATAATACAAGAGAGTAAATTAAAAGATCTAAAAGAAGAAAAAACAAATAAAATATGATAACATATTAGGTACCTACCTAATTAAAACATAAAATGAAGACAAGATTAATCACATAAATAACACAAACAAAACAAAAATTAAAGCAATAAAAACTAAGCATAGAATTAAAATTAAATTAAACAGAATAAAAAAAAATAAAAATAAAATAAACAAATATTTTGGGAACGTCTATCGGGGAGGTCGCCTCATCGTCTGCATCCATCGCTCGTTTAGGGGGGAACTAAGCCACTCGGATGCAGCCACGACAATGATGTTGTTTGATTTCAGTATCCTGTCCCAGAAGCTGGCTAGTCGGTGTCGAAGTAAGGCTGGGAATGAGTGCACCCTCCCCTCGGTGAACATCGTGGAAGCACTGCAGAACCTCGGTAGTTGCATATGTTGCCTGAATGCATTATTGTAGCACACCCTCAGTTTATCCCATTGCGCTGCTGGATATTGCGTCCACAGTTCCGATGTGTACAGGGCAGTGCAGTACGTCTTGAAAAGTAATTTTCTGACATCGTCACTGCAGTGGTAGAACCGCCCTTGAGAGCCCTAGTTTCTTTACTTTCTTCTCACAAATTTTTGCGTTACATGCCGTCCATCTTCCAAAGCGCCGCTCATTAATGTACCGTTCACCGTGTGAACGCTTTTTGGTCAGTCAGGTGGCGAGATTAACCTGATACACACAAGCTACTAGCCTAATCCGGAGCCTTTAGATTTACCCCTGGTTCTAGTACGATTAAAGTTATTCCAGGTGAAGATTAAAGAAGAAAGCTTAAAAATGCACACAGCGTATTACAAAGCTAGTTTGTAAGTCAGTGGAGTTTTCCATATATTAGTTTCGTATTTTAAAACTAATTTTAACATTATTTTTTTAAATCTCTGCCAATAACAATGATTAATCAACCACTCTTCAAACTGACACGTTTTCTGCATAACAATGCGTTGTGTTCAAAGTATTTCAGTCTAACATTGAATTTTTCTTTGTCTTTTCTACGATTCATTTTCTGTCATCACTCCACTTTTAAAAGATATTATTTTTTAAAATACCTGTCTAATGAATGCACATTTTATAAAATATTAAAATATTTCAATTAAAACGACTCTAGGAACTCTTTGACCCCAACGTGAAAGTAACATTACTATTCCATAATAGATTTTTTTCTAGCGAATTCCCGGCATGCGTTGCTATGCCACTTAATAAAGAATTTTTTTCTCTCTGCGGGTCCTTTCCCCACTTCCCTCTCCCGCTTCCCCCTTCCCTAGTTCCCCTCCCCCTCCCACATTCCATACATTCAGTCCCGGTACATTCAGTTTTCAAATAGCTCGCGTGGTACTTTTTGCAATTTCTTAATACAAATTTCGTAATGTCAGAGCTCACCAGTATATATAGAAACCATCGCAGGCATGCTCACATCCAATCCCCAAAGTTTCATCGCAATCGGATGAATGGTTAGCAACGCATAATTTCATGACACCAGAGCTCACTTTTGTATTAAAAACTATCGCGGGCATGCGCACATAAAATTCTCAATGTTTTATCGCAATCGGATGAATGGTTTAGCAACGCATAGACATCTCATGCATCCACAAATATATTATGATTTATATATAGGATAAGGTAGATAATATAATATTGTTTAGTTCAGCAGAATAGAGGGGTGTGTTAAATTTCCCCCGTGTAAAAAAATAATACAATGTACGAACAAGATTAGTCCAAAAAAGAAGTGACATGTAACGTAAATATAAATACGGTTATTTGTGGAAAGCTCTCTATAAATGATGTAGGGACTCACTGTATATCTGAACTACAGCCTTTAGGAGAGTGTTTTCGGATTCCCTGACTAGTTCTGGACACTTTGCGAACACCCGCGAAGCGCTGCATCACCTGAGGAGGCCGAACAATTCCATATACGCGGTTATACTGATCTCAGAGCGTGTTCATGATATGTGAACCTGGCGCAAAGTTCGCAAGCGTACAGGATCTGGAATAACTACTGGTTCCTTACCGGAGGACTATGCTTGTCAAATCTTCTGTGAATATTTTTTAAAAATCTGTAGCCACTCTAGCGACAGCGCGATTTTAAACTTTTTCTCCGATTGCTCGTGATTTTCTGTAGATCATTTTGAACATTTTCCGCCCACATTAAAAAAATCATACCTCCAAATTTTAATATCGAGACATACAAACTGATTTTAATTCTATATAGCCAATGAATTCACCTATATTATGTCGATTATCACGTATTCGTAGGATTTATAGAAAAAATATTATAAAATCGTTATCGTAATCGTAAAAAAAGTCCAAAATTGGACCTCTATCAATCGCAGAAAAATAAAAGTGGTTTATATTTTGACCTTAATCGTTCCAGTGGTTATACTTTATTTATTTGAACAAAAATTAGAGTTTCGTGCGTATTTTTGTGTACGCTAACAACTGACTTTGCAAAAATGAGGTCCATTGGTCGCTCTACCATTTGTTTCCATATATTTGTCTAACATTGACTAGAGAAAGACGCAGAGAGCTTTTTAACTCCAAATGTTAACAAGGCAACACCTCCAAGAGCTGAGAACGTATTCATGTTCAATTATAGTGATTCAACGCTGCGACGGGTGATTTTTTGCTTGATGTTTTTTATCTTGTATTCCGATAATAGTTTTGCGGTATTATTATCTCGACATGACGAATGAATCCCGCATTTCTTCTTCCTCGTCTCGATCTGAGATTCAGTGATGTAAAAATGTTAAGGATGTGTTACATCTTAACCTTGTTTATAAATGATTTTACAAAAATATGTCATGATGTATCTATCTTACTTTTTGCTGATGACATTAATTTTTTTAATTATTCAAAAATTTTACCATTGTAAAATTCTTCAAAATAATATCAACAAATTGTTAATTTGCTGCAATGAAGATAGACGTTACTTAAATATCTCAAAATGTCAAACAATCAGTTTTTCTCTAATAAAATATCCAGTGAGCTAAGATTACAACATTGATAACAATGCTTTTGAGATATTAATCACTTGAGACAACTTGAGACAGGCATCACTTTTTATTTGTTTCAAATCATTTATTTGTTGACTGCATTATGGAAATCTCTTATAAGGGTTTACAAATGTTGAGCTTTATAACTATGCTAACTAGAAATTTCAACCATATTAAGTGTATTAAACTATTATATTTTGCCTTTGTTAGAAGTAAAATTGAATTCAATTCTCCCGCTTGGAACCCACATTGAAATATTCACGTGCAAGCCGTTGTAAAAATACAAAATGAGTTTTACGTTTCCTAAATGTTTAATTGGATATTCCATCAATTATGTTGAAGTACAACACTCTTAACAAATGTGCTTAAATTGTAAGACATAAGTATTTTCACTGACTTAGTATTTTTGTATAAAATATTAAATGATGTATTTGATAGTCCAGAATATATTCGCAAAAATTCAAAACTACAGATTGATATGAATCATTATTCACATGTTGTCACAATAATATATTATTCAAAACATTTCGAACTGCATTATTCATACAAAAGGACAAGCGGGTGACATCTATGAATCTTGCAGTCGATAGTGATAATTAGCAGTTACGCGAACCATATTGTAGTGTTGCCAATAATTCAAAGAGGGCGCGCCAAACACCAACATTGTGACATGAATTAATTAATAATGATTATTTTTGAATAAGCAAACGTATTATAATGCATAATATCTGCGACTGATCTTAAAATAAAATACGATTGTCTGCAATTTTTTTCTTCACAATTAGTGAAATTCTGCATTTAATTTTAACTAACCCAACATAGGAAGTAATACAACATACTGAATTCGTTTGAATTTCGAGGACTTTTTTCGGATTGGATCGTTTTAAAAAGACAGCTATTCTTCTTGCGAGTTCGAGTCTAAATAATTGCACCACTCTGTTTTCTACTGCTTTATAATCTTAGATGTCATCCTATTTACAAAATATTATTAAGATTAAATAGTGGAGGAGTCAGGCAAAGCAGCAAGAAAGACAACAAAAGAGGTGACAGTTTGCACCTGTGCTGGATAGCTTTTGAGTACTCCATTTTGATTTCGCGAATACGAAAATACAAGGATATTATTACGTTGATGTATTTTTACTCTTGCTAAATATATAGAAAGCAAATTAGATTTTATAATGGCTGGCTTTACATAACTTTTTTCTTACTGAATGGTGGAAAAATATGGAAAAACATTAAAGAATATTTTTTAGACAACTACTATTTTCTAAAAGAATTACAATTGGGGCGCCCGGAGAGAAGATACTTTAGTTACAGAGACAATTAATAATAATAATAATTGGATAATTTGTAGAGCACCGCTTTTGTGAAAAATTACCTCAAGGGCCTTGGTTTAAAACCGCATTACGGCGTATGGAGTTGCGCATCCGGGAGACTTTTTTTGAAGTGTTGTGAGCGCCCTAAATGATTTAGGACAAAAAGTACACTTTACTTACCACCTAACTATTATTTCAACGATATGAGCTCTTTTTTTACATGGGTTTTATTAGTCTAATTTGAGGGTTTGGTAATCCTACTGCGTTTTTTGTTTAATTATTCTTGAAATTCTCGATTTTTCATTTTCAACCAAAAACAAGTTATTTGAAGAAAAACGCTCATTTCTAACGCTTTTTATAGCAAAATAAGTAGGTACCAAAGTAAATAATAATTCCCTTACTGATAAACGTGTTTTAAAATGTTCACAACTTCTAAATATTTCGAAAAGTATGCCTCAACGGCAAACGCACGCTCCTCACTGTTCCGACGCATAATGGCAACTAAACTGTATCGGGATAAAATTTTGTAGTTCCGCCTCTCGAACGAGATCACTAGCACTCCGCTACGACATCAACCGACTGAATAGCGCGCATTAAAAAAAGGAAGTTATGCTGCCGCACCCTGTATATCTATCCGTGTCCATTTTACCTAACCCAGCTTTCTTCTTATTTATTATTGCGGTACTTGGTCAATCAAAAAGCACTCTCTGTTGCGTAAAGTTAGATTAGGTTAGGTCATTTTAAGAAGGGTATGAATGTACAAGGCAACAGTTAAGAATATTGATTCTACAGTCACATAATATTTATTATATTTTGTGTCTGTAAAATAGTCTTTGTTAGGTACCATTAAATTAAACTTATAATCTTTTTTTTAATACCTGCATACGATGCACAAATTTAATATTACGCTTCGTGTCATGGATAACCTAAGAATTCTCTATTATTTATCGAAGTTAGTTTGTTATAAATATAATATAATATAATAAACAACAATTTCATTACCTTAGAAAATTTTCTTATCAATATTTTTTTATGTACCTACTAATTAAATTTTCACATATAGCAAACACTTTGTAGGAATACATAATTTTAATTAACACAATAATATAACTTTGTTATAATTCCACTTTATTATTTTCTTATCCAACCGGTTTCGGTTCCACCTGAACCTTCATCGGGGATGAATAAAAATATGTTGTTATATTTTTATTATCCCTGATGAAAGTTCAATATATTTTCATTCATCCCTGATGAAGGGTTCAGGTCGAACCGAAACCGGTTGGATAAGAAAATAATAAAGTGAAATTATAAAACGTAATATTATTGTTTTTATTATACCTACTAATTGCTGTATCGTCGGCTTTAAAAACATTTTATCTATGGGTTACAATATTACATAAATCATTTTTACAAATTTAAAATAGAATCAAGCCAAGCTGAGTTCCCTGTGGTACTCCATTTTTACCTGTGTATCGGCAATTTTGATTTTTTGTTTTTCTAATTCCAATCTCTAAGGTTGCTAGTGAGAATTTTTTGGGTCCCATTTTTTAATTTATTTATTTATTTATTTCTACGTATTACAATATTTACCTATTAATTAACATTTTTACATAATAGATCAATTTTGAAAACATTTTTACATTATATATTTTGCAATTTTATTATGTTGGGTGTAAGGTAGGTTTGTGAAGGTGAAACTGTGGATAGGTATTGTTGTATGTTTCGTGAACACCTCACTAGGAGAACCGGTGCTGAGGTGTTTACGTGTTTATTTATGTTTATGTGTGACAAGTATTTATGTTGTTATGTTTAATGAGTTGTATATTTGTTTTATGATCAAATTGTAATTCACAGAATCAAAGGCTTTTCTTGGATCTAAGAACGTAACTAGACATTTTCCTTTGTAATCAATAGATGTGGATTTTTGTCATGTCTTTTATTGCATCTTTAGTAGGTACCAAGTTCTTTTACCATACGATTTTGTGATAGTTGTAGTGATGTAGATAATTTCGAATTTTTCTAGGTATTCAATTACTCTAGTTTAGAATTGGAATTAAAATGGAGATTTTGAATTGTAAAAGTGTCAAACATAATAATGTGGCAATGGTTTATTCGAAAGCACGCTGTATCGCTTTCACTGTGTGACAAACGAGCGCCTCCGCCTCAAGTTCGCGCTTCGACGGGAAAACATCACGTGGCCGAGTTGCCCGTTGCCCGTTGCCCATTGCCCGTTGCGAAACGCAAAATAGAACTGCCGAGAATTAACTGCGGGGCTATTTAAAAAAAATCTCTCGCCTCTTGAACGCCTACGGACGGAGAAGTTTGTCGCTGCATCAATCAGATTAATGTTGAATCGGAAGTGGTACGAACTACAATCTTCCGCTTTCTTTCAAATTTTTGAGATGAGTGTCACGAATCAAAAAATAAGATCGAGAAAGAAACTCTGAAAGCCAGGCTGACCCAATGGCTCTAACAATGAAAGTAACCGGTGCGACTCCAGACTGGCGATGTGTGCAGAAATAGTGTTGAAGAACTTGCTACCATCAATAAAACAACCCTCATCTGGGTACCGACAAAATCCTATTCTCAATCCGTCCCGAAGGATACCACTGAAACAAGGCCCAGTAAGCACGTGAATGTAAAGGGCCAGTGAAGCAGGGTGTGCAGTGAAGGTTCAACCAGGCCCCCGAGAGAGGCACAGCGCTGGGATAGGAGCGAGAACACCGCGAGCCGCATTCATTACAGAAGTTGCCAAGCCCCCAGTCATCTGGGTACCAGGACATAAAGGTATAGAAGATAACGAATGGGCTGATGAATCAACAAAGAAAGAGGTGGAAGCAACACTTGCGGGATCCGAGCCGGCCGTAGGAGTGGTAGTTTCTACACCTAGCTACGTATTGAAAGGTGGCAGGAATGGCAGAGGGCACCCGAAATAAAACAGTCCAAAGTATTCATAAACGGACCAGACCATAGATGAACCAGGCAATTACTCAATATGGGCAGTGTACTCACTGAGGGAACTGATAGGACTATTAACGGTACGCTGTCCCCTCAGGAGACACATGCAGATATTGGTAGTAGAAAATACCAGTAGATGCAGGAAATGGTGAAGAGGGTGAAAAGACTCAAATTCACCAATGGTGCCAATGTCCCATCCTAATGGGAACGACCTACCTCAAAATACACATTGTGGAACCGTGGACAAAACCGAATACGCTATGACAACCTTTGTGCATTTTATCAAAGGCACCGGGTTACGGTCAAAGGAATTAAATAAATGGGAGATAGCACAACGGTCTTGAGTACTCATGGGAACGATGTAAACCTGGTCTGGGCCACTTAAGTAACCCAAAATAGGGACCAGGGTGCTTTCTTGAATCAGTGGGTCCCCGGCCCGATAGATACAAAAAGAAGAAGGTGAGAAATTAGACTTTTACGGTGTCTTCAGAGACCTTGATTATAGCATAGGTATATGAAACCAATATAATCGCTTATCTTGCTTTTGTCAGAACTCAGACAGAACAATTGTTGAGGGTGAGGGTTTTACTCTAACACATTATGTATTGGTTATTCATATATTTACGTCATTTTCTATCAATGGCAAGCCTAATTATCCATAATAACTTGAAGGCCCACCTTCGTTTCAAAATTTCTTCTTAGAAATCATCATCTCTTGGAGTAGTAATATAGGCCAAATCAGTCCAAACTTGAAAACTTTCCCGTAACATAATATTTTTTATTTATCATTATGTACCCTTGCTTTATTACGACCTTTTTAAATTCCTTTAATTATGAAAAATTGACTGTTGCGATTTATTTTTTATATTTAATTAAAATTAAATTTGATAGTTTTATTATCAAGTTCTCTAAGTATTTTAGTATGTATTTTTGTTACAGCTGTTTTGGTTTACAAGACCATTTTCAAACTGTGATTAAAGCCACTGTTAGGCGACTTATTTATAAGATTTCAAATGTCAATTTTTGAAGGTGTACGTATCGATTTATTACCGGTTAAACCAATTTGCTGATACACTAATTGAGAATGTATTATGTGGGGTTCGGAATCCGTTTCCCAACTAAGTGTTAAGGTTTTCTTAATTGTTTTATAATGACGTTATTGCTATGACTCATTTAAGGGCGTTATATTTTTTAGGTTTTGTAAATATACTAATTAGAGGGGAATAAATAATTTTCCTTACTTTATATTAGCATAATATTGGAGTCATTCGTTCGTTTATTAATTTCTAATTGTTCAAGCAAATGCGATTTTTTATTTGAATCCATGGCGCGCGCCGGTCGATCACACAGGTATGTGATAACCACACAAGTCTTGACTTTCCAACAACACACGTGTTCGCCAACTGAGATTAAGCGAAAGGGTAATTTAATAACACAGTTTTACCGAAAAGGCCAAACAATAACAAATATAAAGTGCTATGTGATTCAATCACTAAACGACGCTGTATAAAGTTGGCCAATAATTTTTATTATTACTGCAATTTCTTACTTTGTCACTTGCTAATCTTGTTGATTCGTCACTTGTACAAAACACATAAAAGTTGTATAACGCACTTGTTGTGACTGAGAATCGCTCATTGAGTCGCGCAAGGAAATACGATGCGAAGGGAGCTCCTTTCGGTTTCAGCTGCAAATTAGCTTCCGAGATTAATAAATAGTTTCTTTCAGTTTTCAGTCGCTGTGATAATCTGAAACCTGTGAAAAATAAGTCGAAAGGAATTCGGCGCCGACCGCGTTATATTTGCTTTGCACGCAATTCTGA
Organism: Glyphotaelius pellucidus; assembly: GCA_936435175.1. NCBI lineage: Eukaryota > Metazoa > Arthropoda > Insecta > Trichoptera > Limnephilidae > Glyphotaelius > Glyphotaelius pellucidus. The sequence goes on along the minus strand of OW386557.1, from coordinate 16,921,728 downwards.
GGAAGTAAACATCTTTTTCAGTATGGTTTTTTTTTTATTTATTTGGGACAGTTGTCTTTCTAGTTTTCCAGGAAAACTCCTGGGAACTTTAAATCTAAAGTACACGTGTAATAAGCATAACCACACCAATTTAAGAATATAATTATACTGATGTACCCGATGGAATTTTAAATAGAGATTCCTGCACTTATTAGGAGTAAAAAAATGTAGATGCAAAACACGTAAGCGTGCTGATTTTAGGTTCGTGTTGGTGGTGACATGTGAAAGAAATAAAAATATTTGTTTAATGACAAACAAATACCTTTGTGTAACACCACTATTTTTTAACAATATCAACATGTTTCGAAAACTATGTTTTCTTCGTCAGGATAATAAGTCAATAAAAAATAACAAAAGACAAACAAGTATAGACTAATTAGAACATAGACAAAATATTAGATAGGAGAGGTGATTAATTACCTAAAATATATCATAAAAAACAATTATATAAAATAAAATATAAAAATTATTTTAAAATGGGTAAAAATTACATTAAATTATTATTAATTACATTATGACGCCACAAAGTAAATATGCCTATTTTGAAGAAAAAATATTTGTTTCTATCAAATTTACAAAAGTCACCGGTAACCGAAATTTCACGTACATTCTGTATTCCAAATTAACTCGGGAATCTCTGAATGAAGTCTATCGGTAATGTCCTGACACACTTGTATATTGGTAGACACTGCTTTTGGTATCCCAAAAAACAGCAAAAAGCATCACAAACGGTGTTTTTCGTAAATGTTTGTACCGAGATAAAGCATTCCGGGAATGCAGAAAAATTTGCTAGAATATGAACCACGTAAGTTCGTTTAAACGAAGGTGTGTTGAGGCATACTGTGTACAGTAGAATAATTATTTTAAAGAAATGCTTATGAGGAAAGCATATTAATTTCCCCAGGTATGTTTTCTCCCACAAGCATAATGTTTATTATTTAGATTTTATATTTTTTTTTATTATTTACAACACAGAATAAAACATGCATGTTTGTGATGTTTTTTTGTATTAATCAAAACAGTCGTCGTTAGGCCGGGCAATGTATATTTTGGACATTTTTCAATTAATATTGTTTACATTAGAAATGTTTTTTTGCATCGTTTTTTTTACAATAGCTTCACACAAAGCCTGTATATCATCTTTGGGGATGTTGAAGGTGTGAATGGTGTTTTTAGAAAAGTAAGAAGAGGGGAAGTTCTGGGAAGGAAAAGGGTATGACAGGTGGGTTGAAATCTGAGGGTCAGTGGGTCCAGGAGTGACGGACATATGAATCCATCCCTCTCATTGCGATGCAAGGTGATGTTCCGGTAGAATACTACTGGAGAGGACAATAGACCTCCCTCAACTCTGTCCCGATCCGTTCCGCCACGCAATAACAAAGGCGCAACTGCCGCTAAGACCCGGACAAACCTCACCCCATGAGCCTAGGCACCCCTGCTAAGTCACCAAACGTAGCGAACCACTTGGAACGACCTAAGGTAGAGGTGTTTGTTAACCAATAAACGGTTGTACATAAGATTAAGTAACTAAGGGTATTTAATGTTCCCAGACAGCGCAGCCGGGGGGCTGGTATTCGGGGTGCCCCTATCCCAGTGCGCCGAGGCCTCCAGGAGGGAGGGCACACTCCGCCGGGAGAGCGCCCGAGGGTCCCGCAGCAGTTTCTCATCCCTGCTGGACCGAGTTGGAGACGAGGTAACTATTATTAACATTTTTCATTATTTTTTAATTTATCCTAAATACAATATTTGTACGCACAATTTTGCATTAAAATATAGACATTTATTTAAATGGAACTAAAATCGTTCATTGATGGCAACACCGAGTTACTCTTTTTTATTGTTGTTTTTTTTTATTTATTTGGGACAGATGTCTTTCTAGTTTTCCAGGAAAACTCCTGGGAACTTTAAAGCTAAAGTACACGTTTAATTAACATAACCAAACCAGGTATAACCTTACAATTTAAGACAACGATTCTTGGACTTATTTGGAGTAAAAAATGTAGATAACATTTTGGTTTCAAGCATTGGGCAGGAAGGGAACATGCACAGCATGTGATGACACAATACCCTAAAATATATTTAAAAAACTATACATCCGATTTGCATGCACTAAGTCTAAAACTGTTCAAAGATCCAGTCTCTATGGCACCACGTAGGCATTTTTTTTATGAACGATGAAAATTTTTCTTACAAACTGGAAAAAATTCGCTGTTCACCATTTTTTTTAGTTATCAGAACTAAAGTTAACATAAACCTACATGTTTTGTTTCTAAATATATATTTTCTTTTAATTTTTCTGATGAACAGTATGGCTTAATCGCTGTCAACCACCGAGCAGCAATTTTGTCAGAGTGTCCTGTTGAAGGCGGCGTACACCGCAAACCTTACTTTAGATTCGTGTACAAAAATTTGTATACAGTCTTCTATATGTATACATTGTATACCTATATCGACCCTGAGTTTTAATTAAAAAAAAATACATTCATCGTTTGCTTGAAAATAATTTGAAAATAATTTGAAAATAATAACCACGCATCGTGGGCTGCTCCTTTAAAAAATAAATTATTTATTAGTTTGCGCTTATAATTTTTTATAAAGTAATTAACAATTTTAATTTTCTTATTCTTCAATGGCGCTAGAGCCCATTTCGAGCCTTGGCCTCCTTCGGGATAAGCCTCCACCGCCCTCTGTCCTCGGCCGTCGTCTTCCAATCTGCAACAAGGAGTAGTCCCCTTGCATCCTTCCTGACATCGTCCTCCCATCTCAGCCTACGTCTGCCCGCCTTTCGTTTCCCTCCCGGGTGTCCAGTTAGAACCTTATTCGGTACTCGTGTGTTTGGCATTCGGTGCACATGTCCAGCCCATCTTAGTCTTTGGAACCTTAAATGGGTAGAGAGTCTGGGAGCTTGGTAGATGTCATAGAGTTCATTATTGCGGCGGATTCTCCATGCCTCTCCCTCTCGCACCGCTCCTAAAATTCTTCGAAGTACCTTCCTTTCGAAGGTGTCCAGCTGTTCCGCAGACTTTGCTGTCAGTGTTCCCGCCTGACATCCATAGGCCAAGACCGTTCTAATCATTGTTTTATCTAGGGTTATTTTGGTTTTCCTATGGACGTTTCGGGATTTGAACACTTGAACACAATTTTAATTTTACCCAAACGAAATTGTAGAAAAACTTTTAATGTATACAAAACAATATTTTTTGTTCATAATCTAAACCGATTCGAATTAAAGATTAATCGAAAATAGTCATTTCGCTGGTAGCATCGTCTTGATCACTAACAACTAATTGATGTATCATTGAAATAATATTATAAATCCACACAAAGAATAATGATATTGTCAGTGTGGGTCTTAAGTGGAACGTTTGCGCGGCCCATTTCGGCCAGTTTCATACAAACTTAAATCTTAAATTTGGACGTGAGCTACTTTATTTATTTTTGCTTTAAATTATAAGATATAGACCATTAAAGATTTTAGTGTTTCATGATTTTAGAGGCAACTTGAGCAATTATTCGTGAGAAAATGAAAACCAATAAAAAAATAATTGTACTATATTTATCATAGAAATATAAAATAAAAATTAAAATTAAGAAAAAAAATCATTTTGATAAGTGTAAATTTAAAATACAAATTACCTATTTACGGCGGAACAAATTTTTTTCTTTTATATATTAAAATTAGTACCCCAAAAAAAAAAGAATTTTTAACAATGTTTTATTATTTAACTATTTTTCATTGTATTTGTAAAATAAACATAGTAAAATTATTTTTTTAATGTTTTACATTTACTCGCAAATAATTGCCCTCTAAAATCATGAAAAACTAAAATCTTTAATGGCCTATATTTTATAATTTAAAGCAAGAGTAGTTCACATTCGTACTAGATATTTGATATACCTTTTGATTACAAAAATAATTTTTCAGTTTGGTTGGGTATTTTGATCTCAAATCCAAATTTAAGATTTGTACGAAACTGGTCGCGCATACACGCTCTCAAAATGCCAAATTCTCGCAAAATCCACGTTGTCTTTATTGTAAATCGCTATTCCATTGCGATCGGACTTATAAAATATATCCCACCTCGTTGGCTTGCGCTCCTACGTTAGTTTTATCAATCTGACAAAAGGAGTCCGTTGGTTTTGACATTAAGGCGGCCTGAAATAGACCCCGGCGCTGTACACGGTACAAGCACACACCTTGCTCCGTATTGTCAGCCGGCTATTACGGGAACGCGGGAATGTCTCCAATCAAATTCCTAGGCGCGCGTGACACAGGGAATCTTTTCAAATTGGAATTATTCCGAATTTCAATTTTTAAAAGTCCGCGGATTTTTCGCGGTTTAAAAATCGGACGTGTTGCCATGGAGAATAAATTTACATGCTCGTACGTTAAATGAAGGTTAGAAAACATGTTTTTCTTATATACAACGAAATAAGTAAGTCTAAAGTAATGGTATTTGAAAGAGAGAGTACGAAAACAATGTGCAACATAGTTGTGAATGACGAATACTTAGATCAGGTGGATGAGTTTGTGTATTTGGGAAGTATGTTTACGAGTGATGGGAATACTGATAGAGATATCGGAAGAAGGGTAAATGCCGGTAACTCCATTAATGGAGGACTGAACGCCGTTGGCCGAAACAAAAAAACTGTCAAAAGAAGCAAAGCTAGCCGTCCATTATGGAGTGCTGGTACCTACCCTGATGTACGGCAGTGAGGCATGGATCTGGCAGAGAAAGGATGAAAGTAGACTGAATGCTGTAGAAATGAGATCCCTGAGACGTATGTGTGATAAAACCATGTATGATCGTGTGAGAAATGTGGATATCCGCAAAGAATGTAAGGCTGATGTAAGCGTAATGAATAAGATTTAGAAAAGGACGCTCAGATGGTTTGGGCATGTAGAGCGAATGCATGAGGAAAGGAGTGTAAGGAGAATATATGACGCAAGTGTGAATGGTAGACGAAGTCGGGGACGCCCGAGGAAGTCATGGCACGACCAAGTGAATCAGATTCTTGAGTCGGGCGATGTCAAGAGTCAAGAGTCAGAATAATAGGAGAGCATGTATGATACGATTTATGAATGTGAACGAACCAAGGAGTGTGTGCCAAGATCGAGTTGTTTGGCGGTCCGTCCTCTCTGCCTACCCCTGCGGGGAAACGGCGTGATGGTTAGTTAGTTAGTTAGTTAGTTAGTTAGTTAGTTAGTTAGTTAGTTAGAAAATCTCGGAGACAGGTTAAACAACACAGGTGGCCCTGAGGACAGTAATTTCCCCCAGGCCCTATGTCATCTTTGAGGACGCTATGTGGAGGTTTTTTTTTTTGAGGAAATAAAGGAAAGCATGTTCTGGGAAGGGAATGAAGGCCGATTAGGTGTCCTGGACTAATGGATGAATGAATCTATTCCTCTCAATGTGCTGCAATGTCGAGAGAGTCTGAACCACTCCCGATTCGGTCCACCACGCTGTTGGTGACCAAGATCTTGACAAACATGAAACCATGAACCCGGACAACCCTGCTAGGCCACCAAACGTAGCGAACCTCTTTGGGTGACCCATGGCAGAGTCATGGGTAATCATCAGGTCATGGCAAATGGCAGAATAACAGCACAATATTTACGTCTACGCCTTCCGACCTAAATAGAAGATGCTCCCAGTGACGTGCTATCCGGCGTAGCAAATAAATTTTATTGTTTAATTTGTGTTATTTCACAATTTATTCTTTAAAATAATATATAGTATATTTGCGGCATGTTCCAGATTGCAAGATACTCCCAGATACGCCCAGGTGTAAGTCCACCATTCGGAATTGAAACGTTGCTTGAAATGGCTTCAGCCGTATTTTGTGACCAGATCTGAATAGCAAGGTACATCCCACCTTCCTCTTCCCCATCTCCTTCCCCTCCCCACTACCTTCAGTCTCACTGGATCCAGACGGGAGCAGTTGGGACTCTTGTGCGGTATTCATATAAAAATTTAAAAAAAAAAAAAAAGTGAAAGACAAACATTCAGAATCAAAAGTTGCTTGAAACGGCTTTTGTCATGTCCGGTGAGATCTGAATAGCCAGGAACTTCCTACCCACCCCTAAAACCTTTTTCATTCCTTACTTGCTCTCAGAACTTGCTCTCCTTCCTTTCCTTACAAAGACCCTCCACACAGCATCCCCAAAGATGACATTAGACCCTGAGGGCAAATATTTTCCACAGGGCCTCCTGTGTGGAGATAGTGAAAAAAAACTTTCCCTTCCCTTCCCTATCTCCCTCCCTTCCCCACTCCCTTCAGGCTCACAAAATAACTCAATAATAGTTAGAATGCCGTAGTCCCACTGGCTTTGGGCAGTTGTTTTTAAATAACTTTTTTAAATTTAATTAACGTAACTAATAAAAAATAAGGAAGACGCCATCTTGTTCATTACACAATTTTCAAATGCTCAATAAGAAAAAGAATGTCGCCACTCCAATTAAATTGTCTAATATCAACATGTTCTTTAAAATTTCATCAGACAAACCAGATACCAAAGATAAAACTGTTAAAATTCTTTTACACACTTTTACCTGATCAAAACGAATATCCATTGCGAAGAATCAAACTAAGATTTACCATAAATTGTCTGCGATCAAAAGAGAAAATAAATAAACACAACGGCAGACGCTTTTTCAATTTTCCACTGGAAATATTTGAAGAATTTCCCTCTTGCGAAATTCACCGTTTCAAATTATTATTTTTATCAATTTTTCTTGCACTGGCAACATTTAGACTGGCAGATCAAAATTAAATTATGTGTACCCTGGCAACTACTGGAATAAAGGCATAGATAAATTACAAAGATTGAAAATTAGATGCTGGATGATTATATTCTATGGAATGAGTACGCAGATATATCAAGACAGGGATTGATGGCGGAGTTTCCTCTCGGCTTGAAGTCTTAAGTAATTTCTTCTGTCAAGAGACAAGAATTAGTTTTCTATTGGCCCTCAAATTTATCTTATTTAATATCTCAACGTTTCAACGTGTTCAAATAAGTTCGAATATCAAAAGAAGGTAGAATAATACCGTTCTTTTTACCTCAACTGTTTTTACATGCATCGTATACAGTTTTTTTGATATTCTTGTCGATGTGAGGGTGGTTTGTAAAAGGCCTGAAAAATTTCCTGTTTAAAACTTTGAACTTAAAATTCTTTCTTGTATTCAACAATATATCATGGCCTTAAAGTTCAAAGTTATTATACATATAAATAAACTGGCTACGATCATTTTGTTTCTAAATAGGATCTCGATCTATTCGATATTTTTTTACCTACCTGTTTAAAAAGCATAAATTCTTCGACTGTTCATTTCTAAAGTGGTTTTTTTGCGGTTCTTTTGAAAACCGTTTATATCGAGTGGGAACTACTCATAATTGGATTTTGAGCACTGGCAATTTTCATTTAGTTGCCTCCTTATGCATATATACGAGTATATATGCATGAGGAGGGAGAGGGTTAATTGATAAGTGCAAGGGCTACAGTAAAACCATCCCCCTAATAGCATGCGAGCGAAGCCGCGGGTAAAAGCTAGTATCTTTATAAAAATAAAACGTTCAGATATAGAACATTTGCTTTTAATACAGTTGGTAAAAAAAACTTCAAAATCGGTCCAGTTTTAGAGAAAAACGGGGAACACAAAACATTAATTTTGACGATTTTATTAAATTCCGGTATAGGTTCAGATGTCCCTTTCGCTCGGGGGGGGGGGGGTAACAGTAAAAATGACAGCAACAGCTTAGTAAAATACCTCTTAATATCAATTACTTTTCGGATTGCTTTGCTGTTTTAGCTTTTCCCGCCTCCTCCATTTATTAATTTTTACAAAGAAATACCAATTTATTATCACGTTAAAATATCCCAGCATTAGGTACGACGCACGTTGGTCTCAGCACAGATCGCCACCGGCCTTTGTGTTAGCGTAAACATTTCCAAGGGAATCGAATGGCGCGAAGAACAATCTGCAGACGTAGCGGAGTACCAAACTATTTCCACAATATGGCTATTTTGGGTTTGGTTGTTTTACGAAACGTTTCCCTGACGTTTTCGCATGAATATCTCACGTTCAGAACTTGCTCCGAGTGTTTGGACATTTTACCTATTTTGGCCCATATGGTAATTTTAAATTCACAATTAGAAAGCGCTCTGGTTAACTTTTTCGTTCTTTGATTTGCCAATATCGCCATTGATGACATGTGTATTTTCTGGACGTATGTTAATTGTTCTTTTCCAAATGCCTCCATTTATGTCCACGTCCGTCGATGGCATTGACTTTGTACAGAATGGTTTGACTCAGAATCGAAACTTTGCTTGAAATGACTTTAGTCGTGTTTGCTGGCCGGATCTAAATAGCCAGGTACTTTTCCATCCCCATTTCTCAAGGGAGCTCAAGATTTTACTTTCCCACCTTCCTCTTTACCATTTCCTTCCCTTCTTCACTCCCTTCCATAGTGCCATAAGTGCCATTATCTTCGGTGTGTTCTTTTAATTTATTCAATAGCATCTACGGTAGATTTGACCCTCTCCTCCCTCTCTATTATCTGAACATCCTCACATAGCTTTCTTTTTCTCTAAAAGCTTTCACTTCCCAACCTTGAAAGCACCGATGGTAGATTTGTCGTCTCTCTCTTTCTCTCTATTATCTGAACACCTTCTTGTAGCTATCTTCTTTCTGTAAAAGTTTCATTTCCCTACCTTGATAGCACCAATGGTAGATTTGTCGTCTCTCTCTTTCTTTCTATTATCTGAACATCTTCTTGAAGCTATCTTCCTTCTGTAAAAGTTTTCATTTCCTTACCTTGATAGCACCAATGGTAGATTTGACGCCGTCTCTCTTTATAATAATAATATTTGGCTGATTTATAAAGCGCCTTTTTTGGTGAGGAATCACCTCAAGGGCTTGACGAGACGCCTTCGACCCCTTGTGACGCGGGAACAGACATGTTTTTCGAATTAAATTTTTCGAACAGAAAAAATCTAACATTGGCCGAAAGACATATTTTTTGAATTTGTTAATCAATTTTTCAAATATATTTTTCACTTGTTTAAGACTAACGAGATACTGTCAGACGTACCAGTTTATAGGTTAGGTTAGGCTAGATTGTACGTTATAGGTTAGGTTAGGTTGTACGCAGTGTGTACATACTGTATACATACTTATATCAATTCGATAAACTAGTGTTTTGGTCAATTGATGTTCGAAAAATATGTTTTCGAAAAATTGCAATTCGGTCAAATTACCTAGACCCTTTTGATGCCGTCTCTGTTTCTCTCTATTATCTGAATATCCTCTTGTAGCTAAGTCTCTCTCTTTCTCTCTATTGTCTGAATTTCCTCTTGTAGCTTTCTTCTTTTTCTTAAAGTTTTCACTTCCCTATCTTGATAGCACTTACAGTTATTTGAGTCTATTTCTCTCTCTTTCTCTCTCTCTCTCTCTCTCTCTCTCTCTCTCTCTCTCCATTATCCGAACTATCCATGTACCTACCTTTCCTCTTTCTCTTAAAGTTTTCATTTCTTCTACCTTGATAGCACCTACGGTAGATTTGACATCTCTTTCTTTCTCTCTTTTTTCTGAACTTCCTCATGCATCTATCTTCCTTCTGTAAAAGTGTTCATTTCCCAACCTTGATAACACCAATGGTAGATTTGTCGTCTCTCTCTTTCTCTCTATTATCTGAACATCTTCTTGCATCTATCTTCCTTCTGTAAAAGTGTTCATTTCCCAACCTTGATAACACCAATGGTAGATTTGTCGTCTCTCTCTTTCTCTCTATTATCTGAACATCTTCTTGCATCTATCTTCCTTCTGTAAAAGTGTTCATTTCCCAACCTTGATAACACCAATGGTAGATTTGTCGTCTCTCTCTTTCTCTGTATTATCTGAACATCTTCTTGCATCTATCTTCCTTCTGTAAAAGTGTTCATTTCCCAACCTTGATCGATTGATTATGGTACAATAAATAAGTGGCGAAATTCCCGCGCGGGCCTAGGATTGTGGCTTCTGACGCATGTGGTGTAGTTTTTTGCAATGGCGGCGCCAGCAAATATCCCGATCTTTTTCATTTAACATCCGTCATCGGTAAACAATGGCTAAAACACTAAAGCTTGATGCATATAATAAAAGTCAGACCTGCAACTTTGATGAGTGGGTTTTCGATATTCCTTTTTTTTCTTTACGATACAATAAATTCTCTATTTCGGTCGGGCGATTTATTTTTCAATTTACGAGCAAAGTTTTGTTGGTTTATGCGGGTTTTTCAGCTAGGAATCTGAATTTCGCTACAAAGAATCTTATATTTTAAGAAGAGAAATTTCACTCTGTATCATTACGTTTTTTCAGTTGAATACCGCACAAAATTTTTACAAAAGACCTTTTGACTTTTGAACGCAGTTCCAGACAGGCCAAAACAAAATTATTTTATCTGTTCTTTTGATATTTTCAAATATCAAAAGAAACATTTTTTGATATTTGAAAATATTTTATCAATTTCCCAAGTATTACGTTAAAAAATTGATGTCACTTCGAGTACACTACAAAACAAGATTATCTACAGGCTTAGTGTCAAATTATCAAGTCAGTGCCATCGAGAAATGACAGTTTTTTTTACGTTAGCTCCACACAGGAGGGCCTGAGGAAAACAATTTCTTTTCTGTTTCATCTTTGGGACTGCTGTGGGGTAGGACTATTTAGAAAAAGGAAGGAGAGGTAGTTCTGGGAAGGAAAAATATATAAAGGGAGGGTAGGAATCTTGGGGTCAATGTGTCCAGGAATGACGGAATTCATCCCTCCCTTTGCGGTATAAGGCGATGGGTTGATAGAGTACTGCTGGAGAGGTATAATATTTCCATCAACCAGTCTCTCCCTATTTGGACCTCCACGCAGCAGGTGGGCAAGGGCATGTACCGCCAATACCTATACAAACCTCATTCCATGAACCCGGGTCCCCTTGCTAAGTCACTACACGTAGAGAACCACTTGGGGTAATCTTCATATCATTTTTTCTCTCTTTTAACTGAATATCCTCATGTAATATTATTGATTATACGCAAGTCTAGGTGGAGGGAGACAACTGTGATTTGTTTTTAATACATTCTATCACGAGAATTTATAACTCTGTAACGTAATTTTTACTACAAAAATATAAACACATATGTTTTTATAACGCACACAGTCGTTACGTCTTTAGTACAGTAGATTTTAAAGTAATTATAAAATAATAATAGTGGTTATTCTGTTGAATTTTTCTCCACTAACTGGTGGAGACAAGTTTTTGTAGGTCAAAAAGAAGAACAACCCATGTACCAGCGAATAAGTACAAAAAAATCGACACTATATAAATTTCTTTGATATTCATATCAACTTATTTTTGAGGGTATTTTTGAAGTCGAACTGAATATCTTTTACGTTTGAAATTGGTAAATAATGCAAAAAAAATTATAATTTTGAAGTAAATATTATTTCGGGGGATTAACTGTCGGGTCACCTATAATATCAAACCTAGCTATCAACGAAATTTTGCTGCACCTTTTATTTACGTAAAATCATTTCAGCTTGCTTTCTTTCTTCATAATATCTTAACTTCTCTTAAGATTTCTTAAAAATCGCATGATAATTAATCCTTGAAAGATCTGGACATGGAAAAGCGTACGGTCCTGCTGGTCTCCTGTTGTTTCCCTCCATTCCATCGTGTCTGAAAAGGCGAGGTTGACTTCCACGTCATCCAGCAGCTCAAGTTTGGACCTCCCAATACTCATTCTGAAGGCCTATTCAAGTGAAGCCTTTTGGTCTTAAGGCCTGTTAGTACCCGCTCAAAAAGAAGAAGGAGAGATATGTAAATACGAATGTTAGAGGGAACGCGCTAATATTAAAAACGATTATATTTAAGCAAAATTATAAGTTTAAAATAGAGCAAAAATCTCATGGGGAATGTCTAAAACAGCATTTAAATAAACACTGTGAATTTTTTCATACATATAACTTGTAAAAAATTGATAAAAAACGTGTTTATAATAATTATCGAAGACTACTTTGCTTTTTTTTCGTGGGAATTTCATAGATATAATTGCCGTTTCAGCGTGGGGAATGTATAGAAATTAACTTCAAGATTAACCACTAAAGCGCTTTTTGCCACAATACGGCACTATTTAAAATACCTCGATTGCTTTGCTGCCAATTTTGGCAAAATTTCCCTTATTTGTAAGTAATTAAGTAGAAGTTTACGAATTTGTAGTATTTTTTCTTAAATCCTACGAATCTGTAATAATCGACAAAAAATAGATTAAAAGATGAATTCATTGGCTATATAGATCAATTATCAATTTGTATGTCTCCATATTAAAATTCGGAGATATTATTTTTTTTTAATTTGGGCGGAAAATATTCAAAATTCACCAAAAAATGACGAGCAATCGGAGAAAAAGTTTTAAACTGCACTGTCGCTCCAGTGGGTAATACATATTTTTTAAGAGCTTTAAAACTTAAATTATTTAAGGAAAATACGTAATAAATCGCGGGAAGCCTTAAAGCCACACAAACATCTATAGATTTATCTTTTCGATGATCCCTGCATATTTTATTATATCTGCGAGATTTGAAAAGAATGATTGTATTTGAATTTAAAATGGGAGTCATCCATCAATTCAAAAGTAAAACAAGTTCCGAACAGCGCAACAAAATGCCGGTTAAGTCGCTGAAAAGGCGTCTGCTCCCATTCTGTCTGTAATCCTACCCGCTCCGGATTAGCCGCAGCGCTGTTGCAACCGGCCTCCTCTCAAAGGGTTATCTTTATCCGTTTCCGTCGCGTGACGTCAATGCAACGTCAGCCGTAGGGCCGGTGACGTCATACGGGAAGTGCTATTACTATTTCTGCAGCCGCGAGTCCCTATGGCAGAGGTGAGAAACCTTTTGCTGGCGAGCGCAATAACAGCTTTCCTAAACCTCAGACACAATTTATTTAAACACGTTACTTGTTATTTTTCTACATTTTAACTACTTTTTAATAGGTTTTTTTACATTAACTCCATACAGGAGGCCCTAAGGAAAATAATTTCCCTCAGGGCCTATGTCATCTTTGAAGATGGTGTGTGGATGGTGTTTTTGGGGAGAGGAAGGAATGAACATGGGTCTTGAAGAGACCCATGTTCACTCCTTCCTCTCCTGGGGATTTGATGTGCGCATGCCCGTGATATAGTGAGTTCTGGCATCATGAAATTATGCGTTGCTAACAGTTCATCCGATTGCAATGAAACTTTGCCTGCCAGCGATGATTTCTATGTATATTGATGAGATTTTATAAATTATGAAATTTTGTATAAAAAATAGGTGGCACGCGAGCTGTTTGAAACTGAATGTACCGGGAATGAATGTATGGAATGCGGGAGGGGGAGAGGAACCCGGGAGGGGGAAGAGGAACTCGGGAGGGGGGAGGGGAACTCGGGAGGGGAATTCGCGGGAGGGGGGAGGCGAATCCGGCAGGAGGGAGGGGTACTTGGGAGGGGAAGGGGAAATCGGGAGAGAGGTTCGCAGGACGGGGGAAGAGGGTGAGGGGAGCGGGGTGAGGGAATGGGTACCGCCGCCCAGGAACCTTTATTGGCTAACCAACACCTCTGCCATAGATCACCCCAAGTGGTTCGCTACGTTTGGTCATTTAGCAGGAGTGCCCGGGTTCATGGGGTGAGGTTTGTCTAGGTTTTGGAGGCGGGTGACCAGGACACACTGAACCCCAGATTCCTACCCACCCCTTAAACCCTTTTCCATCCCAGAACTCTCCTTCCCTTTCTTTCCTTAAAAAGCCCTCCACACAGCATCCCCAAAGATGACATAGACCCTGAGGGAAATTATTTTCCTCAGGGCCTCCTGTGTGGATCTCACGGGAACAGGAGACGCGGAAGGGGAACGGGATGAATGGGAAAGGACACGCAGAGAGAAACAATTTCTTTATTAAGTGGCATAGCAACGCATGCCGGGAACTCGCTAGTATTTAATAAAATTGTGATGGCAATTTAAAAAATTGGAAAGGTTCTGTTTCCCTGGCCCACAGCGATGTTCTTCAAAACGCAGCAAAGTGATTTATAGGGTCTTGGCTATTTTCCATGTGAGCAGGTGTGGGCTGATAAAGTCAATCGTTTTATCGCTGGCAGTCTGTTTTGATGTGATTTTTAAATTCAGCCCGATGATATCTCGCGGCTCTGGGTGTTAAGGATTCAGAAATATATCCGTGGTGTTCGCTTTTTTTGCGTCTCTTATATTTTATTGACGTAACAATCTTAGTAATGAAAACAGGAACGTCTGACAAGGTCTGTTATGAAATTATGCGTGTGACGAGCATAGGAGGGTCTTGCAGTCTTTCGTTTACAAAAAATAACCATAACACAGATGTATGTACAGTGTTTTTGATCTTGTTGGACCGTGTTATATCACTTATGATTTCATTTTATTTTCCCTTGTTCATGTAGGTACATCGGTCGTCCAGTTCATTAGTCAAACATCTCCAAATACTAAGTTTTGAGATAAGGGGCCATCCATAAATGCGTTCAGCAAGGTTAGCCATAGCCGCGATGTGTTAACACAGTAAAATCGGCTGTGGGTTAGCTCAACGAGGAGGTAGAGCGGTGATCGGCTAAAAATTCGTGACGTCGCTTGGAGTCCATGTTTTCACTGGGAGATTTGAATTAACTGCATGCAATGCAAGTGGCAGTGCTTTACTTCAAGCTACGTTACGTGTTCGAAATTTCGAAAGCGGCCCGAATAGGTTTTTTTTTTCGAAAAAGGCCTATACGAACCTTGGGTACCTACTTTGCCGCTTATCTGATATGACAAGTAGTTCCAATTACGAATTAAATTGAACTTCAAATGAATACAAAGAAATATTTCACATTACTAATCCACGTCACTGACAGCCGAAATTGGTATATTTATTTTTCTAGGACTGTGCGTGTTTACTATCTCCCATCTCACGAATCCAACTTATCCACCGTAGTTGTTCTCATTCCAGAGCGGGTCCTGCGAGAGCCTCGCCTCGCGGGACAGGCTAGCCAGCTCGGAGTCTGAGTTGGAGACGCCCGAGGAGCTTGTCTCCAGCGCGCCCAGGGTGCCTGGCATCGTCTCCTGCTGTCTGCATCACCTCAGGCGGTACGGGATGAGGACGCTGGGACTCTTTAGGGTTTCCACGTCCAAGAAGAGGGTGCGGCAGGTAAGAACCAACCTTATTTCATCTCACCACGTGTAATAAACTATTGTCTGTCAAATAAGAGTAGAAAATATAAAAAATGGAACTACAAAATGTGTAGGCTGGCAACACAAATTAATTTACCTGTCAAATATTATTTTTAAGTGCAATGACACTGAAAATACAGAACACTGTACACATTTTAAAAAACATTTTTTGTTCTTAAAAAAAAATTAAATCGAAGAAGCACTGTTGTTAGGGTACCGATTTTGTAGTCATTTACTTTCATTTAATTTTACATTAATTTGAATTTAACAGTAGGTAGACAGAAAGAATCATTAATGGTGAGTTTAGTTACACTACTTTTAGATCTGAATATATTTAACTCATTAAAATTAGAGACATTATCTGAACAACGCTAGGTACTTAAGCTAATATTTAATAAATGTGAGCAATTTCTAAAGTATGCTTTATATTTTAATATAACATCGTTATTATTCATTATGTTAACACAAAATTGCAATGGTATAATAATTATATTGTACCTAAATGCAATTCTAATTTTGAGATCAGTGGGTATCTATATTGCAATTAAAAGTTTTTTTTTCACTCTTACGACTTGTTAATTTTTTTATAAAATAACCAAAGTTACACAGCTTTACATTAACACCATGAGTTAAATGTTTAGTATTGCCATTTGATCAATAGTGGCGCCCTCGTGTATTTTCTACTCTTATTTGACAAACTGTACCTAACCTAACGTACCCTATTTAACCAAGTTGTTTTTTTTTCAACTTTTTAAATTATTTTTCAAAGAAGCGCCGAAGTTGTATATTGTTGCGTTGTCTGGTCACCCTCATGTCTATTTTGTGATTTCTAAACGGTGAAAATAATGTTTTTTATTGTTGAGAATTGAAAATGATTATTTTTTTTAATATTGGTTTCACTTGATAAAACACAGCCCTCTATCATTTTGCATCAGCCAACCAAAATCCACGTTTTTCTTCCACACAATCTAATACCAAATAATCTGTTGTTGAAATTTGTCCTTCTTAATCGAATAAACACGTTTATTTTACAAATTTGAAATTCGAACAGTACTACATCTTGTTTACGATTGTTTTTGGCTGTTATTAATTGAATTTAGCTTCACTAAACATCATTCATAGAGCTTATGAAATATTTGGTTGGAAAATATACCGCGTGGGAGCGCTGCTGTACCACCGAAAGGCGGGAAACTAAAATAATGACAGGTCGCTTTTGAAATTCTTGATTTAAACCGGGAATATTTCGCATATTTTGATCGTTTGGAATTCAAATAGATATGTTTATATCCGAAATGATTTTATTTGGCATTTTAGTTTAAATTTATTATGCTAATTAAGACTGCATTCTTTCGAAAGAATTCAAAGAAAAATATTTTTCCTTTTACTTCAACCGTAACATAAAAAAGTCCATGTTTACTTTTGATTAATTTTAATACAATTTTTTTTTACATAATATCACCATGGCAAAAGAAGCGGGGTTAGTGACCTCTGATACAACCTTTCTCTACTCCATCTCATAAATACCCCAATCGCTGAATACCATAGTCCCCTTCGGGCAGATTAAACTTTTGTGCGGTATTCACGTTGAAAACAACTTTACTACAAAGCAGAAAACCGGTAAAGAAATTTGCACAGCTTTTCCATTAGGATTTTATTGGTCGTAGCAACATTTTCATATTGTTTGTTCCATATTTTTGTTACGACAGTATGCCGTTGGTACTGTCATAACAAAACGCCACGTTTGGTCCACATTCTTGCTTTCAATGACAGTAGGTCATATTGTTTGTTCCACGTTTTTATAATTATAATAATAATAATTTGATAATTTGTAGAGCGCCGTTTTTGTGAAAATCACCTCGAAGTCGCTGACAATGCGTCAAATCGTTTTTTCCACGTTTTTGCTATCAATGAGAGTACTTACGCCATATTGTTTGTTCCATGTTTTTGCTATCAATGATAGTACGCCATATTGTTTGTTCCTCGATTTTGTTAACAATGACAGTACGCCAATCGTTTGGTCCACATTTTTGCTATCAATGACAGTACGCCATATTGTTGTTATCAATGAAAGTACGCCGTATGTTTGTTCGATGTATTTATTATGATAATGAAAATTATTAATAATTGAATAATTTTTAGGGCTACGTTTTTGTGAAAAAGCACCTCAAGGGCGCTGTACAATATATTATGAATTCTTAGCCTCTATCT
Organism: Glyphotaelius pellucidus; assembly: GCA_936435175.1. Taxonomy (NCBI): domain Eukaryota; kingdom Metazoa; phylum Arthropoda; class Insecta; order Trichoptera; family Limnephilidae; genus Glyphotaelius; species Glyphotaelius pellucidus. Next base: position 16,904,244 of record OW386557.1, on the reverse strand, counting down.
GAATTTATTATTTACAAATATATATAGCAAAGCGCCATATTGTTTGTTCCATGTTTTTCCTATCAATGACAGTACGCCATATTGTTTCTTCCGTGTGTTTCAATTGTTTAGCGAGAGACTAGTGTGTTGATACGCTCAGGTAGTACTAACTTTCAGATGACATTTCACCACCTATTCGTAAACTGTGAAGGCTTACTATTACAAATTGAAGGATTCGTAGGATTAAAGTGGTAATAAAATCAGCATATACGTGATGAACAGCATCACCGAGTGGTGGTGAAACAGATTATGTATAATGGTTGGGCCATCTACACAATACACCTACATTTATGTATTACACACACATACATTTATGTACACACTTGCATTCATGAACCGCTGTACTTGGGAGATAATATTGTTGCATACTACTAACCATATTCCTGTCCTGCTCATATGTGTACCTGTCATGAACCGTATTGCCAGTCATCAATTGATTCGATTGTGACGTATTTCTCCTTAGTAAAGTGGTTACAAATTATTAATTACACTCATCATACAGGGTCCTTCGAATACATATAAAATTGGACTAAATTACACACCATATACCAATCAATACTTTACTGTAGGGTGGTGAAATATCCCATGAAGACATGAAATAAAATCTTTATAACTTTGAATGTTGTTGAAATTTTTAGCGAAAGTAGTAGCCCATTCGAAAATATTTCATCAAAGTTTATCTGGACATTTGCGCAATTAATAATTACTGTAGATTCTTAAATAATTCGTGGTCGTAAAAGAGACATCTTAATTTATGGCCATTAGAATCTGAAGATCTCGCCGTGAATTGGCAAGTGGACATCATGCATTTCAATTGATGCAGTTCAGATTAAATGCGCCTTGCCGGTGTGGGACTGGGATAACACAAATATAGTTACAGGATGCAGCACAATTATATATAAACACTTAATTAAGCCAATTGAATAAAATCAAACACAGTAATTTTGAATTTGCATCATCATTTTCATATCCTTATCCTATTCGGGTCGGGGACCCATTGCATCGACAAGGCTCCCCCATACGTCCCTGTCTTGTGCTGACTGTTCGGCCTCCGTCCATGGCAGTCCCATTCTCTCCTCACACAGTTTCTGGAGTTTCCTCGCCCAGCTGTGTCTAGGGCGGCCCACTGGACGTCTACCCTCTGGAATCGCACTTAGTATCTTCCTCGGAATTCGGTCATCAGACATTCTTAGTACATGCCCAAGCCACCTCAGTTGCGATTTTTCTATGAAGAGTAGCAGTGGTTCAATGTTTAGATCGTCTCGGATCGTCGAGTTTCTTATATGATCCCATTTCGTAACCCCTGCCACTCCTCTCAAGTACCTCATTTCGGCAGCTTCGACTCTCGAGTGTGTTCGTTCGCTTAGCATCCATATCTGGGGGCCGGAAGAAAGCGAATTTTGATTTGCAAGTAATCAAAAAATACATATTTGGTTTCGTTTTGACCTGTGCTTGTTCAGGACAATTGAAGAACTTAATTCAGTTACAAACATGGACATATTGTAATACATATACGGGTAGTAGCTGAGTGGACAAATACGTCGGGGTCAATCCTCTGCTAGCTAAGTACCCCGTCATTGCACAAATAACATTTTACGCTAAGATCGTCGCAAAAGTACAGACAAAGAATATAGGAATCTATGCTGTTCTATTCTATCACAAAAACATGAACATGTTCAACATATATACATTTAATTTAAAGGGTGATACATTTTTGAATTCCGTGGAAAGAGCAATTGAAAATATTGGTTTACAACTTACTGAAATTTGTGGGATTTTTCCTTTTCTGTAATTTTTTATTTCTTTGGAGGGGAGGACTTAAGCGCTTGTATGACTCGTGGTTTTTAATGTGGTCATCATATTGGGGAAAACAGCTCTTATATTGATTGTCTCTGTGTATTTAATTAACTAAAATGTAATTATTATTTTCGACTTTTGTAAAAAATTATGTCAGTTACAAAAAATATTAATAATAATAGTGATTATTAAAAGTTAGGTAGTGTATTTAAATAACTAGTGAATTTAATTTACTAGTGTATTTAATTAACTAGTGTATTTGTGTAGTGTATTAAATTAACTAGGGTTTTTAATTAATTGCGTTTTTTATCTTAATGGTACAATTACATATACGTTGCATGAAGTTTTGTTTTTATATATAACATAAATAGTGAAACACGTATTTTTAGAGCAATGCTCGTATTAAAAATTGGAGAAACATATTTAGAAAGAGAAAGGAACAAAAAAATATATATAAAAAATAAACGATATGAAAGAGAACAGAAAAAAGAAAAGAGAAAAGAGAAAAGGTATCAAATATTGTAATTGAGAAATATTACATTATATTACTAAGTATAATAATCGTGATAAAACTATTGATAGATTTTTTTTTATTTATTATTTGAATTTTGTATAATTTGTTTCCAATCTAATATTAACCAGTGTATTTATATAACTAGCGTATTAAAGTAACTAGTTTATTCTGTTAACTTCTTTTAAAAGTGCACTAAATTAACTGTTGTATTTATGTAAATAATTTATTTAATTAACTAGCGTATTAAATTAACTAGTTTATTAATTTAACTAGTGTATTTAATTAATAATTGTTTGTTATTAACTAGCGTATTTAATTAACTAGCATATTTAATTGCTAATGTATAATGTATTTAATTAACCAGGGTAGTTAACTTATTGGTTTATTTAAAAAAGTAGTATGTTTAATCGAAACAAATTGTCCTCAATTTTCATATCCTGTGTTTGACTGCTTGAATAATTGTAAGTAAGACCGCCCGATATTATAAACAGGTACTTGGGTTTGCACATCACTTTCTGAGAATCGTGTATCGGACTATTTCAAATGTGAATTGCATGCCCTCTGTTACGTCCGTTGGACACCGCGATTTATTACTTTCGTAACTGGAATAAATAAAATAAACATTTTGGTACTCGTTAATCTTAAAATATATATAACAACAACTACGATTTCGAAAATGAAAATAGAGATCATGAGGTCTTGCGTGGACGATCGATAAAACTATATCAATATAATATTGACTAATCCGATATCTACGATCATTTATCAATATTTGCGATCACGGTCAACAATCGGCAACTGATGTTTCGTCCGACGATTGATATAGTTTAGCCCGTACTCCATAGTATCAGATAAGTTTCGGTTAACTATCAATATACGCGTTTATTAATGAACGGAGTTCAACTAACGAGGCTCTTAGAATTGAAAGAAGTCATATTCGCGATCCATTGACTTAATAATGCATCTAAGACACAATCAATTTAATTCGTTCGATCTTTGAGATACAAAAATGGTTTAAAAATGAATAAAGACCTCATTAACTAATTAACCCGCCTAATGTTACAGATAACCCCGATACAGGTGAATTGGCGAACAGGCGATTGTTAACCCCGATACAGGCGAACCCTAGTGGGGTTAATAATTATATGCTTAAATGAATAAACTTGTGAAGAAGCTATAAAATAAAATAAATAAATAAATGTCAAAAATTAAATGTGGACTGCCAATGCATTTTGCTATTTCCTATCCGTTATAATAGATTTCTCTGATTTATCAACAAACAAATATAATTATTAATTATATTACAAAGAAAATTGACAATACTTTTTGTTTTGTCAATTTGATGAGATACACAAATCCAGCAATCATATATACCATGATTTGTCTGTTTGCGCTTTTGTCTAATAATACAGTTTGAAAAAGGCACCATTTGAAGAAAATTCAAATCTGACAGTTTTCCAGCGTTTCTTCGTGTTTATACATTTTCCATTTCTTCTTTTAAAAAAAAAGAATTTCGTCGTCAAAATCATGTAATAAAATGTGAAAAAATGCGTCCATTTTGAATAGAATTCAAATCTGACAGGTAATTTCCCGCGTTCTTTCAAATTAAATCATTTTTCATCTTTCCCTCCAAGAACTTTCCTCGTCTGAAACATGTGTGATAAAGATTTTTATTTTCTATTTTTATTTTCTATATATATATGTTTTATTTAGATTTTCCCGTTATACTCTGGGTTCATTATTTTTTTTATTTCAAAGATATTACTCGTCTAAAACATGTCTGAAATGACTGTGTAAAAAAGGCGGCCATTTTAAATAAAATTCAAATCTGACAGGTTTGATTTTCCCACATTTCTCTAGGTTTATTCATATCTTTCTTTTTAAAAATACTACTCGTTTAAAATACGTCTGAAATGACGGTATAAAAAAAGGCCGCCATTTTGAATAAAATTCAAATCTGACAGTTTTAATTTTCCCGCTTTTCTCTAGGTTTATTCTTATCTTTCTAAAGATTTTACTCGTCTGAAACATGTCTGAAATGACTGTGTAAAAAAAGGCGGCCATTTTGAATAAAATTCAAATCTGACAGATACTTTCCCGCGCTGCTTCTATGTAGGTGGCCATATTGCTTCGCTCCTCCGAAGCGAATCTCACACGCAACTAATTTGTCAGCGGGCGTTTAAACTGTAGCGAATGCATTTTCTGCGGTGTTTTTCCACTAAACTTCTGTTATATTATGTCACGCGGTTCGCTTTGAAATATTCGCACTGGATGTAATTTTCACCGGCCCGCCTTTCACGACATTCTGGTAACTTGTAATGACGTCATCAATGTCAATGTCAGACGGAACAACTAGTGGTTTTATAGCGTGGTTCTCTTTTAGTCGCGGCACCGACCGCTAATAATTGTTTCAACGCGGAGCTTTGGGTGTTTACATTGTTGACGAATATCTTAGACGTTTTAAATAAATAATGTAAATGGAATTCTATTTGCGTGTTTACGGCGCACACGCATTATTTCTACAGCACATTACTCTAACCGTCAACCAATCTAAAGCCCATCCGTTATGTACCCACTCGGTTTTCACAACTAAACTCGTGTTTTCCCGCCTATAATCCGTCTGTCAAAACCAGTGAATAGATTAGCTCCCTAAAGTGTGATCTAAAATGGTTTTAAGGCCCGGTAGTAAGTGTTCAAAAAGAAGCGGAAGATTGTTTGAAATTGAGATACATAAATAAGAATGTTAGAAGAAGCGCGCTAATATAAAAACACGATTATAATTACCTAAGCTAAAATTGTGAAAAGAATGCAAGGCTGATGTAGGCATAATGAGTAAAATTGAAAAAGGTACTCTCAGATGCTTTTGGGCATGTAGAGCGAATGAACGAGGAAAGGGGTGTAAGGAGAATATATGACCCAAATGTGAATCGTAGAAGTCGGGGACGCCCGAGGAAGACATGGCACGACCAAGTAAATCAGGTACTTGAGTCGACCCTCATCAAGAGTCTGAATAATAGAAGAGCATGTATGAGACTATGCATGAATGTGAACGAGGCAAGGAGTGTGTGCCAAGATACTTTTGTTTGGCGGTCCGTTCTCTCTGCCTACCCTTTTTTTCATACTTGTAACAATTTAAATAACAGAACAAAATGTGTATTTAATAATTTTCGGAGCATACTTTACATTTTTTTTCTATCGAGGGAATTTCATATAATTACCGTTTCAGCTCTCAGTAAATGTACAGACATTATCTTCAAAAATAACTTGCTTATTAAAAAAAATTATGGTGCTATGTATCCATGGGATGTAGATTCATTAGTTTTCCGCTTTTACTACAAATTTCCGGAAACCGTGTGTGTTTCTTATGGTGACCGGCCAACTCAGAATAAAACCAACTTAGAACCACCTCCGAAAAGTCATTAAAAAATATGAAAAAAATACTAAAAAAAAACTGGTTAAATACGTTACGTTAGGTTGGGGTTATGGGCTATTTTAAAATTATTTTTTTCATAGCTTTTAATGACTTTACAAAGAGGTGTTGAGTTGACTTTATTCTCAATTAGCATGGAACCGTTTCTTATATTATCTTCCTTAGTCACTGAAGTGATAAACCTGTAGAAATTTGTTGTGGGCATGTCCGAAGTAAGGTCATTTTTATCTTACTGGATGTGAAATTTATCAATTTTTTTTAAAAATACGTACAATATTTCTTGAGTAGATAAAAAAAATCACAGGCTTATCGGGGAATTTGAAACAATCCATACTAATATTATAAATGCGAAACTGCTAGAGTTCGTTTATGACGCTTTCACGCATTAACCAATAAAAAGTTTGAAAAATCATTCACCAATAGAAAGCTAAATTATATGCGAAGACTATAGTCTGTATATGATGGCAAGCTCTGGCGTTATGAAATTATAAATATTAATAAATTATATTTGTTATACGTTTTCTGTCGCTAACAAAAGCGAGTTATTTCTAACGTCAGAAAAAAATCGTTTCCATGGAAACGATGTTGATATATTTGTGGCCTCTAAGCTGATAGGTACTCAGCCCTCTGGTCAGCTACTGCTCCAGAAAATTCAAATATTAGAATATGTTTTGTTTTTTTTTGGACAAGCTTCTGTTTTGGAATAAATGTCAGATAAGAGTTCCTACATTAAAAATATAATTCGTAACGATTATAAAGACTGAATAATAAATAGTGTAATTTTTTTATTATATTAACAAACTTCCAAATATTTAATTAAAAATAAACATCCGAAATGTTTTAAGCGCATAAATTCCGAACGAATGAATGAAATTCGATAATTCTTTTTTTCTTTGAGCTATAGCTTTATGAAATTTAGGTGGCAGGCGAGATGTTTGAAACTGCAAATGTAAGGGAATGAATGTGTGGAATGCGGGAGGGGGTGGGGGTGGGGAGGAGTGGGGGGGTAATTGATAATTTCAACCGCTTTAGTAATTTCCCGTAATACCATGCGAGCGAAGCCGCGGGGAAAAGCTAGTAAATAATAAATGGATTCCTTATGAACCATCATCATTCTAACAGAAATGGAGGTTGCAACGGAGCTCTCAGCGGCTGGATCATTTTTATTATATGTGAACATATAATTGCCCGGAAACAAGAGGTTGTAGTTTGTTGTGCAGCTGAAAGGAGTGGGGAGGGATAGGAGACGGGGAGGAAGGTTTAGGAAGTACCTAGCTATTCAAATCTGGTTGCCAAACTAATGCCATTTCGAATCTGAATTATGATCTTTCACTAGTGGCGATACTGTATCTGCTAACTACAAATCTGAAACGTGTCGCAAATATACTTATATTGGATTATTTCAAACTTTCAATATTTTATTAAGCCGCCGTTATCCGAATTCGACCGATTTCTTACATATCTCCCTTAAAAATTTGAAGTTTTTAAGCTCTTAAAAAAATATATGTTTTTTTTAAAGATAATATCTATATACGTTCCACGCCGAAATATCTAGATTAATCTAGATACGTTCCACGCCGAAATATCTAGATTAATCTAGATACGTTCCACGCCACGCAAATTATATGAAATTCCCTCGATAGAAAAAAATCGCAAAGTATGCTCCGAAAATTATTAAAAACAAGTCTTTTTCTATTACATATTTTACAAGTTATATTTGTGAAAAAATCACAATGTTTCTTTAAATGATACTTAAGATACGTTCCACGAGATTTTTGCTCTATTTTAAACGAGTCATGTTTTATTAAGCATTTTCTCAATTTTCGCTTCAATTTTATCGTCTGAAGTATTAGCGCGCTCTCTCCAACATTCGTAATTACATATCTCTCCATCTTCTTCTTTCCGTGCTCGGGTACGGGGCCTTAATATTAAGGGAAATGTATTTTATTTCCCGCAAGATCCCAATACTGCACGAAAATCCCCATATTCTGGGAAATCCCTTCAGCGTGGGAAATTCCTTAGGCATTGGCATCCCGCTCTTGGCACGGTCGCCTCTACCGACAAGACGGTTGAGCTCCTCACTCCGCCACCGGGTAGGAACCGATCTTGGCACGCGCTCAGCGTCGCGACGCCTCTGTTCGTACATAGCCGACGCCGACGCCGACGCCGCCGCTTGCCCAGACTTGAACCGTAACCTTTGCGATTGTAAACACGGCAGATGTCTGGCGATAAAAACATCGCGCACATTATACACTACTTATTATGTGTTACTTGTAGCTCTATGTTTATTGTTATAATGTGAGCGTGCTAAATTGCCGAGGTAAGTCTCGAGTTCATTCTCGAAAACTATGGTGCAACAGTGAAAAATCATTGGAAATAATATTTTTTTGGGGTGTTTCAAACTTTAGGAGACGCTATATTTCTATTTTTTTTCTTAGCTTTTAATGACCTTTCTAAGAGGTGTTGAGATGACTTGGTTCTGAGTTGGCATGGAACCGAATAATGGTACAGTTAAATATGACCGTAGGGGATAGGGTCGAATAAGCTCAGTGGTTAGAGTAGAGCCTCAGCAAGGCAAAGGTCCTAGGTTCAATTCCTAGATGCGATTGTAACCTTTCCTGATTTTTCTAATTTCAAATTTTCATTTGAAAGTCTCCAATATTGTCTTCAATGATTAAATATCACAATTTGAAGTTTTACATTAAGTTATTCTAAAAATAAAAAATGAATATTTTACTTATTTTTGCGACGCCTGGGAAAACGTAGATAGGCAATCTTCATAGCACCTGCATCCTTGGATTTTTAGTTGTATAACTATTTATTTAATTACTAGCTTTTCCCGCGGCTTCGATCGCATGGTATTAGGGGAAATTACTGTAGCGCTTGCACTTATCAATTATCCCCCCTCTCACCCTCCCACTCCCATACATTCATTCCCGGTAAATTCAGTTTTCAAACAGCTCACGTGCCACCTAAATTTCATAATGCTAGAGCTCAAAGAAAAAAAGAATTTTCCAATTTGGTGCAGTCGTTCTGAATTTACGCGCTTACAAACATTTCGTATACTTATTTTTATTTAATATGTTGAATTTTTAAGTATAATTAAAAATAACACTATTTATTATACAGTGTTTATAATCCTTACGAATTATATTTTTAATGTACAAACTCTCATCTGACATTTATTCCAAAACATCAACTTTTCCAAAAAAAACAAAACATATTCTAATATTTGAATTTTCTGGAGCAACAGCCCACCAGCAGGCGGAGTACCTACCAGCATAGAGCCCACAAATATATCAACATCGTTTCAATGGCAAGGATTTGTTTTCTGACGTTTGCAATAACTCGCTTTTGTTAACGACAGAAAACGTATGAAAAATATAATATATTAATATGTAAAATTTTATAACGCCAGAGCTTACCATCATGTACAGCCTATAGTCTTCGCATATAATTTAGCTTTCTATTGGTGAAATAATTTTTAAAATCGTTATATTGTGTTATGCATGAAAGCGTCATAAACAAACTCGAGCAGTTTCGCATTTATAATATTAGTATGGATTTGTGTTTGTCAAAGTGAATTTTTACACCTTATAGTGATCCACGTGAAAAAAATTTGCCCTTACAAACAGATATATTGAGATCATAAAATAGTCAACCTGAACATTGTATTTAACAAAGGAGACCAAAATTTCATTAACATTTTTTACTCCAATAATGTCAGGAACCACTGGTTAAAGTACGTCCCTTAACACCCTTGATAGTACATAAATGATAATCCTAATACATGAATGAATGTTTAAAAATGAATGTTTTTTTGTTCGTCCCTCGTGCATTCCTAAACCATTCATCCGATTGCAATGAAACTTGTTTTGCGCACGCCCGCGAAGGTTTCTATATATAATGGTGAACTCTGGTCTTATGAAATTTGTATAAAGATTACAATAGGTGACGCAATTACATTATTAGAAATGATTTGAAGAACGTGTGTATTTCATGTAGTTTAGCGGCAGCGAGAGAAGGCGGGAGGGGAAGGGGAAAGTCATAGGGGCAAAGGGGAACGAAGGAGGGGGGGTTCGAGGGAAGTTGGAAGGCAGGGAAGATGGAGGGGGAACATAAGGGGTAAAGGGAACACAAGAGGGAAAGGGGAACGGGGACGAATGGGAAAGGACATGCAGGCACATACAATTTCTTTATTTAAGTTGCATCGCAAAGCATGCCAACACATTACAAAAAGTATATACACATAGTAACATACATCTCAACACATTAATTTCAGTTGTCTGTGGTGTCAAATATCTCTGAATAATGAATTCAAAGTTGTTTTGATATTTTCAAAATTGGAACTGATGATTGTGGGAATTCAGACAAACGATAAACCAAAAACCTAACTACAATCAGAAAATTGTGCTATCTTTATTTAATTAATTTTTTTAATGTTTATTACTTTGATTAAAAATTTTTACGGCTGATTTTTTTAACTTTACTACAGTGTTCATTCGAAAGATAAATTTCTGATAACAAAAAAGAATATATAATTGTATTATTATAAAGAAAAATACCAATATTTGTTTTTGAAAGGCGATGCAATATATACAAATATTTTATAAATCCTTTCTGCTTAACAAATCCTACTTACATCCCGTAAGACCATTACGGAGGTTTGAGGTAAACTCTCCAATTATGGTCATATTTCCGGTAGAGTTGACTCATGTATTTTTTTTTTATTTATTGTTGCAGTTGCGAGAGGAGTGGGACTGTGGCAAGGAGGGCCCCCTGGAGGCTGACACGTGTCCCCACGACGTGGCCACCCTTCTCAAGGAGTTCCTGAGGGATCTGCCTGACCCGCTGCTGTGTCGGGACCTCTACCAAGCATTCCTGCAAACGCAAAGTAACTACATTTTAGAACTTACTTTGCCTTACCTATCAGGGACTACTGTCAACCCACTTGGGGTGAAATAATTCTAATTTGAGATTTATTATGTGTCTTCATTGGCCTCTTCCACAAATGCTTTCCACTGCTCGAATGTCCACTTACATTCACCTCCAGACGTTATCTTTTCTTTGTCCGTACATATTGAAAGGTGGGTCAAATTCCAGCACTGGAAGCAATGGGCAATTCAAAGAACCCATAAACACACCAGATCCAAGACGAACCGGGCAAATACTCAATACAGACAGACACTCTCTGAGGGAACTGGAACTGGAACGGAGAACTACTAACGGGACGCTACCATCTCAGGAGATTGGAAGTGGAAAACACCAATAGATGCAGGAAATGTGAAGAGGATGAAGAGACTCCGGTTCACCTATGGTGCCAATGTCCCGCTCCGATGAGAACAGATACCTGGGAAGACACATTTTTGAACCATAGCATCGCCACATATCTAATGACAACCCTGGTTAACTTTATCAAAGAGAGAGGCTAACTGTTAAAGGAATGAGCTAAAATGGGAGATAGCACAATGGACCTATGGCTTGAGTGCTCACGGGAACGTCTCCGCTTTATGATAACACAAAATAAATTTAAAAAATGGTCCTTCTCGTCCATTGGGCTGTATTGATCGTTGTTCCCATCCTTATCCAATCCTCTTCCACGCAGTCTATCCAACTCTGTAGACAAGTCCAGTCTATCGCAATCTTTAAGATTGACGGAATCTAACGATGCTCGATTTATTTCTGCGTGATAATTTTTGTCGTCCTTTTTCCGTTTCAACTTTGCTACCTACTTTAGCACTTAAGAGGAATATAAACGCTAGAAATATTTCGAATCTCATGCCTAAAAAATTTAAAATCGCGCGTCGTATTTGCACGAGGCAAGTAAGCAAAAAAGTGGTTTTTATTTATTTTGTACATAATTTTATAAGGATGAAAAAAAGTTAGAACATACAAAACCTCTAAAATAATCTTAGCCATAAAGTGGTATTTTTTTTAAATTGTTTCTTATATTACTTCACACTTAGGTAAAAAAAAAACGTTTTTTTTTTAGTGGTTTACGCTTATATTTTTTGTTATGTAAATAAAAATTTTATTGTAATTCCAATACATAGAAAAGCTAGTAAAAGCTTCAATTTATCTGTAGCATATTTTTTGATGTTCATAATGTAAACCGATTTGTCGTAAAGATGAATCTAAATATGATTTCACGTATAGCTTCATCTTAAATGAAGTTAGACAAATAACATGAACAAAAGTTCGCAACCTTTCTATTATTCAGTGACAAGTGCAGGGAAACAGTTTTTTTTTCCAAGGGACCGGGAAAATCTTCTTAAGAGGGAAAATCTTGTGGGAAAAATTGGGCCATTTTCAAATTCAGTCTTCAAGATATTGAAAAAACCAAACTTCTTTAACATGAAAACTTTTTAAGTGGAAACTTCCGAGTTTGACTGAATTCAAATATGTACCAAACCTACCTAATAAATATTTATTTAGTACGACAGTAGTTAATTATTTCAGTAATTTAGTTAATTAAATCATTAAATTCACGACTCTTGCAAATGTCTTACAAGTGTAAACTCACCCAGGATTGGGATGAATAACTGATCCCTTCTGGACGCGTTTTGTCACCCACTGACTCTTCTAAATGCATTGCAGGGAATGATGATTCAGTGTAACTCGTTTTTTTCCAATGCGTCGCAGTACCAAATCAATTCAACTGACTCATTTTGCAATTTCCATCCAACATCTAATAGTGTCACTCTGACACAATGATCTCCGCACTCTTTCTGTTTCAAATTGTCCATGTTAATAACTACATACTTATGGAATTTTACGATTGTCTCAAGTTCAATTGAATTTTTAATTTCGTAGGTGATTACCATACATTAATAACAGGAAAATTTACATTTTTGACTTTGTTACTTCCAGGAATAAGGAACAGACGGCTGCAACAGGAGGCCCTGCAGCTACTGGTGCTGCTCCTGCCTTCAGCTCACCAGGACACCCTGAGGACGCTGCTCATCTTCCTTGGCGAGGTGGCAGACAACTGTGAAGATAGGCAGGAGAGCTCAGGTTGGATCATTAAACCAAACAATATAGACTTTGAGCACTGTTTATTTTTTAATGAAAGATGGGTTTTGAATAACCTGAAGTTATTTTAATTACTCCTGCTACCATCATAATAACCATAAAATGTTGATTGTGCAATGAAAGAGGACTTGAGACGTTTTGAGAGTTTTTTTCTGGAGGACTTGAGACGTTTTTTCCATACCAAAGTATTCCTCATTTACCTCTCTGAATTTTGACATGAGTGCAAATATTTTTAATGTAATATAGATAACGACCACTAGCGTGTCGTTACGTTTTGCTTTTTTTGATAAGTTACTTCTTATAGCAGTTAGGACCCTCCAAAAATCGTTAAAATTGTCTGGTTTGAACACCATCAACAGACGTTCAGTATACAAACCAGATAGTCTATTTTTAATAAAGCAAACGTACAGGCGTTGAGTATTTTCTTCTTATTTAGTTAATAAAAAAAATCTTAAAATCGGTACAGTTTTTGAGGAGAAAAATGGGAAATACAAAACCTTTATTTTGATGATTTTGTGACAGCAGCAGTTTGGTAAAATACATATTATCCAAATTTCTCGGCGACCGGAATCTCTCAGACGAATTGAACCCACAACGCCTAGGTTACAAGTTAACCTAACCAGTCCACATGATCACCTTCTTCTTCACTTCTATTCTCATATTTACTGACATAATTATCAAATCTTCCATCTAGCTCTTCACCTATTTACATATTATTGCGTACATTGGAACTAATGTATATTTTTTTTCCAATTACAGGGGAGTATTTATCTGGGAACAAGATGGACATTAGTAATTTAGCTACAGTTTTTGCTCCAAACATTCTCCACTGCATCAAGCCTGGAAGTGCTGGAAAGGAAATAAGGTAACTTCAAATACACACCTGTTTTTTTTTCAACTAGGTAATTAGCTTAGAACAATCTGTGCTATGAGCTGTCATTTAAAAAAACTTTAAATTTGCAAATTAAATTAATTATTTATGCACAAAATTGAGAGCATATTTCTGAAATTATTGTGTGTTTATTGTTTATGGTACCCGACTCCACACACGCAAAAGTAGCAGCCAAATTCACGTACATAGGTAAAAGTATAGCGCAATTTATAAATCAATCAACGATTTAAATTATAAATTGCCAACATAAAAAATGTAGCACTAGAAGCAGACGAGAGATTTTAGTTGCAGAGACAGTCATGTTGCAACAGTTGCGGACACAAAAATCCGTTACGGTGTATGCACAATTAAGAGACTTTTTAGTTGAGGAACTTTTTGTGGATTTATATAAATTTTTTAATAGTTTTCCAATAGTTTAGTCGCCGGGACTAAAGTATTGGAAAGTATAGAAAATATATATGCATATATAGAAAATTACTTTTGTACATAATTTCTATATTGTTCATTGAATAGAAATTATGTAAAAAAGCACCATATGAATCACGCGTAAAATACCACATGTCAAAATCATAATTTCACCACGCGTGAAAAAAAACACGGCGGATCAGCATATGTGCAGATCTGCAGAAGTTCAATGTTGCAACAAAATAATGTCATTTTTTTTATTAGTAGCTTTTCAAAAAATTAAATGTATAGTCTTTATACAAAGTGTAACAAAAACAGCCTTTGTTTATGTTTGTTTGTTTTGTAAATAAGGCTGCTAGAATATAATGAATATTTTAAGATTTAGGTACCTTAGGTTTTAGTTAACCAAGATGTTCATTAAAAAGTAGATATTTAGCAAACATAAGATAAAATTTAGAATAATAAAGAAATTGGTAGAAACATGTTTTTGTGTGGCAGGGATGCATTTCAGATTTTTAAGCTATTTATATCTTAATCTTCTATTGAATCATTTATTACACACACTACTTTTATGTGAATTTGGTTTGCTAGTATGGCATATCATTTATAATCTTGATTGGTTGAACTTTTTTAAACTGAGTGAATTTTAATTGTGTCTTTCCATTACGCTTTCAGTGCAGAACGAGCCGAGGATCGAATAGACGTTATAAACGTGGTTCGGTCCCTCATTGAACTCCGCGACACAATGTTCTGCGCTGACGCGGAATTGCGGCACGAGGCTTGTCTGCAGCTAGCTGCCACGCAGCCGGCGATACTGGATGTCCTACTGGGGAGAATGCTGGCCGTCACCATGAGGAATAATGAGTATGTACCTATCTGAGATTTTATCTACACCCGCACACAACATACAAGCGTGCGTTTGATAGTTTAGGCATACATTAGGTATGCATTGGAATGTGCTGAGTCAGCGGCAGAAGGCTGACTAACGCATCAGCTATTTTGAGGAGTACAATATGACAACATGCCTGTTTGGCGAAGAGTCTGTTAGTGTTGTTTACATTATGAAGAATGTTTAAATCTTTCAAGGGTGGGCGCTTTACATTTACATTGGTCATTGCATTTAATTTTTACGTTGGTCATTGCATTTAATTGTTACATAATTAATCTTAAAGTTTTCATATCCAGTTTCTGATCTAGACAAAATGTTAAGTCATTCCAGGAATATGGAATGATCTGTCCCTAAACTTTGCAAAATTCATGCGAGAGGGATCAAACAGTCTATTTAACACAGAAGACTTGCCTGATGTCTAGCATGATAGAGTTGCTTGATAACGCAAACGGGTTGTCACTGCGGTTCTAGTTACCAATCGATGTGAGACCTGTTTTTTATCCAGATACTTTTGGCACTGGTTCTCAAAAAGGAACCGATTTCTCAAAAATCTGTTGTCAAATATGTTGTCGCTTTTTTACAATCTTTCTAATATTATTTCATTTTTGTTAAATATTCCAAAGGGAACAGTTCCTCAGAGAAATATTCCAGTTACGACAAAGGAATCGTTTTATTGTAACCGGGACAGGAATATTGACCATCTCTAAAGCATCGGTGATCAGTGGTGCCAGCCCATTCAGTTCCACGCCATAAGCAACTTTTAAAACTGATTGTATTGATTTTTTTTTGTTTGCAGACTTATTGAAGGCGTTCAGAGTGGTGGAGCAGACAGTGACAGCCAGGGGAGCCCTCCCTCACAGAGGAGAGTCTGGAGCCGTGAAGAGTGCCTCCATCAGACGGCGGCTATGGGGGGACCCAATGTTGCCATGACCTTCAGGTACTTTCACATAATGATCTACAGTCTAATATATCTACACAAGACACCAGCCGTGGAAAATATTATAATTTATTTACCTCACCTAACCTAACTTCTTATGATCAATGATTATCTACACAGCTTAACGACTATAAGAAATGTCTAGAATATTTCAATTTATAAACATTAAATGAACGTCAAAACGAAACTTTCAGAGCCCCTAATTATTAAAAGCAAAACAATTACACTATCGCAGTGATTCTTAACCTTTTTGGAGGTACTGAACCCCATACCAGTTTCAAATGCATTCACCGAACCCTTCTTAATTGGAAAGCGGGGCTGTCATCAGTGGCGGCAGATTACCACAATGGGGGGGCGTAATGGGATAGGATGGGCTATTGTCAAGGCTATATTTACCACAATGGGGAGGGGGGTGCAATGGGATAGGATGGGGAGGGATGGGATAATGACAATATTCTTCATAATTTTTTCGGGCTGTGTCTTGTTCCGCCGAACCCCTGAGACTGACTCACCGAACCCCTGGGGTTCGATCGAACACAGGTTAAGAACCACTGCACTATCGTTTTTTGACCGGTCTAATTTGTTTTATGGGACCAACAGACTTGGCTATAAAAGATAAAAGATCATTTGGTTTTGGCCTATTTCAGCATATCGCTCGCCATACATTCCCAGTGTTTTTGCCTCCGCCAGCCACCTACTAGTTGTGACAAATATGAAATCAAATTTCTTTTCAAAATTATAATAATTATGTAAAATCTTCCCTCTTCATCACAATCAAAATCAATAGCAATCAACATCTACAAAAAACTCTGAAATTTTCCATATTCCTTTCCAAAGAACCCACAACCTTTTGTATGAATGTGTCGACTATATAACATCCACTGTGGTAGCAAGATACCAGACATTAGTGATAGCCTCTAGAACTTTACTAAATACCTTGAATCTCAACACAAGAGTCCCAACTGCTTCCGTCCGGAGCCATTGAGACAATGGTACCTCTAATCGGGGTACGTTGCGAGGCCCAAGGTAATGGGGAAGGAAAAGAAGTAGGTGAGGGAGTACCTTTCTATTCAAATCTGGTCACCAAACAAAACTAAAGCCATTTCAAGCAACATTTCAATTCTGAATTGTGATCTTACACCAGAGCGATACTGAAACCATTTTCCAGTTTGGAACACACTGCAAATGTGCCTTATATTATTTTAATTGCATAAATTGATAATCACTGGAGGGACCATGCGAAATAAATAAATTTGCCTCACTGCTCGAGATTTCCTAAAGATCATTTTTATAATTTTTCACCAACATTAAAAAAAATCATAGCTTTGAATTTTAACATGGAGACAAAAAACTTATTATAGTGCTGTATAGCCAATGAATTAAACTGTATTTTACCGTTTATTTCATATTTGTAGGTTTTATAAAAAAAATATTAAAAAATCGTAAAGTTTATAACCGTGCGAATCCTTCGTGTTTGTTACTTTGAAACTCCGTAAGAGGTACTTATTCGAGTCAACACAGAATATTTTCGATTACTGTGTATTGTTTGTGGTATACTTGATAATGAAAGGTATGTATCTATGGAAAAAGGATTTAATTTTAACCGTAAACAGCTGATCATAAATTCTGCTTGAATAAAATATTTAAAAAATTTATTCTTAACATTGTTCTAAAATAG
This sequence comes from Glyphotaelius pellucidus, assembly GCA_936435175.1. Classification (NCBI taxonomy): domain Eukaryota; kingdom Metazoa; phylum Arthropoda; class Insecta; order Trichoptera; family Limnephilidae; genus Glyphotaelius; species Glyphotaelius pellucidus. Next base: position 16,886,631 of record OW386557.1, on the reverse strand, counting down.
TCTACGAAGTTCGAATTTGCGACATTTATGGTCAAAATAGATAAAACATTTCAATAGCTTCGTTTTGAAATAAATGGCTGGCCATGGAAATGTTTTGAATAATAACAATAAATGTTTTACGAATGGTAGGAAAATGTAGTCCAATTTTGGACCGCTATCAATTGCAGAAAAATAAAAGTGGTCCATTTTTCGACCATAATCGCTCCAGTGGTTATCAAAGTTATTTTATGAATAAAGAAAAAAAAGTATATAAGTATAATGCCATGGATAGAAGTGGATTTATTATTAACACAGATTATTCTAATGTTAATGATTCGCAATATAACACAATGATTGAAGATTCTAATTTGATTAATTATTTGTAGACAACGAGAGCGGGAGCGAGGTGGACGAGAGGCTCGATCGAGCAGCAAGAAGAGGTGGCGAGAGGAACAGAAGCAGGACAGCAGTAGTGGCTCTATCTCTTCCACCATGACCATCATTACCAGGTACTTGCGTCATTTCGTCGTCTTAAGCCGCTTACTAATTAGAAGCAATCGTAATCGTTGCAGACCCAGTAACCGTGCTTTAATGTACGCGAGAGCTCTTACAAAGAGTGAACTCACACCGCCACGTCCACACAGTTTTGTGCAGTTACAGTAACGTGCTATAGTTACGATTACAACTCGCTGACAGTTGAATATTACTATTTCTGTATGTTGTCTATGATCTACTGAAAATGTCTATAATAAAGGACATTAAAATAATGCATTTTTTAACCTGTAAGCAAATCAATTTCTAGAAAAGATGTTCAATATTTAGAAAACAATTAAAAATGTCACCTACGTGCTGACTACGATACAAATACTATAAAATACTACGTACAATAAAAAACATTATCTAGAATATTTCATGGAGGGAATATTAATGACCTCTTTTAGTGTTCGATAGAAGCTTAATGAAACTAGCAACTTAACAAAATATTAGCTGATAGCAGAAAGTTCAAAATAAATTATTTTTACTTCATAAAAATCATCTACCTAGTACCCAAATTTGGGTAGCTACCGCTCATGGGCATTGGTGGTGCTATCCAAATTTGAGTAGCCATCACTCAAGGGCATCGGTGTCCAAATTGTTTATTGGATTAATAATGAAAATAAATCATTAATTTGGGTAGCCATCACCCAATGGCGTTGGTAGTGCTACACAAATTTGGGTAGCTGTCACTTGAGGGATTTATCCATATTTGGGTGGATTTCGCTTTAGTGATTATGAAAATATATTCTGTATTCCACTTTTATCATTGTTTCTTTTCTTCTTAGTAGGTTACGCGCAGGTCAGGGCCCCACTACCGACGAGCAGAGCGTGGTTTACTCATCCGCTAAATATTCCTCCAAGGGCAGATCCGACTCGGTAGACAGCAGCGACACCAACGATGTAAGTCCAGGTTCTTATCCCCTTCTCAACATTACACTCAATGTTGTGATGTCCCAGCTTTGTCCTTGTCGTTTTAGTGTGTGTTTATTGTCCATTTTCCAATTGTTGTGATGTCCAAGTACATTAGATTCAACATTTATGAATAGTTCGGTGTTAATAGTACCAAAAATCCGTTTTTTAATACATTTTTAAAACTACTGAAGATCTTAAATAGTTATGTGAGGTGCGCACATGATGGCATTCCCAATTGGGGTGTATTGAAAGACTGAAGAGAGTGGGAGTCGGAGGGGAAATAGATGAAGGAAGGTTGGACATTATGAATTCTTGTTATTTGAGTGTGTGTTGATATATTAACGCTTTACAGCATGCTTTTTAAATGTTTAACTATCAATCTGTTGTCTGAAAGTTTCACTGCATTGATTGTAAATTTTTACATTTTACGCTCCTTCTGAATGCTTGGTGAAAATCAGAACAGTTCAAAGTTAGTCCATAGATCAGATATTCTATTTTAAAATTACATCTTCTATTGAAAAAACCTTTCACTACTTTCGCTGACGAGTTTTGTTCTCTGATGAGCCGTGATATTGTGTCATAAAATCTAGTTCAATTTCCATCGCCCTCTGTTGAACTCGATTGCTTTGTCAGTGATCTTAGGAAAATCCTACATCCAATTGATAGACATCCGCTGGCCGTCACCCTGTGAATTCTTTAAATCAGCATATTAGTGGCCACCGGCTTCTTGAGTTCGATGAATTTGGTACATCTCATAAACGTAGCAATTGGTACTTGTTTTTTTTTTTTTTTTAATTATTTACTTCTCTTTCATTAGAAGCATTTGCTTGTGTATGTATTAATTATTTTACATAGATATGTACATTTATATACAGTATTTTCTTAGTGTACATAAATACAGTTATTTAGTTTTTAACCTCTCTAAAATTTTGATGGTTGTGAGAGCCCTTCTTTCAAAAAAAAACACAATGAAATAAGCATACCGAATTTTGCATGCAGTCTTCATGGTAGAGTCAAAGAGGGAAGCTGAGGTTATTCTGCCAGTCGATGGCATCGGGAGTCACTTGGTTCAGCACAGATTGCCTCCAGGAAACTGATGAAGGGGTCATTCCTCTACAATGTGTTCTGCTGTTTTAAAATGACCAAGTTCACATAAATCAGAATCCATTAGGCCCCATTTAGGCATCATATAAGCACAGCGACTGTGACTGCATCGTGAATTAGCGAGGTTCACGTCTTCTGAGGGAGAGAGAACTCTCGCAGTATAGTCGTGTCCATAACAAGGTGCTTATTTTTTATGTCCAAAGTCTACTACGGTTCACCAGGACCCTTCAAGGGAGCATTCTGATAGAAGAACACTTTCGCCTTCAGTCAAAAATTGTTTCCTGATTACAGTAGTGCAAAATGGAGGGGAAAACGGGTATCACCGATAACCAATACATCTGCCGTATGTCACCCCAAGTGGTTCGCTACGCTTGGTAACTACAAGGGGTGCCCGAGTTCACGGGACGAGGTTTATCCGGGTCTTGGGGGCAGTTGTGCTCTCAGGGCAGGCCGGATCGGGAGAGACTGGTTGAGGGATATTTTATTTTATTTTATTTTTATTTATTTTGGAAAATCAACAGATATATTACACTTATAATAATAACCTTAATAATATACATAATATCCAATGATAGATTTTCACATAATTAAAATTATAATTAAAAAGTAAAACAAAAAAGTAAGGGTCCTGTACCCGTAAGAACTTAAAAATATAAAAATTATTCAAAAAAAAGATATAAAAACACAATATAAACTATAATAACCTGCTTACTAAATTTCAACATAAAGTATTCTCACTCCACAACAGCAATAATAATAATATGTACATTGTACACACCTACAACTCAATAGTTAAGTCGAATGACAAGTATGCAACTGGAAAGGATTCACAGCAATATTATGGTAACTTGCAACACGGTCAAAAAATTATTTAATGTTGGCTATGACATACTTTTTTAAGGAACTTAAATTACATGAGAATATGTCTACATTATTAAAATTCTTATCAAATACATTGCATGTTCTGAATATAAAAGCATTTTGTCTGAGATTAGTAGAACATTTTTGAAGATGAAAAAGTGATTTTTCTCTTGTTCTAACACCTGAGACTCTAAAATTAATCTCAGCCAAAAGGGGCGAACAATCAATAAAACCATTGATAATTTTATGAAGATATATTATATCTGCAGAGTCTCTTCTAATTTTTAATGGTTTAAGTCCATAAAGGTCCAACGAGCTGTTTATGTCACGATAACCAATATTAAACTTGAAATTTAAATGATAAACAAATTTTCTTTGTATGGCTTCAATGCGTTTAATATAAATATTATATTGAGGATTCCATATCTGAGAAGCAAATTCAAGATGACTGCGAACATATGAAAAGTACAATATTTTAAGAGTTTGAATGTTCTTGAATTCTTTTCCAATACGGAATAAGAATCCTAACATTCTAAGGGCTTTCTTCACAATCATGTTAATATGTGCCTCGAATGTGAGTTTACTATCAAGTAGAACACCTAGATCACGAATTTGAGTAACCCTTTTGAGTGATTGGTTCGCTATAAGGTAGTTATGGTCAAATTTAATTTTATTTCTAGTGAAGGTAATCACATAACATTTAGAAGTGTTCATGTTGAGATGATTAATTATACAGTAGTCATTAAGTCAATGAAGATCTTCCTGTAATTTAATGCAGTCGATGATAGAGTTAATCGGAAGATATATTTTCATATCATCAGCGAAGAGAAGAACTTTTGCATAATTAAAGCATTTTATAATGTCGTTGATGAAAATTGTAAATAGCAACGGTCCCAGGTGAGATCCTTGGGGTACACCGGAAGGTATATTTACGAACTCAGAGATGAAACCATTAATTGTTACTCCTTGAGTGCGCCCATCAAGATAAGAGACTAACCATCGATACAAATCCCCGTGAATTCCCAAAGCCAGTAATTTGGATAAAAGAAGATTGTGATCAATTTTATCAAACGCTTTCGAGAAGTCTGTATAGATTACGTCAACTTGGATTTGATCATCCATTGATTTCGTAATAATATCTTTTGATCTCTCCGGCAGGACTCTCTCGGAATATTGCCTTGCAACGCAGTGGGAGGGATGGATTCATGCATCCGTCACACCTGGACACACTGACCACTAGATTCCTACCCACACATCATACCTTTTTTCTTCCCAGATCTTCCTCACCTCCCTTTTCTAAAAAGACCCTCCACACAACACGCCTAAAGATAAAAGGTCCTGAGAGGAATTATTTACTCAGGGCTTCAAGTGTGGAGCTAATGTAAAAAAATTTCAATTCCATGAGGCATGCCAACTTTTCCTACCTTTGGTTAACCCCTTGCATTTTTTTCCTTCTAACTTTAAGTTCTTCAGGAATATCCATTAATGCAGTGATATTAATGTTTTGTTTTAGGGCTTTGGCCTCAGGCGACGTTCCTCGTCCAGTGAGACCCCCGTCATCACGGCGTCTCTGAGGCTTCCTCTCTCCCTGGCCTTAGATGACCCGGATATCCCCTTCATTGAGGAGGCGGGGGCGCAACCCACTGTTCCACCAAGACGACAGAGGCAGAGGTAATTACTATTGACCACTGTGTGAGGGCTTAAAGTAGATATTTAGATAAAGTAATATTTTAGCTTTGAACTAAATACCTCCTATATTGACGCAAAACAATTGGGAAAAGTGTTAAGTCTCAATTGGTATTGCTTAGTCATTTTACATTTTTCTTTGATGTTCCGGGTCTGATGGCCTTGGTAAAAATCTTTCAGGCAGGTCTGTCTTAAACCATATGAAATATATTATTTATATTTCCAGATCTATAAGCGGCAGTGACAGCTCGATCGCATCGCAGCCGATCACTGGCACGCTGTCTCTCTCCCACGTCAGCTCCTCTATCCCCGCGGGGTACGACTCTGCAGTGGGCTCCTCTGCCACTCTCTCCAGTCCCCCACGGAACCACACCCCCTCTAGCAGCAGTGCAGGGGACGGGGGGCTCTTTTCTTCCCCCCCCAGCTGGGCCTCCACCCCCCCCACCAGCCCCACAAGCCCCCCCAACGACTACGAACATTTCACCGCACGGATGTCCGTCCCAGTCAAAGGAAAAACGCAACAGAAAGATGCTCCGATCTTGCAAAAGGTCACAATCACTTCAACAGGTGAAATCCAACAGAAAAAGATGGAACTATATAAACGAGAGATATCATATGAAATGCAGTCGAATGTTGGTCAAAAATCAACAACAAAGATAGTGGAATTACCGAAAAGTCACAGCGCTTCTTCGGTTTCTACGCCCGTAGCCGTCACTTCTGGTCAAAGAAGAGTTGACTTCTCCGGAGGATCTTCAGTGCCTGTGAAGCACCAGGAGAGAGAGAGCAAATACACTCCTAGCATTTCCAGCATTGGTGGAGCAGTCCTTCGATCGAAGACTGCTGACTTTGAACGGCTTTTACACTTGGGAAAGCCCGAGTCTCCAAAACCGACTTCCAAAGTAGAATCGCTCTTATCCTTAGACGATAAAAAGAAATATACGAAAAGGAGATACACAGATTCCCGGCATCAGACGAGACACATACCGGATGCGGAGACACTGGATAATACCAAAGCCTCGGACATTATAAACGTGACATCACCAACGGGAAGACCCACACCAGTGTATAAAAGAAGAGAACTGATTTCAAGTGTGCAAACAAAAAACAAATAGTGAAAATATTAAATGACGCTAATATTTTAAAAACCAACATTTCCTACAAAGCGACGAAGAGTGACTTAGAAAAAAAACTAGTGAGTAATAATTAACATTACACACAAACTTCCATATTATTCTATGAACATTTTGTGTCATATACATGGTGCTTCTAAGTTATATTATTTACGCAATTTCTAAGCTTTGTAATATTATTTATTTTTATGTTTAAGTATCTAAAAGCCTTTTTAAAGTGCCTTATATGCAGAACGTAATTTAAGTCTAAATTATCTATATAAAAAAAATCTTTGTAAATATTTTTATCTTTATGAAATAGTATTTCATCTAATCTATGAATGTGTTAGCATAAGTTGTATCACTTCTTTAGGGTGTCCCAAAAACTGTTGAGACACTAAATTTTAAATTTTTGATGACTTTAATTTTGTTACTTATTTAGTTTACTGGCAGAATACCAGTTTTTAATACTGGAAAAATATTGAAAAAACATTTAATTAATTGATATTTCAAAGCTCCATAGCTCGTGATGGAAAAGAGCTGAAAATAATTTGGTTTACTTACACCTCATTCCTCACAATTAAGAAGGTTTTAAAAAACTGTAAAAGTATCCGTACTTTTTTTGGGACATCTGTGTTTATTCTTTTTATTTTTTATATCTCTATATTTATATTTTTTCAAAGACATGCCAAAGAATGCGTACTGTAAATAAACGGTCTCACGGCAATTCAGAATCATGCAATTTCAATGCTTTTTTCAATTTTTTTTCAACACTTTTTATGACTTTTCAAATGAGTTGTTGAAGTTGAATGATTCTAAGTTGTTCGGTCACCAAATAAACAACTGTCAAATAGTTTTTGAGCCAATGATCTTTCACCGATGTAACCACACGGACCCATAAGCTTGTTTTCATGATAATACAGCATTACCATACATGTGTATGACAAATGAGGCGTACCTGACTTATTACCTACTTTGGAGCGCACCTACAATTTATATGAGCACGCCAACCGTGCCTTTGTTTGGACAAATACAAAACTGCAAATTATTTAAAATAAAATGGTAATACTTTTTACAATAAATATACCATTATAGAACAAATTGTAATCCTAGTAAGTTACAAAATAAATAAAATGATTGAATTCAGATACAATTTATTATTGTTGTCACAGCCACAATTGACAAGAACACAGTACCTACTCACATAGAAGCATTACTTGCAAATATCGTTAAATGGCAGCAGATCGTGATGTGCTGAGGAGCATCATGATCTGCCTGATTTTACGATTGCCCTGCGACACGTATATCATGTTTCAAACATGATGTTCAACTTCAAAAAAGTCCAGTGAAATTGAAAGATTGTTTTTTTATAATAAAGATAAAACTTTTTTATTCACTTCTTGTCCCTATTTCTAATAAAAAAAACTGTTCCTCATTTATGTTGTTAGGACATCATTGTTGAAAGTATACACATAAGCCCGATACACACAATCCTATGTGTTGGCCGCTGCAACTCGAATTGTGCGACCTACAAATCTGAATACAGTTCGTCGCCTTAGTTCTTAAGTGTCCAAACAACCATTTCGGTTTTTGTTCAATCTCCACTTTAAAATTAAAAATAAAGTATAAAAAAAGATAGTTAAACACTCAACTAAGAATTATTTAAATTAATGAGACCTTTAGAACTAAATAATACAACTTTATCTTAAACACCTATCATGATGTTTCATTGAAATAATGAAAGAAAACCTTCTCCTGTAAAATTTTCTAATGGTCGTTTGGACAATTAAGAACTAAGGCAACGAGTTGGTGGTTTGATAAAAGTGGCTTGATATTAAAACCAAAAGTTTATACACATTCAACCTTTTTCTCTGGGACTTATAAAACTTTACATGTATTTATAACCAAAAATGTTAATGTCGTTTCATTGTAATTTCTTCTCTTTCTTAATGTGCCTTATTTGCCAATATTTGTGTTCAAAATTAGTTTTAATGTTATAAGTAAATTAGAAATTGAATCAAAAATAGATTTCTTGAGAAAATTCAACTTAAATCTGTATGTGGAAAGGTTTACTGTCTGTTTAAATCCTTTGTAACATGAATTATAATATGATATGGGATGGCGGGATAATATACATTATATATTATCTCGAAGAAAGTGATGAAGAAAAGACATTAAACAATCGTTTGTACAGTTCTTTCTTCTCATTTTTTATGCCATCTCCTTCATAGATGCCAAAAATTATGTTCATCAACAAAATTCCATGTCAATAATTGGCGACCTTAAGGTGATTGTCAAAAGATTTCATATTCTACCCTTTCATAGATGGCGCGCGTATAATTATTTTACAAAGAACTGCTTTTTACAAGTTATTCTTTAAAATTTTAAGAATAATTAATTGTTTGCGCCCGTACATACGCAATATGAATATGAATAAATAGTTTTATCAATAAAAAAACTCAAATCTTTCAAGAAAGGCTGAATAATAAAATATTGGATTGAATCACCGATGCAATATTGTATTTGTCAGCCTTTCTTAAAAGATTTGAGTTTTTTTATTGACAAAACTATTTATTCATATTCATAATGCGTATGTACAGGCGCAAACAATTAATTATTCTTAAAATTTTAAAGCATGACTTGCAAAAAGCATTTTTTCGTAAAATAATTATACGCGCGCCATCTTTGAAAGGGATGAATATGAATTCTTTTTACAATCACCTTAAAAAAACTGCCTTAAATAAAATTGATTTATTAAGTTCAGCTTCACCTTTGTAGTCAGTGGTGTCGCTAGTATAGATTTTGGGGATACAAAAATTCTATATTGAAAAGAAAATTGTTTGTTAGTTCCTCGTTTAACCACTCGCAAAGTTAAATGAGACATGCTTTAATTTTTTTTTATACCTTCTTACTAGTGGTCACCGAACAATCTCTAGATTGAATATCAATTTGAAAAAAAAACTGATGTCTTAGTAAGACTTTTCAACTCCTAGCCCCTCATAGCAATGAAATTGTGAAATTTGTTTGATATTTGAAAATGTTTTTTCCTCCAGTAAGATTAAAATGACCTTACTTTGGGCGCACAGACACGCTTCTAATGGTTTATATCTTCATACAATGCCAGTGGTGGACCAATTCGAATAATATTTTGAATTTTTACTACCAACGATTTTTCAATGCTTTTTATTTTCTCCTGAACAGCTGCAATTTTTTTTTGGCTTAAAACCCCACAATCAAAATTTGTGACAATCAAAATTTGTTGTGTCTCCCTGGGCGCGTGGTGGTGATCATATATTTGTCTTTTTTTTTAAACATTTTCCCCTGTTCGCCAGCTGGGGGAATAGATATTTTTAAAAAGGGTGTAATTTTGATCTCTACTGAGGGAGAGATGACCGATATGTTTAGTTACTTTGACAACGATGGTTATTTTTTATAAAATATATAGTCAATGTCATCAATGAGGGAGGGTAGAATAGAGGAAGGGATTGAAACCAGAAACTACGTCTTCAAAAGATTTTGTCTATGGACTAACCCATCTGAATTATTTTGTCTATGAACTAATCCATTCGAATGATTTTGTCTGTGTGCTAATTCGTCCAAATAAGTTCTGAAAATGTGTTTTGTTGGAAGTACTATCAAAAAAGTAAATTTTATAGATCATTGTGGTAAAGAGGCCTACAAAATTTGATTTTTCTACAGGTATCTTGTGTTAAAGCGTTATTTTAAACCCCAAAACTGGCCACATTATTAACGTTGTACTTGAAATATTTCAAAACAATGACTGATTCAAACGATGGCAAACGTCAGTAAATTCAAAATGGCGCCGGTTATCACAAAAGTGCCACATATTAATAATGATCAGTTTACCAGAAACATGATTTTTTTGTATGAAGTTGTACATAAAATAATATATATGTATGTATTGTGTCAAACGAATCTTTGCAGAAATTTTTGTTTGTGCTGAAGAAAGAGTCGGAGTTTATGAAAACTGTAATATTTTTTTATTACAGACGAAAAACCGTCTAGTCTGTCCTAGTCATTATGTCACCAAATAAAATTTCTAAATTTATGCTTTTGTTTTATTTCACCACTTTTTTTAATTTTTAGGAGACATAACCGTATCTAATCAAGGGTCACGAGATCTAAATGACTGAATACTAAACCAAGAAATGAAAACAAAAACTAGATGCTATATTTATAATAAGTGTAATGATATTTATTGTTGCATTTCCATTGTTATTGAACATTCTGTTGATAAACTGTGTAACGGGCTTATTGCCAGCCTTGGACAATGAAGGCTTAGAAAACCATATGTAAATTTGGAAAGCTCTGTCACCCGCATTCAACATGCTATAATTTTAAATGTAGTAAAAAAAACATCTAATTCAAGCACAGGCTAGCATAAAACAATATGTCACAACAGTTGCTGGCTATTTACTGAGCATCGAAAGTTATACAGTGAAACCCTCTTAAGAAGTTCTCTCTTAAGACGTTTCATGGCTTAAGAAGTTTGGTTTTTATCGGTCCCTTGGCTCAATATTGGCCCAATTTTTCCCACATATAAGGTTTTCCTGATTAAGAAGTTTATTTTTTCCGGTCCCTTGGAAAACCTCTTAAGAGGGTTTCACTGTTTTGACGAAACTTTCTCAAAACCTGTTAGGTAATTGTATTTTAACAGGATAATAACAGCCTTACTAATAAAAAAACACTTAACGACTGTTTAATGGTAGTTCTATTCGGTGACCATTAAACGTTACCAATAACATAATGACGTTTTTATGCTGGCTGCATTGATCTTTGGTACATGGCGGCGGCCATATTTTTTCGTTCATTTCGCTTTGAAATTTTTGTTGTGACGTATGATATTTTAGGCGCCGTTCATTTAATTTTTTTGAACTTCTGTCAACAATCTTTTGTCTTTTTATTTTATTATAATTTTCACACCCACGGTCGTTCATCAGTTGAATAAAATTTTCACTACGCTTTTTAGTAAGGAAAGAATAATAAAAGGCATAATATTCCAATTAAAAAAGCATATTGTAGCTTATGTGAATATGTGTGTAGTTTCAATGTCTCTCAATAGATGTCGTTAGTCTAGGTATTTATATGTAGTTTTAATGTGTCTCAACAGAGGTCAGTAAAGTTGTACCACATGAGAGAGATAACTGTCATCCGTTAGGGAAGATATTCGATGGACAAATGGGCACCTTCGCTGACCATTTCTCCAGCCGCACATTAACACAGAACATCCATTAGAATGAATGTTAAGTTCAGTTAAACATTTATCGTAAGTAATAATAAACACAACTCGTAATCTGATGAACCGAAATATCATTGAAACTCCCGATCATCATCAATAAAACAACAAAACACCACAAATGTAAAGCATCTTTTGTGGTTATATCAAATGCCTCAACTGTGAAATTCATATAATGAGTCGAAAGTCATGCATGGGTCTCATACGGTGCAGTCATAATTGTGAGTGCCTAAATGATTGATACGCAAATGGATCCTAAAGCACTTTGAATAGTGCGGATACGCCAACCAAAGAACGCATCATAGAAGAATGTCCCCTCCATCAGTTTCTCAGAGGCACATCTGTAGATTGGAGGGGACCCCACCACTTTCCCTAGGGCGTTAAAAGGAATCATATGGTTTCCTCCTTCACCGCACACGTCAAGACTCTATTTTTTATTGAAAGAAACTATGTTTATTTGAACGACTCTAGACACTCCAATGTCCGTGCATACAGGGTTAGTAAGCAGTTTGCAAGTACTTACATTAACGTAATACAAAATAGATGCAGCCCGTGAAATAATTCTTCTGAAATCAGTAACATAAAAAAAAATAGAGATAAAAGTGTTAGTAAAATAAAAAGAAAAATAAGAGCTGCACCCAGTTGAAGAGACCTTCTGTAATAAGAGAAATAACGAAAAAACGAAAACAGTAATAATATAATGCAAGTATTTACAATAATAACAGAGAGAAAATAAAATTCATATCAAAAATAGTCAGAGAAGGTATTCCACAAACCACCAGGCAGTCCCAATGACAATATGCATGGCTATCGGCCCAACCGCAGACGAAGCCCGAAGTCCGCGCCCTTTAGCCGGCTCCTCGATTTTGCCTCGAAGAAATGTATGTGGAAAGAAGCGGAAGATTTAGAAGACCCTGGGGACTCCCTCATTGGCGGTAAGACCGCTCCGGTGTGTGTTCGCCTGCAATATGCACAAACAGGGTCTATCCCACCCCCTTTTTATGGGGTGACGACGATACATAATGTGTACAGTTCAGTTGCGCCACCAAAGTATGAAAACCAAAGTTATAAAGTAAGAAAATAAAAAGACCAATTGTTTATGTTGTATATAGTATGAAGTCAAATATATTGAGCAGTCCGATTCGAGCCGCGGTCAACAGTGGTTGTGTGTACCTTACCTATTGCTTAGTGCCGTTCGCCCGTTCCCGTGCCTCATACAGATAAGAGATTATTGTTACATTTTATTTAATTCTGTTTATCGTATACTTATTTGTTTGCATTCCTACTTACGGCTAATCCGTTTTTGTTTGTACAGTCAATGAAATAGACTGCGTATTATTTTTTCAGTTTAATTTTTAAAAGTTAAGTTTTTTTTTATACAATGGAGGAAGACGAAGATAGACCTCCCGACCCAGGATCGATATTAGATTTTTCTGATTCGGAATCTACCACTAGCCAGGCTTCTATTACGCTTCCATCTCGTAAACGACGACCATCGCATAGCCTTTACATCCCATCGAAAATTAAAACTATACCGCCGATTCAACAAACCTCGACCTCTAACGACCTTAACCCCAATAGTAACACCCAGACAAGTACTTTAGCTAGCGATAATACAAAAAGTACTGACTTACTTTATCCTGCTTCCGCTTCCGGTCCTTTTATCGTAATTGTTCAGAGAACTGAACAAGGAAAACTTATTCATCCTTTAGATTTTGGAAAATTCTTATTTGACTCAAAAAATAATAACCTTGGTATTGTTAACGGTTCAATTAAACCGGAAGGGCGATATAAATTATCTATCGAGTTTAATACTGCCGCTTCCGCAAATGGATTTGTAAAAAAAATTGACTCGCTCTCAAACCACAAATATAAATCGTTCATCCCGTCATTTAACCTTACGAGAATGGGTCTTGTTCGAGGAATACCCACGGAGATCCCAGAGGCTGAAATTGTTGATGCTTTGAATAATTCCCAAGGAACCCCGAAAGTAATAAAAGCACGTCGACTGAACTACAAGGATTCTACTGATGGGAACACGATCTGGAAACCTTCCCAATCTGTTGTTGTTACATTTGAGGGACAATCCCTTCCGTCTCGTGTGTTTATTTATTATACCTCGCTTCCCGTCGAAGTTTATAAATTTCCAACTGTTCAATGCTTCAATTGCTGCCGGTTTGGACATACAAAATCCGTATGCCGCTCCCCTCCACGTTGTTACTTTTGCGGAGAAGGTCACCCATTTGATCAATGTCCAAAATCTTCCAATAATCCCATTTGCATTAACTGTTCGGGTGCACATACCGCGGTCAGTCTAGCCTGTCCGGAATTGACAAGACAGAGGAACATAAAACATAAAATGGCTACCGACAACATTTCGTACTTCCAGGCCTCAAAGTTATTCTCTCCTGCGAAAAAATCATTCGCAGAGATGACATCGTCCTCAGCTCCTTTCCAATCAACCACCTTTTTAAATTCAACGTCATCTTCTCACAGAGAAACCATTCTCAAGCCAGTCAAACCCAACCCAAAATATACTCCTTACCTTGATAAAAAACAATTGAATAATATTTTGACCAGCCCGAATGGGAATGCCAAATCTCAGACCCCCAATGGGTGTGCCATTAATAGTAATACATCCCCTCCTGCTCTCCCCGAAATATTGAATAATAATTCTTTTATACAAATTTTAATTACCCTTTTAATTTCTATCCTTACAAACAACAATACTGTACCGTCCAACGCTGCCGATTACATTAAATCTTTATTATCTTGCCTCCCCAATGACTTCGAAACTGAACAAAATTCTTCAGTGGAACAGTAGAAGCCTCTTCGCTAACAAATCTGACCTAATTCAGTTACTCGACGAACACGACGTTTCAGTGGCCGCCATTTCTGAAACGTGGTTAAAACCCTCCTTTCACTTAAGAATTCCGGGTTATTATTGTCTCAGACACGACAGACCGGATGGTAAAGGCGGCACGGCTCTGATAATCCATAATTCTATCCCGTTTAAACAAATTAATATACATACTCCCTCCGACGATATCCAGATAATAGCAGCTGTCTTATCTGATATCACAATATTATCAATATATATTCCTCCCTCTACCACTTTTATTGAAAATGAATGGGCACCAATCTTAACCCAGATTTGTTCCCCTTTTATGATCCTTGGAGATTTTAATGCACATTCCCCTTCTTGGGGTAGCAAAATAACAAATCGTTCTGGCCGCAATCTTTTAGATTTTATTGATACCCATAACCTATGTTTTTTAAATGACGGATCTCCAACCAGATTCACCCCCCCTCATCAACGGAAAAGTGCTGTTGATTTATCTCTTTGTTCATATTCGTTAGCATCTAAATGCTCTTGGGACATCCTAAACGATCCCCTCTCTAGTGATCATTTTCCAATTATAATCCGATTCCAACATCAATCTAACACTTATCCTCCACCAGTTAAAAATAATCTCAAATTTAGAATAAATGATGCGAATTGGAGCACTTTCTCTTCTGAACTAGATAACCTTATTAATTTTAAAAAAAAATCGTCCCCGGGAGACATCAGATTGCAATGTGAGACGTTTCCCTCTATGGTTATAAATGCAGCAGAAAAATCCATCCCGAAACGCAATGCGAACATTAAAATAAAACACTCTACTCCGTGGTGGGACGAGGAATGCACTCGCTCCGTCAACTCTCGTAAAAAAGCAATTTCCTCTTTTCGTAAGTGTATGTCACTAGAAAATTTTTTATCAGTTAAAAAAGCCCAGGCAGAAACCAAACGAATTTTGAAAAATAAAAAACGCGCTGGATGGCGGAAGTTCTGTGAGAACCTGTCTCCGGAAACTCCCCAATCTTCAGTTTGGTCTAGCTTAAAAAAATTCGGATCATCGTATTCTCCGCCGAGAACCAAGCATATATCAGAAGAAATTCTTATAGGATTTGCGGATAAAATAGCCCCCCCATCAGTGGCCGGATGTGAAGAAATGCCTTCTATTAAGCCATATCCATCTCACTCTAACTGGCTAGATGCTCCTTTCTCCATTGATGAGATGAAACTAGTAATAAGAACCCTTTCTGACTCTGCTCCGGGTCCCGATGGAATACTTAATAGTTTCATTAAATCATTTTCTGATATGGCGGTTGAATATTTCTTATCTCTTATTAATAATATGTTTGAAACAGGACTAATTCCGGATGATTGGAAAACTCAAAAAATCATTCCCATTTTAAAACCTGGAAAAAATCCATCTGAAATTTCGTCTTATCGGCCTATTGCTCTTTCATCATGTTTGATGAAAGTAGCGGAGCGGTTGATGAAGAACAGATTAGAGTGGTTTGTTGAAAGTCAAGATATTATCTCACCAAATCAGTATGGTTTTCGGAAAAAGAAATCTACAATGGATAATTTAAGTTTGTTCACAACTGATATCCGAGTTTCCCAATCCCTAAATTCTTATACATTGGCCACATTCCTTGACCTTTCATCAGCTTACGATGATGTTTTACTGAATGTTTTGAAAGAAAAGCTAATTAAAAAACAAATCCCCCCGAAATTAGTCCAATTTATTATTAATTTGCTCTCAGATAGGTCCATTATTATTGAGTCTTCCTCTAAATGCTTAAGGCGCAAACTATGGAGAGGTTTGCCCCAGGGTTCTGTTATTAGTCCTCTGTTGTTTAATATTTATATAAGCGACCTAGACTCAGTAATTCCTTTTTCTATCAAGCGTCTTTACTTTGCGGATGATATCCTTATATATTTGTTACATAAAAATATTATTCTTGCAGCTAAGGAAATGAATTTGGCTTTACAATATATTAAAAGCTGGTTGTCATTAAATGGGATGAATCTGGCGGCATCTAAAACAAGGGTCGTGGCTTTCACGCGCAAAAGAAAAATTCCCCAATTCTCAATTTCTTTTGATAATGTGCCTCTACAAACCGCTACTCAAATCAAATTCCTTGGTCTTCTTTTGAACCATAAACTTTCCTGGCTTCCACACATTCAGATAATTTCTACAAAGTGTGAAAAGGGACTTAATATGATGCGAGCAGTTTCCAGAGTATGGTGGGGATCTCATCCTACCACTCTTAAATTAATGTATAATTCCCTAGTTCGGAGCCACTTGGATTATGGCTCATTTCTTTTTGACCCACTCCCTAAATATCTAGATAAGAAAATGGAAAGAATTCAATCAAAAGCCCTCAGAATGATTATTGGAGCTATGAAGTCTTCTCCAATTAATGCGCTTCAGGTGGAATGTGTGGAGCCTCCATTATATTTCAGAAGGCAATTCCTTGCCAATAAATATACTTTCAAGGCTTTATCGTTATCACATCATCCTATTAAACAAAGTCTTAATAGGTTAAGTGTTAATTTGAATTCTAACAAAAGATTGAGAGAAAAACAATGTTTTCCTCTCTTAATTAAAAGTTTTCATCTCTATAATTCTCTATCATCTTCCCTCCAATATCTTCAAGAAGTTCCCAATCTTCCTATATACAATATTCCATTTAAGGCAATCACTTTTATGCCAAACACAATAACATCAGTCTTTCAGAAGAATATTTTATCTTCCCCAAATAAATTTCAAAATGTGGATGATTGCTTTAAAAGCATAGTGGCTTCGAAATTCCCTGGATTTTCCATCCTTTTCACGGATGGTTCCAAATTTGAAAATAAAAGATGTGGAGCATCTATATATAGTCCAGAATTCAACATCAATCTCACTTATAAATTACCGAAAGAAGCTTCCATATTTACAGCCGAATGTTTTGCAATTGAACAAGCGCTAAATCAAATTCAGGTTCTCAACATTCATCGAGCCTTACTATGTACTGATTCGCTAAGTGCTCTAACTAAAATTAGGTCAAATATTTTACGTTATCCGGAAGACAATATTATATGTAAAATAAAAAATCTTCTCAATTCTCTTAGTGAATCTGGGTTTGAGACGATATTGGCCTGGGTCCCTGCCCATTTGGGTATCGAGGGTAATGAGATGGCCGATTTTCTCGCCAAATCTGGTTCAGATTCCGGAACTATTCCACTAAATTTTAGAATTCCTATATCCGATGTCTTTCCGATTCTTAAATCCAATATGACTCGTGCCTGGGAAGAAAATTGGGCAGTCTCCAAAATAAGAACTGGATCTTTCTATGCGGGAATTCAAAACCATATCCCTGCTAAGCCATGGTTTCACGGTAAAAAACTTTCAAAACGATTCATTTCATGTATCTCGAGAATGAGAATTGGCCACTGTTCAATTGCATCTCACTTGTCTAGAATTAGAGTTTTAGATGATCCGTTCTGCCAGTGTGGTGTGGAAGAGGAAACCCTCGACCACGTTTTCTTTAACTGTAAAAACCATTCATCTTTCAAGAACATATACCGCCGGCTTATTAAAATCACACACCAGTCCCCCCTTAATATTTCATACCTTTTATCTCTTAACAATTCTCGTGTTCATACAGCTTTATGTAAGTTTATTAACCTGAATGAATTCAATATTTAATTTGTTTTAGTGATCTAAATGAGTCCAATATTTAATTTGTTTTATTATTTTCCCATTAGATTAACCGAAATTTCTTATCCATTTTAAATATTACCGGCACAAAGCACTCTCTCCAGGGTGAATTGCCTAAAACAAAAAAAAAAAAAAAAAATATATTGAGCAATAACAGCACACCTGTACAGAATCAAGTAACTCCCGATGCGGTCAACTCACTGAATGCATCTGACCTCAGCATCCCACTTTTCATCACATCCACCAAGTCATCTGCCCCTCAAACCCTTATCAATTTGGGAAGCAACTATGGGTACCGCCGCCCCAGGATTTTATCTATTGGATGACCAACACCTCTTCCATACTATGGAATCCGTAAGTAACCCCAAATGGTTTGCTACATTTGGAGACTTAGCAGGGGTGCCCGGGTTCATGGGATGAGGTTTGTCCGGGTCTTAGCGCCGGACGTCTGCGTGGCAGGCCGGGAGAGACTGGTTGAGGGAGATCTTATGATCTCCCCAGCAGGGCTCTCTCGAAACATCGCCTTGCACCTTGAGAGAAGGATGGATTTATACGTCCGTCACTTCTGAACACACCGACCCCCAGATTCCTACCCTTCCCTCATTCCTTTTTCCTTCCCAGAACTTCCTCTCCTTCCTTTCCTAAAAATACCCTCCACATAATATACCCAAAGATGAGATAGGCCCTAAGGGGAATTATTTTCTTCAGGGCCTCCTTTGTGGAGCTAACGTTAAAAAAAAAGAAAAATATGAAGAATAGAAGGTTTCCTAAGAACTAAATACGTATTTTTCGTGTCTTTATTAAATAAAATGTTTTATTACAAAATAAAATATTTTATAAAAAAGTATAAGTAGTGGTTTTTCTTTGTCTTTTTTGAGGTTATGTTGATATTTTTTGTTTATTGCAGTTTATTACTTCCAAAAGTTTTTCTTTTTTAGTGGCTTTATGAGTTTCTCCTGCATTATTCTTCCGCCCAGTTTGGACACAAAGTCCTGGTACTCGGTTCGGCCGTATGGAGAAATGGCGGGAGTGTTCCCTGAACCGCCCTCTGTTGAATTAAAAGCAAATTGTTAAACAAACATCAGGTGCAATTTGATCATAGACTATAACTAAGAGAGATTTATTGTCGCCGAGCTACGACCAAATTGCAAGGACCATCAAAGTGGCTATTCAATTAAAGTTATGCATTATGTAGGTAGAAACATAGGCGGGACGCCACTGCATAGATGCAATTCGCAGTGGGGCGAACAATGTTGGTGAAATTTTCATTATTATTATCTATGATTGTGACAAATAAATGTGGAAGAATAGAGGGAGCTGCAATTGTTAAAAATTCTTTAAATGAAGACACCGAGATAGTTCAAAAGGAAAGTTTTTATTGACAATCTCTTTGACCAAGCGATTATGATCCTGGGCTACGAGAGAAGAGATTGTTGGGTTCAAATCCCACACAGATTTGCACATTAGCACATTCCAGAGTGGTAGATATTCACGGTATCGCCCTTGCGAAAGACCACCAAATTGAAACATTACTTGAAATGGCGTTAGCTGTGTTTGGTTACCGGTACTTCCCAACCCTTCTCTTACCATCTCCTTTCTCTCTCCGCTCCGTCCAGCCTTACAATTAACCCTTATCAAGCATGCCACAGTTCCACTTGCTCTGGGCAGTTGTGCAGTATCACAAAAAACAAAAACATAATGATGTTGAAAAATTTTACTTATATATCGATCGTCGGGTTGATTAGTCAGACATCTCTGAAAAATCGAAATTTTAGTTGAGTATGCAGTTACATATATGCAAAAGTGTACCCTCCAAAGATATTGAAAAACACCGTCTAATGGGCGTAGTTTGAATACGGAAAGAATTTGTTCATTTAGTTGATTTTTTTTAATGTGTGCAGTAGTATTGATTAACAATATCAGCTACGCCAGGAAAACGCAGTCCTACCCAGTAAAAACTGTATATCCTTACTGTATTCAATATTTTAATGTGTGCAGTAGTATTGATTAACAATATCAGCTACGCCAGGAAAACGCAGTCCTACCCAGTAAAAACTGTATATCCTTACTGTATTCAATATTTTAATGTGTGCAGTAGTATTGATTAACAATATCAGCTACGCCAGGAAAACGCAGTCCTACCCAGTAAAAACTGTATATCCTTACTGTATTCAATATTTTAATGTGTGCAGTAGTATTGATTAACAATATCAGCTACGCCAGGAAAACGCAGTCCTACCCAGTAAAAACTGTATATCCTTACTGTATTCAATATTTTAATGTGTGCAGTAGTATTGATTAACAATATCAGCTACGCCAGGAAAACGCAGTCCTACCCAGTAAAAACTGTATATCCTTACTGTATTCAATATTTTAATGTGTGCAGTAGTATTGATTAACAATATCAGCTACGCCAGGAAAACGCAGTCCTACCCAGTAAAAACTGTATATCCTTACTGTATTCAATATTTTTGATACCCTCTATCTGGTACAATACTTAAGATTACTCGTAAACTCCACCAATCCATACTAATATTATAAATGCGAAACTGCTCGAGTTTGTTTATGACCTTTTCAGGCATTAACCAATAAAAAGACTTTAAAAATTCATTCACCAATAGAAAGCTAAATTATATGCGCTGACTATATGTTGTATATGATGGTAAGCTCTGGCGTTATGAAATTATAAATATTAATATATTTTATTTGTTATACGTTTTCTGTCGCTAACAAAAGCGAGTTTTTGCTAACGTCAGAAAAAAATCGTTTCCATGGAAACCATGTTGATATATTTGTGGGCTCTAAGCTGGTAGGTACTCAGCTCTCTGGTCAGCTACTGCTCCAGGAAATTCAAATATTAGAATGTTTTGTTTTTTTTTGGACAAGCTTCTGTTTTGGAACAAATGTCAGATAGAGTTCCTACATTAAAAATATAATTCGTAATGATTAGATATAAAGACTGAATAATAAATAGTGTATTTTTTTATTATATTAACAAACTTCCAAATATTTAATTAAAAATAAACATCCGAAATGTTTGTAAGCGCATAAATTCCGAACGAATGAACAAAATTGGATAACTATTTTTTTTTCTTTGAGCTATAGCTTAATGAAATTTAGGTGGTAGGCGAGATGTTTGAAAACTGAATGTAAGGGAATGAATGTATGGAATGCTGGAGGGGGTGGGGGTGGGGAGGAGGGGGGATAATTGACAAGTTCAACCGCTACAGTAATTTCCCCTAATACCATGCGAGCGAAGCCGCGGGGAAAAGCTAGTTCAATTATAATGCACAAAAATTTGTAGTGATTTAAACTAGGTGCTGATTTTTTCCAAGTCCCTAGTAGGATATTACAAAATGATGGCATTTAGTATGGACTAATATACGGAATCGTTATGCCTCCCGGTGTTATTTTATAGCATATTTAATATGTGAAGCAGAGACACACGTAAATAATGTGAGTAAGGGAGCCTTCAAACCAGACCAGACCCTAGACAAACCAGGAAACTACTCGATATGGACAGAAACTCGCTGAGGGAACTGGTAGGACTACTAATGGGAAACTGCCATTTCAGGAGACACATGCAGATATTGGGAATGGAAAACACCAATAGATGCATGAAATGTGAAGAAGATGAAGAGACTCCTATGGTGCCAATGCCCTGCCCTGAAGAGCTATTCTCTATCTTTTGTTCGCCCGAGATAGATCTCAGGCGGGATCTCTTGTCAGATTTGTGTGATTTTCTATGGCTGTTATTTGCTTTTTCTATCGGCCGATGTCAAAATTTCAGCTGTGAGCTGTCACATATTGTACGAGTTTGTAATTTGTTACCCGTAACTTATAATTTACTGTTGCAAAGACTCCTACCACTGTGCCACTTTGGTCGCCGACACTTTAAAATCGTCCCAGGAGCTTACCGCTCAATTCAGTACTGAACCAATTCAGCCGCCCGGCTCAGGGCGTTCAGTATTTCATTTAATTTAAATTAGAAAAACCGATAGAGCCTTATCTCGAAAAAGGGTCCTCGGAGTTTATTGTTCAAGTTTTTCACTCAGCCTTTCGGATTGTGTAGGTCGAGACGCGTAATTTGATATCCATCTCGTGTACTGTAAGGTTTAATTTTGAAAAAAAAATTTTGGAAAATTTTTGAATTTAAAAAAAAAAATGATTTTGGAAATTTTTTAATTATAGAAAAAAAAAATTTTTGATGTTGAAAATTTTTGAATTTTGAAAAAAAAAATCGATTTTGGAAATTTTTGAACTTAATAAAACTGAAAGTAATTTTTCAAAAAACGGCGATAACAAAATGTTTTTTCAGAATTTTTCATAAACTAAAACTAAACCAAACTGGGGATGCCGTAGTCTCACTGACTCCAGACGGCACCAGGTTGGGACTTTTGTGCGGTATTCACATTGAAGTTTAATTTAAAATGTACGAACGATTAGTTCTCTTACAGTATTCAAAAGGTACCTTCACCATTTGGCAAAAAAAGTGGACCACCTTTATTTAAATTTACTCATATTATTGAAATGGTCAGAATATATAGTATCCGAGTATGTACCTACGGACTTTGTCAAAAAAAAATTCGAGTGCAGTTTATACGCGGTAGAAGTGAAACTTTACCAAAACAATCTCAACCAATTCTTTTTCATATGTCAACTAATTTTTATCAAAGCGGCCGATGGGCACAGTTGATGCGTCGCAGGAGCAGTAATCGTCATTTACATTTACGTCCGTTACATCCGAAATCCAAATCACAGCCGTGCTATAGAAGTATCATTTCAAAACTCCCGTCTTTGTATGTTTCTTTTTATTTAAATTCATAATTTTTGTCAATGAAAGGATTGCCTCCCTGTCTAGTAAATAAATGTATTCTCTGTAATATTTTACTCCTGCGTATTATGTGCTCCTGGTATATTTTCAATATTGTACGTCACCCTTTTAGTCATTTTTCACACAAACGGCGCCATTAAAATGTATTTTTCAAAATTATTTCTCAAATAATAATTTTAATGCAAAATCGTTCATATAAAAAATAAATCAGGGTAGCGACCTACACATGAGTACCTACATATTTTTTGAATAAATATTACGAATCCTAATTTTTTAAATTTTGAAATTCGGTTTTGAAATGATTGAATGTGAATGAAGCCTTAACCTTTTACAAATTAATTTAATTTCATTAAAAGTATCCAGGGTCATTTTTCACAAAACTGCGCCATACATTTTTTTATTATTGAGCATAAAATAACTCAAACAATTTTATTGCAGTAAAAAAATTACAGAAAAAAAAAACTTTCAAAGAATGCTTGTAGGTACTTACCCATACACCCATAACGTTTTTTATTATTTAATAATGTCCAAAGAAATCGAATCCTTAATAACACAATCATAAATGAAAAGTGTTTAGCATTGTATTTGGACCCATCTTACTTAAAAAACGTTCCGATTTATCTAGTACTAATTTCCTTCATAACTACAAAAGTCTACCTACCTGAAATAATGCATTTTGGCAAAAAGTGCGACCATCCCGAGTGATTTCTTTTATTTCAAATCATTAATTTTTTATTTGATATCTGAAGGAAAGAACCGATGCGTAAGCCGGTACCTACCCGGTTCTTACGCAGACAAACAATATTGATGTAGGTACCTAAGCATTTCCTTAAAAAAATCCGTTCATCTTACGAACAAATTTGCAATAATTCAACGGAAAAGTACCTACCCTGTAATTAAACGTGTTCTTTTTATATGGCCAGCAACATTTTCTCTTCTGTAGGAAAATTCAAAGCACGTTATTTTTCTCAAACGTCATATTTTCCGTAGCGTATAGTGAAATATTTTTAATGGTTTGCGTATGTAACGACCGTTGAAATAGTTTTTCGAATCTGTCGACCACGATAATATTAAAAAAAATTACAGCCAGAATCGGTTTTCGAGCCCCAGGGGCGTTTTCAAATAGGCGACTCCGAAACAGGCTGGAAGCCGTTATTTTATTAGGCTAAATCATAATTTTCTCCTAACTGACGTGTCTTGAAACTAAAGATTGTTTTTTATTTTCAATTTTTAGCGAGTAAAAAGGAAATTAAGTTCCTACTCGACAGCTGATTTTACTGGCCGCCAAATTTTTCACTTTCGACGGTAGTGAAATCTTAGCAAATGTCAAAAATAATGTTAAGTATTATGCAATATTGCAGAACATTTTGGATGAAATGCGTTACATGTCGCGGTTTTAAAATCTTATTAATACTCTCTACTACGAATCTGTCGTAAAACATCTCCGGCGGAAGGGTTATTTTTGACGCAATCTCGAATTCCGTGACGCACCTATAAAATGCCATTTTTTCCTAGCAACGCCGTAAAATTTTTAAGAATAAATCCCTAGCAAATTGCACTTTGTATGAGAAAAAAGTCTTAAAAAATCTTAAAAATCTTAATTTCTTGGTGTACTGAAAATCAAATAAGCGAAAGCGATCCTTAGGGTGGGCGAACTTAAGGGGCGGCAAGGTCGTTTTTCGCGTAAAGGAAAAAGTGAGTTTTTCGAAAAACTGTGCATTAATAGAGCTTCGCTCGCATGGTATTAGGGGAAATTACTGTAGCGGTTGAACTTGTCAATTATCCCCCCTCCTCCCCACCCCCACCCCCTCCAGCATTCCATACATTCATTCCCTTAGTTTAGGTTGTTTTAAACACGAATTCCTGCAAGTATGCGTGATTATTTATTTATTCATTTAACAGCTGTAGAAAATCACCCAAATCTGACAGGAGATCTTGCCTGAGATGTATCTCGATCTCACAAAGATAGAGAATAGCTCTTCTGGTGAGAACTAGGCTCAGATACCTGGGGAGTCATACAGTAGAACCATAATACATAGCCACATATCCAATGACAACCCTGGAGAAATTTATTAAAATTTGTTATTATAGGATTGAGGTAAAATGGAAGACAGCACAATGGGCTTATGGCCTAAGTACTCATGGGAACTACTTGTAAACCGTCTCCGCCTTTAAAAAAAAAAAGAGCCTTCCAATATTGCTTTTCTCTTACTCAAAATGCAGTATTTGGAGATATCTGACTAGTCAACTGGACAATCAATATGTGTAACTTACCTAGTTTGAACGCCGATAGATCAATCACTTTGGGGACGTAGTTGTTTGTGCAAGAGCGGTCAAACTTTCTTATTGGAGGGTGGCAGATATTGTTGGCAGAGCGAGGGTTCACATACTCGGCCTGCACCGTCTTCAAGATGGAGGGCTGTTTGTACACCGCTAGCAGGAAAATAAAACAAACATTCTCATATCCAAATCGTTTTATTGTATACAATTACATTAACATAAACAACATTAGAGACACTTAGTTTGGTATCTGTAAACTTCCAGCGTACATTACAAGTATGATCTTTAAATTTATCGCTAAACAGATAAAACAGAACTGTGACAAAATTTAAAAGAACATTATCCTTTGGAGCGCTTTTTGCCACAATATGGCACTATTTAAAATACCTCGGATTGCTTTGCTGCCAATTTAGGCAAATTTTCCCTTATTTGTAAGAAATTAAGTAGAAGTTTTTGATTTTATAATTTTTTTTTATAAATCCTACGAATATGTGATAATCGACAAAAGATAGGTGAATTCATTGGCTGTATAGAACTACATTCAGTTTATATGTCTACATATTAAAATTCGGAGGTATGATTTTTTTTCATGCAAGCGGATAATATTCAAAACGGTCAACGAAAAAGTTCGAGCAAACGGAGAAAAAAGTCTTAAAATGCACTGTCGCTCCTGTGGTTATAAAAGAATAATGAGTGAAGTTAGGTTTATGGAAGAAGTTGTGGACGCCCGAAGAATACATGGCCCTCTCAAGTGAATTAATTATTTGATTTGGGTCATGTGTCAGAATAACAAAAGAGAAAAGAGTATGTATGAATGTAATTGAAACAAGGAGAGTGTGCAAAGACACAGTTGTGTGGCAGTCTATACTCTCTGCCTCCCTCATGGTGAATTTGCGTTTTTTTTAATCTGAATATTGGATAGGATTCCCAACTGTAGCCAACCGTCTGGAGCTAGTGAGGCTATGGCATCCCCAATTGGGGTATGCTGTGAGGCTGAAGGTAGTGGGGAGAGGAAGGTGATGGAGAAGAGGAAGACGGGAAAGTACCTGCCTATTCAGATCTGGTCACCAAACATGGCTAAAACCATTTCAACCAATTCTGAACGGTGGTCTTCCACCAGGGCAATACTGAAAGTATCTTCCACTTTGGAACTTGCCGCAAATACACCTTATATTATTTTAAATGATTTAATTGAGAAATAATACAAATACCTAAATCAAATTAAAAAAATTTGCCTTTTGTCGGGATTGGAAGCCGAGACCTACGGATTCCTAGTTGAGAGCCTTACACCTCGAGCACGGAGGCCGGCAGTTATTAGTTGTAAAGAATGGTTAGTTTGGTTTGTTGTTTTTCCTTCACTACCCTAAATGTTCTGTTTTGTCACTGTTCTGTCTGTCATGGAACCATATTTGTCATTCATTTATATTCATTTCACCTTCTTCCGTGAAGTCTGCCTGATAGGTTGACTTCAAATGATCCTTGTCCGTTGCTGCAAAGGTCTCCAGGGTTGGTTCACCAATAGTTGGACGCTAAAACAAACAGAAAGATGAAAGCATCAAAGTCTTGAAAGCAAAAGATTATCTTCAATAATTAAATACCTATTACAATTTAGAGTTTTTACTCAATAGGTTGTACCACTCTGAAAATATTGAATATTCATCCTATGGCGTATTTCACCATCCTTTTGATAGCTTATCCATAGGATAATATGTATTTCTGGTGACCACTTGACAGACACAAGGTACTAAAAAATAATGGGGAAGGCCACGCGAAAGGGGATTTGAGAATGCTTCTCTTCAATAAAGGTTTTAAATGAGGTTAGGTAAATAACAAAGTTTTATTAAGACAATAAATGTGTCCGACCATGAAAGACCTGAGTGGTTAATAGGTAAAACTATCTTATTTTCTACTAACGATTTGCGATTTATTTATTTATAAAGTCTTAGTTTACTATTTGGAACTTAAACCTGTGAATAGTGGCTGTACATCAGATGAGTTAAACGAGTTCCCTACCTATTGCGTCTATTTATTTGTTTATTTATTAATATACGTTATCCTGTGGATGAGCTATCAAATGGGTGATGAAATACCCCCCATGTAAAAAGTCAATAGATGTAGCCGGTCTTAATACATAAAAATTAATCATATATTTGTTTATCCCATATGCGTTCCTATACCATTCATCCAATTGTGATGAAACTTAGGTGATTTGTTGTGAGCACATCACCTTTTTTTGTTGTAAAATTTGTGTACGAATTTTAGAATAGTTGGTGTGCAAGTTGTTTGAAAAATGTGTATATTTCATATAGTATAGCAGCAGGGAAGGTAGGAGGGAAGGAGGAGAAGAATGGAGGAGGGGGGTTCACGGAAGTGAGGATAAGGGAAGAGGGAAGACCGGGAAGGAGGAAGAAGAATACAGGGGAACAACGCTGGAAGGAAACGCGGGAGGGTGGGGATTAGCGGGACAGGAATGGGACGCAGGAGGGGAATGGAGCCGGGAATGGGGAAGCATGAGAAAGAACACGCAGAGGAGGTATAAGATGGAGGGGTGGGGGATGAGGGAAGGGCAGAGGGAGGGTTTGCAAAGGAGTCATACTAGCGGTAGGGGATAACGATAAGTAAGGAAAATTCATGCTTCTCACACAGACAGCTGTTGTGGCCTGCTCAAATGTCGGAAAACCTTCTGATGTTTTTGTTTCACATTTTTCATTTGAGGGTTGTTAATATTATCTTCAATTAATAAAAAGAAATCCATTCATTGCCACGGGTCTAAATCCCACAATAGGATTTAGCCTTATAAACAAATTCTCTTCCTTGGCTGAGGTCTTTCACCACTTGTCTTCAATCCTCCAACCTTCCCATTCTGCTCTAATCCAGTCTATTCACCTCTTCCTTGGCCTGCCTTTGACTAGTCCCGCGCCAACTCAAAAAATAAATAATAACAGAATCTCATCTTCTTTTTCTTTGACAATGTCAGGTGTCCCTGTCCTGGGCTACTTCATCAGTCTCCAACCCGACTTCGACCAGTTCAGTTCAACCTAACCTAACCTAACCCAACTTTGACCAGTTCAATGGACGTCTTCTCTCTGGAACTGCCACCAGTATTCTATACTCGGTTTCCTAGCTGTGGTAGAAGTAACTAGATGCACTAGGTGTGTCGCAATCGTCTATGGCTTTTAGGCATTCTATAATGAGGAACTCTAGTCCAATTTTTAAATTTTTTTTAATGAATAATTATGACCTTTTAACTTAAATAACTGCATATTTATTTTTATAGTTAGTTTTAATAGTTAAAATAAATGTCAAAGTTTTAATTTTTCAAGATCCTCCGAAAACCACAGTATCTAGTGTGAATCGTGTGACGTCATCACTCTCCAAAAGTTTTATTTGTTTTCAACAGGTATTGTCATTTTGTATGGAAGAATCAATAGAGATGTCAGAAGTCGAGGCGTTTTTTATTCAAGATTAACTGCTTTTTAATATAGAAAAACATTATGTAAAATGTCAACATCTCATCACTACTGTTATTGTATTGTACCAAAGTGCAATAATACATCTGTGACTGTACCTGATAAACAGTTTATTAGTGTTCCACGATCTGCATTATTAATATTGTATGTAGGCAACTGAAAAGATGCAGCGCCGAATCAGCTGTTCGACGTCCGCCATTTTCGAGTTCGGAGTTCGGAGCTGAAGAACAGTAAGTATTTTGAGAATTATGGAGAGCAGTGACGTCAGCACTAAAAATACAATAATACCAACTTGACAGGGTGTTTTAATGACATGATTTAAAATGGATTTTTTACTAATTTTTTTTAAAATCTACTTTTAATATTATTTAATAAAACTTATATATTCAGAATCAGCGTTTATTGGTCTGTATGAACATATTTTTTAAAGCCATAATATTTTTCACTGGAGTTCTTTGTTGTACTCTCCCAGAATAAGTACAAACGCTACTTGTATAGATACTTCACTAGCATTCCGAGTTCATGTCCAAGACACCTCATCTACAACTTTTGTATGAAGAATAACAGGGGTTTGATGACTGAACATTTCATTCGTCCCAATTTTGTGACTCCTGCCATTGCACAATAAAAATATTATTTTGGCAGCTTAGACCGTGAAATTTATTTTGTTATTTAACTCGACAATTTGGCATTTCGTCTCTCTGTGAATTTATTTGTTACATTCTGGATCCGGTTCAAGATGGTGGCCTTACTGGATACTACATTTTTATCCCGACAGAGTTTGCATAATTGTGGTTCCTACCAGGAGCTGTCAAATCGAAATAATCAATATTATGGTACCTACCAGCCTGAAGAAAGTTCGTAAAATGAATTATTATTGTGATTGTTACAATTCTTTGGACAAATTGTATAATTCTTAATAAATATTTATAAATTTAAAAAATATTTACAGTTTATAATTAAGTATTGTCTGTCAATCAAGAGTAGAAAATATTAAAAATGGAACTACAAAATTTGTAGGCTGGCAACTTAAATTAACCATCAATTATTTTTTCTAAAGTGCAATGACACTGAATGTGTAGAACACAGTAAACCACATTTAAAA
This sequence comes from Glyphotaelius pellucidus, assembly GCA_936435175.1. Lineage (NCBI taxonomy): Eukaryota > Metazoa > Arthropoda > Insecta > Trichoptera > Limnephilidae > Glyphotaelius > Glyphotaelius pellucidus. The sequence continues at coordinate 16,856,961 of OW386557.1, read as the reverse complement.
AAACATTTTTTGTTCTTAAATAAAAAAAATTAAAATTGAAGAAGCACTGTTGTCAAGGTACCTACTTAATGACATAAATTTGATTAAATTGTGTTTAACAAATTGATTTTCTTTCATTTTATTTAGTATAAATTTGAATTTAACAGTAGATAGAAAGGAAGAATCACTAATGGTGAGTTTAGTTACACTACTTTTAGATCTGAATGAGTTAAATATATTCAGATCTAAAATAAGAGACATGATCTAAAGCCTGGGCAACGCTAGGTACTTAAGCTAGTATTAAATAAATGTGAGCAATTTCTAAACTGTGCTTTAAATTTTATTACAATATCGTTTTTCTTCATTATGTTAATACAAAATTGCAAAGGTATAATAATGATATACCTATATGCAAATCTAATTTTGAGATCAATGGGTATCTATATTGCAATTAAAAAAAAAAATTCACTTTTATGCCTTTTTATTTTTCTATAAAAATGTAGGTTACGCAGCTTTACATTAACACCGTGAGTTATATGTTTAGTATTGCCATTTGAACAACAGTGGCGCTCTCCTATGTTTTCTACTCTTATTTGACAAACTGTAGGTAGGTATTTAGTAGGTACCTACTTGCGAATCTTATGATTTTAGAGGAAATTTTGTTATTTCAAAATTCACACCTTAGCCGGAAAGAGTTTAGGGTCTATCAGGGGTCCCATGGGCCCCGTGCGGCTCCAATCGCTTCCCTCCGATGCGTCCTCGCCTTCCTTTTCGGCCCCCTGCGCCTTCGGAGCCTTCCCGGAAAGAATACATTCACATTTCTCATTCGTACATTTGGCTTTCACCTCGACTTTGGGATGGTGTCCTTTCTTTCCATGATGTCTGTAAAAAATATTGTTAAAAATGTTAGAAAATTATTAACAGTTATATTGTTTCTTTATAACTGCACAAAGACGTCAACACGACTCTTGACTCGCAATCCGAAGGGAGCGGGATCGAATCCCGGCGTGGCAAATAAATTTTATTTGATTAATTTGTGTTATTTCACAATTAATTCATTTAAAATAATATGTATTAAGTATATTTGCGGCACGTTCTAGAATGGAATCACCACCAATCAGAATTGAAACGTTGCTTGAAATGGCTTTAGCCGTGCTTGGTGATCAGATCTGAATAGCCAGGTACTTCTCCACCTTCCACCTCCACATCTCCTTCCCCTCCCCACTACCTCCATCCTCACAACATACCCAATTGGGGATATCATAGTCTCACTGGCTCCAGACAGGAGCAGTTGGGACTCTTGCGCAGTATTCATATAAAAAAAAATTTAAAATCTCCCAAATGAGCAAAGCAACTTTTCAATATGGATAGGGAATACAAAAAGACTCTGCAAAATAGCGCAATACCTTTGCATAATAATGTTGTCTCTCACCCTGCATGCTACCTGAAGCCCTGAAAAGCCTTCTGGAAGAAAGGGAAGAGTCTCCTCCGATTATTTCTCACTCCAGAAGATACGTGGCAAATGTACATCTCGTGCACGACCCCACTGTGAGACAGCCTGGGTTATCACTGCCTCATAAACTCGAGTCCCCCACCAGCAGGATGAGGTGCCCCCACAGCCACTGTGCCCACATGTTGCACATATGGGGGCTTTAAGAGTCGGCAATATATGAAGGCAGTGCGGTGCAGATCACTGAACATCTGGTAAACAAATGTCTGCTCCATTAATTTTCCAGCGGGTTTGATGAGAATCACAGGGTGGCTAGCTCACAGACCTAGATGTCACCCCTGACCCCCCACCATATGAAAGAAGAGGATAATATGGATTCTTTTCAATATTCTTCTTGTCTTCTCTCATTGAGGGAGTTAATAGGATTACAGGACACTCTTCGCTGTTGATAGATCAGATCGCTGTTGGGAGTTGAAAACTCCAGTAGCTGTTTTAAATCTGAATAGAATTAAAGAACTCCCACTCGTCCGTAGTGCCAGTGTCCGTAGTGTCAGTGAAAAGAGGGAATATCAGAGCCCTGGTGAAGTGTAATGTGAAACCTAATCAGGCTACTGGGTGGTGTCACTTTTTTATTATTTTATTTCGTTTCGCTGACCAATAATTCTTTTTAAAACTGTAATTAGACATTTTTCACGTAATTCCTTTTGTAAACCTTGCCCAAATAAGGCTAAATATCTTAACTATTAATAAATAGCATACCTACTTATTTTGGGTTATTTATAAATAGTTAATAGTGACGTGTGTTTAGGCTTTATGTAACTTAAAAGTTAGGTTATTGAGGTAAACCACGCAGGCGTGGTGTACCTCAACGAGGTACACCACGCCACGAGGCGCTAACTTCAACCGTTAGAAAGAGTTAGAGAATTTTAGATTGAATGTACGCCTCGCAGGCGTATAGGGTTATATATAAGGTTTCTAGGGTTAAATAATTTATGCATAATTTAACCTTCATAATTATCTTTGAGGAAAAATAGAATTTTAATGCATCTTTTACCATTTCCCCCGAAATAAGGAGTTGTTTATTAAGTTTAATTTAATACCGAGTGTTAATTTTTGCAATGCAATTCAGCAACTTTATCAAATAATTAAGCACTGTCACTTACGGTGGATCATTAATGGATTTACAGTCCGGCCACACATAGTCTCCTCTGTAAGTAGTGGTGAAATTCATATTATTTAACTTGCAATTTTCTATATGTTATTGTATAAAAACGTCACTTATTACATTAATTTAGGATGAATTTTCAAAAATACAATGCTAAATTTGAATAATATTCTGCAACAGTCAGAAACTACTGACAGATGTTAAATCAAACATTTTATTCCAAATTCAGGTTTCTGTAATTATTTTCACTATTAAACATTCAAGTACTTTTATTAGGTACCCTTAGCAAAAATAACCCACTTACCCAACTTCTCGCACCATAAATTCCCATTGGATATGAAAAACCATGCTCCGTGTTTGTAGGATTTTTACCCTCGGTGTACTGCACAGGTGTTAGGTATTCCTCAAAAAGACAACATCCCCAAAGATGACTTGGACCCTGAGAAAAATTATTTCCCTCAAGGCCTCCTGTGTGGAGTTCACATAAATAAATAAAAAAATTGTACAAAGATTTTTTATTTTAGGGGGGCTGTGCCTTTCCAGACTGAAAATCTTCATAGAAAAAATAGAAATGAAAAAAATATAGAATTCAACGTCGATAATGTTGATCTCTAGCCACGAAACGCCTAGAACCGCCCCTACTTTAATCTTGCCTCACGACATTTCCCAATATTGGTGGGTTCTAGCCCCCCAGTATACTGGTAGTTAGGACTCTTTGTCTCTCATGCAGTGGCTGCTCGTGACTTTTGGTTGTGTTAGAGTGCCAATATTAAAAAGGCATTATTGAAGTTGTAACTGAAAAAAAAAATTTTTTTTTTCGAAAATCGGTTTTTGTGTGAAAAATTTCAGGAAATTTCAGTTTGGCCGTGCACCACAAGGATTTCCTGAAAATCTTCAGGAAGGAACCAGTCTCTCCCAATCCGACCCGCCACGCATAGGTGGGTAAATACATCCGCCGCCAAGACCTAGACAAACCTCACCCCATGAATTTGGGTACCCTTGCTAAGTTACTAAGGTGACCTATGGCAGGGGTGTTAGTTGTGGGGAGTTAACGTAAAAATGATGAGAATAGGAGGAATCACACTATAGTCAGGTTAGGTTAATTGACCTGGAATTTTTTTTCTTAAATAAATTTCATTTTGTTACTAGACAATATTTTTCTTCATTATATTTGTGCAGTTTACATGTTCTAACAATGAATTGTTTCAAATGATAACTGGATAAAACAGAAAAGTGACAAAACCAATTTTTCAATCCACTGCCTCGAATGTGTCGTCTGTATAATACCATTGAATGTGACCATATAGATATCTATGCAAACAATCTCACATATTTCAAAAAACAAATTATCAAACTCATACCATGACACTTCGTGGAGAACAGTTACCTATGTAGTTGCTTTATTGTCATACCCTTTCTTTCTTTTTTCTTTTTCTCTGCAGGTTATGTATTACATTACTTTACTATGTTTACATTACATACTATATTTTATATTTCATTTTGATTATCATTATTTCTTTTATTACTACAAGCATTTCTGTCTAGTTACAACTAAACATTGATTACTCACGCTGTGAACATTTCTAATTTAAGTGTTAATATCTATGTACATCCCAACGGCAATTCTATTATTGTAATAATTGTTAACACTCTGTAAATGTTTCAAACAATAAATAAAACCTTGGAGGAAAAAATGTATTTGTATGTATATACAGTGTAAACTCTATATAACGGCACTGAAGGGACATCGTGTATTTTGACGTTATAGAGAGATGTCATTAAATGGAGAGAAGAAAAATCTGTATTAGAAAAAGAAAAGTTTATTTCAGACTAGTTTTAGTAATTATATACATAAAAAACAATATTTATTTGAACGCTATTGCGTATAGTCTGTTATTTTCGTCTGACGTCTTTTGCTGCACCAGTAATTTTGTTGTATTTTTTTACTTATTTTATTCATATCGTGCGATATTGAGGCATCTTGGTGATAAAGAAAGTAGTTTTCCAATAATTTTGCTGCTTCCAGAGCTTCTTTAATGCTCGGCGGAGGCTCAGGCTCATCCGTCTCATCTTCTTCATCTCCTTGTTCTTGATCCTCAGTTTTTCTCACCGAATCTAAAATTTCTTTGTCTGTGAGTGAAGCCGTTGTAAGCAGACAGTCGTCTACTTCGATGTAGGTTTGAAGATTTTCTGTAAATTTTCCTGCCATGTTGGACTGTTGAATCCACTCAGTTAATAAAAGGTCGTCATCGCTATCAAACTCCGGTTCCGTTTCCACCTCATCACTCATAGAATTTGTAAAAAGTCCAGCATGTCGAAAAGAGTGCTGTATAGTTGTGGGTGTCACTTCTTCCCAGGCTTTAGATAAAAAATTTACAGCATGCAGCACATTAATAGAAGTTTTACCCTCAGATTCGACTATTTCCATCAATAATTTCTTTCTGTAGTGACCCTTGAGGCTTTTAATCACGCTTTGATCCATTGGCTGCAACACACTAGTCGTATTTGGAGGAAGAAATGCCAACTCTATGTTTTGAAGGTTTGATATAAGAGGGTGGGCAGGACAATTGTCAACAAGAAGTAAAATTTTTCGTCCCTTTAATTCTGCATCCCACTTTCGGACTTCTTCTTCAAAAAGTTGACTGGTCATCCAAGCTGATTTATTAGCTTTATACGTCACTGGCAATTTTTTAATGTTCTTAAAACACCGCGGATTTTTCGATTTGCCTATTACCATCAGCTTTTTTTTTTCTGTGCCATCCATATTAGCAGCCACAAGTACTGTAATACGCTCCTTGGAGAGCTTTCCTCCAACACACTTTTCCCCTTTAAATTTCAGAGTTTTATCTGGGGTCAACTTATAGAAAATTCCTGCTTCATCAGCATTAAAAATGTCACTTGAGGCGTATTTTTCTGTCAATTTTGACCACACTCTATTAATCCAGTCGTGAGTAACATTCGTATCAACACTTCGTGCTTCTCCACTAATTTTGCCATAGTTGATATGGTGACGTTGCTTGAATTTTCCGAGCCATCCCTCTGATGCTTTGAAAGAAAGTAAACCAAGTTCTTCGGCAAACTTCTCCGCCTTAGCTTTCACGATCGGGCCCGAGATAGGCATATTATTCTGGCGCTGTCGGTGAAACCATGATAGCACAGCTTGATCCAAATCTTCGTATTTAGGTTTCTTTAATTTTTTGGAAGATTTTCCATCCTCCTCTGCTTGTAGAATTTTTTCTTTATTTTTCCATATTGTGGACACGGTAGAGCGACTAAATCCAAAGCGTCTGCCAACATCACTTATCTTCTCTCCCGCCTCTATTGCGCGTATCAGTAAAACTTTTTCGTCAATACACAGTGATTTTCTCTTACTTGCCATGTTTATACAGTTTGAAAGTTTGTGGGCAACTAACAATATGATAACGAATAGATAATCCATGAAACCTAATAACGACAGTCTACACGTGCAAACAATCCCAATTTGTAAACAAAAGAAGGGATTTCTTAGAAAACAACAATCAACAGGTGCAGGGAATCCCAATTTTTAAACAAAAGAACGGATTTATTAGAAAGTTCGGTATGTATGATGCTGACAGTTTATGACGGTCAGTTTATTACGGGCATTACCGACATTTTATTACGGGGTAGGATAATAAAGCGACAAAAGAACGTACACATCTGGGCCGATTTTACTAATTTTGGCAACTAAAAAATAACTTTTTATTACTTAATTCTTGTCGTTATTGAGAGTGGGTGCAATGCTAAATAGAGTGTATCATTGTATGGAAGCTAAGCTAAACCAACCAAAGCCGAGTGATTTCGACGCTTTAGGGAGTTTGTCGTTAAATCGAGTGACGTTACATGGAGTTTACACTGTATATATATAGGACAAAAAACATGATAAATAAATAGGTTAGGTAGGTTTGTTGTTATTTGATCTTTTTCTTCACTTCACTTCACTTCAATTTTCAGTTTTGTCACGGAACCATATTTTAAATATTCTTTCCCATAGAGAAAAATTGTCAAAAAAGTCAGCAAATTTGCATGTAGACATCGACAGCTCATTTTTATACATTGGCAACTCTATCTAATTCTGTAGACATAGCCCCCTGGCAGAGGGAAGCCCCAGCGACTACACTCGGGGCTCTTAAAGGGCTTGCCGTAGGGAGTAGCCTCCAGAATGGCCTGAGCCAATATGCAGTGGGCCACCTCGTATGTAGACATCCCCGCACTGGTGTTTAGTATCTCTGCTGTCTTGTCTGGAAGATAAATAGAAGACATGGCTCAATTTATAGGAATGTCAGATGACTGTGATTCTTTTCCCATAATTTATACATTTAAACTTTAAAATCTAGTGACAGGACACCAAATATGACTGTGTGGTAGCCCATCGGAAGAGACCCAGAGGCAGACCAGCGAAGAGGTGGATGGAGTGCGTGGAAGATGAATAGTATTGGAGACTACTGGGGACGATTGGTGAGGGACCGCAGCCAGTGGAGAGCGTTTGTGGAAAAGGCCAAATCCTACCCTGGGACAGTCCTGGATTTGTCAATAGGCCTTATAGGCCGCGGCCTAGGGGCGGCAGAGTTCAGGGGGCAGCGCTCGCTCGCTTTAGTAAGCCGTTAAGTTTGCGTGCGATTATAAATAAAAAACAAGTCACTGTGGATAGATAGATATGTATATATTTATAGAGTTTTCTATTTCAAATCACATTTGGTAAAAGTCCCTAATTTCCAGGACTCGTTCCTATCCTATGCTAGATAGTTACTTATGTTTATGTTACAAAAAAATGGTTTAAGAAATAGAAAGATGAAAAACACTCAAGAGAGTAAACCTCATACGTTGAACAGCAAGAGCAGATGCCTGTAAAAGTTTAAAAGATTTCTGTGATGTAGTACTTGAGTACGGTTTTTCAAATTAGAAAAACTTAAAACTGCATTGATTGTATTTTGGAAAGACTAAATTAAGTGAGTGCTCAGATTTAGAGCTCATCTGTTGATGTACTGACGGCATCTGATCTTTATGGATTTCTTTTCGAGTTTATTATAGCAGAGCGAGAAAACTTGGACTATTTCGAAGAATTGTAATTGAAATGAGAGCACTTAAGCAATATTAGGGTGACATTAGGAGTAAGAGGAGCCCTAAGAGAAAAAACTTTATAGACGAAACATCAAATGAGGAAATTGAAACAACCTCCAGAAGTTCCTTCAGAGTAAACATCATTTTGTTAATCCTGGATAGACTGAGAGAGCATAAGGCTTAGGTAAACTTCAAAGATTTTTTTTTAAATTTTTAACAAGAATGGGTGAACTTTGAACATAAAGAGTCTCAAAAAAAGCTCAGTCTCTTGTGCAATATTACTACAATGATTTAGAAGACAATTTAATTCAAGAATGTTACACTTTCACGAACACATCTCCTCTAATAAGACAGCAGAGAAACCTGAATCTACATCATTACTGAATCTTTTTAAGGTTTAGAGGAAACAATCTCTGTGTAATTCTCGATTACCCGAACTTGGATATAATACATACACAAATTGTTATGGAGAAAGGATTTATTTCTGTTTAAAGCGAGTGAAGAATTACCAAAGGTCTTCTTCGTCCCAGGAAAAACTTAACTCTTTGGCTTTTCTATGCGTAGAAGCAGACTTGAAAACTATAAACTATGAAGATATTTTAGGTAGATGATTTTGTCGATAAATAAATCCGTAAAAAATAGTAATTCTTGTTTCATGTTACACTTTTACTTTATGACATTCGTTTATTTCATTTTTGAATATCTACTTAACGTATATTTGAAGATTTATTTAGTAAACTGTGTGTCACTTAATAAAAGCCTACAAGTGAGTGATTATGATAGATTGCAAATTCTAACAAGCAGAAAGGGGCGGCGTAAACGAAGTGGCCTACACTTATGAAAAGTATAAATCCGGCCCTGCCCTGGGACGATGACATCATGATCTCATCGTTCCAGTATGCATATCAAAATATGCTTAAATGTATAAGTGAGTTATCTATGTAAGTTATCTATGTGAGTTATCTATGTGAGTTATCTCAGAAAGGGGCGGCGTAAACGAAGTGGCCTACACTTATGAAAAGTATAAATCCGGCCCTGCCCTGGGACGATGACATCATGATCTCATCGTTCCAGTATGCAAATCAAAATATGCTTAAATGTATAAGTGAGTTATCTATGTATTGCTATACCAAGCATAGGAAATGTTTGAAACTTTCAAAATACCTTCTTTCCACCCCCGTGAAGGTTTCTGGATTATTACAACCACATGACAATACATCTGAAAAGTTTTTTAATCATTACAAAAACTCTTGCGAAACTGTCAAAAATGTCACAATTTGAGAATGACATTTTGCAAACCATTGATTGTTTAATCAAAATTCAATTTCTTTCAACTCATTAAATTAATGAATTTACTTGAAGTACTAAGTACCTAAGTAAGAATTATAGGCATTTTAAATAGATCCCTGTGTTAGGTACTTACCAAATTTGATTGATTGTTCTTACAATAAACAAAAATGTATTGTCACATATGAAAAGTGAAAATTTGAATAAAAAAATTGTAGTAGGTGCCACGTGGGCTGTTTGAAAACTGAATGTACTGGGACTGAACATATGGAATGCGGGAGGGAGGTTGGCGGGACGGGGAGTGGGAGAGGGGAGAGGGAAGGCGGGGCAGGTGGAGAGGAAGTGAAAGGAAGGGGACATGGGAGACAATGCATGCCGGAAAATCGCTAGTATTATTATAAAATAAAACCTTGGGCTGACGACGCAAGTCTGTTTCAGTCACAACACTCTCCTGAGGAATTGTGGTGAACTCAGTGGTAGATCTTGGACTAACCCAACTATTAAAATGGCAGTATTCTCTGTTCTCCCTTCCCCTAAAAGACTTGGGTTTCACTTAACCGCATCCAGTGTAGTGACAGAGCTGCACGTATATGATGCAGAAATGAGGGCTTAACACAGACCAAAGAAGACCCAGACATGCCCTAATCAGGATATCATTTCGACGAGCTGAAGGCAAACCACTTGGCAATGTTTTGGTAGCAAGTAGGTTTAAACATGTCTTAAAGAAATATCGTTCATACTCTGACGAAAGTAAGGTTATTCCGATTAAGTTTGCAGGCGTTCTTATTGAGTTGATTGTGAGAGGAGTGGTAGGAGTTACGAGAAGGGATCAAATAAGAAACTTGACGATCCGAGGCGATCTAAACTTTGAACCACTGCTACTCTTCATAGAAAAATCGCAACTGAGGTGACTTGGGCACGTACTAAGAATGTTTGATGACCGAATTCCTAGGAAAATACTGAGTGCGATTCCAGAAGGTAGGCATCCAGTGGGCCGCTTCAGACACAATTGAGACAACTCCAGAAACTGTGTGAGGAGAGGATGAGACTGACGTGGGCGGAGGCCGCTCAATCAGCGCAAAGACAGCGACGAATAGAAGCGCCATGTCGATGCAGTAGGTTCCTGACCCGAATGGGACAAGGGGAAGAAGATGATGATAATGATGAGTTTGCAAGTGTTCTTATTGGGTTTGCAGCGCTGTTATTGCTGGTCTTTTCTGCGCAGGGCATTCTTATTGAAGTTGGGTTGTGATGAAGCTATTAAGAAATCTTAGAAATAAATCTTAGAAAATAAATATATATTACTTTTATAACTTTTTACTACAACACATACACTTGTCACACTTAATCATAAACACGTAAACACCTCAGCACAGGTTCTCCTAGTGAGGTGTTCACGAAATATACAATATCACCCCCACACAGTTTTACTTTCTCAAACCTACCTTACACCCAACAAAACAATAAAAAATAAAAAAATCTTTTTACACACAGCTACTGATCCATTGTAATCATTTGTAAAATGTGCGTTCAAGAATAGACATAAATAAATTAATTAATTCTCTGAAGAACCTCAAGAAATTCAAGGTCAGATACTGCCAAGACCCACGCTTAAGCTCAGGGGAATTATCTTCAAAAAAATATACAGTAATGTATGTACGTACATATTGTCCTTGTTCAAAAGTCACCAACAGTAAATACAAAATATCTGGTTCCGGGCAAAGGAATTTATAACAAAATTATTGATTGTAAGAATCTGCTTTATTTATTTCATATGCTTACTTCTCAAATCATTGTCAGGAACAGGCCTCATTGACTTGGTTCGCTCGACTCCCTTCTGAGCAATGGAGGCGGGATTTCGGTACACATATGCAGATGAAGTTTGCGGAATAATGATGTCATCTGCAAGCTTGACATTGAAATCCTTAACGTCGATCACTTCCCGACCATAAATGAAGCCTTTTGTAACGGTAGAGTAAACAATATTACATTTTTGACAATCTCCCATCTTATAAAACGGTTAAAATAATACTATTCAACAGAAATATGGAAATTAGTTCTGAGCTAATTTTTAACACAGAATGTTTTTGATACAGTTATTTCGCAGATTTTTTCGGGTACCTAAAGGATCCAGTACAGAGGTGACTACCTATCTTATCAGTCAGGCGCACTTGCATTTTGTACGGGATTGCCTATAATAAAAACAAGAGAGATGGGCCATGAACCATTATTAATATGATATTGCAAGTGTCGCCAACATTGTTCACCCATACTACTGCAAATCGTATCTACGCACAGTGACGCCATGTCTTGGTTTCTACCTACATATGCATTACTTTCACTGGCTCACCGCTTTGATAGTGTGTTCAGTTTGGTTGTACGTCGGCGACAGTCAAAAAGCTCCCATGACATATCTCCCTCTGTTTCTATTATCTGTGTGTCAACATTATACTAGTATATCTGTGCGCTCCGTACAATATGCCCGGTTTCCGAGAAGCTAACAAATCTCTGGTTATTAATCTAAAAACTAAATATTGGCAATTTTACAGAACAAATAATTTCTGTGATAAATTTATCTATAGTTGAATACAAATTATTGATTATGAATGTTTCTCTCTTTTGCCTCTTTCAGCATTCTCTGCCATATGTAAGCACTGTTGAGACAGATTCTCCCTTATGCATCAGCGTGACTCCTTGGGAGATAGGACAACTACAGAATATATTAATAAAAGCAATTTGTGCTTACCTCTCTTGCAATAACCCATCTGATATTCTGATTTGACTTTGTCTTCTTTACGGTGGTGAACGGGTTGCATTTCAAGGGGATTTTTGAAATACATGTTACCAACTGCAACTTCCTTTTCTTTAAGCTACAAAAATAAATGTTTGGATACCGCATTTGAATTCATTTATACATTTAGGAGAATGTAAAAGTATTTATTGGACAGTTCACAAGGAGAAAGTAAAATTTCATTTGCAGCAGGGAACTCCTTATCACAATCACATAGAGAAAACTGCTTTTAATGACAACGTCCTTTTTTAATTGATGCGGTCTGCATAGCTCCTTTAAGAATTTAGGTGATAGGCCCACTGTGCTAATTCTCTTGTTTCAGTATATTTCTTAGATAGTAGGCCAGTCCCTTAAAGTTCACAAGGACAATCATTGAGATTGGCATTGTCTCCCGGTTCCATAACTTGGCTCCACAGGTTTCTATGCCCTCTTTTTATCAAAACGGGACATTGGCACCTTAGATTGTTAAGTTTTTATTCATTCAACCATTTTCATTTTCCCCGCTGAAGAATTGTGCGTATCTTCTGAGGAAGCAATACCCTGTTAATAGTCCTATTAGCTCCCTTAAAAAGTATAACTATGAGAAGCGAAATAACTAAAGTATACCTAACTAAAATATAAAGTATAAACCTCTTTCTATCGTTCTTCCAATAATCATTTTCCCGTATGTGTGGTTATTTCTTGTAGTCCCAAATTAATTTCATATAAAACAACCAAAAGTAGAACGCAATGATCATTTCTCTATATGTCATTTACATTACGCAGCAAATTTCGCAGGTATACAAATGGTTTTTGATCACTTTAACCGTAAAAATGAACCGTCCAATGAAAGTTAAAGTGATTTTAAGAAAATTTAAGAAAGATTAAACATTGTCGAGGAAGTGGAAAAAAAACCCTGTGACGCCAGCTTGAAAGAGACTGTAGAAGAGGTCGATGAAGAGAATCCGCCATCTGTCCCTTCATTTTCGGAGACGTACACAATGTTCGAAAGAATGAAAACTTTCTTTTATGCGCATTCCATAACTGAAAGCTGATTCTGAAAAAAATGTATTTTGTAATGCCGAAAAAATACTGACTTCCTACAGCAATAAAAAAAGCCAAAAACAAATGACGATGAAAGATTATATACCGCACAAAGTGTAATTTTTTTTGGTCTCCGTGCAGCTTCTTTTTTTTTATTTTGTTAAAATACTTTTTGTTTAGACAAATTAATTTATACCTGAAATGTATATCTTTTTTGGAATATGTATGTACGCAGATACATATTAAACCTTTCAATATTAATGTGTTTTTTCTATAATCCCGCAATTATTGATAGTGATATTGATATTGATAGAGATAGAGGGTTTACTGTATACAAAAATAACACTTATTATGATCTTGAGGAAAAGGACTGAAGAACAAGCAGAAGAAATAACCGTCTTCAATTAAATAATTTGTTATTTGATTCTGTATACCTTTTTGATGGAGTCATTGTAATAATTCTTTTTTTCTTTGCAAAAATGTTCTCGGGGGTCCTTTGTATTTATTCCTTCGTCGATAGCCAAATTATCTACAACTGCTCTTCTAATCATGCAATTTTCATCTAATGGATTGGGAACTCTTAAAGGACTGAAAATTATATAAAATAAAAATGTAAGGAAACATTTCCTCGAATATTATAACATAAATGGCGATGATTTATATACAAACCCTTCTAATGTTTTAGGAACAAAATCTTTCATGAAAACAGTTCTGAAATCGATTGACCCTCCTATGACAGACATGGTGAGTTATTGTTCTTTGAAAAAGACAATAAATTTTAATTTTCTTCAAAAACACTATTTATATATATATCTCAAAAATAAATAGTGCACAAATAATTTGTTCATTTGTTAGTTTTTGAATTTTAGCCTCGTCCGCGAAAATAAAAATAACACGTTACCTACTTAGTAGCCAGACGGTAGCGAGTTTTCATTGTCGAATCTGGCAACTCCCGTATTGTATAATTATTTTCTCGCCAGCTTAGTTTCTATGGTTTCTTCGTAGTTCGCAAATTTTCTTCCCCGCTGCCCCGCATTTAGAGAGCTCGCAAAATCTGGAATCATGGGCGGGCACTCGTATTTAATAATAAAAAACATGTCGGGGAAGCTGATTCAATAATCAAATCGCGGTCGCGAGTGGTATCTAAACAAGCCGTATTTAATAACAACCTCACGGCTGTAACCTTGGCCCGTGCCCACAGCTACCTAGGAAGAAGTTATTGTAATCACGCAAGGAGGTTTGGATAGTTGCGTGAAATGTCAGAATTGTCGTGGATCAGTGCCAAATTGAGATATTTCACGTTGAACGGACTGTTTGTGACGAAGAAAACGTCGCGCTTTTCATTTCCCCATCCCGCGTAGTTGGAGTGGAGTGTTTTTGAGTGCTCGTGACTGAAGAGGAATAATTTATAAAAGAGTTACTTCCTGGGCTGTCGTCGCAGAGAAAGTGAAGGTACAACCCATTTGTGTAGAACGCAATAATAATTGCATTTTTTCTATTAATATGCGCAACAATGTGAATCCGTGCATGATCTGTTCTTTTTCGCTTTCATTGTATTGAACGTCACAGCTTTCTCATTGCCGTTGGTGTTTTTCCATTTTTCCAAAACTATCTGTCGTTAATTTGAGTGTTGACCTATAACTAAGCACAATGACGACAAGCCGTGTTTAATCATCGTGTGAATTGGTGTTTATTTTTAACCTCCGGTGTTTCCAGAATGTTTTGACAGAAATGTGGCTTGTTCTCGTGCATCCGAGATACAATTCCGTGTGTTTCAAATCCAAAGCCCATTTTGTTGAAAATATTCGTGGATTTATTTTTGGACTGTGGTATTTTATACACGATTCTCCGTCTGGAGCATAAATCCGTGAGCATTCTGGAGTCGCTAAGGTTTATTTTGTTCCCGATGGTTCATGCAAGTTCAAATATCTTTGTTTTGCCATAGCTTTGTTGTTATTCGTGGCGCACATATGGTCACTAGAGTGCCTTGTAATCATTACGGCCAGGTTAGGTACCATGATTCTTATATTTTATACCATGTGTGCTTTGTTTATTTTAATTATTCAACAGCCATGCTAAATAAATAAACCATAAAGTAACGGAAATCGATCATCTAAAAAAACAGTTTTTTTTAGATTGATATTCATTGTTTGTTTTGACAGTTCTTTGTTTGAATATAATTTCAAACATTTTCACTTATAATTTGCAAAATTACACTAATTTTACGCAAGGAACGCACAAAGCAATGTAGTTTCAATTATTGCTGTTCAAATGTAGTGGTAACCACAACTATTATTATTTGTAGTCAAATTAACAATAAAAATGACAAAATCCCAATAAAACACACACAATGAATTGATTTACGATACACACTTTACTAAAACAGCGCAGAATGTATCCATACTCATAATGAGAAAACTATAAATTTTTGCTCACCAATAAAAAATAAATTATTACTGATACATTGTCAAGCTGTCAAAAAAAAGAGTAATGTCGTAAACGCGAAACAATCACAAATTTTAATTGAAATTAACGTAAGCACTAGAACTGATAGAAAAGGGTATTCAACCTCATACTATTTATTGTTGAAGAAACATGTGTTATATGCGAGATACCACTAATAATAAGATATATACTCAGAATATACTGTTACTTTCTTTAATAGATTCCGTTGGAGCTTAACACAATTCCCTTAAAATGTGTATTGTACTTCTCAATATTCTCACCATGTACCATTCACTATCATTGTTATTGTTTATTTTGTTTTAAAATATTTAGTGAATTCATATCATTTCAGCATAATTACTTACCTAGTTCTGATCCATTTAACTGGATTTACTATATTTTTTCTGTTTTGGCTGAAACTCGAGTTTTTTTTCAATACCCTCTAAGAAAAAACTATTTCATTCCGTGAATATTATTTTCCTTGCAAGTTTTTATATGAGCCGTATCACTCTTAACAATTCATATATTCTATACGCGGTGTCCGAAAACTCGTGGTACAAGCGGGAAACTGGGGAATCTACATCACATAGATAACCCAAATAAACATCAAGTTTTTCGATTTGAGCATTTTTACATTTAAAAAAAAAAAAGAAAACAAAAATTTTTTTTTTTCGGCTATTTTAGGGTTGCTCACCGACTTTTATCGACCGAGAATTATGTATTAGCAAAGGTAGGTGCCTACTTACGTTATGCAGCAGTGTACCGTTTCCAATCCAAAAACAAAACAAATTGTTCAAAATTATCACCGGTACAATTGGGCCCGTCTTATGATTGATAGTTGCACTTTTCGAATCCAAATCCGAAAAAGGTCCGTTGGTGTCAGACCCGGTGACCATGCGATAATCAATGTATCACTGTCACTTCACTTTTTATCACATTCTTACAATTTTATTTTTAAATAAATTGTTTATTACGTCACACATTGGCGCAAAATAAAATCGTCACTTATGATCGGGTTTGTAAAATATCAGATCAATATAGCTCGTTTATTCCTAAGGCAATAAGAAGCAATATTTCTTTCGCTTTCAAATATAAAAGAAATCAGAAATTTTTGTTTGACAGGAAGAGAGATATCTAACTTTTAATGATGCTCGGTCGTTCTGGGACAATCTGGGTCTCCTGTTATTATAACGGCATATGATGTTTTGGGACAACTAGGGTCTCCTGTGATTAGACGGGTTAATATTATCTTCAACTAGTTCTTTTTCCATATTATAGGCAAGACGCCACCCGGTTAGACGAGAGGTCTGGGTTCGAGTCCCAGTTGCGACCATTGTTTTTTTTCTGTTTTCTGTGTCTTGTTTTCTTTCATATTTTCATTTAGATTATAAGTGTTATCTTCTTCTTCAATGATTAATAAAAATAGATTAAAATCTATTCCTCATAGTAATTTTATTTTAACACGATTTTTTAAGTGGGATCATGTAATATCATTATTGGTGCATGTTGTGAGGCTGTGAAGGCAGGGAACGGAACAGGAAGAGGAAGATTGGGAAGTACCTGGCTATTCAGTATGAATCATCAAATATGACTAAAATCATTCTAAGCAAATGAATGGTGATCTTTCAGCATGGCGATATTGAGAAAATAAAACAAAACTTAATTTGTAATTACTATATCCGAAACCAGTCTTGTCTTGTAGGTACCGCATTGATATTATGTGATATTTTGTCTAGAAATTATGTCTTGACGACACGTTGCATAATTAAAATTACGTATTTCCTGAAAAACCACCAACGTCCTCCAAATACCGAACTAAACTTGAAAACTTAATCTTGTTTGAGCTTTAATATGAAGGCTGTCCGTAAAATAAGGTCTCCAAGGTTCTGTGGTTGCGAGGAACGATTTTACGTGCGATCCGGCAACACTGGCGTGTAGCCTGGTTTCCCCTTTCCAAATCCCCACCATGCTGCACCCTCTGTGACCACCAACGTCCTCCAAATACCGAACTAAACTTGAAAACTGAATCTTGTTTGAGCTTTAATATGAAGGCTGTCCGTAAAATAAGGTCTCCAAGGTTCTGTGGTTGCGAGGAACGATTTTACGTGCGATCCGGCAACACTGGCGTGTAGCCTGGTTTCCCCTTGCCAAATCCCCACCATGCTGCACCCTCTGTGACACTTAGTCTCGACGTGGCCCCCGTTCCCGGCGGAGCCTCCAATCGCCGCACCTGCCAGGTGTGAGTTATGCTCTATAATTCATTTTTAAACTTTGCTTCAGCGAATCTGAATGACACCACTGACGGGATTGTTCCTTTGTCTTTGCTGTTGTGTAGTGTACCCAGGTCTCGTCCCCAGTCGCAATTGAGTCCAAGAATTCTGCACCATCAATGTCGTAACACTCAAGGAATTTGCAGGCTGCTTCAACCCGTTGTGGTTTGCGTTCTTCGGTGAGCATTTTGGGACCCACCTTAGGCAGACCTTGTGGTCTCCCAAATGTTCTGTCAAAATCTTGTCAATAGTGGTCTTACTGACATCAGTGATCATGTCACAGAGCTCCCGAACCCTCACCCGTCGATCTGCAATCATTGCTTTTTCCTCTATGGTATCTGTTTCATCTGAAACTGATGGCCGTCCGGCACGCTTTTAAATTTTCTGCACCATTTGCGCACATCTTTCGCACTCATTCGCAGTTTTCTGTACACTTCAAGCCTCTGAGAATGAATGTCTACCGGGGTTTTGTTAAAAACTAATTATAAAGCGTAATTCACACCCAGCGGGTGCGGGGAGTGGAAGCTCCATCGCGAACGGCTGCCACGCCGAGACTAGTGTTGCAGAGAGTGCAGCGTGGTGGGGATTTGGCATAGGGAAACCAGGTTACAAACCAGTGTTGCTGGACCTTGCATAAAATTGTTCCTGGCGACCTCAGCACCTTGGAGACCTTATTTTATGGACAGCCCTCGTATCTAGTAATAGTGGTAATATATTATCTTCTTATATATTAAAACTAATGTTTCTTAGTTTGTTTCACAGCGCCCTTGAGGTGATTTTTCATGAAAACAGTGCTATATAAAAGAGCCAAATATATTATTTTTTGTTCCTTACGCATTCCTAAACCATTCATCCGATTGCGATGAAACTTTTGTGATTTAATGTGCGCATATCCTCGATGGTTCTATATATAATAGTGATCTCTGGCTTTATGAAATTACTTCCCATACTATTCATCCGATTATGATGAAACTTTTGTGATATATTGTGCGCATGCCCGTGAAAGTTTCAATTTATAGGTGACCGGACAACTCAGAACGAAATCAACTCGGAACCGCCTTTGAAAAGTTGGTAAAAGTGTTGCAAAAAATATATTGAAAATTGTTTAAATAGGTTACTTTAGGTTAGTCTATTTTTTTTTTTTAAATTTCGTGGTTTTTTAATGATTTTTCCAAAGAGGTGTTGGGTTGAATTAATTCTGAGTTGACATGGAACCCATTTATAATGGTGATCCCTGGCATTATGAAATTTGTTTAAAGACAATAGGTAGCGCAGGACTTATTTGAAAAATGTGTGTATTTCATATAGTTTAGCGACAGGGAAGGAATGTGGGAGGGCGAAGGAGAACGATGAAGGTGAGGAAGATAGAAGGGGAACTCGGCAGGGAAAAATGGTAGAAGGGGAACTGTGGTGCTGAATGGCAAAGAATAAAAAGCTGGTTTATTATTAGAAAGGAGATATTGCAACATCAAACTGAAAAATCATTAATGTACAAATTTTATGTCATTCTTTATCGCTATTACGAATAAAATTTTGTTATTTAAGAAGTTATCTATTAAATTTTGCTCATAATATCCATTATTTACAGCAATTTGTTCTATTATAAAACGTTCAAAAGGGAAATTATTATTAGACATTGGGACATTTACTAAGCGGTGTATCATGGAGTGTAAGGCGAAGGGTTTTTCTGAGACATGGTGGTTGGAGATCTTGTGCATTACACCATATCAATATGGGTTTGCGATGGAAATTAAAATCGATTTATTATTTTTAAAAAGTTGTTGAGTTGACATTAAATAAGTAAAAATGCTTATTTTTTTTACATGTCATCACTGACATCTATCTTACGTAATTATTTTCAAGCAAACGATGAATGGAATTTTTTTTATTAATACTCGTAGTCATTAAATACAAAGAAGAATGTAAACAAATTTTTGTACTCAAATCTAAAGTATAGTTTGCGGTGTACGCCACTTCCCACGAAATTGCTGCTTGGCGGTTGACAGCGATTAACCTGTTGAATGTCGGACGTATTTTGAAAAACCGCATAGATTTTACCTTGTTGCTTTCTGGTCAAATACCCATATAAAAACAAAGGAATCGCTTTTATTGCAATTGTTTTCTGTTTATCAGATAACTTATCTTATTATTCACGTCGATTGCGTGTGCGTTTTTTATCAATTTTTAAAAAAGTAAGGGTTCTGTCGAAAAAATGTGTATTAAATATTAAAATACACAATTTGGGAATTAATTTCTTAAAAATAAAATCGTCCAAATGTAAACCTCGTGGCAGTGACATATGTGATGTTGCTCCGTCGTGCTGGAACCACGTTCTTTGGTTATAGCCAGTAAAGCTTTGCAGTTCAGGCATCAAGAAGTCGTCTAGCATCTCCACATAAGGTTCTGAATTCACTGTAACTTCATATCCCCTTTCATCTTGAAAAAAGGAAGGGCCAATAATTCCACGCGCCGACATTGCAGCCCATACGGTCACTATACCATTTCCACTTTTCTTTTGGTTTTCCAGCGTACTGGTCTCTTCAAACTTTTTGACCCAATTCAGAATGAGAAATGCTTGGCGCATCATTTAAGTCAGGAAAACCTCGAATATTCCAAAATTTTCTATGGGCTAGTCGCCGAATCACCATTTTTGTAAAACTCGCGCACGCACAACGCGCGGTTCGCTCCCGAGAAACGATCCATAGCAATTGAATTCCCAAGAGCCGGGCTACTGATTGACGTACTCCCCGCGCCCCTCGGAAAAGTTGCGTTCACTCAGTAAGCAAAACAAATATAAACTTTCTTTTGAGACATCCTTTATCATAAGAGGTTTTTCCAGAATAACTAACTAAAAAAAAAAATTTAAAAAATCCCCCATTTTGGAAATAACTCAAAAAAATATAATCACACAAACATAAACTGATTTTATTATTTCTACATAAATCTGAATACACCCAACACGAAAAAACACAATTCAAAGGAGTTTGCAAATAAATAAAGACCTTTATAAGCATTGAAGAAGAAGATAACACTTATAATCTAAATGAAAATATGAAAGAAAACAAGACACAGAAAAACAGAAAAAAACAATGGTCGCAACTGGGACTCGAACCCAGACCTCTCGTCTTACCGGGAGTAAAAAAGAAAAGTTATTAAAAGAGAGTTTTTCTCATAAAAAATTGAACCTTTATAAGCATTTGAAAACGTAAAACTTCGATTTTTCACCTTTGACAGTTGCAAAAAATGTCCCGCTAAGTCATAGAAAATTAATTTTAAAATATTCTAGAGTAGCTAGATTAATGACACCATTGGTTACGTCAAGAATGATATTGGCGCAAGGATTCTGACCTTGTCCTTCATACAGTTTCTTTATACATAAGGGTTAAAATCGCATTTTAAAAAAAAAGCAAAAAAAATTTCATGGCTGCCGACGGCCTTCCGGCAAATGACAGCACGCTTGCACCACGTAATGCACCGATCTATTCCACAGCATTGGACAATAAAGTACTGTGCATATGACTAGTTCAGTTCTAGCTTCCGATAAGGTTGCATGTACTTGGCATTCTCTGCATTTTAATTTTAAAAAAAACCAGTTTAAATCGCTTTTCAAAGTGTTAAATTGTGATATTTGGGTTACGGGACTTCTTCCCTAACCATTTTAATATAATTTGTGAGTTATAATGTGTGTTTTATATTAGTTTTTGTGAAAATTAATTTCAAATGGACATATTATTTTTTCTTTGACATTTCGTTTAAAATCATTTGAATTTTGAATTTTGTTCTTCCGAGTCGGGGACTTTAAGTCCCTGACAATAAATTGGATTAAGTACTTTTAACCTAACTTGTTTTAAACATTTCAAGTTTGTGTATGCTTTTTTTTTTTTTTTTTTTTTTTTTTTTTTTTTTTTTTTTTTAACTCGTGGCGGTTTACTTAAAAAAATATTACAATGGTCTTTTCTGAATCTGAAGATGATGACTTTCCTAGTCTTACTAATATTAATAGTTATGTACAATAACGTTAACGACAATCCTCTGCATCAACTTCAGCGTCTATTCCTGGAAACATTAATCAGAAGAACAAAAATAATGATGTGGACAAAACGGGCATGGATCCAATTATCGACCAATCCAAAAATTCTGAAAATACACCAGATGACAATTTTTCAGTAGAAATACTGCAACCTATTTTTGAACAAATGTTATCCATTTCTCGTACCGTAATTGACGGGAAGATGAAGAAGGATGATCGTTCCTCCATTCTTACCTCTCTAGCCATCTCTCACGCAGCAGCCATTTCTAAAGCGGAAACACTTTCAAAAGTATTAGACGTTCAGTTAAACATTTCTGAAAAAATTGATATTTTAATAAATAAATCGAACAATCTAACAGCGGGAACTTCTGTACAAACAAAGAAAACGTATGCAAGTGCTGCATCTAGTGGAGAGAACCAATCTAAGAAATTATTTTTGAATGGAACAGAACGACCCACACCTTCCCTTCAGCCGACTATCTTATTTTACCCTACCGTCCCGGAGGGTAAAACATCTGAGGAACTACAAAAAAAATTAACAACTGTTCTAAATCCTCGCGAAGATGGATTTCAAGTTGTTCGCACTAAAAAAATTAAAGGCGGGGGTATTGCCCTACAAACGACCACTTCGCTGGGAGTTAGTAACATAAAAAAAGCAGTCGAAAAACTATCAGCAACAGGTATAAAATTAGTTAGTCCACAAGGCCGTCTTCCCAAGATTGTACTGTATGATGTTCCAAAGGGAGATTCTTCTTTGGACACTGCTCTCTTTGAAGAGATTTATCAGAATAACATAACCGGTAAGTGTAATATTTCTAAAGAGGACCATTTGAGGACTATGAGAAGAGTCTCACTTTTTGGAAAACGAGATACCCCCAAAATGAATATGATCCTGACGTGTCACCCTGAGGTAAGAAAAATTCTAATTGACAGTGGTATGTGCTTTCTTGGGTGGAATGCCTGCCGTGCTCGGGACTATGTTGGCGCTACCCGTTGTTTTAAGTGCCAACAATATGGGCATATCAGTAAATCATGCACGCAGGAGCATTCCACTTGTCGCCACTGTGCAGCTACTGGTCACGATGTGGAGAATTGCCCCAAGAAAGCACAAGCTGCTGTATGTGCAACCTGCACGAGATTTAAAAAACCTGCTGCACATGTTACTGGGGATCGGCTGTGCCCTGCACAAATAGCTGCTATCGAAGCTCAAGTTAGATTTACTGACTATGGCTATTAACAACATTCTCTCTCTTGGTCAGATTAATCTTCAGAGGTCTCGATTGGCCACGCTTGAGGCTGTGAAGGTTATGACTGAGAAAAAAATTGACATATTACTCATTCAGGAGCAATACACCTGGTTAGGTAGAACGCCTATTCAATATCCGGGTGCGGTACTCGAAATTGGCACAGCACCGGGGGCGGGAGTCCTTGTTAACATTTCGTTAATCAGTCCCCTCCTTCTGGTGGGACTGTCAAACGAATACCAAACTTGTGTTTCACTTAATTT
Source organism: Glyphotaelius pellucidus (assembly GCA_936435175.1). Taxonomy (NCBI): domain Eukaryota; kingdom Metazoa; phylum Arthropoda; class Insecta; order Trichoptera; family Limnephilidae; genus Glyphotaelius; species Glyphotaelius pellucidus. The sequence goes on along the minus strand of OW386557.1, from coordinate 16,833,935 downwards.
TGGAAATACTGAAATTATTTTAATTTCAGTCTATTTCAAATATAATAATCCAGTAGGACCTCATATCTTGAGCCTGACGCGCGCGCTAAACGTGCTTAAAGGACATAACATAGTTATTGGAGGAGACTTTAATGCTCGCTCACCAATGTGGTTTGACACTTTTGAAGCACGGACGGAACGCTCAGACGCCGTCGAAGACCTTATTGCGGCGCAAGGTCTTTCTTTAATAAATGAATCTGGTAGTATTTTTACTTTCAGTAACACACATGGCGAGAGCAATATCGATTTAACTCTTTGCTCTGGATCAATTGCGGCCAAGATTTCTAAATGGAAGGTCCACGAATGTGCTATTAATTCTGATCACAGATTAATAACATATACAGTGGGTGTCAAGAAGACCGACGTTCCGAGATCCTCCTGGAACTTCAGAACCACTCGGGCGAATTGGGATAACTTTGGGGATGCTCTGCGTGATACTTTAAGGGGTTTTCATGACGTAGCAGCAAGAGATCCGGACAATTTGGGGAATTTTTTCAATGCAGCCGTAGTATCAGCTGCTGAATCGGCTCTGGGAAGAACAAACCCAAAGACGATTATTAGGTCTCCGTGGTGGTCGACTGAGCTGACTTTGCTCAAGGGTGCCTTTAAGAGAGCTTACAGAGCTTTAGGTGTCTCTAGACGGGTTGGATGTACGGAGGAGGAGACATGCACCCTTAGGAGACAACTTAGTAGCTCTCGTAGAGCTTTCAGATCGGCTGTACTTTTGGCAAAACGAGCTGCTTGGCATAATTGGGTTAAAGAAGTTGGTAACTCTAACCCATGGGATATTCGTAGCGCCATTGAAAAAACGGGTAAAGGTTCTGATCGGTTTTTATCTAGTGTTATCGACAATGATAACGGGAATGTTGAGAGTATTAACGTGGCGACTACTCTCAATACACTTCTGGGAAAGCTAGTTCCCTTAGATTCAGTCATTGGGGAAAGCGACCACCACCAACAGATTAGAAATCAATCACGGATTCCTCCAATCCTCTCCCAGGAGGAAAGAATTTCTAAAGTAACTAGAGCTGAAGTAGAAATTATAATTAAGGGTTTGGGTCCTAGGAAGGCACCAGGGCATGACAAACTGAATAGTATAATCGTGAGGTATGTATGGATCCATGCCAAGGAAGAACTCTTTCAGGTTATGGAAACGTGTATGAGAAGGGGAGTTTTCCCTTCTGTATGGAAGAAAGGCGTGCTCAGGATCATACCTAAAGGGAACGACAAAGAAAGAACTGATGTTAAAGCTTATCGACCAATAACACTTCTTCCTGTATTGGGGAAAATATTGGAAAAACTTATTCAAAATCGTCTACGAGAAACATTGACACCATCATACGTACATCAATATGGATTCGTCCCAGGTAAGTCCACGGAGCACGCCATTATGACTGCGCTTGACTGGGTGAAGGTCTGCACAAAGAGGTACGTAATCGGTATCTTCTTAGATATAACTGGTGCCTTCGATAATGCATGGTGGGCGATGATTTTGACTAAATTAAAAAATCGTAATTGTCCAAGAAAAATGTTTCAAATATCTTGCGATTATTTTAAGGATAGAAAAATTATAATTTGCTTTGGTGATTGCATCATTGAAAGAGATGTGGACATGGGTTGTCCTCAGGGTTCGATCCTTGGACCAGACTTCTGGAATATTTTATTCGATGACTCCTCCAGGTTACCCTTACCTGAAGGCACTATTGCGATTGATTACGCAGACGACAAATTATATTTGGTCTCTGGGAACAGTAGAAAAGAAGTTGAAAATAAAGCTGAAGAAGGTTTGAATATGATTCTTAACTGGGGAAAGGAAAACAGACTGACTTTTGCTCCCCATAAGACCGTGGGTCTCCTTATGAAAGGCTCCCTCAGTAGAGGTAGAAACCCTTTCATAAAAATGGGAGATACCGCAATCCGTTTCGTTGAGAGTACTAAATATCTAGGCGTTACATTAGACAGATCGTCCTCGTTCTTGACTCACGTTAAAAGCGTTTCTAGTAAGGCCCAGGCTCTCTTCTTAAAACTGAGAAGAGTCTCAACTGCTGAATGGGGTTTACGTTTCCCTGCGCTCCGTCTATTATACACATGCATATATGTGGCACAAGTTTCATATGGTGCCTGTGTATGGGAACATCGACTGGGTAATTCACTCATTCATTCAGCGCTTAAGAGGAGCCAGCGAATCCCTTTACTGGCGCTTTCAGGAGCCTACAGAACAGTATCATCGGATGCTTTGCCAATTTTGGCCGGCATTTTGCCAATAGATTTAGAAATTAGGGAAGTTTTGACAAAGAAGTGTCTGAAAAGAGGAAGACCTGTAAACCACCTTGGTATTGAATTAATACCTGGTGGAGCAGTGCCTCTCCCTGAACTTCTAAAGATGATGAGAAAAAGAACGCTGAGTGAATGGCAGATGAGATGGGATAGATCGAATATGGGAAGATGGACCTTCTCCTTCTTTCCATCAGTTAAAATCAGAATGGAAGGGGCATATCTTTTAATGGACCACCACATCACCCAATTGCTTTCTGGGCATGGAGAGTTTAGAGGTAGACTTCACAGACTGACTCTATCATCCCATCCCAATTGCGCTTGTGGTGATACTGACCAAACAGCCGAGCACATTTTGTGGCACTGTGAGATTTTGACGGATGCTCGAGATGAAATGATTGATGGTTTGCAGGTTATTACGAGACCTGTTTGGAATACAGATCTCGTTTCGAATAAGGTAAACTTTGAGTGCCTGAGGAAATTCACGAAAGTCTGGGTTGAGAGATGGCCTGTTCTTAGAGTCGCTGACTAGCTGTAAAATTACTTAGGTACCAGGTGTATTTTGCTTTTGAATCCACGGACACTCTTTATGATTCCTTTACTGCTTGGATTTATTTGTTATGTAATATGTATTTTGTGTTTCTGTTATTTGTTATTTTATTATTAGTTATTTGTTATATTTTTCAATTGTATTTTACATATTTGCGTTATGTTTATTCTTTATTTATATATAAATATATAATAGTTAATTGTATACAATAGTTAATTCTTTTGCAATATTTTATTTATCTATTTTGTTCACTATATTTTCAAAAAAATTATATAGTTGTCTTGCGATTTGTTCTATTAATAATTACTTTAATACCTGTTATTTAGGTCATGTTCCTTGTTTTGTTATATTTGTCTTTAACTTTTTCATTGTTTTACTGGATGAACTGAACTCCAACTTTTATTTTTTATTATTTTATTTCCCTATCCCCGTATGGGGGTGTGATGGACCTCGTTCCTGCTTCATATTTACTTACATTATCTGTTTTGCAGGTCCCTCTCAAATCTTTGCGCCTCCCCCAATGACATGTGTAGGCTTGAGGCTTGATCAGGCGACCTTGACTGTCCTTTGTCCTGCCTCTGACTACTCAATGCTGAATTTTCTTTTAGTCTTCGGGTATTTTACCCCAAATATTCAGTTAACATTCTTTGAGGCTTCACTGAGTGGTTGGCTAAGGGACACGGAAGCTAATGTGGTTTATGGTCAGACCGAATGCCATTCACATTTTTTGTTGGTACTTGCCTATTGATTTGAGATTTATTGTATTTTTTATGTTCTCCATTTAATACAGGTGCTTGCAGGTTTTTTTTTACACGATGCAATGCCGCTCACGGAGTCTCATGAATGAGTTTTTTTTTTCTCATTTTGCCCTGTTTAATTCATATTTGCTTTACTAACATATTTTTGCATTTTGTTTCCTGTTAAGCACTTGCATACTGCTTACTAACAACGTATGCAGGGACACTGGAGGTCTAGATTCGTTCAAAAATAAATAAATGTAGCTTCGTTTAACAAAAAAAATTAGTATCTTGCGAGAGCCTTGAAGGAGTAACCATATGTTACTTATACCAGGGCGGGTATGTGGTGGATAACCTCCAATGTGCATATGACATGGTACAAGCGTGTTGGTATCAGTTTAACTTATTAGCGGTACATTAGATGTATTTCTGATTGTCACTTCCAGAAGGATTATAAAACTTTTGTGCTAATCAATACTTTTTTTTTGCCAGGTTTTGTGGGTGTCGCTGCAGTAGTGTCCGGGACGGAGGCTTCCCAGCGTCGCCATGTCTGAATTCCAACCCCCCCCCAACGAAGACAACATGGACACCATGGACGCGTCAGACCAGATGATGCATATTAAGGCGGGGTAAATATACATTTTATCTCATGTTCTTCCCCTGGTCCTGTTCGGGTCATCCCTGTCCAGCCATCCCTGTCCTAGGTTATGTCAGCAGACATGAATTTTATATTACCCTTCTTTATTTTTCCACAAAGGTTCGGTTTCTGTTTAAAATTTTTACGATTTTTTAATAATTTTTTTATAAATCCTAAAAATATGGGATGGATTATTTTAATACAGGTGAATTCATTGGCTGGCTTAATTCGGTTTATGTGTCTCCGTATTAAAATTCGGAGATATGATATTTTATGTAGGCGGAAAATATTCAAAATATTCAATATCTAATAAATCATAAGCAATCTGAGGAAAAAAAATTATTTGGTCTGTTGTTCGACTGGATAAATAGATAAAATGAAATATTTTCGACACAAAATTTTTTAATAATTAATGAAAAAGTTAGAAAATAAATATATCAACGGTTTTCAGCCTGTGGTATGCAATATCGTGACAAAAATGTAGATTTTAAAACTCAGCTTAATGTTTTTAAATTTCGGCAGTTTACGCTTGGTGGTTTGGCAGCCTAAATCTTTTTTTTTACATTAGCTCCACACAGGACGCCCTGAGGAAAATAATTCCCCTCAGGGCCTGTCATGTTTGGAGATGCTGTGTGGAGGGTCTTTTTAGGAAAGGAAGGAGAGGAAGTTCTGGGAAGGAAATGGGTACTAGGGTGGGTGGGAATCTGGGGGTCAGTGTGTCCAGGAGTGACGGACGTATGAGTGCATCCCTCCCGCTGCGGTGCAAGGCGATGTTTCAAGAGAGTACGGCTTGGGAAGTCAAAGGGACTCCCTCAACCATTCTTTCCCGATCCGGCCTGCCATGCAGCTGGTGGGCAGGCGCATCGGCCCCCAAGATCCGGACAAACCTCACCCTATGAACCCGGGCACCCCTACTAAGTCACCAAACGTAGCAAACTACTTGGGGCGACCTATGACATAGGTGTTGGTTATCCAATAAATGGTTCCCGGGGCGGCGGTACCCATGACCTCCCAATTTGAAACTGAAACCTATCTTTCATTACACGTGTACACAAGATAGATAGAGGGTACAGTGTACAACAAATAGGTAGTAAGAGTCAAGGGGTATGCAGGCTCTAAAAGGTTGACAACATCTGGTTTAAGATAAGCTTTATGACATTAGTGAAAAACCATGTTCCTATGTTCTTTAAAATTACCTGTTGCTTTTCATGTAGCTATCCTTCAAGAACCTTTGTGGCAAAGTAATAGATGCTCTCTGGTGAGAAGCCATCATTCACAATCGAAAATTTAAGTGACTAGATTCGAATAGCCAGCCAGGCACTTCCCAACCTTCCTCTTTCGCATCTCTTTCCCCTCTCCATTTCTTGCAGCTTCACAACATAACTTGAATTGAGGATACCATCGCCCAACTGGCTCTGTGGCAATTGGGACTCTTGTGCGTTGATTACATAAAAAACTTCATTTTTTTCTTCCAGCCGCAGTATGCTTCCAGTCAGTACTGACGCGGCCGTCACTCTATGGCAGCAAATGTTCAAGGACGGAGTATTATGCGCGTCACACTTCCGGGATTACTGGCGCGTCACCGTGCCACGCGTTTACAAGCCGGAGCTCAACCGAAGCTGCCTGGGTAAGTTTTACTTCTAATCTGATCAAATTACTTTCGTCCTATGTGTGATTTGGCTTCCTCCACAAACTATGGTAGATACTCCACCTGCTGGTGAAAGACCAGCATTCAGAATCGAAACCTTGCAAAAAAAAAACAACTAAAAATAGCAGTCAACGAACAAAATCAATTGTGAAATATTTCGAGCCTTTGCATAATTAACCCTCGATGACATTGAGTGAGCGAGTTTACAAGCTACTGTCTGGGAAATTCACTATCTGTTAGTAAACTCGCTCAGCGTCATCGTATTACTTGCTAACTAGCAGATTGTGGGCAATCTACGAAAAAAGATGAAAGGTGGTCAATTTTTTTGTTATTGTTTGTGGGGTGTTATGCCGTGTTTCGCTACCTCCTTCTTAAGCCAACGTTTCGGACAGCGTTACAGTGTCCATCATCAGGGCAGATGACCTGATGATGGACACTGTAACGCTGTCCGAAACGTTGGCTAAAGAAGGAGGTAGCGAAACACGGCATAACACCCCAAAAACAATAACAAAAATACTTTTTGGCCGTGAAAACCTAAAAGCATACCTGAAAGGTGGTCAACTTTACTCGCTCAAGATGGCGGCTTACCAACAGCTGATTTCGTAACTGTCAGAATTAGTTCACGCGGGAGCCGTAATTCTCGCTACTGGCTAGCGTGTGGCGCGAGCTGCAGCTCTATGTAATCGAGGCTTTACCATCGGCGTTTCCACAGGGGTAGGCAGAGAGGACGGACCGCCAAACAACTCGGTCTTGTCACACACTCTTTGCCTCAATCACATTCATACATGCTCTTCTATTATTCTGACTTTTGACATGGCCCGACTCAAGTATTTGATTCACTTGATCGTGCCATGTCTTCATGGTGTGTGAACGACGTAATGAGATTTTAAATATATATTTATTCATAACCACTAGAGCGACAGCGCATTATAAAACTTTTTTCTCTGTTTGCTCGATATTTTCAGAAGATCATTTTTTTAATTTTTCACCAACATTAAAAAAAATCATACCTTCAAATTTTAACATGGAGACATAAAAACTTATTATAGTGCTATATAGCCAATGAATAAACCTGCATTTTACCATTTATCTCATATTTGTAGAATTTATAAAAAATCGTAAAGTTTATAACTGCGCGAATCCTGTGTGTTTGTTACTTTGAAACTGCCGTGAGAAGTACTTATTCGAGTCAATATAAAATATTTTCGATTTTTTTATATTGTCTGTGGTATACTTGATAATAAAAGGATAAATATACATATCTATGGAAAAAAGACTTAATTTTAACCGTAAACAGCTGATCAGATATTCTGCTTGAAAAAAATATTTTAAAAATTTATTGTTAACATCTTTATAAAATAATCTAAGAAGTTCAGATTTGCGATATCTATGGTCATTATAGATAAAGCGTTTCAATAGCTTCGTTTAAGCCCAAAATAACGAATGTGGGAGATACAAATATTTTTAAATAAATTTTTTGCCGAATCAAAGAGATAATTATCGTTTTTATCCGAAAAGCAATCGGAGACATTTAAAATGGCGCCAATATATGGCAAAAATCGCTCCAGTGGATAATTGATTTCCAAGGATAAATGATGGTTTTTTTTTTTTAGCCTAAAGAAAATTACTTTTTCTCAACATAGTTGAAAATTACACATATTTAAAAATATTTTACACGTAGATGTGACACGCAATGTATGTATGTCTGTTTCCTCCAAAGGAAAAAATAATACTTAGAGATAACAGACATACTTACATTGTGTGTCTCATCTTTTGTCTCACCAGTATAAGAAAGAGCCGCAGCATTATTGTGATAAGGAATGTGTGTTTATTGCCTTTTTTGTATTGTCACTGTTCCGTACACTTGGTAATATTAAGCGCCTTATAGTTTTCTTGATGTTTAGTTTCGTTTCCATATATAATTTTCAAGGCTATTTATATTGTAACAAAACTAACCATCTCAGTTGAGAAATCAATTCTTGGGATTGAGTTGAGAACTGGCGCCATTAGATACGGTTTTCAATTAAATGTGGAAGTTATATATGAAATACAATCTAACAATAATTGTGTAAGACATAAAAGAAATAATAAGGCTTACAGATAACAATATAAAAATAAATTGTTAAAGAAATAATACTGCTTACCATTACACAGGTAACAATTTAACAATAAATTATATATATTCAGAAAGTAGATGTATCATTTTCAGAGAATGTGTCTATTTTTTACTTTTATATAAATACTGGCAAGAACCTGGCATGCTTTGCAATCAGTGGCGGCTCGTGACTTTTGGGTGTGCTAGAGTGCTAATATCACAAAAATGGCATTATGGATGTTGTCAAGGGTGAAAAAAATTTTTTTTTTTTGAAAATCGATTTTTTGTTTGAAGATTTTCGTGCCACGGCCAAACTGAAACTTCCTGAAATTTTTCACACAAAAAACTGAATTTTCAAAAAAAGATATTTAAAAATTTTCGGCTTCAACATCAGTAATGCCATTTTTTTTTAATATCAGCATCCTAGCACACCCAAAAGTCACGAGCCGCCACTGGTTGCAGTGCCATGTTCGCCTTCCCCTCCCCTTCCCTGTTGCTAAATTATTTAACTACACATATTTTTCAAACAACTTGTGTGCCATCTTTTGTAATTTTTATGCAAATTTCATAATGCCAAAGCTCCCCGGTAAATATAGAAACCTTCGCCGGCGTGCACGCAAAAACTCGCCAAAGTTTCATCATAACTGGATGAATAGTATAGGAAACAATTTCAATTTTTTTTCATCACAATTGGTTGAATGATTTAGGAACATATAGGGATAAATGAAAAACATTAATTTTAATATATTTATTAACCCTTGGCGGAACTTTTGATTTTTTTTTTTTTACTTCAAAATTTTGAACTGAATGACACAAATGTCAGTAATTTTTTTCTTTATAATTTTTTAAAATGCTCTCTACTGGCTGTGGCCATTCACCTCTAGTCCTCGGTCCTTCCCATCCTGCTCGAATCCTCTTCCAGGAAAACAGCATTCTCGATAATGCTGTTTTTGTGCAGATTCATTCTGATCATGCCGTGCATCCATCTACGTTCAAGCAAAAATCGTTTTAAAATCTCAACTACAGACAGCAGTAAAATGCCTGTAGTAGCAAGGCCGGTAGCACAATCTTTTTTCGTACAACGGTAACGTCAAGACTAGTCGGCCATTTCATTGAAACTGCATTTGTGCAAACAATAGTTTGTGCAATCGGCGTTTGGCACATTCGTCATTATTATGGTGATAAATTTTTATATCTGTATTGTGTTATTTGTTAGTATTGTTGTAAAATGACAAAATAAAATATCTAAGAGAAGGAATTGGCATTCCGGTCCAAATACATACACAACATTCAAATGGCTTACCATTGTTTTTATTTCGTTACGATAAGTAATAAATATTGGTTCCGTCTTAGGGTATTTTTTTTAGTCATTGGTTGTAATGTATCCAAATTATTTAAAAATTTTGTTAGTAAAAATTTTGATGTACAGAAAAATGACGTTTTATTTTATTTTTTACGTTTTTTTGTTCTCAAAACTTATGAATAAATGGATTACATATGAGTACACAAAAAAATGTTGTCCAATAGTTGAAATATCTTATTACTTATGAATGTATTTGACTTTCGGTGTGTATATGCTCACTACAGTCAAATATAACAGCCCATATCTCAGAACTCGCTTTAGTTAAATATAAAAACCCACATCTCTCACAACTCCCTACAGTCAAATATAACAGCCCATATCTCAGAACTCACTACGGTCAAATATAATAGCCCATATCTCAGAACTCACTACGGTCAAATATAATAGCCCATATCTCAGAACTCACTACGGTCAAATATAACAGCCCATATCTCAGAACTCGCTTTAGTTAAATATAAAAACCCACATCTCTCACAACTCCCTACAGTCAAATATAACAGCCCATATCTCAGAACTCACTACGGTCAAATATAACAGCCCATATCTCAGAACTCACTACGGTCAAATATAACAACCCATATCTCAGAACTCGCTTTAGTTAAATATAAAAACCCACATCTCTCACAACTCCCTACAGTCAAATATAACAGCCCATATCTCAGAACTCACTACGGTCAAATATAACAGCCCATATCTCAGAACTCACTATGGTCAAATATAACAGCCCATATCTCAGAACTCGCTTTAGTTAAATATAAAAACCCACATCTCTCACAACTCCCTACAGTCAAATATAACAGCCCATATCTCAGAACTCACTACGGTCAAATATAACAGCCCATATCTCAGAACTCACTACAGTCAAACATAACATCATATCTCAGAACTCCCTTTTTCTCATAAAGATGTTTTTCCACCCAAGGGGGCACACATTAATTACTTGAGCTGTTTTTCTTTCAATTTAGACTCCCCCCCCCACCCCCCTTTGTGAGATTAAGTGAGATTTGGTGGGACTCTCCCTCCCCCTCACGTGAGATTTACAGTTCATATAGAATAAAAATTAGATTATTTCAGCAGTCAAAATGGGAAAATGGGAAACAATTTTATTTTTTTATTATCTCTATAATAATATATATTCTTTTAAAGTTGATGTGAGATTTTTATTGGTCCCCCCTCAATTTAAATGAGATTTTACTGGACCTCTCCCCCCCATTTTTATCTCACGTAATTAATGTATGCCCCCCCGAGGGCCAAATTGTATTTTTTTTATTCTTAAATTAAGTATCATCCTCAATTACGTTTTCGATTCATTATATCAGTATTTTATTTTTGATGAAATGTCCCTTACTAAAGATAAGATTTAGTAGAGGTGCGTAGTTCAATGATACAATTAATTAAGAGGTAATTTATTGAATTATTGGTTGATTAATGAATTTAATGAATTATAAACCATTGTGTATTGAGTCCGCTTTATTATTTAATCAGCGTTATTTAACTATGAAAAATCTTTATTAAAATTTGCTTATCTTTATAATGTGTGTTGCAACAAATTATTGTGATTATTTTTTGGTTGTTATGCCGTGTTGCGCTTCCTCCTTCTTTGTTTCGGACAGCGTTAAAGTGTCCAGCATCAGGGCAGACACAGCGTAATACTTTTTTTTATATATTACAGCTTGATATGGATTACTTTTTAGTAAGAATCCAAAATTTCAGTCGGTTCGGTGTCATAGAGCTTAAGAAAACGGCTTTTGAAGTTCAACCCCAATCGAGTCAGCGGTGTCATGTGTGTAGATTTTGAGGGTTCCATTACAGTTGATCCCCCGACAGTTGGCCCCCTGGCTAAAACACAATATGCAGTTAGTTTAGAGATAATACGGTATACCTACTTTAATAAAATATAACTAAGTGTCCCTGAAGGGGTGTGCAGAGAGAATGTACCGTCAAAAAACATAAGCATCAAACTTATTTTCATTCAAATGCATCAAGGATACCCTTCTCCACCTATCTCCTTCCCCTCCTCACTACCTTCAGCCTCACAACATACCCCAATTGGGGATGCCATAGTCTCACTGGCTCCAAGCGGGAGCAGTTGGGACTCTTGTGCAGCATTCATATAAAAATTTTAAAAAAGGATAAAAATACTTAATTAAATGAAGACAATATTAGCAATACTCAATTGAAAATCTGGAGACAGAAAAATCAGAAAAAGATATTGGCACCTCTGGGACTCGAACTCAGGACCTTCTGCTTACTAGAGTTGTTGCCATGTAAGCAGTTACAATAAAGTTTCAAAGTTATATCTAAAAGAAAGCACAATACAAGCATTAATCTTTATTTGGTTGCAAAATTGTATCTATGTTCTTCCTTTCCATATCCATAATCCATATTTTAATTCTTCTTCTGAAGCTGTTTATTTTTTTTCTACGGGTTTTATTGCAAGAGGGAGTGTATTAAATAATTTTATAGAGAAGTATTGCATTTTTCTTTGTCCAAAAGTCGTTTTACTTGTTGGTTGGTGGAATACATGTGTAATGTGATCTTGTGAATCAGCCCGAGTTTGTCAGTGCAAAGTTATCCTGGTTTTTTAATGCGTATATTAGAATATCTTTTGCATATAATTGTTTCAGTGACATTAAATTCAATGCCTTATAAACGTAATATGTAATCTGTAGGAGTTCTGATGGGGACTCTTAAGAATAATTTTCAAAATTGCCCTTTGTGCTACGAGGACTGGTTTTACAGTGGAATCACACACGCCCCCCTTGTGGTAATCCGCCGCCACTGATGACACGCCCCGCTTTCCAATTAAGAAGGGTTCGGTGAATGCATATGAAACTGGTATGGGGTTCAGTACCTCCAAAAAGATTAAGAACTACTGGTCTAAACTTAGAGACCTGCATGTTTGCAGGATTTAATTGCCAGGTGGCCTACCGTATTGTACATTCAACGAGCACATGGCAGTTGACATTTTATTTCAAGCATTTGTATTGAATGGGTACAAATCTCAATCTAATATTACCGTACACTGTATACCTTCAAGGAAAACTTCACTTGATTTACTCGACAAAAGTCGAGCTATTACAAATTTTTCGTTAGATGTCGAACACTGCCTCTTTTACAAAATTCAACGTGAATGACCGCAGTACCTACATCCGATTTCGAAAGATTTTAACAGGCCCTGTTTTGCTAACAAACAAATTTAAATTTTCATTGAAAAACACTGTTACTACAGGTAAGAATTTTTTGTCAGAAGAGAAATCAAAATAAATGGAATTTTTCTGAGCCTATCCGAAAACTAAAATTTATTTTTGAAAGGTGATGAAATAAGTTTACAAATTTCATTATTAGAAATAAAAATGTAATTATTGAAATATTAAAATTTCTATTACAAACATAAAAAGTTTTTAAAATGGTTCATTTTATGTTTTTTCTATCTAAGATAACTGAAAACGAATAAAAATAAAAACACACATATTTTATTAGGCGAATGTACTATAAACTTTATCATCGACTCTTTTCATGTAAAAATAATTAACAAAAATTCCCAAGGTTTAATTTTTTTTTCTAATTCCCGTCAGAAACATTGGATTCACAAAGGTGTACATTTTAATCATTTTGCGTTTTTTACATTTGAGTATATAGCGTGGTGTTTTCTCTTTCTAACGCCGTTTTGATCATGTTTCTAACTATGATAGTTAGGAAGACACAATCGTTGCTTTAAGACCTATATTTTTTTTGCATTAGCTCCACACAGGAGGCCCTGAGGAAAAAAAATTCTCTCAGGGCCTTTGTCCTTTGGGGATGCTCTGTGGAGGGTATTTTTAGGGAAAGGAAGGAGAGGAAGTTATGGAAAGGAAAAAGATATGAGAGGTGGCTAGGAATCTGGGGGTCAATGTGTGTAGGAGTGACGGATGTATGAATCTATCCCTCCCACTGCGATGGGTCGAGAGAGACCGGCTGGAGACCGACTGGCCAGCTCCCTCAACCAATCTCTCCCGATCCGGCCCACCACGCAGTAGGTGGGCCGGACGCTTTGGGCGCCAAGACCTAGACAAACTTCCCCCTTTAAACCCGGGCACCTCTGCAGTCATCAAATGTAGCAAACCACTTAGGGTGACCTACGGCAGAGGTGTTAGTTATCCAATAAATGGTTTTCGGGGCGGCGGTACCCAAAGTGCCTTAAGTGTATATGAATTGTTCCAAAAACTGAACTAATTAGACTGAGGTGTCAAGGTTTTGATGAATGAATTATTAAAGAGAAAAACAATAGCAAAAGCTAGGATAAAGTCTAACAAAACAGCGCAATTCAAATCTTTCAAATGTTATTATTATTAAAACAAGCCGTGCACTTTATTATTATTTATTTATTACTCTGAGGTGATTGTATTTTAGATATGAAACATGTTGTTTTTGTCTAGCAAACAGGAGAGGAAGATAAAACATACAAATATTATTTTGTTTATGGCGATATTACACGGTTGATTCACTGATTTGATTCACTTTGGTTGAATGACGCAGAAGTGAAAGAGTATGCTGTTTTCACTTATCCTGAAGAAGTGAACTATTCAATTCATTTTACTGAGGACATCTTCGAATCAGGTTGTGCGCTTGGGTATAAAGTTAATTTGTGATAATTTAATTAACGAGTTAACGAAAAAGAAGCGAAGGAATCGACAACGTTGGGTTAAATTGGAGATTCAAAATTTTTATTAATAGATTTTGCAAAAGAGGATCCAGATTCACATATTTTCGAATGAATGAAAAATTTGAAGAACTATTAAAAAAGGTTAGTCCATTGATCCAAAAAGAAAATGCTTTGTTGAGAGATGCTTTACTTGCACAAATAAAATAGCAAATCGTCCTGGGAAACCATTGTTTAGAATAATTAAGCACAGTATTACACATACACAGTATTCGACGATATTCAAATCTTGAATTGATGCCGTAATCGCAAATAAGTCATGTAATCTAGATTTACTGCAATTCTAAGAGTGGACTGCATTTAAATTTGTTTTGTGGACTTTGATGCTGATACAAAATATGGAATAGTAATATGGAACTTAGCGTAGGGAGTGTGGCGAACCCATCGCTCAGAGTGGAAACACAAACCTGCAATAGTCATCCCAAGCCAAGGTGTGAGCTACCGTGCTCAGGCTGAATGTCCTGGGGAACAATGTCAAGAACGGTGCCTCCGAGAAACAAGGTCGCATCTCGGAGTATTTAGACCTTACTCCAACATTCGGGGCTCTGCTGGAGTGGACCTTCTATTTCCCTGGTCACTCGTGGGACAAAAAAATTGGACCATTCGAAAACTAGGGGCCTTTTGGGAACCTAGGAGTGCTGAGGCCACCTCTGTGGACTTTCTTCCTGGGGCCCGTAGGAGGAACCAAGAGGAGAAGCCGTGGAGAGGAGAGCTGAGGCCACCTCCATGAACCCTTCCCTTGTGGGGCCTTCAAGGAACCAAGGGGAAGGGCACTCTTACGGCACGGGGCCTTTGGGGAACCAAGGAGGAGTGAAGTGGAGAGATGATGTCCTCTTCCCATGTGGGGCCTTCAGGGAACCATGTAGGAGTGAAGAGGAGAAATGAAGCCATCTCCGTGAACTCTTTCTTATGGGGCCTTTAGGGAACCAAGGAGGAGTGATGAGAGATAAGTCCTCTTCCCTCCTGGGGCCCTCGGAGAGCCAAGGTGGAGTGGGCTCTTCTCTTGTGGGGCCTTTAGGGAACCAAGGGGAGGTGAACTCTCCGTCGTGGAGCCTTCAGGGAACTAAGGCGTGGAGAGGAGAGATGAAGCCCTCTTCCCTCGTGGGGCCTTCAGGGAACCGCGGAGGAATGAAGAGGAGAAATGAGACCTGAAGAGAAATGATGACCTGGGAAGACACATTGTCGAACCAGAAGATATAGCTTCATTTCCAATGATAATCCTGGTGAACTTTGTAAAAGGGACTGGATTACTGTCAAAGGAATGAGGTAAAATGGGAGATAGCACAATGGGCCTACGGCCTAAGTGCTCAAGGGAACTTTATTTATGTAAACTGTCTCCGCTCTTGAAAAAAAAAAAAAAAATATGGCACTGGGCAGAATCTGACTCACCAAATGTTACTCTCTGGGTTGATAAATCCTTCGTCTTGGTCGATCTCGCGGTCCTGAGGAAAACCACTAGCGGTTATCACTGCACAAGCACTTGAGAAAGCGAGAGAATTCCTCCTCCAGTTTCCTCTGATGATCGATGTAATTAAGAACTGAGGGAACAAGGTCACAGCACAGCAATTAAAAATAGACTTGTTTAACTTGATGTTGAATGCACCGAGAGGTCACTGTGGACCATTGCACAGCACATAACATACTTATTTTTATCAGTTGATATTGAATGCACCGAGAGACCACCGTGGATCATTGCACAGCACATAACAATGGACTTCAGACTGACATAAATTATTATTGTCATTTGGTTCACTGTCCGGGTATAGTCCTCGAAATGTTCCTCTTTCCATTTTGATTACGTTGACAATGCAGCCTTTCGCATGACTGCCGGCGCACACACGAATGAAGACCGAGTGAATCATTCATTTCTCTTTCAACCACGCAGCAAGCTCAATATTTTCAATGAACGATGACATTGAATCATTTACTTTTATATTTTCATGATTCAATTTGGTTGCTTCCAATAATCCTCGTGTAATATCAGCATTATCAAAAAATTATGCACTCTGAACAACTCTCATTATTTTTATATCAACTTTGTGATGATTATTTTTAGAATTTGGGTTATCTTTTTAATTAATGTTCTTTAATTGTGACATGACCACGTGCATTGACCGTGTATTAGAATTCCCAGATGATAAAATTGTGTCACGTAATTTTTATGTAAAGTTTCAATAATGTTATTTTTCAAAGCTAAAATTTGAAAACAGTCTGATTTTTTGGACATTGTTAATGTTTACCTATTTACAAATAATCATTTCTGTTCTGTGACTAGCTAGCTTTTTATTGTGTGCTAGCTTTTACCTGCGGCTTCGCTCGCATGGTAGTAGGTGGAAATACCACTGATTCATTCATTCACTCACTCATTCATTCATTTGAATGGTTTAGCAACATGCGCAATGCCATTCAAAAAAATAAATTGATTCTCCCTTTTGTCCTTTCCCGTGCATCCCCGTTCCCTTCCACCTTCTCTGCCTTCCACCTCTCGTATCTTCCCTCTCTGCGAACCCCACCATCCCCCTGTCTTTCCTCCCTGCCGTTAAAATATATGAAATACACACATTTTCATTTATACAAATTTCATAATTTCGGATTTATATCCAATTTGGTGCATTCATTCAGAAGTTTTATCTAAAAATGAATCTCCGAAATGTTCTACTTTCGGAAGCGCGTACAAACATTTCGGAGATTCATTTTTATTTATATAGATGAAATAAAATTTCCCGTAAATATATCAATGTCGTTTCCACGGCAACAATGTTTTCTGACGTTAGCAATAACTCGCTTTTGTTAGCGGCAGAAAACGTATATTAATATTTATAATTTCATAATGCCAGAGCTTACCATTATATACAGCCTATATTACTTCGCTGATAATGTAGTTTTCTATTGGTGAAAGAATTTTTTAAATCGGTTTAGTGGTTTAGGCGTGACAGCGTAACAAACAAACAATTCACTTTCGCATTTATAATATTATATAGATACAGCACAAGAATCCCAACTAACCGGAGCCAAGAGGCCATTTATTTCACTTTTTTTTTTCGATTTAATCTTGTCGGACTTTCATATTTCCAAAGGGAATGTTTGTCTAGCGATAGGCGAAATCGAAATACGCCAATCCACATAAGTACAATATATATAGCATGGTTTGACACAAGCGTCGGGCAAAAATTCTACGGCGTTCGGTATCATTTTTGAAATCATGGCGATTTTTTGAAATATTTCAATCCCCGAAATCGAACCATTTTTTTATAAACTAGAATGACCGGACATATTTTTTTATGCATATGAAAAAAAAATAGCCAAAAATCAGTTGAAAAAATAGTTGAAGCCAAAGAAATGTATGAAAAGTCATTAACCCCTCAAATGCCAGGACAAAACGAAAAAATGTCAACTTTAACGTAATATTTTGCAGGTTAATTTTATGCTATCTTATGTAATTTTTACTGAAACACATTCCTTGAATACTAAACTATACATAAAAACAATATTACTTGCGTTTATTCAATGAATTTATACTTTTTACTACTTTTCAAATGCCACGGAAAAAACGAAAAAATTTCGCGATGTTTTGACTTTTACGTAATATTTTGCAGTTTAATTTTATGCTGCTATCTTATGTAATATTTACTGAAACACATTCCTTGAATTCTAAACTATACATAAATATAACATTACTTGCGTTTATTTGATGAATTTATACGTTTTACGATCATTTCATCGACCGGGACGCGAGACTTGACAGCCGCCATTTTGACAGCCGAGCGGCGGGAAAAGTTCCAGGCCGTGTCATAAACAATTTCAAAGAAAATATATCGCTGCTCTAGGTGGGTTCACGGTATCTTATACCTTATGAACAAGAATGCCCCAAGCGATTCTGACCTTCTTCTTCACACGTTTTCTTTATACATAAGGGTTAAAATCGCATAACAAAATTATTTTTTTGTGATTATTTTGGCCTGCGCCGATGGTACGCCGGCGGACGAACGGCAAGGGGCAGGTTGAAAGTGAGGAAAAGAGAAGAAAAAAAATAGCCCACAACCAAGTTTTTTTTTCATCACTTTTGATGACTTTTCACTTTTAAAAGAGTGATGAAGTTGCACATTGTGAAGTTGTCCGGTCACCTTATAATATCTGTCAAAATTCTGACAGAGAGTGGACTCTTTGTAGTGGTTTATTCTTTAAGTAGGGATTCTTTAAATACAGAAGACTACCGTAAAAATAACTAAAAATTTTATGCACTTTCTTTGTGCGAAAATTCTTCTGCTACAATAAATACTACAGGTAAAACATTTTTCATTGTACTGAGAAATGCAACTAGAATACTATGCGGAGATTGTCATCAGGAATGATGCCATGCCATATTGGAGCAACAACGGTTGGCAAATGGTGACGATTGTTGTTGATACTCTCTGTAACCACTGATTTCAATGTTGTTTTACTACAAGATGTAAATAAACAGAGTGATTAGACTATCGACAATAATAAACAATCTGTATTTACAAATAAAATAAAAGCCAATCAATGTTATTCCTTGGCTTCTAATGGCCAAAATCGTTGGCCAATTAATTACAACATTTTCTCATTACACACAAGCACAATTTACTTAGAGGTAGCACACAACCTTACGTGTGCATGACAGTTTAGTACAAACCTATGAAATCGAAAAACAATTACAATTGACTTTTTGCTTGCCACTTTGAGATTTTCTACAGCGCACCTATATATTATATATTGTAACATCATTGGCTTTTTATTGAATTTTTTAGTGACATCTTTGTTTGATTCTTTTATGAAATGAAAGTTTTCCTATAAATTTTTCGCCAGTACGCGCTTAAATCATATGCAATAAACAAAATTTCATGAATATTTTATTAATGTAAAAACTTATTATTGCCCTATTAAAAAAGAGACAATAGAAGGACATGGCATAGTGACCCAAAATTAAGTCTGTATTGCAATGAAAATTCCAGCTGAAATTTTTCAAATTCTTTATTATGCTTTTGAACGTTTTTGAAATAATTACCAGTTCTACCATTAACCCCTCAGGCCTCGACCATTTTCTGTCAGTAGGTCAGAATATTTCCTTTTTAAAGTAAACTTTAAAAAATTACGCACCTTACTTTTTTCTAACTTAAAGAAATATTTACTTATGCAAATGTTTTCCAAACGTTATCATAGCCTACTTTTTTGTTGTTTTGTGTAAAAAGTGTCATGTTTTTTTTTCAAATTGCAGTCGGAAACTTTGGTTTTATAAAGGTGCACATTTTAATTCTTTTATAGCGCGGTGTTTTCTCTTTCCAGTACCATTTAGATCACGCTACGCTAGTAAAGGAGATACAACTATTTCTTTGAGACCTATTTGAGTTGCTCCAAAAAGCGAACAAAACCTGAGGGGTTAAACCATTTTTTTATAAATTTTGTGTGTGATTTTTGCTTACGTTAAATCCATTACTTTTATTTTTCCAGAATTTTTATTGCATACTTTAATGAAGTACCGTTAACTGATTGTGAATCATTGTTTCTATTGTAAAAGTTATAAAATAAATTGAATTACTGCAGTCCGTTATGTTTTCAATTACCGGTTGCCTGCATGTATAAATGTTGTAATATTTAAAATAAACTTTAAAATATTTTTATAGAGCGAGTTTTATAATGCTTAGGGGCACCGTGATACATGTCAGTCTCCATAGTGCCTTCAATAGTCTAAGCATTTGAGAGTCAGATCTATTGCGGGTTCAATCTCCGCCTCCTGCTTTCCCCTTCCAACTTCCCCGCCTTCCCCCTCCCTCGTCACTCCTCCCACGAACACCACCTCCTTCATTACCCTCCCCCTTCCTCCTTCACTCTCTGAGATGAATTACACACATTTTCATTTATAGAAATTTCAGAACGCCAGAGCTTACCATTGTGTATAGCCTACAACCTTCGCGGGCGTGCTCACAGCAAATCCCCAAAGTTTCATGGCAATCGGATGAATGGTTAGCAACACATAATTTCTTTATGCCAGAACTCACTATATATATAGAAACCATCGCGGGCATGCACACATCAAATCCCCAAAGTTTCATCTCAATCGGATCGCAATGGTTTAGCAACACATAGCATACATACATATATACATAAAAGGAAACATATTTTCATTTTTATATATTAAGATAAATGTTTTACACAATGAAACCAACATAAGGAAAGATCCCCACATAAGACATTTTAGTTTTTTCTTTTAAAATGACCTAATAATTTATCCCACATGAAAACGAGATTTTCTTTTTTACAAAGTTTTATTTTTCTTATATAATAATAATAAAAATGTTTGGATGATTTAAATAGCGCCGTTTTTGTGAAAAATCACCTCAAGGGCGCTGAAAGAATAGAAAGTTTTATTCCAGTCCTTGGATTAATTTTATAAATAAGTTTGACTGTAAAAGGCTAGTTGCTTTGTAATATATTTTCGAACCCAATATTTTCATACATTTTTTATTATAATTCATTGCAGGGAAACTGCCTTATAAGACACAACTGAAATTTAAAAAAAATGGCATGATTAATAATTAGTAGCTTACCTAATGCATTTAATAGTTGATGTCATTTATCAGGTATCGGCTTTACACAATTGGCCCCATTATCAGATGACAGCTGTCTGCATGCCAACCTTTGGCATTGAAATCCCGAATCTTGGCACCGACTCGGGACATTCGGCGGCCAATGGTACCAGAGGCCCTCCAAGATTTTATAATTACACTGTCAGCTGTTTGATCTGCGGCCCAATTTAATCATTCATTCAACTTCTCCTAAATCTTTCCTTGTGAATGGTTCTCAAACTTTCGATTACATATTATTAATGTAAATGAAAGATTGTATGTATATCAAAATGCGTTTGCTGTAAACAAAATTTGCAGGGAATGATATGATTGCCACTTCGGGTGCCAAATATAACTCAAATATCACAGGGCGTGTTTCTTTGTTTGTCTCGAATGCGTTCCAATATCATTCATCCGATTGCGATTAAACTCTGGTGATTTGTTATGTGCCCATCTGCGAAGGTTTCTATATATAATGTTGAGTTCTAGTGTTATAAAATTTTAAAATAGGTGGCGAACGAGTTGTTTGAAAAATGTCTGTATTTCATACAGTTTAGGGGTATTGAGGAAAAGCAGAAAGGGGAGCTGAATTCAGGGAGGGGGGGTTTCGTAGGAGGAAGCAAGGCGGGGAACGGAGATGCACGGGAAAGAATGCGCAGGGGAGGGGTGGGGGACAGGGAGGGATTTCAAAGAAGACATACTGGCTGTAGCAGATAGCAGGGGGTAAATTTGTTATATCTATGCTTCTCACAAGGACAGCTGTGAGAAGTGCGTGTATTTGATATAGTTTAGTGGCAGGGTGGGGGATAGGAATCCGGGAGGGAAACAGAAGAGAGGGTAGGGAATGAATGAGAGGGAAATGGAAGGGGTGGAAGGGAACGTGGATGGGTGGAGAGGAATGCGGAATGAGGGAGGCGGTGAAGGTGGTAGGAGAACCCGAGGAGGGAACGGGGATGCACGGGAGGGATGGGGGATGAGTGAGGAGCAGAGGAGTCATAGTAGCAGTAGGGGACAGCAAGTGGCAAATTTGGAAAATCCGTGCTTCTTACAAGTGTCGGAAAACCTTCTGATTTATTCGTATACGCAACAGATGGAAAAACAAAAATATTTTTTTTCCGAAGGCACTTTAATAAACAGAATTAAAAAACAAATCCTTTATGTATTTCTTTAAGTGGCATTGCATTACATGAGGGATACTGGCTATTTTATATAAAACAGATATTACTCATGCATCACCTTTATGTAAAACCCTTATTAGGCATATAAATAAATATTCTTTCCAGCTTTCTTACTCTGAATTGGGTGAAGTTTCAACAAGATAACTAAATCATAACAAATTTGCCATTTCAGAATGGGCGTTTGACGAGGAGCATGCGGCCTCACTGCTGTTGAAGCCCCTGGAGCTGTTCATCTGTGGAGAGGAGCCCCGCGAGGCGCTGGAGAGGCTGGCCCAGTTGGACCGGCCCCCGTCCGTGTGCGGGCGCGTCTTCAAGATGGGCGAACCCGCCTACAGCTGCCGGGAGTGCGGTAAGTTTGCATTGTATAATTCGATGAGGAGCCCTTCCGCAAGTACACCCTTCTGCTTCAACCCCTCAAGTATTGTCAAGATTGTAGCCTGAGAAGCTTCATTTTTTTATTTTTATTAATTCTACACGGGAGGCCCCGATGCAAACAAACTCGAAGTTCTGAGAAGGAAAAAGGTTTGAGGAGTGGGTAGAAATCTGGGGTCTGTGTGTTTAGGAGCGACGGATATATAAATCCATCCCTTCCGTAGTGCGTCGAGAGAGTCCGGTTGGAGAGGTCAAGGGGTCAACCAGATCCGGCCTGTCATGCAGCTAACAGGCAGATGTATCCACCACTTAAATCTGAATAATCTCACCCCATGAACCCCTGCAAAGTCACCAAACGTAGCAAACCACTTGGGATGATGTATGGTAGGGGTGATGGTTATCCAATAAATGGTTCCCGGGGCTTGAATTTTTGAGAAACATTTTAGTACAAGTATGAATGTATTGTATTATTAAATTTGAATATTTTTTGTTTGACAAGGTATGGACAACACATGCGTATTGTGCGTGGATTGCTTCAAGCGGTCTGCCCATCGCAACCACAAGTACAAGATGGGAACGTCCAGCGGGGGCGGCTGCTGCGACTGCGGCGACGTGGAGGCGTGGAAGAGTGAGCCGTACTGCGACCTGCACGTGGTGAGCTTATTGCACAAACGCCTAATCAAATTGTTATGTTTTGGTAGGTGCTTTGTACTCTTACTATTTTCAATTCGCAACAATCTACGCTGTATTGTGAAGTTTGCATCAATTTCAATACTGGACAATGAAGTTGGCAACTACGTCAATATTGAATAGTGAAGTTTGCAGCCATTCTAAACAAATTGCAAACTGTGTCAGCTATTGTAAACTGAAGTTTGCGACAATGACAATATTCAATGCTGAAGTTTGCTGCAATATCAATAACACACTCTTCAGTTTGCAACAATGTCAATATTGGACATTAAAGTTTGCAAAACGTCAGTATTGAAAACTGTAATTGGCAACAATGTCAATATCGGCTACTGTAGTTTGCAACAATGGCAATATTAGATAGGGTACTTTGCAAAAATGTCAGTATAGGATACCGAATTTTGCAACGATTTCAATATTAGATACTACTGAATTTTGTAACAATTTCAATATTGGACACTGCAATTTGTAACCATGTCAATACATATTGAATGCTTTGAAAGAGTTAATCTGTTTATGAATTGTTAAAAGCGTCCTAGAGGGAACACAAAATAGAAATGCTAATACATAATATATATCAAATTAACATGTAATGTATTGTTTTTTCGAAGGTTGGAACACTTCCCCAAGAAGCCCCAGCTGGACTCCCCGATGACATGAGCTCCAGAACAAGGGAGACCTTTTCCGCAGTCCTGGGCTACTGCTACCAACTTTTGACCCTGGACCACTCTCCAGGACTGCCCAATGATCTCAGGTTGGTAGACCCAGCTCTATTCTTTATTCTTATCTCCTTCCCCTTGTCTTATTCAGGTGGGGAACCTAAAGCCTCAATGTAGCGCCTCCAGACCTCCTTGCCCCACTTTGGCGCCCTCTATTCGTAGTAGGCCCTGCATTTACTTTCTTTTAACCACTTAGGTATTTTGCGATTGAACAAGTTTTTTGTCCTAAACGAACTGTCAGATTTATAAAAACTTTGTGTTATTTCAGCTTCGCAATTAAAGCTCCTTAAATGAAACATTTCTGAATGTAGCCAAATACTAAATCTGTTTTTGAAAGGTTATAAAATAAGCCTTCAAATTGTTATATTACAAACAAAAATTAACATTTGTAAATATTAAAATTTAGAATGCAAACATAAAAAAAATTGTAAAAATGACTCATGTGATGTTTTTATGTGAAAATGGTACTAAAATCACTGTATGTAAAAAAAAAACACTTATTCTATTGTATAAATATATAATAAACAATTTTGTCACCTCACTTTTTTACCTTTTCATACAATAATACATATTCAATAAAAAATTAGCAATGTCTAACGGCACGTAGGCGATTTGGCGGGTGAAAACTGTTTTTACAAAATAAGTCTTTTTTTATGTACCTCTATGGACAACTTTGAATAGAGATGTGACGCGTGATTCAATATGGATCTTCTACTTTTTGTTTTAGGGTTGTCACTAAAACAATAACAGAGTTGTAACAATTTCTGTGGGAACACATGCGTTAGCATGAAAACACGCTTATTGTACTTGACTGCTATCGTGTAAACATGCTTACGGGTCGGAGTGGTTAATAATACTTTACTTCGAATCAACTGTAGAGTTCATTATTTTCTCTTGAAAATTGATACCAAATCAAAAAAAAAATTACTCTTTAATTATTTGTCAAATTTATGTAAAGTGATCATTTCTTTTTTCAGATTAAAAGATAATGAACAAGACAACTTACAAATACTGGAACAGCCCGATAGCTATTGCACAGTTCTCTACAATGACGAGACACACACATTTGAACAGGTAATTGTTACTGTTTCTTCTTTCACACACACAGTGGCATTTTTTTTACTTGCCTTAAAAAATTGGTTCACCATCCCTACCTTATATCATGCACCCCGTAATGTGAATCAGATTCAAATCTTCACATTTTGTTTATTATACTTCATAAATCTATTGTTGGTCAATTTTAATTACGTTTGTTTTATTTTTCAGGTCATCACAACGTTGACGCGTGTCATAAAATGCTCTCAACGAGACGCGATAGAGTATGTTACCAACATAGATCGCGAGGGAAGGGCCGTCGTCAAGTGTTCCGCATTCCAGATATGCAATGAGCTCAAGACGGAGATCGAAAAGTGCGTAAAAATTGCTTATTTTACGTAACATTACATCCTCTTTGGTAAAGCATAGCTTCGTAACTGCACGTTAATAGAAATTATTATTTAATCGTTGTAGACGATATCCCCTTCGGTAAATAAAAATAAATAGAAATTTCCCAAAACCTCACCACACAAACCAACCACTTTTTCCTAGTGGTAGAGAGAGAGGACTGTCCACCACACAATTCATATTCATACATCGTCTCATACGTTCTCTTCTATTATTACCCCCGACTCAAATATTAGATGATGTCTTCCTTGGGAGTCCCCGACTTCTTCTACCATTCACTTAAGTGCCGTTGTGTCGTATATTCTCCTGGCACTTTGTTCATCCTCTAAACTCTACATTCTTAGTCCTTATCATTCTGCTCCAATCTTCTTCCATGTAGTTTTACTACTTGTTAGGACTGGATTTCCACCGGGGCATCTATACATTCATGATATTTAGAGTCCCGTTGTCAGAAATCTTTCCGTGTGACCAACCCAACGCAGTCTCTGGGACGGACCCTGTTGACGCTACTATATTCATCTCCCTCTAACCCAAACTGTTATCCAAATGACTGTCCCTATCTGACAGTGTGTGGCCAATACCTGCATGTGTGACAGTCCACAAATTGATCGGTAGAGAATACTGCGACTATAGACCCACATGAGCTTACAATGATTTCACGCTCAATTAGTATATTTAATAATCACATATTAATATTTATTTATTTTTCTTTATTTCAGGTTCACTTCCCGACAAAACAACCGCAGTTTGAAGGTGCTGGTGGTCCACACGCACGTTGTGGCGCATCAAATATTTGCTATGAAATTGCTGCAATGGTATGTGTTTATTGAATTCTTTCTTTCTTGAACTTTGTATAGTAGTCCACAATGGAGTGTGTATACTAACTTTGTATAGCAGTCCACAATGGACTGTGTATAACAACCCTGATTTATGGCAGTGAGGCACGGAACTTACAGAAGAAGGATGAAAGTAAACTGAATGATGTGGAGATGAGATCTATGAGGCGTATGACTGTGTGATAAAATCGTGTTTGACTGGAGTACTTGGTTCAGATGAATGGATGGATGAACTGAGAAAGAATGTTTTTTTACATTAGCCACACACAGGAGGCCTTGAGGAAAATAATTCCCCTCAGGGCCTATTTCATCTTTAGGGATGCTGTGTGGAGGGTTTTTTGGGAAAGGAAGGAGAAAGATAAGAGGGGTGGGTAGGAATCTGGGGGCTGTGTCCAGGAGTGACGGACGTATGAATCTATCCCTCCCATTGCGGTGCAAGGCTATGTTCCAAGAGAGTCCTGCTGGAGTGGTCAAAAGGTTTCAGCCAGTCTCTTCCGATCCGGTCTGCCACGCTGTTGGTGGACACGTGTGTCCGCCGCCAAGATCCAGACACCTCACCCCATGAACCCGGGCATCCCTGCTAAGTCATCAAACATAGTAAACCACTTGTGTGTTATCGAACTTGGTTGTTATCCAAAGTTGGTTCCCAGGTTAGTGGTACCCATAACCTGCAAATTTGCACATGCGTCCGCCGCCAAGAGCCGGACAAACCTCACCCCATGAACCTGGGCATCCCTGCTAAGTCATCAAAAGTAGCAAACCACTTGTGTGTTATTGAACTTTGTTGTTCCCAAAACAAAGTTGGTTCCCAGGGCGGCGGTACCCATACACGCCTCCCAAATTAAAAAGTGTAAGATGAGGGGAAATGTAAGGAGAATACATGATGCGAAAGTGACAGAAAGTTGAGGACACCTTAGAGCCCCCTGTGTTATCGCTATCATCATCACTGCTCTACGTCCCAGGGTGGGATTTGATCTCCACAAATGCTCGCCATTCAGCCCCAAACCTCAGTACTTCCCTTCCTGCTCCAATCCTTCCTTTGGTCCACTTCTACTATGATAACTTGTCGAAGAAATATAGCAGATTTGGTAATGTTATTTAAAATTACACAAAGCTTAATCGATAGTCCTGATCTGCTTCAACGCCTATCATTCCATGTCCCAAACCGCAACAGTAGACAGTCGCTTACTTTTAATCTCCCTCTTTGCAAGACCAACTCCAAACAGAATTCATTTATCTACAGATCCACTCATTTATTTAACTTAAATTATAACCACATTGACATTTTTAACTCGACGTTACGTGACGTAAAACGAAAAATCGCTAAACAACATGACTCAAACTAGGAAGTTCAATTCTACCCTTCCCCCCTCTCTATTCCCATCCTTAGCCTCTTAATCCTCATCCTTTATTTCTCCTCACCCCCCTCTCACATATTGTAACAAAAAAAAAAAAAACTTATTCAGAAAACACCTTATTATGTCACACATCATTTACTAACATAAGTGGAAGTTTATAATTGGCATAATGAACTATTTTCTTATTGTATTATTTTGTAATTTATGATTTGCTGTTAACTTTCCTAAATAAATAAAATAAAATAAAAATAAAATATCCTGTTTTGTGGAGTTAATATTAAAAATGTAATAAATCATTAAATTGTTTGTTTAGAATTATTGTTTGAAGAATTCTTTTAATCCGATTATGATATTTGATTTCCAGGATGCAGTCGTTTGTCTCCCACGCTGAGGGTTTCCGTCGCGTGCTGAGCTCTGCCGCGCTAGCCCCTCGCCCGCCCGAGGCGCCGGTCGCCGAGGGCGTGCTGCTGCGCGATTGCCAGCTATGGAAGGCGGCGCGCACTGCCTGGCACCGCCTGCTCATACGCGGCATGCTCATGGACTACGACACCAAGAAAGCACTGGCCACCGTGTTCACCAAGAACTACGGTGAGACATCATTGATAAAAATGAATAACTTGTACCCCAATAACTTATTCTCCCAGTTCACCTTACCAGTCTAAATGACGTATACCACCAACGGTAGGAAGTCTTATGAAATCCAGAACCCGTTTAAGCACTGTTCTCTGAATCGGTGTTTCTTAAACGTCAATACGTTTCCTATGATGGGCCCATGACCCACACAATTCATGTCTCTAACATTTTTCATCCATATTACTTCGTACTACTTGCTTCTTCAGTAAGTTGCTTGATTCGTTTGAGGTTTCGACCCATTTTGGATCTGCGTATTTTGGACTGAAGTCAATATGCATTATTTCATCATTCCAGGATCCGTGATGAAGGACTTCATCGGCGATGACCACGACCACGCGATCTCCGTTTCATCACTGTCGGTGCAGATCTACACGGCGCCCACTCTGGCGCATCACCTCATCGCCAATGAGGACGCCCTCTTTATCCTTCTGAACACCTTCCTCTCGGAGTGTACGAGGAAATGCAATTCCCAAGGTAATTATATTGCATTTTCTCATTACTGTTGTTCTTCTCTTACAGGTGATTAACTTTTGACAACCGCTTATATGAACAAATATTCTGAATTTACTGTGCACACATTATATAGTATTCTCTCCCTCTCTACACTATTCTCACATGATTTTTTTTACTCCCATGTGAGAATAAAAAATCAAAAAGAAATTTCAAGATACAGTGAAAACTCTTTTATAAAATTTTCCAGGGGACAGTGAAAAAAACTCATGTAAAGTAAGGTGCACTTAGGGCCTTCACTCATGGAGAAACCGAAAACTGGTTGGCGACTCAATTCACGGTGCAACTCAACTTTACGATTTCAGTAATTATATCAGCTTGTTTAACAAAAATATAATTTATCAATTATCAATCTTAATATATAATAATAATTTATCAACCTCCTGAACAAAATCGATATTTTCCCGCTCTGACATTTCACAAATTACTCGAAAACTTGACAGAGCGTGAGGCGCGACCATGGCAACCTGTTAACCTGGCAACTGAAACGCGCACTCCACGGTAATTAGCACTGACAACTGGTGTTTGAGAAGTTGACTGTGTGCAGACCGCCAATGAAATTCGCAAGTTGCTTTCCGGTTGAGTTGTCAACTGATTTTTTTCAGTTGCCCCCGGAAGATGGTTTTACATGATGATAGAAGTAAAAAAGATAAATAACTTTTACGATATTTTTCTTTTTTTTTTCAAACAAGCAATTCAACTTTGTTACCTTAAAACTTTGTAAAAATAGAATTTCGTTAAAAGTTATTTAATTTTTAGTTCATGTAGAATCACCTTCCGAAGTGCACTTTACCCCTGGATGCCTTGTACATGCAGGCGACAAATAAATTTGCATATCTGTATGCTTGAATTTGGATGAAAAAATAATAAATTTTTGGTAGGTAAAATTGTTTTGTTCAATCTTTGTAGGAAAGCTGGAATTTGAGCGCAGCACTTCCAACATGACCTTCAAACGCGCCCAGTTCATCCTCTACGACCTCAAGTACCTGCTGAGCGTCAAGCCGGAGGTCTGGACGGATGCCCTGAGGAAGGGTTTCCTGCAGGGTCTCTCGCTCATCCTGAATCTCCTCACCATGATGCAGGGCATGGACACGGTGGTCCGACAGGTAGAGATTATGGTATAACCCCTTAGACGTTAATACGAGAATGCTGCCATCCATAGGTAGATGATTGATAGACTCATCACATTGCCAGGTATTTTACATATCAGTAAGTACCAAATTAAGACGGGTACCACCTGTAAATGAGTAGAAAATGACTTCTCATTTTTAGTTTTTTTTCATGTGTGAAGTATTTAGCTTTTCACGCCTTGTTGATAAAGAAATTAAGTATCTCTCTCTTGTTAAGTCATGATCATTGTGTTTGCTTGATAACAAATAGATCTTTTGATAAAAATCTTAGATGCCCGTAGCGATTGATCTTTTGCGGTATTCTCATTTAAAAATCTAACATTTTCATTATGTAATATGTATAATAAATGTTTTATTATCTTACCACAAAATTACTAAATAGATGATTAAGCAAACAGCCCCAAATTTTGGATGCTGTGGTCCCATTGACTACCAATAATTATGACTAGACTCTTAAAAGAAGTTTTTTTTTTTTAAATAATTCTGTGAAGTTTTCTTGCCAGGGTTGTCAAAAATCACCGCTTTGGGAAAACTTTATTATTATTTTGTACATTTTTTTTTTTTTAATTTTTATGAATACTTCATAAGAGTCCTAGCTGCTCCCGTCTGGAGCCAGTGAGACTATGGCATTGTGAGGCTGAAGGTAGCGGGGAGGGGAAGAGGAAGGTTGGGAAGTACCAGGATATTCAGATTTGGTCACCAAACACGGCTATAACCATTTCAAGCAACGTTTCAATTCTGAATGGTGGTCTTACACCAGGGCCAGGGCGATACTGAGAGTATCTTCCACATTAAATTTATCTAGAGTCAAGTGAAGTCTTTATTTTTTTTAAGAAGGTATAGACAAATCTTTTTATAAAGGTTACTTTGAAAGTGTTTGAGTGCACCAATAAATAGTGCACAATTTTTTTGAAACTAGTTTAAAAGACCCTCCCGCGTCCACTCTTTTCCCGAAAATGCCCAAAAATGCTGGATGCTTTGTGACATTTTTCAATTCTATTTAAATTTTGACTCGACATTCTATTCAACAATGTTCTTTTTTTGTTATTTATTTTTGGGATGTTGCGCTGCCTCCTTCTTTAGTCAGTGTTCTTTTTGTTTGTTTTTGTCATTCTCCATACAAAAATACAATTTCTTTCTCTCAAATACAAAATTTTGACTAAATTATGTTGATCCATCCATTACACAAGCAAGGGTCAATTTTAATTTTCGCAGTTCCGATTGGCTTTGAATTAAAAGGGTTATTAACGTAATGTGTTGTGGGTCCGCTAGGTGGGGCAGCACATGGAGTACGAACCTGAATGGGAGACGGCCTTCAACCTACACATCAAGCTGGCCACGGTGGTGTCCTTGGCTCTGGAGTGGTGTGGAGCCGACAAAGTGGTGCTTGTGAAGGCGTACCGTGCCACTCTCAAGAAGCTGCAGGACAACCCGCCGCTGGCCAACCCCTCCGTGCCGCACAAACCTACCGTCGTGCACGGTAAGTTCTAATCAACATTAATTACTTGCCAAAAATACAATGAGAAGGTTTTTCCTTTGTTTTAAATAACACACGTTATACGTAACGAGACTATAGGACTCAAATTGTATTTGTTGTCAGACGGCTACCCCATCAGCCTCTGAAGCATAGATGAATCATCACCTCATTTGTATAGGATTCTTACTTCACTTTACCTTGTTCTGAGATATGAGGTATCAAAACTTGCAGAGACGATTTCTCATAATCTACTTACCAATTTCTGATTTTGAGGTTGATTATTGTGTAAGGTATTTTAATTGAACATATTTTAATCGGTTGAACGCCTCGGTATTTACGGATGAAACTCGAAAATTTCGCGATGTTTTGACTTTTGACGTAAATTTTGTGGGTTAATTTTATGCTTTGGTGTATAATATTTACCGAAATACGTTCCTTGAACAACAAACTACGCTTACAAACAACTTTACTTGCGTTTATTAGACAAATTGATAGTTTTATCGATCTTTTCATGACACGCGACACTCAAAATTTGACAGTTCGAATCGCGTGAGGAATGCGTTTTTCAAAGTCATAGAAATGTCCAAAGACAATTATTTGAGTGGCTAAGTGTGTTTCTTTTATCTGTTACGTCAAGAACAAGAATGCCCCAAGTGATTCTGACCTTGTTCTTCATACATTTTCTTTATAAATAAGGTTTAAAATCGCATATCAAAAGGTTTTTTTTATTATTTTTTATTCGGCTATACGGCGCGCGATCGGCACGCGACCTGTTAAAGGAAAATATTTAAAAAGGACGAATACTTACCATTTTAGAACATGCAAATAAAACCATGTGCAAATAGCTAGGGCATAATAATTCATAGTTTAAGGGTTTAATTACATCTCCCTAATGCAGCAATTCCAAGCTAGGGCCATGTCCTATTTAAATATTTTCAATTAAAATATGATAAACCAAAAACCTCAAAATCAAATTTGTTAAACAGGTTACAAAAATTCATCTTTGCAAACTTTGAAATCTCAGACCATGCTACGGCCAAGTTAGAATCTGATCCAACCAAAGTGATGAATCGTAACAACAATCAACTGTCAGATACAAACAAAATAGAGAGTGTGAGTGATGTTAAAACCTTGTAAAATAAATTGAGCTTAATTTTAGAATTTCGTCATTCAAATCTACAGAAATACAACAAAATTATTTTGGTTATACAAATGAGCAATAGAAATGGTTTTGCATTCAAAGGTCATTTTTGAAAAATGACAGTTAGAACCTTGTCCAAACGAAGTGACGAAATAATGACAACACTTTAATTATGTAAGAGTATATTTTATGGACTAGATAAAATCAACCAAATCACATGGAACTAAAATGACTACATATTAGTACCCTTTACGCACAGAGTTCGGAGCGGGACGTGCCCCGCGCCACTTCAGGCCGCCGCACAGAAAAGTCTCACACTGAACTGCGCTGTAAACCGTTATCGAAAGTAATTTCGATCTTTACTTTTCTGCGTGGCGGCCTGAAATGGCGCGGGGCACCTCCCGCTCCGAACTCTGTGTGTAAAGGGTACTATTATGTACATTGTATCACTACTACATAGCTGGTGAGGTTGGCCTGCATTGAACTCCATGATTGTGTCAGTTAAAATAGAATTTGCTCCAAATTCCATCGCCTTTTGTTGAACTCGACCGCTTCATCAGCGATCTTGAGAAATACCATCCAGATGATTTCATGTAGGCATTTTTCTGTCAGCGATGATTTTATGAAAAACGTGGGCCTGTTTGTTTCACAGCATATAATTTTTATTTCTCTTTCAGAACTGGCTGATCACAGCGCCACGTGTATCCTGTACGACGTGTCAAGTCTGCACGTGTCGATCCACCTGCCGCTGAGCAGGTTCTTGGCTGGTCTTCACCTGTATCTTCACAAGTTTAATCTGTCGTTTGATAGCCCCGAATTCCAGATGCCGAGACCTATACCTGAACAGATTATTGGTGAGGAATTATACACTCAAGTTATCTATTTCGATAAGTCTTGTTAGATTTTGATTCCATTAAGTAAAAGCATTACCTTTAGATTCAGAGTGCATCCTTTCAAAACCCTGAACAAATACTAAGGGGAAACCTCATAGCCTCCAGTATGGAAATTTATTTATTGACGTCCTATTGGGTTTTTACATATCACTTACAAATTTCTTTTAAAACAACAGTATAACTAACATAAATAAAAAAGATTACAAATATATGTAAGGCACAAACTCAATATAATAAATAAGAATATAAGTTATGCTAAATCCAAAGGGTTTTTTTTTTTTTTTTTTTTTATTTTTTTTTTTTTTTTTTATCTAAAACATACAAAGAAGTTGCATTCCCATGAGTTATCAAAACTCATTAAGGGATCGCCAATTGGTACATTTGAAAAGATAAACCCAACCCAACCCAATATGCAGACACAATAAATGAAGAAAAATTTTACAAAACATTTTACAGAAGCAACATACAGACACAAACATATGAAGAATCACTTTACAAATATTTCACAGAAACATGTCTTATAAGATTTTATGAATAATATTATAACCACTCATTTGATTTATGTACTGTTGGTGTCACAAAGTTAAAATAAAGTATCCTCCTTGATGGACTATAGAAATGCATAAAAAACAAATCAGGAAAAATACAATAAAAGGATAACTTTAGAGAACTTGTAGGTACAATTCATATACCTAAGAGCAGCAAAAACATTAAAGAAAATCAAATTTTTACTAAATTACCCGTTGTTAGCATCTAGAATAAAAACAAAAAAAAAGAAAATCGAAATAAAATATAATGATTTCTCGTTTATTATTTACATCTAAAAAGTGATGGACTAATTTGGCTTTTTAAATGTGTCGAAGTTTAAGTTAAAAATAATATCTGCTCTATAATTTTCTATCAAATCATCAGATCATTGTCCGGAATGAAGCAAGTTGCGGAATGTGAGTACAGTGTAGTAAACGTAAGGTGAAGTTTCTCATTTTTTGTGTTTAAAATTTTTTTATTTCAAAAATTATTAATGTTTATTTCGAATTTAAAAATTTAGAAGCATATTTCATCACCTTTCAATTTAGTTTTCGGATGCCTTCAGAAATATTCCATTCATTTGGATTTTATTGCGAAGCGGAAATATTTTGACCTTCTGACAAAAGAGGTGTTAAACTGAGGAGTTAAAATAAATAAAAGTTTGAATAATGAAGATAATTTTTTTTTTTCAATTCCAGAGCCAGTTTTACGCACTCAAGCGATGATAGCGCAGGTCCATGCTGGTCTCTGGCGTCGCAATGGCTATGCCCTCCTCAACCAGCTCTACTTCTACCACAATGTCAAGTGCCGCTCCGAGATGCTGGACCGAGACATAGTCCTGCTGCAGGTCGGAGCCTCGCTGATTGAGAGCAACGAGTTCCTCATCCACCTGCTCAACAAGTTCAACCTGATCAACTGGTCCAACCCCGACTTTGAGATCAACAGTCTCAAGGCGCCGGAAGAAGACTCAATGCGGCAGACCATCAGTCTCGTCGAAGAGTTTCTGGGACTGTGCATCACAGGTTAGTTTGGTCTCGTTTAATTGATTGGTACGGGCAACACTGCAAAAATACATACATTCAACCACATGACAACCCCTTCACAGAACAGCAGGTTGCTGTGTTTTACATAACTTCAAATGTAACATTGTCATCTTCTTTGTTTATGTGAAAACCTCACAAGAGTCCTGTCCTCAACTGCTCCTGTCTTTGCTGAAGGTAAGTGGAGAAGAGGAAGGCGGGGAAGTATCTGGTTACTCAGATCTCGTCAACTAACCCGGCTAAAACCATTTTAAGCAATGTTTCAGTTTTAAATGGTGTTTTTACGCCTGGGCGATACTAAGAGTATCTTCTACTCTGGAACGTACCGTAAATACATCTAATATCATTTTAAATTATTCAATTGTGAAAGCACAAATCAATCAAATAATATTTATCTGCGCATGCCAGGATTTAAACCCTGGACCTCCGGATCGCTAGTCGAGAGCCATGCCCCTTGATCACGGAGGCTGTCAAAATCTAATAGATAGACACTGACCGCATGGCCTTTTGATCTTTCCAGTAGGTTTCTCGAAACATCACCTTGCACCACAGTGGGAAGGATAGATTCAACGTGTGTCACTCCTGAACACGCTGATCCCCAAATTTCTACCCACCCCTCATACCTTTTTCCTTTCCAGAATTTCCTTTCATTCCTTTCCTAAAAAGACCCTCCACACAGCATCCCTAAAGCTGACATAGGCCCTGAGGGGAATTATTTTCTTGAGTGCCGCCTATAATAGTGTAAAAAAAAAACCTTTTAAATGTTCAAAATAGCTCTAACTGGCCATTTGATGATAATGTTACATTTGAACTTCTGCGAAACACCACAATCTAAGCTTTTTCACCAGTGGTCACAGCTTCGAAACCCGGTACAGCAATCGATGTCAAACATGTAAATATAGCAAACTAGTGGAAAACACCACTAAGTCATCCCGGGCACTTATATTAAAAACATTATTTCTTTTTTCTTCTTCTGGTGCCCTCTCCATCGGAAGTTGACTAGAGCAATCTGTAGGCTACATCCTTGACCATGTAAATTGAATTGTTAATAACATTTATTTTTTGTTTCTCTTTTTCATCAGTGATTGGGGAACGCCACGTTGCCGGAGTTGGAGAGGTGACGGCCGAGGAGAGGACCAAGAAGGAGATTATCCAGCAGCTCTGCGTGAGGCCCCTCAGCCACTCGGAGCTCAACAAGACCCTGCCCGAAGACCAGCTGCATGAGACTGGCATGGAGCACGTCATTGAAGAGGTAAGACTTCATTTTCTGACAATTTCACTGAAATTCTAGTCAGTATTAACAGAATATCTGAAGAAACTAGCTGTATTAACCTGATCTACGTGACTGTTGCATATGTGATCCATCTTGGGCTATCCCCATGTGCAGATGTTGCTTATGTGATTCATGAAGTTTCACAAAAAGATTGTATCAAAACGAGTTACGTGATTGCGTTTAAATAGATAGCGTTGTAAAGATCGGGACCATCTCCTCAGGAGACACACGCAGTTTTTGGATGTGGAAAACACCAATATCTGTTTGAAATGCGAAGGTGAAGAAAGAATAGGTACAAGATACACCTACGGTGTCATTGTCCGGTAACGACAGGAAAAAGGATCAGATACCTAAGGAGCCAAATTCTTCTAGTTTCGGAACCAAGAAATATGGCCAAACACCCAATGACGACAAAACCCTGGCGAACTTCATTAATTAACAGGACTAGATAATTGTTAAAGGAATGAGGTGAAATACGGGAGATAGTACGGGCCTGTGACCTGAATAACATGGTGACCGGACAACTCAACAAAGTGACACTTCGTCACTCCTTCGATTCATTAAAAGAGATTAGGTTATGGGCATTTTTTCATCCCTTTTGATGACTTTTCAAAGAGGTGTTGAAATGTTGAGTTCATGGAACCGAATAAACATTACCATGTTACACATGATGCTCAAGTGGGGCCTTAAAGGGTCAGTGATGTGGAATGCGATATAGTGCAGACCACCGAACGTGTGGTCAACGAATGCCCGCTCTCTTCATTCCCCGGCGGTACTGATGAGGTCTACAGTGTGACGCAGTGGCGGCTAGTTAATAAGAGCTCCCGAGCGCCGCACAACCCACAAAAATTGAAACGAAGCGCGGTTCGATTATAAATTATAATATTTTCTCAAGATCTCGTACAGTAGGCAAGTAGGTACCTATCATGCATGCCTTCTTTCAGAGTGAAGAGCGACGAGCGGCGAGACTGCGCCTATATTCATAGCAGTTCGTTTTCGGTTGCGTTCCAGAATTTTGCTACTTTTGTGTGCAAATCCCGTGAACAGTCAAAAGCGTCGGTACATACGATCACATACGATTCTTCCCAAATTTTACAAAAGCGCGAACGCCGTTCGATGTTTTACCCCCACATCGAAAGGAGCGGTTCACACAGCGGCGTGTTAAACGAGGACACTTACGTGTAATGTTTTTGTCGACATTTTGTCTTCAATTTAACAGCAGAGTTACTATTTTTAACGAACGTTCCGCGCTTTCTTTACTTCAAGTCAAAAGTCAAAACATGTCACTATGGAATGAGTAATTAGACTGATTAGCTGATTAGTTGTGTTGTCGGTCATTGTGTGTCGTATTCGGAACATTTCTTGCCCTGCGAAAGTTTTGAATTTTAAATGCAGGTTATATCAACCGATGTTTATTTTTGAGTTTGTTCATTGTATACATTTAAAATTAGTTTGAATGCGGAATATATTGAACGATCGAGTTTTGAGAACAATTAAAACTGATAGTACGAATAGCGAATCCCCAATTGAGTGCATGGAGACGATTTTATAATCCGACAACGACAGCAATACAAGCTGCTATGACTTTACGCTACCTCTATGATGAAACATTTATATATTGGTTGATTTTTTTTTTCAAAAAATTATGCCATATTGTGATATTTTATTCAGACAATTGCAGTTAAAAAGCTCAGATCCCGTTGTAATCCGAAATAACCTCAGTGAGTTTGAAAAATCTGTTCAATGTACGCAATTCCACAAATGATTTTCCTGAGCCACCTACTAAATGAATAAAAACCACGAAATCATTTATTTGCAAAGAGGTTTTGCGATACAATTCTGTCTGAAATGAAACAACGCTTCGAATTCAATAATCATCTTTCTGCAGCAACATTACGCGATTGCGAAAAATTCTGCGAGTACTGGTCAAATTTCAAAGAACATGATTTTAGTGTGACGATAAAAACATATGACTTTCTTTTTAAAGTTCAATTAAAAGGTGAGCTCCGTGCAATTTACGCCCGCGACGACTTTTCAAATGCCGAAGGCGCTTAGTCAATTTTATTTTTTTTTACTAATGTTTGTTTATTAGAAGACTTTTCCGTGAATTAGAAGTTACTTAAACTTGTGTGCACCATTCCAATTCCAGTTGAAAGCGAAAGATGTTTTTCAACGTTAAAACGAATAAAATCCTTTTTAAGAAACACGATGAGTCAGAATAGACTGAACGCTATCAATGTTTTTTTTTTACATGAGCTCCACATAGTAGGCCCTGAGGAAAATATTTCCATCAGGGCCTATGTCATCTTTGGGGATGCTGTGTGGTGGGTTTAGTGTTGAGCATCGAAAAAAAATTAATTCAGTCGATGCCTGATTTTAACAAGAGAGGCATAGAGATCTTCGCTAAACCAAAGTAACGGAGAATAGAACTTCTTTATAAGTAGGTATGTACCTTTACTAAATTTGTTGTCTAACTTAATGACTCTGGTGAACCCCCAAATATTTTGACCACCGGCCGCCACTGGTGTGACGCCTGAGGCCCTAAACTGGCTCGCAGACCCTAGTTGTTTCCTTCTGTCCCCCCAAAGTATGAAAGAAGATTGAACTTTATCACAGTTTTTAATGCAAGCCCTCTAGTTCTTCAACAAACTTACTAAGCAAATCATTTTCCTATCGTAGGTTGGCTTTCATCGAGGCAATCTTCACACTGCAGGCTGCATCCCAGAAAAACTGTGGAACTGTACTAGATTATATACATTGTCGTTATTTTTGGGGTGTTATGCCGTGTTGTACTTCCTCCTTCTTTAGCCAACGTTTCGGACAGCGTTACAGTGGCCATCATCAGAGCAGATGTGATGTGATGATGGACACTGTAACACTGTATGTAACATTGGCTAAAGAAGGAGGTAGCGCAACACGGCATAACACCCCAAAAACAAATAATGAAAAATACTTTTGGCCGTGAAAATCTAAAATCGTATCATATATATTATTTCTATTTGGCAGGTGGCAGAGTTCAAGAAGCCAACAGCCGGCCAGGGTCGTGGAGTGTACACGCTCCGACCCCAGTTCTACTCCGAGTACAATGTGTTCTTTTACCACTACACCCGGGAGGATCTGTCCAAGAGCGAGGAAGTGCAAAGGAAGAGGAAGAAGTTAGCTGGTAAGTTTAACTAAAGCCTTCATTCTTGTACTTTAATTTTCAACTAGCTTTTGCCCCGTTGCAGGCAACTAACGGGTTAAAACACTAATCGATTTGACGTGTGAATGTGGACGAAGCGAGGAGTGTGTGTTAAATTAAATGTATGAAGATAAAACAATGTTGGAATGAGGATGGAGTGAGGATTGAGGAGTGTGCGCCTACAAAGGGCACAGGTAGTTGACTGCTGAATTTTGTACACCGTTTCGTCCGGTTCAAGGCATTCATTACAGGATTTTTCTCACAAAAAGAGGCCAAGGAGCTTGTTTTCAATATTCACCATATTTTAAAAAATCTCGTTACTCAATTTACTTGCTGGTGACATCTCTGATACTTTGGTATACGCTTTTCTCTACTGATTTCATTCTTACTTTCATCTCTTATCAGTGAATTTTCCGTTATGTTCGACAATTTGTTTTTAATGGTTTAAGTCGTTAATTTTGGTGTTGTGTTATTGATTTCCTACCTCTTAAGGTAAGGTTATTCTAATTTTACGATGTTGTTTGTGAAAGCATTTGCATCAATCAAAATCTAAAATACAGTAAAAACCTCTTTTGTGCCGGTATTGCCAATAGGCAAAGAATCCTTTTACCGAGCTATTCTGGGGAAACTACTTATGTTAGATTATAAATGTATTAACTGGTTAGATAGCACAATTTACAAAAACATAATTTTGCAAAAAACAAGTAAGTTATTATGAAAATGCAATCAGCTGGCGGACAACGAAAATTTAGTTTCAGCACACCAAGAGTGGCAAGAGGAGTCGGAAAAAATTCTTATATGCGGTAAATCGGACCATTTTTTGTTATCATGATTCAAGGGAATGAAAAAACAAAACTTTTTGCGTGGGAACTTCTTAACCCCTTAGACCACGGGGCATTTTCTGTCAGAAGGTCTCAAATTGCGGTCGAAAACTTTGGTTTCATAGACCTGCCCATTTTAATTTTTCTGTCGTTAACTTTTAGATTTGAATACAAAGCAAGATACTTTCTCTTTCTAACACTGTTTAGATCATATTTCTCGCCATGACAGTAAAGGAGATACAATGATTTCTATGTGAGCTGTTCCGAAAAGCGAACAAATAAGCCTGACTAGTCAAGTCGGTTTCACTGCACATTATAGTAAACCTTGAAATTTAGCCTTTTCATTTGTGTTGTTTATTATTCCAGGAGAGTTGGAGTGCTGCCCGCCCCCGGATCTGGCCAAGCTGGCACCCGGGTTCACCATGCTGGCGGACCTACTGCAGTGCGATGTGATGCTGCATGTCATGAAAACGGTGCTGACACGGAGTGCAGACTTGCGAGCTCGCTCCTTCAGCGAAATGCAGCTGCACAAGGTGCGTACCCATGATACTATATCAAATCTCTGATACATTATACAAAAACATTAGTCACTGAAGAAGATAATACACAAGAGCTCTTGAAAACATAAAATGGACAAAGTCGTAGAAAATTTAAACTAGGACTCCAAGTCTCTAATCTTACCGGGATGGATGTCTCTTCCAATTGAGCTATTACCACCTCATTACATTTGCACCTTTGTTCCAAAGTATTACCCTGATGAGAGACCACCATTTAGAATAAAAAACTTGCTTCAAATGGCATGATTTTAGATTTTCATGGCCAAAAGTATTACCGTGATTTATTTCTGGAGTGTTACGCCGTTTTATGCTACCTCCTTCTTTAACCAACTTGACAGCGTTGTTTAAAAATTATTTATAGTTTTTTATTTTGTGAACGGCGTAAAAAGTGAAGTGACGGTTTCTTACTGATCCCCTTCGTAAAAGGAATGTTTTTTAAATATTGAATATTTTCAAAATTGTGGAGTCAAAATGTTTCTATCAAGTATTTTTGATAACATTTTCATGTTTGATATTAAAATTTTATTGTTTATAAATGTCAAATGTTTATTTCAAATACGAACATCTCAAAGAAAATTGTAACTTCGTTAATGGAGGACCGACTACCTTTGGCGCTAATGAAAATCTGTCCCAAGAAGCGAAGCTAGCAGTCCACAATGGAGTGCCGGTTTCTACCCTCTAATGTGTGGCAGTGCGGCATGGAATTGGCAGAAAATTTTCAAAAAAATATATTTTGAAATGCGATTTTAACCCTTATGTATAAAGAAAAGTATGAAGGACAAGGTCAGAATCACTTGGGGCATTCTTGTTCTTGAAGTATGAGGTATCCTAAATACACCTAGCCACTCGGAATAATTTTTATTAAATTTGTCTATGACATTGACCCTTCATTTTTTGCGGGAAAAATGAAGGATTTTAGCTGTCAAACTACGAGCATCGTAGGTCGTGAAAAAGATCGAAAAACTATGAATATATAAATTTATCAAATAAACGCAAGTAATGTTGTTTTTATGCATAGTTTATTGTTCAAGGAATGTGTTTCGGTAAGTATAATATACGATAGCCCAAAATAAATCCACAAAACATTACGTCAAAGTCAAAACTTTGCGAAATTTACGTTGTGTCCTCCTTGGCATTTGGGAGGTTAAAAATTCTGAAAATCTGTTATATTTTGATGAATGACTTGATGATTTGACTTTATCGCATTGGTGATCTTCCTCTGCTCTCCTGGTTAGTTAATCAACCACTAATGTGATTTTATTTCCATGCAGGTTCTCCACCTGATGGGCATGGCTCTGAACGAGCAGGCCAGCGGTCGGTACCCGTTCCTGGTATTCTCGGAGAGGGCAGCCAAACACGGGCTGCCCGCTCTGCTGGAAGAGCTGCACAAGAGTGCCAGAGTCGATGCACACAAGGATCTGCTCACCTGGACACTCAATAAATATAGGTATTTTCCTTTTTAATGTTGTTCGATTATGATGGCTATCTAAGCCTCACTAGTAAAACAGGATTAGAATAGGTCTTCCGTGGTCGAGGGGCAAGGCTCTCGACTAGCAATCCGGAGGTGGCGGGTTCAAATCCCGGCGTGCGCAGTAAATTTTATTTGAATAATTTT
Source organism: Glyphotaelius pellucidus (assembly GCA_936435175.1). Lineage (NCBI taxonomy): Eukaryota > Metazoa > Arthropoda > Insecta > Trichoptera > Limnephilidae > Glyphotaelius > Glyphotaelius pellucidus. Next base: position 16,791,914 of record OW386557.1, on the reverse strand, counting down.
TGTTTTCGCATTTTAATCATTTAAATAACATAAGATATAATTGTTTCACGTTCCATAGTGGAAGATACTCTCATCACATCACCTTGGTGTAGTGGCTTTAGTAATATTTGGTGACTAGATCTGAATAGCCAGGTATCTCCCCACCTACCTCTTCTCCATTTCGTTCCCCTCCCCGCTTACCTTAAGCCTCTCAACATAACCCAATTGTGGATGCCATAGTCTCACCAGCTCCAAACGACCTTTACAGACTGAAGCCAAAGAAATACTGAGCTCAGTTATAACGCTGACGTGGTTATACGTTTAGCTAGCGATGCTCGTGAAGTTTTCTTATCATTTACCGTGTATATAATCCATATGCGCTAGGTGCATACTTAGCACCAAACGAAATTTTGGAATAATGCGCACTGGATGCATATTCAGCAATAATACGCACTAGGCACATAGTTAGCAGCCAATGTGTTAAAATCATTTGAGATTTTTAGTTGAATGTATCAGTCCTCCTGTCTTGTTTTATTTCGACACTTTATTGATGAATATGTGGTGTATTGTTTTCAGATCTGTCTCCTCCATGGACCAGAGTCCCAGTGGAGACCCGGAAGATGCCGTGGAAACGATAGCCAGCAGCTTTCCCCAGAACACCACAATCACATCGGAAGCTACCCCCAACACTACTAAAGGTCATTATTATAACATTCATTACTGAATTCATATTGTGCCTATTGTCATGCAGTTCACAAAGCTTTAAATACTTCACTTATTGTCTGTCAAATAAGAGTAGAAAATATAAAAAATGAAACTACAAAATTTGTAGGCTGGCAACACCAATTTACCTTTCAACTATTATTTTAAAGTGCAATGACACTGAAAATAAAGAACACTGTATACATATTTAAAAAAACATTTTTTTGTTCTTAAAAAAAAAAAAATGTAATCGAAAAAGCACTGTTGTTAAGGTACCTACTTAATGACAAATTTGAAAATTGTGTTTTACAAAGTGATTGGCTTTCATTTAATTTAACATAAATTTGAATTTAACAAATTTTAGGTAGAAAGGAAGAATCATTTTCGAGAATTTTGAGATTAGTGTGTTTTTCATTGCAATATAGATGCAATGAAAAAATATTTTTTTTCACTTTTATGTCTTTTTTAATAAAAATGTAGGTTACACATCTTTAGATTACCACCACCATTATATTTTTAGTATTGCCGTTTGAACAACAGTGGCGCCCTCCTGTGTTTTCTACGCTTATTTGACAAACTGTACTTGAGTTATACTTATTACTTAGCTATCCTAAAATAAATGCATTGATATAGACGATCCATATAAAGTGGCTCCATGATAAGTAATTTTAGTTAAATAAAACAGAAGGTGAGCCATTTTAAAATCTTTTTTATGTCCGCATTCATAATTTTATTATTTTGAAAATTATTTGTGTATTTCTAATAATAAGGTTTTAATGCGTAATTCATCACCTTGCTAAAAACTGTTTTTAATTTTAAAAATACTCCATTTATTTGGATTTTGTTGCAAAGCGGAAATTTTCTGACCTGAATATGCCCGAGTATATTTTAATATTGTGTAATTCCAGATCTGGACAGGGAGTGGCGAGCCAATATGGCAGCGCAAAAGCGCGCCAAGATAATGGCGCAAATGCAGGCCCAGCAGAATAGCTTCATGAAGGAGAATGCCAAACTTTTCCAAGAGACGGACACGAGTAAGTTGCAGAAAATAATTTTTACCCAATTACTTAAGTAGGGGCCGTCTGTTTCAACCGTAGATGTTGAAATATAAGAAATGTGTTATCCGCAGTTTTACCATGTGGGACTCTGTTTTCTGCATCGCTGATATTGTTAACCAATACTACTGCACACCTTCAAAAAATCAACTAAATGAATGAATTCTTTCCATATTCAAACTATGCCCATTAGGTAGTAGTCCGTCGAGGGCGGCCATCATATCATATCTCATTTCAATATCTTTGGTTTCAACAGAACTTAAATCTTGAACAAAATTTTTATTTTAACCGTCAGTTAACCTCTCATCTGTGGTATGCCTGCCCGCTTCCTCAAAAAATAATTTTTTTTTTTTTTTATGTGATTTTAACCCTTATGTGTAAAGAAACTGTATGAAGGATGAGGTCAGAATAGCTTGCATCAACATCATATTTCTTGACGTAACACTTTATTTGATTAATCTAGCTTCCCTGTCACAGCCATAGTGTTGCTATGATTTAGTCCATTAATTTGGGATACTTCTCAACGTTCCTATCTTCTTCACTTTTCTACTTCCTTTATTTAGCTGATTTTATTAATTTTTCTGCATTTCCACAGCCAGCCAGTCGTCCAAATCAGATCTCTCCATGGACTCAGCCATGGAGGTATCTGAGGTCTCGACATCGGGAGCCGATGCGACTGTGTCCACCGAGGAGCCGGAGCCTGCCGCCGGCCGCCGCCGCAAGATCGTGGAGCGCACACACACATGCATACTGTGTCAGGAGGACACCACCGTGGGCCTGGAGGGGCCGCCCCTTGTGCTGGCCGGGTTCGTACAGCAGTCTACCGTGCTGCTGCAGAAAAGGTAATGTCTCATAACCTACAATATAGAGCCAGTTTCATGGGAACTTAAATAGATCTTGCTACCAAATTTTCATGCGAGCTCTAATTCAGAAAGCATCGAGACTAATTTCCATATTATGAAATAATTTTACCTACCCTTAAATTCCTACTTTGTTTCAGCGCCCTTGAAGTGATTGTTCACAAAAGTGGCGCTATACAAATCATCCAAATATTATTATTATTTAAAGTATATTAAAAGTAGCATAAACATCATAATGAAGTTATTTGATAAACCAAAAACAACTAGTGATAATATTAATATTTCAGGTATGCAACACTCCCCCTCAACGTGCAAGTGGTGGCGGCAAACTCTCCATTCCTCGTGCAGGTGCTTGCGCCTGCCGTGCACGTCTCCACGTGCGGCCACGTTATGCACGGTCACTGCTGGCAGAAGTACTTCGATAATGTGATACTCCGGGAAAACAGAAGGTGAGTGAATAAGTTGAGGATTTCTTTAGATACCGATTAAATGCAAATCTTTGATTCTTTCCTGTTTTAGCTGGTAAAACTTATGAGAGACTTAATGCAAGTCGTTTGGGAGCATTTGTCTATTAACCGGTTGCTTGCCGAGACGCGCCGGCGCATGCCAAATTAAACTCTAAAAAAACTTTTGAAATGCGATTTTAAACCTTAATTATAAAGAAAACGTTTGAAGGATAGGTCAGAATCGCTTGGGGCATTCTTGTTCTTAAGGTATAGAATGCTTTGAACCACAGAAGGCTGTGTTTGAACACATCTATGGAACTGGAATATTTCTCTGGAATTATCTATGATCACTGGCCGCGTTTTTTGGAGCTTTTGAGCTGTCAAAGTTCGGTTGCGTCGTTGTCGTGAAAAAGATCGTAAAATATATGAATTCATCAAATAAACGCAAGTAATGTTGTTTTTAGGCATAGTTTATTGTTCAAGGAATTTGTTTCGGTAAATATTACATACGATAGCATAAAATAAACCCACAAAATATTACGTCATAGTCAAAACATCGCGAAATCTACAAGTTTCCTCCAGTGGCACGCCACGAGTTAAATTAATCAATTGTTATTCCATGCATCACATCCTGAAAGAATTTTCAATTGATGGTTAGTGTCCATATTATTTTTTTAGGAAACGTACCCGTAGATGAAACCCAAGTAATCAAAGAATGATAAATGCGAAATATGACCTGATTTTGGCTGGTCACTAAAAGGTTAGTTAGGTTAACAAATTTTATTAAATGTTTAATTATTATAACTTTTTTTTCTGTTGCAGACCTTACCGTTTACGTCAGCCAGCCTCCTTTAACATTGACAAGCAGGAGTTCCTCTGCCCTCTGTGCGAGTGTCTCTCCAACACCGTGCTGCCGCTTCTACCCTCCCTGGTCTCTCTGCAACAGGATTCTCCGGTGTCGGAGCCACTGCCCTTCCAGGACTGGGTGGCCTGTCTGCAGACAGTCCTCAACTTTAAGGTAACGCAAGACACATACTTTCTTCATCAGGGGGGTGGCCATATCCTTATATTCTGTTTGTACACCGGGGGGTATTCTGAGAGTTACTTTAACCAGTCATTTGACTGAAGAAATTTTTGCTTTTTTTTTTAAATGCGACTTTAACCCTTATGTATAAAGAAACTGTATGAAGGACAAGGTCAGAATCGTTTGCGCCAATATCATTCTTGACATAGCCAATGGTTTCATTAATCTAGCTACTCTGGAATATTTTTTAATTAATTTTCTGTGACTTGGCGACTCAATTTTTGCAACTGTCAAAGGTGAAAAATCATAGTTTTACATTTTCAAATGCATATAAAGGTCTTTATTTATTTGCAAACTCTTTTGAATTGTGTTTTTTCATGTTGGGTATGTATTTAGATTTGTGTAGAAATAATAAAATCAGTTTATATTTTTTGACAATTATTTCCAAAATAGGAGATTTTTTTATCTTTTTTTTAGTTAGTTAGCTATTCTGAAAAAACCTCTTACGATATTATCACGTAATATACATAAATAATAAGATATATTATCTGGTAAACAGAAAACAATTGCAAAAAAAGCAATTCCTTTGTTTATATATGGATATTTGACCAGAAAACAAAAATGTAAAATCCGCTCGGGTTTTTCGAAATACGCCCGACATTTAACTGGTTAATGCAATTACAAAGTGTGGTGTTGGCACTTTCTAACAACACTGCTTGAATCATATATCTCACAGTAATACAAAAGGAGATCGAATGACTTTGATGAGCCCATATTTGTCCAGTTTGTGACGTATAGAGTACACAAGATTACTCTACTGTTGTCGTTGTACTAAAGAACACAAAAAGACCCAAGGGTTCAACTTTAAAGTCGAAGATGATTTTGTATTTTTGATTGCTTAATTAACAGCATGGATCAGTCACCATGAAAACATTGATCTTCCTGCTGTACATTGAAAGAGTTGTAATGTTTACATTTTAATTGTAGGTTCTGCAGAGTCCAGCCTACCAGTGTGACGAGACTTGTACTGAGATCCATTGTCACGTCCGCCCAGAATTAACTACCTCTCCCCCTCCTCAACCTTCAAACATCATGTACTTCTCCTGCCATGTCAATCAGGTAAACCTTTTTGTTTTAACAATTACTTTGGATACCACATCTTATTTCCACAAGTAACTGAGTCTATAATTTTTTATGGTTTTCAGATTGTGAAAGAGATGGGAGAAACTGGAAAAAATTTTGCCTCTCTCTTCCCCTCACAGGCGCCAGAATTTGATGAAGACCACATAGACTTAATACAGCTGTTTGCAATGGTAAGTAAACCTTTTTTCTAAGGTTTTTTTTCAACTTATTGTTGGTTTCATGTTGGTTTATTACACTGCCATGACTCCCTGTCTTCTTGAATATTGCCCCATCTGTGGCCCTGCTCAGAACACCCAGCTTCTAAGAGGCTAACACAATTCTGGCTTCGATGGAGCCCCTGTGCCTGAACAGGCCACTCGAGCTCTATATACCAAGCATGTCAATGGGAAGCTTTTATAGGAATATTTCTTCTGTTAGAACTTGTTATTTCAATCCCTTTTAGTATACTATTTGAATATAACCATCCTCCACTGTACACTGTTGTTTAGGAGCATGTATTGATTGTATATTTGGTTGCAGGCCATGTACAGCCGCGCCCTGGGGGTGGCTCCCTTCCGCAAGGACCCGCGCGTGCTCAGTCTGTCGTGGGCCGGCGCCGCCTACACGCTGCACTCGGTGGAGCAGCTGGCCACGGCTGCCGGCAAGCCGCTGCTTGGCCACCTATCCAGCAGGCACAGGGACTGCCTGCAGGCGCTCATCAGGTAGACTATACAAATATCTTTTGTCGATACTTTTCATCCAAGATGGGGAATCGGATGGTGATCTGGTAACAACATTCCATTGGCTTCATCATTTGTAAAACGGTTTACTAAAATTAGCATTTTATTATTCCAGAATAATGGGAGTGCTGGGAACCACGACCGCCAAACAAGAGGTGGTGAGCTCACATGCTCTCCAGCTGCTGGTGCCCCTCCTGGGCCCCCAAACCGGGGAGGATCCCTGCCTCCTCGAATGGGACGCCCTCGGTTACGTGCTGGCCCTCACCATGGCGCTGCCGGGCCTCTTCGGCAATGACAGCAAAGTCTGCCCCGTTCCCGTAGACCCTCTCCAAGCTCTCCACATTCTCAAACTAGTGCTACTTTCACAAATCGTCAAAGTTATGATCACTTCCGATTTTGCAGACTGCAAAAACGATGTCAATATGGAAGGAGAAGACGACGAAGGCATTCAAATCAATCTAGAAAGCAATAACGGATTAAAAACACTTCTTACAACCTTAAATTCCATTCGGAGGTTAGACGTGTCAGATTTGAATGAGGCGTCAGTTTGGAAGGTCATCCAAATCGGATGCCGCTCCTTCTTGAGAGGGTGCTGCTTATTCTACCACTTTTTGATGGACACTGAGGCGCCGCACAACCTGACCGTCATGGGCGGAGACACCTTCGAAAACATGTGCTTCTATCTAGGAATTCCCGTTGTGTTTGATCAAATATTTGACGACCCAATCACTCTAACGCTGGCTTCAAAATGGGCGTCGCATCCGTCAGTTAGTAAATACCTGGCGGGACAAAACACTACCATCACGATTATCAAAGAGCCACGACTCCCGTGCAAATTAGTTTCTCTACCGAATGATTATAGCGAGCTGATTAATGCAGTGTCACTATTCATCTGCCCTAATTCCGACAGGGAAGATTCTAGAAATCCCACAATGTGCCTGGTGTGCGGAGCCATGCTGTGTTCGCAGAGCTACTGCTGCCAGATGGAGCTGAACAAGAACCTGGTCGGTGCTTGCACGTATCATTCCCACGTGTGCGGCGCGGGGGTGGGAATATTCCTGCGAGTCCGCGAATGCGAAGTCTTGCTTCTGGCAGCTCCGTCGAAAGGCTGCGTGGTGTCTCCGCCCTACGTAGACGAGTACGGAGAAACGGATCAAGGGTTGAGAAGAGGGAACCCCCTGCGCCTGTGCCAGGAGACCTACAACAAGCTTCAAATGTTGTGGCTGAGCCACGGCATCCACGAAGAGATCGCCCGCAATATAGAATCCAACAACAATTTAATGACGACCACCTGGCAGCACCTCTAGGGGCGGTCGTCCTTATTATTTTTAATTCACTCTCATAGATGCTTTGAAATAATAATATATAAATTATGATGGTAAAGACTTGAGTTGTCGCGTAAGTTTCGTCTAATGTTAAATTAATTAATTGATAATTCGCTTTAAGCCGGAGAGGTCCCGACAGAATTTATTATTATTTTGTAATAATTCAGAAAAATAATTACTACTTAATATTATAATATATTAAAATGTTACACATTATATCTAATGAGGATTAACTTGATAAAATAAAATAAAAAAATTTCTTTCCTTGTGATTGTGCAGTTTCGCTTGCACCGCAGACTTCTTAGTCGGTACATCTTCACAGCAATGTTTGTATATTCGTTAGGTTCTGAATCAGAAGTCAAATCATCACTAAATTAGTTGCAGGTTATTATTGTTGCTGTTTCGTGGATTAATTGTTAAAAACACTGTGTTCTGTAAATACATTAAATTCAGCAGTGTCGCTAAATAAAGTAGTATTAATTGAATATTCACTTTTTTCTAATTGTAAGTATTTTTTAATAAGTTCATCCAAAACGAGGTGTCATCCTTTGCAACGCACTAATTGTGCGTGGATGACTTTATTCAAATTAAAAGATGTTTATGTAATATTGCACGGATGACTTAAAAGTAAATTTAAAATTATTCAGAAACTGCTTGTTCATAAGATGGCGCTAACTTAATAATTTTCGAAATAAAACACTTTTTTGCAAGTTGGGCTTAAAAATATTAAAATGAATTATCGTTCGTTTGCGAGTGTACATATGGAATATTAATAAATAGTTTTATCTGTACAAAAACTCAATTGTTTCTAAAAAAGCATACAAATACAATATTGTATCTGTGATTCAAAGCAATTTTGTTTTTGTAAGCCTTTCTTGAAAGAATTTAGTTTTTGTACTGAAAAAACTATTTACACATATCCTTTTTGTACATAAGCAAATAAACTATTTTTAATCTTAATGTTTTAACCTTGCCGATTACGTGCCCGCGCGCGCCAGATGCGAGCCAAATTAAACTCTAAAAAATATTTTTTGAAATGCGATTTTAATCCTTAATAATAAAGAAAACGTATGAAGGATAAGGTCAGAATCGCTTGGGGCATTCTTGTTCATAAGGTATAAGATACCGTGTACTCATCTAGCACAGCAGAATAATTTCTGTGGAATTGTTTATGATCTCCGGCCAGAAATTTTTCCCGGCTTTGAACTGTCCGATTGGCTTGCATAACTCTCGCGCCGTTGTCGTGGAAAAGATCGTAAAACGTATAAATTCATCGAATAAACGCAAGTAATGTTGTTTTTAGACATAGTTTGTTGTTCAAGGAATGTGTTTCGGTAAATATTACGTAAGATAGCGTAAAATAAACCCACAAAATATTACATAAAAGTCAAAACATCGCGAAATTTACCCGTTTGCTCCAAGGCATTTAAGGGGTTAAAGCATAACTTGCAAAAGGTGTTTTTTCCTACAAATAATTAAATTAGCGCCATCTATGAATGAGCAGTTTATCTAATATTGAAGGGAGGAATTATGTCAAATTGAGTTGTCTTTGTGATATTGCATTATAGACTTCAATCAAATTGAAAGATACATTTATATTATATACAGTGAAACCCTTTTAAGAAATTTGGTTTTTTCGGCCCCTCGGCCCAAAATTGGCCCAATTTTTCGCACATATAAGATTTTCCTGCTTAAGAAGTTTATTTTTTCCGGTCCCTTGGAAAACTTCTTAAAAGGGTTTCACTGTGATGGATTGCACTCCAGCTGAAAAAAAGGTTTTGTTAAAATAGATGATTATTTTGAACAGTTTACAATTGGGAATGTTTTCGCTAATGGCTGATGACTTGTGGTGTGATATTGATGGCAGCCTTGAAAAGTATACCATAATATTATTTTACAATTTATTTACTTTTGTGGTATTTTGTTAAATGTCATGTGTGTCTGTTTACATTATATTTTTCTTTGAAATATACAAACTTTCCATCTGAAATACAGTTCAACCCTCTTATAAAGTTTTTCACGGGGAAAACCTTTTATATGGGATTAATTTAGTCATTCCCAAACAGTTTTTAGATATGTTTTTTGCCACTGCCGTCAACAAACCACAAAAAATACTCGTCAAATTTGCAATACAGGAGAGTGATGCAAGTTCTCAATCAGTGGTAAACGCGTGTTATGCTTTTTAATCAATATCTTATATGTAAAACAAAATAAAAATGCAATATTTTCACATAATATATTTACGTAGAAAGATGACAAGATTTCAAATAATATCAGCCATCTTAAACTCTACGATACTACCATCAAATTAGTAACAAAATAGAACACCCTTTTTTTAAAAGGGAAGAAGATGTATGTATACAAAAATGGCGCTATATATATTCCAAATATTTTTTTTTTAATATTTTCAAATAATGAAAAAAAAATAAGCATGAATATTTCTCATGGGAGAACCTTATACGTGGGTTTTACTGTATATATTATTATTCATAATTATTGTTAAAAGTTTATTCCAGGATTGTATTACTGAAGAACACTAATTTTGAGAGATGAGATACGCAGTTTCTTGTTCAAATACTGTATCTATCAAATAATCTACATTTTAATCAACAAAAATGCAAACATTGGTTTGTTATATCTTTCTGCAGATATTTTGAAAATATCAAACACTCAACGTGAACTAATAATACTTATGGTGATTATACGAATCTCTTGTCGATGTGAACCTTTTCTGAGAGTCATCTGAAAATGCTGTTTCGCTACATTAGTGAAATAATAATTAAAAATTCTAATTTAACAACATGATATATACGATATGTGAAAAAATCTATTGCAGACATAAGCTTTGTTATTTTTCCTAATAAGTATTTGCAAAATTTCAAATAAAAAATTTAAAAAACTGTGATTGAACCAAATGAAACCATATACATACATATATGTACTTATTATCGTTGGAAACTAAAGTCATGTTGACAACATTCAAAGGTCTTCTGCATCTTGTAGTCAGCGGGAGAGATGTAAGTTCAATTATTTAAGTTCCTCAGCAATAATAACTCTTGCCACCTTCCAATTCTGTATTCTTAGTTCTAGATTTTATTTTTAATTTCTTACTCTTTAACAATTTTTATTTTGTCACACACATTGTGAAAAAGTTTTATTTTAGATTTACAGTGAAACCCTCTTAAGAAGTTTTGTGGCGAAAATTGGTTTTTTCAGTCCCTCGGACTAAAATTGGCCCAATTTTTCCCACATGTAAGGTTTTCCTGTTTGAGAAGTTTCTTTTTCCGGTCACTTCTTAAGAGGGTTTCACTTCTAAAAGCTTAAAACTCGAAAAATCATCAAACCGTTGAAGAGGCAAGGAAGGTAATACAAACATTACATTATCTAGTCTAGTTCAATGTCTTTTTCTTTGTCCATTTTGTTTTTTTTATTTAAAATTAATTTTCGCTGTCTCAATTTTTCTTTAATTGTCTTCACTTTTTTTTTTAATTACATGCAAAAATGGATTATATCGACAATTTAAAAATTTAGATCACAAATTATAATATTTACATTTTTTTGTTTTATATCTTTTTAATTTATAACTTCTTATTAATTTTCATTGCCTCTAATGTGTCACATAGTTGACTCCCTTACTTCAAGCACTTTGATTTTACCAACAATTTAAAAATTTACATCACAGATATTATTTTTTGTTAACCCTCAGGCCTTTACCATATTTTTTCAGAGGTTCGAAATATTTCCGCTTTGCAATAACATATCCAAAAACTAAAAACTGTTTTTGAAAGGTGATAAAATAATCTTTCAAATTTTATAATTCGGAATACCCATATAATTTTTTTAAATATAAAAATTTTTCAAGCAAACATAAAATAGTTTTAAAAATCGCTCACCTTACGTTTTTTCTAACTAAAATTACTGATGTAATAAAAAAACACATTTTTAATTTATTGCACAAATGTCCATGTAAAAATAATTAATTAAAATTCCCAAAGTTTCATAAATTTTTTTCAAATTGCGATCTGATATATATTTTACTTATTTTGTGGTTAACTTTATTTGAATATAAAGCTTGGTGTTTTCTCTATCTAGCACCATTTTTATCATATTTTGAGCTGTGATAAGTAAGGGAGACACAATGATTATGAATTGTCCGAAAAGCAAACAAATTTGCGTGAGAGAAATTAAACAAAATATGACAGATCTCTGTTCTAAAAATTATAATTTATAGTAATATTGACTTTTTGATACCATACAAATTCATCACAGCTAATTCTGTTTAGTTTAGTAAACTTTAAATTATTATTGTCCATAATTTTTATTGAACAATAAAAGTCAGCTTAGAATATTGTTATCATTGTTCATTTAATGAAATTTTGGTCAAATTAATGGATTGATGAAATGTTGAATTCATTTTTGGACTTTTGATGAAATATTGATTTCAGTATTGGATTTTTTGATGTAATATTGTGTTCAATAATTTTCAAAGTGGATGGATTTAATCTAAAATAGATTTATTTTATATTGTAGAATATATTATCACACATTTATTTTTATTATTTGTGTGTCAGTGAATATTATATTATAATAATATATAAAAAGAAACAATATTATTTTTACCATTGACTGAAATGAGTGAACGCCATTTTGTGTATGTGTTTTGTTTCAATTTAGTCCGGTTTAGATTTTGTTGTTGATATTTTATTTTTCTCTTCGCCGGAAGTTGTCACATTGTCTTGTTGAAATGGAAACACGTCGGAACTTAACATTTAGAAGTCTCTCAGTTCCCTGGATTTATAATGTGATAAATTTTATTATTATTAACAATTTGTTTTCATTTTGCAATAAATGGCTTAGCTAATAAAATATTGATAAATTTCACCAAAATTCATTGTTTTTATTTAATACTTTATCTTAGCCAGTTTTGATGTCCTCCCTCTGTGATGCACCAGCATTTCTCTACAATCTGCTGCAATAGTAACTTTTTGCATCAACAGCTAGCAGCACTGCAGTCGCTTGCAAAATGGCCGACATCGATGTTCGTATTAAACAGCATTCTGTGATTGATTCTTGACTGTAGAAGGTGAAACGCCCATTCGCATTCATGAAAGACTGAAAAATGTGTACCATGATGCAACAGTGGATGTCAATATTGCTAGACGATGTGTTCGTCACTGTAACAAAGCTGAAGGTCAAACACAGCTGGCTGAAAAAAAGTGGAGAGGCAAGCTGTTGATTGCAGTGACTGCACGCAACATTGAGCGAGTTGATGACATCATTTGTGGTGACCCCAGATAACTAAAGATGTCGCATTCTCTCCCTCAGTAAAGGCAGAGTGATGACGATTATTCGAGAGCTGATTATTCAACGAAAGTTTGTGCAAGGTAGAGAAAGTTAACCGGCCAGAAAAAAAAAAACAATAGCCTCACAACACTTGCAGTGCTTAGTGGACAAAATTGTGACCGTAGACGAAATATGGGTTCATTTTTTTTAACCTATATCAAAGAGGTAGTCAATGGAATGGCATCACATAAACTCATCAAGGATAAAAAAATTCAAAACTGTGATCGGCGGGGAAAGTTATGGCGATGGTGTTCTGGATGTGACTATGCTTTTTACAACACTGATACATGCCCTTGTTAAAAGATGGACCAAAGCTGTGGAATTGTCGGATATTATATTGAAAAGTAACAAATTAATTGTCAATAGTGTAGTTTTCAATTTATGTAATTGCATTTTTTATTTCTTGACAATTTGTTTGGTTTTATGATAGGTTGGTACCAAACCAAGTAGGAACGATTTGATTAGTATTATGGAAGGCCAGTAGGTACTTATTTTCAAGCATTTCAAATGCATTATTTGTTCTATTCAAACAAAACAAATGAATAGAGTTTTTTCAGTTGTTTGTGTAAAAGTAAAATTTTCAGCGTCTTCTATTGTTTTACCTCGCAATGAGAACAACCATATTTTTGTGTGATATAATTTGCCCGTTTTATCTGAAATACTCATAGTTGTCGGTGGTGATTTGTTTATTGAAAATAGTATAATAAATCGATAGATAATCGAAAAGTACTTTTAATTGCCCTAGTCCTAAAACTTTTACAAATTAAAGGAGAAAAAAATAGGAGTCATTACTTTTTGACTGACCCTAGTATAAAGGTTTTCTTGTAATATTAAAGCAATCGGCCGGCCGGCGTAGTCCATCGGTAAGGCCCTTGACTAGCATTCCGAAGGTAGCGGGATCGAATCCCGGCGTGGCAAATAAATTTTATGTGATTAATTTGTGTTATTTCACAATTTATTCATTTAAAATAATATATTGTATATTTGCGGCACGTTCCAGAGTGGAAGATACTCTCAGTATCGCCCTGGTGTAAGACCACCGTTCAGAATTGAAACATTGCTTGAAATGACTAGCCGTGTTTGGTGACCAGATCTGAATAGCCAGGTACTTCCCACCTTCCTCTTCCCCTCCCCACTACCTTCAGCCTCACAACATACCCCAATTGGGGATGGCACAGTCTTACCGGCTCCAGACGGGAGCAGTTGGGACTCTTGTGCGGTATTCATATAAAAAAATCAGTTCACTATAATACTGATACATGGAGAATTGATTATCACGAGACGTTTATGATACCAAAAAAAATAGTCATGGAATAATACCAACTAAATATTTACTCTCTGTAATTACATATTTTTATCTTTATTGCTTCAGTGAGCAATCATTCATAATGACATTGAATTTTCACCTCTTTTGTGGGCATGCAATGTACTTATTAAACTCTAACTGAACATTCAATTTTAATGAAATTACTTTCAGGTTTTTTGGTAACACCCACAGTAACTGCTCCCATCTGTCCTGAGCCAGTGGGACTATGGCATCCCTAATCAGGGTACGTTGTGAAACTGAAGGGAGTGGGGAAGGGAAGTACATAGCTATTCTGATCTGGTCACCATATAAACAACAAACATTTCAAGCAGCGTTTCGTTTCTGAATGGTGATCTCTTTCACCAGGGATACTGAGAGTATCTGGCTTCCGAATAGTTCATGGCATCAGATTCCCCTGATGACAGCTGGGCTCTAAAAGAAATTTTTACAATACCAATTCATATTGGTATTGTAAAAAGAGAGAGTTAGGTTTTTACCATGGCTGTTTCCAACATCATTTATCTCGGGAAAGCTGGGTATCTGCAGCCTTAGTTTCAGAAGGGATGTCGCATTACTGCTAAGCTTTTTATAAATGTAAGTATTTTGTAATGCCAGCGCCAGACATAAGTTCAAAGAAGTGAACACTTCTTTGAAGACTTTGCTCACACTTTTGGTCACATATTGTTGTACCTGCCAGATGTGTTCAAAGATTTGATCACTCCTTTGAGCTCACAGTTTTCACATAGACTTCAACTGGGCCCCGCGCAGTGTGGCAGGCACATAAACATTTGTACACTGATCCCTTTGATGTGTGCTAAAAAACCGACACGGAACGGCAAAGCGCACGTAAGTGTTCAAATGTGTGACAATAATATCAAAAGCCCGTGCCACACATGTGAACACATCTTTGAACACATGTTTGGCGCCGGCATTACTCTAAATAACTTGGTACGCAGGAAAATGTCAAATAATAGTCTGTAATCTGCATATACTTGTTTATTGATGATTCAAACACAATTTGACTTAATTAGCAGTTCAGCCCTGTTTACTTCTTCCCTCAATCTGCAGAACTCCTGTTCCCATCGCAATCGGAAACCCTTCTTCCTCTTCTATTTCTGCTAAGCTGCTAATTCCACCCCATTAGTGCTGGTCACATATGTATAAATAAATGGGTGTTAAAGTCACCACAGTGTTGCCAATAGTGAAAAAAAGTGTGGCAAATCAAATAAAAGGGCAAATATAGGGAATAAACGTGCGCGAAACGGTAATAAAAGGGCGAAAGAGATAGCTCTCTCTCTCATAATGGATTCCAGACATCGATGGAAACAAAGTATAAATTTTATTGGTAGCTAAAATTATTTTATATTATTACAAGCTTAGTATTAGCTTATAAGCTTCTGAGTGGTTTACTATCAATACCAGATATTCTAGCTAGAATAGGACTCTATGTCCTGGATAATTTCATGCGAGGCTGCCATCACAAGCTTTTGATTTTTCCCAGATGCAGAACTAACTTTCTAATGCTGATGCCTCTGGGAAGACTCACTAGGTTAATTAAGTGCCTCGCAGGATATGTGGATATTTTCTACACTTCCTACAATGAATAAAACATGAATTATTATTTATGGCTTGATGGTGTGTACCTACTTATGTATTATGCCAAAAAGATTTTTTGTATTTTTCTTCATCGCTTTTGCAATATATAAATTAATTATAATTATAATTGGTTATTGTTTTTGCAAATAATAAATTAAAGAGAAACAATAATCAAATATTGGAGTATAAAATAAAAATGAACACTTCATATATTTATGACCTTAATTTATTTTAAAGCACATAAAACTAAACTTTCAATAATAATTGTTCGACCTGACTAAAACGTAAAGCGAAAAAAATAAATTATGATAAAAATGTCTTATAAAAAATTCAGTCAACTGACACACTGCCTCATTCATATTCATACATCTTCTCATGATCTATTATTTTGTCTCTTGACTGTGCTCTGTCTACCTACCCCACTCATATCTACCTACTTGAGTGTCATAATGACATGCATATAAGGTTATCTGTGAGAAAAACTTAAGTTTTTATGACAAGCTCAACTGTATTGCAGAAATTCACATGTGACGAAGGCCATTCAGCGCCATTTTGTTTTTTTGACAGTTGAAAGATTCCCGTTAAATGCCGATTCTGTCCTTTTCAGCTTTTGAGCAAATTGTGATCAGCAGAAGAGGACAACTATCAGGTAGTTAAAAGCTTATCGGGCTAATTGCAATTTAATAGAAAGCTGAAACGCACCTAGAATCCGCATTTAACGGGACCTTTCAACTGTCAAAAAAAGAAAATGTCGCTGAATGCCATTTGATGACAACGTTACATTTGAATTTCTACGAAACAACTGAACCTTAGAATACATACTACGTACTATACGCTATAAATTTCAACTTTTCTGGATAATCTCCGAGAAATTACGAAATAATATCTCCAAAGTTGTTGCTAAAAAATAATAGATTTGCAAATAAAGTAATAGACATAGAGCAAGTTGATGTATTCTTCTAGCACTAATTATTCATCCATCTGATGTATGTGTTCAAAACTGTTAAGCATCCCTTTCATACTTTTATACATTACGTCAACATGGGCCGTGCACTCTTTTAGGACTTCATCTTTTGTAATTTGTTTGTGCACGGTTTTAGCACTCAAACATACCCCTGAGGGATCTCATTTCTACCACGTTCAGTCTATTTTTGTACCTTTCCTTTCTTCACCAATTTTTATTTTAATATAGGCTTGCCGCTAATAGATCCATTTTAACTTCACTCTTTCTCAAAAATCATACTTGTAACAAAGCCTAAAGCAAAGCTCTCAACAGCAGATAAAAAAAACACAAGGGAGATGGGCCTTGAACTTATTATTAGTTCAAACCACCCACACGAAAGTGTCGCCAGCATCATCCACGCACTGCCTTTGTTTCTACCTACACATCAAAATCATAACTTTCTTTGGCTCCACCGCTTTGTTAGTCAGTGCGGTTTGGTTGTAGCTCGGCGACAATCGGCGTGCATTCATGCCATATCTTCCTTCGTTTCTATTATCTGATGGGACCATATTGTGGGTGTTTATTTTTCTTGCTGATTTTCCTGAGCGGTTTCAGTTGGCCTTTTTTCCGAGAATTCTTTGAGGAGAAGATCTATGGGTGGAGTCAGCAGTCGATGGTCTTCGCTTTTCTTCTCCACAACTTCGTCCACGACTTGCATTGAGTTTCTTCTCAACACTTTCTTTATGATCCTTCTTGTTTCTACATTCTCTTCTGCCTGCAATCAAAGAAATATCCATATATTGTCAGAAGTGAATATTGACCCTACCTTTATATTACCTACCCTACTTAATACTTTAATACTTTTTACCCTACCTTAATATTTTACCTTCAAGATGGATCCAGGACAACCCAACAAAGCGGTAATACCCCATTGAAATCATTAAAAGTTATGAAAAAAAAAAAATTATAATTTCCCATAACCTAACCTAACGTAATGAATTTAACCAATATTTTTTTTATTATCTCATCACTTTTTAAAGGTGTTGAAGTTGTATGTTGATAAGTTGTCCAATCATTCTTTTAGATAATTTGCAGTTGTCTGCTAACAAAGTTCTACCTGAACTATATATCTACCAGTCTGGGCAAAGGACTTTGATGTCACAAATACCACGGTGTCTGAAAATTCACAGTACCAGCTGAAAACTGATGACTCTGCATACACAAAGAATTCAAAAAACTTTTTTTTGATCGGAGTATTTTGATTTTTTATTTTTTTTTACTTTTAAGGCAACTAAAGGGTAAAAATACTTTTGGAGCTGGCTCTACACTTCAACGTATTTTAAGACATTAAACAGCTAATGTATTCCGTTCACAGGAGACCATATTTGTCCCAGCTCACAAAGGGCTGGGACAAATATGGTTGTTCTCCCATTGTGTCTCCTTCATTGTGTCTCCCTCGTTGTGTCTCCCTCTTACTATCATGTATGTATGTTCTAAACAATATTGGAAAGAGAATATAACATGCTTCATATTCAAATCTAAAAGTTGACCACAAAATAATTCAAATGTACACTTTTATGATACTAAAGTTTCCGACCGCAATTTGAAAAAAAATTGTGAAACTTTGTGAATTTTTTAAGAATTATTTTTACACGAAACGACAAAAAAGTGAGGTGAAAATAATGTTTATAATTCATTTGTCTATTAATAAATCAGTAATTTTAGTTAGAAAAAAAGTGAGCCATTTTTGAAACTTTTTTTAAGTTTGCATGCAAAATTTTTATATTTCAAAAATTATATGTTTATTTCGATTTATAAATATTTAAAGCGTATTTAATCACTTATCAAAATCAATTTTTAGTTTTCGGATACGTACACAAATATTCCATTTATTTGGATTTTATTGCAAGGCGGAAATATTTTTCTCTTCTGACAAAATATGCCCGATTTTTTGGGATATCACCACCAGCAACTCTTTTTTTTTTAAATTTGAGATTATTTCAATTTCAAACCCGATTTACTAAAAAACAATTATTGTGTTTACAATTAACAATCAATAATTCATATTACTAATTTATACTGCTTATACTACGAGTTTCCGGAAACCGTGAATAATATATAATTGATAAGAATACATGTCCACGTAAAATCATGATTAGCCACTTTCAAGAAGAGAGTATTGACTAAGATTTTAGATTTCCAACTACAAGAAGATTAAAGTTATAAGAATAATTGCCTACGTCAAATAGTATATTATACATAAAATGTAATAATTAGAAAGACATTGCATGCATTAGCAGCAAAGAAGAACATGTAATAATAAGTGTTCAAATTTTTACCGCTTCGTTTACTGATACTATCACCGGATTTCCCTTGAGATGTTATTATTATCTTTGAAGATGGTGTGTGGAGGGACTACTTAAAGAAACGAATATGTACCATTTTTATTTATTTATACAACAATACTACTACACAGGAGCTGTTTAGTATAAATATGGAAAGTGATTTAATAGCGAAGGAAAAGGAATAATGTGATTATAGCTTATTTACATCTAAAGAAAAGCATAATCAATTTCAATTCTGTTTGGTTTAGTGTGTTAGTCAAGACTGTTAGTATTTTCCAAAGTCATTTAGCGAAGAGAAACAAATACTAAGCTACTTCTTACACGAATTAGGACCCTCCAAAAATCCTTTAAATTACCTACTTTGAACGCCATCAACAGAATATCAGTATACAAATTTGACAATGCATTTTTTAAAAAGCAAATCGCCCAGATGTAGAACATTTTCTTCTAATTTGTTGAAAAAATTCTTAAAAATTAGTCCAGAGGAGAAAACAGGGAATACGAAAGCTAGATTTTGACAATTTTATTTAGGTTTAATAAGTCTAGGTGCAGTTGTCCCTTTCTCTCAATATTAGGGAGGAGGGTAACAGCGACAGTGACAGCAACAGTTTTGTAAGTTACTTATTAAGTATTCAAATTTCTCGGATCCTGCGTTTCCTTTTGATAGCAATTTTAAAATATTGTAATATTTGTTTAATTATTTAATTTAAACTAACGAACCATCATGCCATCACAGTAATATGCACTTTTTTACCCTGACCCACTTTTCTTGCTTCATTCACATTCATGTATATTCTCATGCATATTCATAAATTATTCTAGTTAAAAAAAAGATTATTAGTCTCTTGACAGGATATGTTGTGTCGAGCATTTGATTAACTCTTATCTTGCATTTCTGGAACGTCCCCCACTCCTTTCATCAACATTTACGTCAGACATATTTCATCATATCACAATAATAATCTTTCTATGTATTTATTTAATAATGTCCTAATGGGCTTTTCACGTATGGACGTAACAACAATGCAAACATCAACTGGAAGACTATTAACATATATATTTTTAAATAATTGAAGAAGAAGATAATTCTAATAAATCTAAACGATACATGAAACAAAACAAGACATAGAAAGTTAAAAGATACGGTAGCAACTGGGAATCGAACCCAGGATCTCTATCTTATCGGGACAATGCCTCTAACCATTCGGCCATTGTGACCTGATTTTTTTACATCATTTTTTTTAAATTCCAGTTTCATAACAGGTACTTTTTTAAGAATTGTGTCACAAAAGGTCAGTGAATATGTTTTTTTGGCACTACTCTATTCGTCCAATCGAAGCATTCAAAACTCTAAGTGTCCCTTTCATAATCTAATCCATTTCTCCAATATGCACCCGCTTTTTTGTAATTCGTTGGTTCATTTCTACTGATAGATTTCTATGTTGTAATCCCAAGATGATAATTATGACAAATTTAAATAATTATATGGATTAAAAGTACAATGTACTTACCAAAAAATTCATGGTAGCGACTGAGTCCATTTGGATGTTTTCCCTCATTGAAGTGTTTGAGCAAACTGATTGCAGGTTCTACTCAAGTTGAGCTATAAGCTGTGAGATATCTCGAGTGCTCCTTTGGAAGGCTAAATGTTTATAAAGTCTCTGGTTGATGTTGAACTGTTTTATCTGTCCTGACAAGATAAGCGATGTCTTTTTTTTCATTTGTGTAAACACTTAAGTAGTTAAAACTAGTTTTTCAAAGGAAAACTTGTTAGGACATAACGTTTTGGCATTTTGAATGCTAAAATAGATTGATAATAAAATATTTCAAGTGGTAAATATTCTGTTTGGTCACTCTTATTGACACTATGCCCCAAATGTGTTTGTTTAGACTTAAATAATAAATTAAATACGCAGTAAGCAGGAAACTCCGCAGGTAATATTTTAAACATTGTCTCTATAAATACATTTTTAAACTTACTTATCATCTCATTAGCTCACACTAATCTCAAGTGATGTGTAGGATTATATCAAGATAATAAATTAATCAAATTTAATAAAATATTTATACGTAGCAAGTTCTGTTAGTTTTGTATACATAGCTTTCCTTTTGCGTGATAGTTGTTTCGGCAGTACTATCAAACTATTATCAAACTGTGCCTAGTTTTTATTCATTTTTTTCCAGCTCCACACAGGAGGCCCTGAGGAAAATAATTCCCTTAATGGATGAGGGGATGATCCTCTTTGGGGATGCTGTATGGAGGGTCTTTTCAGGAAAGGAAAAAGAGGAGGTTCTAGGAAGGAAAGGGGTATGAAGGGTGGGTAGGAATCTGGGGTCAGTGTGTCTAGGAGTGACGGACGTATGAATCCATCCCTCCCACTGCGGTCCAAGGCGATATTCTGAGAGATTACAGCTGGAGAATTCAAAGGGACTCCCTCAACCATTCTCTCTCAAACCGGCCTGCCATGCAGTTGGTGGGCAGACGCACACGCCGCCAAGACCCGGACAAACCTCGCATGAACCCGGGCTAAATAACCCCTGCTAACGTAGCGAACCACTTGGGGTGACTCACGGTAGAGGTGTTGGTTATCCAATAAATGGTTGCTGGGGCGGCAGTACCCAAACCCGCCCCCAAATTAAGTTAAGTTTTGTTAAGATCTTAGAATATTACTTGAATCTAAATTACTCTTTAAAGATTGTATTGAATACATCTTAAAAACAGCCCACAAACAAATGGGCTTCATTCTACGTACCATACAAAACCATTCAATAAACCTTTTACACTTGAACTATGTACCATATATGGCGTTAAATTTGTAAGATCTCATCTTGAATTTGCAACTGTCATTACATTACAAACTTATCCTCAATTCCTAACTTATATTAACCGAATTGAAAATATTAAAACATTATTGTAGAAATCAATCATTTTGTGGTTTGACATATTTATAAAAAAGAAAACACTTATTTTGTGTAAAACCACGAGTTTTCATTAATTTATTGACCAACTGGTTTCATTTTGCTCAAAGGGTTGATTGTTGCGAAAAAGTGCAGAACTTAAATTTTCCCTCAGATGCCAACTATTACAGTCATGTAAGCTTTGACATCCTCCCTGGTCGAGGGGTAAAGCTCTCAACTTTTATGAACCCAGAGGTCGCGGGTTCTAACCCCAGCAGGGCCTAAGTAAATGTTATTTAAATTATTAATTAGTATTGTACACAATAATTACATTATGTAACCTGTAGAGGACTGCAGAAACTTCAATAAATAAAAAGATTTTTTGTTAAATCCGACATGTAAACAATACCTACTCAATAAAGTTGTATTTATGTTTGTTTTTAACTAAAACCTAGTAGAGGTAACATCCGAAGGCAACATTAATATTAAAGGTCTATGCAGTAAAACCCTCTTAAGAAGTTCCCCCTTAAGAAGTTTTGTGGCTTAAGAAGTTTGGTTTTTTCGGTCCCTTGGTCCAAAATTGGCCCAATTTTTCCCACATATAAGGTTTTCCTGTTTAAGAAGTTTATTTTTTCCGGTCCCTTGGAAAACTTCTTAAGAGGGTTTCACTGTATATATATACTGCAATTGCAGCGTTTCTTACCGTGCATAGGCGTGATTCTTCAATACTGGAAGATAGTCTCAGTGTCGCCCAGGTTGAGATCCACCATTGTATATCCAATTTCAGCTTTGGAAAGTTTTTGAGTAACTACTGCTCATTATGTAATGCTTGTTCAGTACTGCACACATCTGTTATAGTGTAAAAATGTTTAATCAAAAGTAGGTGGTTGAACATCTCTGCCTCTATTTTATCACCTATAATGATAATTATTGTCACTTAATTGTGTCTCAGCAGTTGACGTCTGAGATAAAGCCACTGACGCAAATGAGTCGTGCAAAGTAACTCTTCTGTTTACTCGACTCAACATCGTATTTCAAAGCTGTTTCGAGTTGTGCACTTTAGGATTATGATAATTTACTGATATTATTTTTATTCTTCTGAAACCTTCACAACGTTGGTGAAATTTTATAACGCTGGAAGTTTTATAATATTATGCACAAACAAGAATGGGGATAAAATTTTCTTTGTAGATTTAACAAATAATTTAATGTGCGATTTTTTTATTTATTTGATTATCGCACAAGAATACTAACTGCTCCTGACAGTCCAGAGTCAGAGGGATGTGGTGTGTTAAGAAGCTGAAGGGGAAGAGATGTGAAGAGGAAGGTTTGGAAGCTGGCGATTCAGATCTGGCCATCAAATATGACTGTAGCCAATTTCAGCAACTTTTCGATTCTGAATAAATCCTTCACCAGGGGGATAATGAGAAATTTTGACAGTTTTGAAAAGCAGGATACAGAGCAAAATAGAAGATGGCTGATCTTTATAGAGACTGGCTACTTTATAAGAAAAAGTATTGGGAAGTGTAAAATTAGGTGGCTGAATGGTGTGGAGACCAACACAGCAGATATTAGGAACCGGAGAGAGAGAGCAGGAGACGGATGGGAGTGGAAGATTTTCCTGGAGGCAGCCAGGACACTCCAAATTGTTAGGATTTTGAATAAACCAAAGCAAAAGCGTTATTGGCGGGAAGATCTTTTTAGGAGGTACAAAAAGAGGTTTGAATTTTTATTTATTCATTTACAGATAGTTTTCATAAGCATTCCGGCCGTAGGCCCATTGCACTATCTTCTATTTTACCTCATTGCTTAACAGTAAGCCAGTCCCTTTAATAATAAAGTTCACCAGTATAACCCCAGATCCTCTTCACATTTCTCACTTCAATCCATTGATGTTTTCCACTCCCAACAGCGACGTGTGTCTCTTGAGATGGCCGTGTCGTGTTAGTAGTCTTACCAGTGCCATCCGTGAGTTTCTGTCCATATTGAATAGTTTTTGAAAGTAGTGTGGTAAAAATATTTAGAAATAAGGAAGGGGGGCAAAATGAAAACATGATATTTTTCAATAATAAATTCTATAATTATTATTTAATATACAAAAAAGTTTGGTAATTATCCGACCCACAGAGCGGATATATCTCTTAAAAATAAAGGATTATCAATAGTATTTGTGATTTCTCTCTTAGCATGTAAAAATATTATATTCATCAGTTGTACAGAGTACCAAATGTTATTGTGATCCATCCCACTAACTCCGCAACTATAAAAATATGTTTCTCTTAGAAATAGGTGGCATTGCGGGGAACTTTCCTTCTGTCTGCGAAACCACCAGACCAGTGCAAATAATAGACAACAATCACTCTGGGGAAGCCAACAACTCTATCCTCCTAAACTTCTCCACCAACGTACATACATACATGCGTACAGACAACAGGAAACAAATCAAACAAACACTGCCAACCATCCAACTTAGGAGACAAGCAAAACACTGCCAACCACTCAACCAACCAACCAACTCAGGAGACAAAACAAATATAAACACAATTTGGTTAAGTTTACTATCACCCTCAATTTAAACCGTTCAATAGAAGAAATAAATAATAATAATTACAATTTTAATAAATTAACGAATGGTTAAAAACCGGTAAGATGGCGCCACCTTGAGGAATATGCTCAAACGTTGCAAAGGAATGTTCCAATTTATCAGAGAGATGTTTTATATTGTAGACATATTCCTCAAAGCAGACGTTGCGTTACCTCCTTGCAAACAAACCGATCCCACGATGGTTTATACTAGTTACAAAAAACAGACATTATTTACAAATCAGAACATTGTCTACTTAGTACTGTACAGTTTGGCATAACATATGTGTGTTGTGATGTTTTGCAGAATAATACACAACTTTAGGACTCAGTCTCCACTAACATTAGGTCATTTCTTCTTCAGATCTCTACTGATTTTAAACGGCCCGACAGCCATTTATACAATATTCAAAAAGTCACATTACATTGCACATTCAATATTTGTTGGATATATTGCTTTAAAATTTGAAGATTCATCGAAGGTTTGTTTGTTTTGATTGCACAAAGTATGAATAGAAACAAAGTGGACACCAAAAGGTTGCAATTGTAGAAAAGCTGTCAATTATAAAGTAATCGTCCAGCCATGATATGTGCTCGTTTGACGTAATTGCAATTTAAATAAACCTTCAACAACGTGGCACTTAATCTGATAATTCTACTTTTATAACTTCTTCAATATAGGTACCCTTTTATGTAATACATAATTTAATACTCGACTTTATGTCTAAATGTTTGTTAACCCACGAATAATTGTTCTGTCGCACACGCAAACACGTACAATGCATATTACTATACAAAATGGAAATTATTCATTTATCGGTTTAACGGAAGAGATACATTTATCTATTTTATATTTTCTGATAAGAAGCACTTGCTACGTTTCATAAAAAAATATGTGAAAATAATTTATTTTATATTATTTTTAATTTAGTGGTTATTTATATTTCATGGTGTTTGAGACACTGCAATATTAACATGCATTTAGAATGAGGTTTGCTCTAATCTGATTCACACCAATAAGACACTGTCCTCACGTATTTGTAGAGTTAACATTCACTTACTACGCAATTACTACAGAGACTCAACTCAACTGTGTTTTGCATATGAGAAACTTAACCAACTTAATACATTCATTTGTCAATTCACAGATAACTGCAGAATGCCATTTGCACAAACAAACAAACATTGGCACAACGGGTAAATAACTATTGGATAGACCAGCTCTACAGACGGCTTCCTGGAGATCTGAGAGCTACAAGAGAAAATTAAATAATTGTACTGCCATGGGGCATATCATTTAAAACCATGTTTTAGGAAGTCAAAACTAAGTATAGACCACCTTTATTTACATATAAACCAGGTTTTATTGGACTGACAAGAACCATTGGATTGTCAAGGTAGAGTTTGATTGTAATTGTTTCGTTTAAAATGGTGAAAGAAATGAAAATAATAGTTGATTGTTTTAATTAATGGTGAGAGATTTCTAATATTGATTTAACATAGTCTATCCAATCATTATTTTATCCCCGATTATTAACAGTACTGCTGCAACCTATCATTTATTCATGTACAAAACATTGGTGATTCAATCATTTCAGATGTGATACAAGTTTAGTATTATATTCTATGAAAAATATATTCCAGCAACAAATTATGTCAGTTTCTCAACAGTATTTCAATAGTGAAATATCGTATACATTTCAACAATTTTCTATGCAGTATTAACAAAATTGGTGTCTACAAAAGGTGTTTAAATTATCCTACTAAATTAGTAGGACGAAAATCAAGTAACAGGAAACACTGTGTTTGTATTATTATCTTCAATCAAAAAGATTACATAGTTTATAATGAACAAGTATCAAATGAATGAATTAAATATCATTAGTATCGTTGTGATTAAGTAAAGTGGATCTATTTACAAACACAGGTGAAATTATGCCATTTTCGTTGCTTACAAATCAATTATTTTCAAAAGAGAGATATGTAGAATTGATCAAAATAATAATACAAATAAAATTGTCTTTATAATAATAAGTGAAGTTTATTTTTATTATTTGTAGGCATAAAATTTGTTTTGTCAATAAATCATGATAAATATTATTGCTCATTCGATCCATGCTTTTTATACTCAACGTTTTGCCAAATTCAGTTAAATAAAACATCTAAATTAAACTATGTATTCCTTGTTTCTTTAAATGTACAAAATAAGTTGATTTAAAATCTTTAGAATATAAATTAAAATAAATAATGTTTTTTTTTTCATTAAATAGAACACTTAATGTGGCAAGAAGTTTTAACAATCAAATAACAAACAAATCATCGGCATGCAAGAATATCAAATAATTTAGTTTTAAGTTATTGTGAGATAAATTTTAGCTACATAGATAGATAATTTGATTGAGCTTAGGTTTATAATTAAATGGTTTTGATACTTGATGATAATATGCTGCACAAACGGATAGTTCAGGGTAAAGACCACAGAATGTCAAATTTAAATACCGATGCGTAAAATAACATTTATTCTAAACATTTTATGTGTTGGTAACATGGCAAACAAAAGCACGTCAAAATTAAATATTTGACGCATTTTTTAACTGGCAATATTTTTCAATTCTGGTGATTGTCTACAGCGAATGTAAATTAAAAGAAAATGCAAAAAATAAGTCCATTTCAATAATTGTACTGAATTAATCTATAATAATTACAAAAACAATCAGCATTTTAGGCAAAATAAGAGAGAAACAATATTCATTAGGCTCAAAGATTCAGGAATAAATTAGGGTATAAAACTATTATCTATTGGCGATTTATTGTTTCCTTTTTCCTTCCAGACAGACCAATCGGTGACATACCAATTTTTAACAAACTTACAAATAAAGTAACTTATGCAAAAATAGATGTAGGTACAATAATTACTCTCCAAGACATTCATATCAAAGCCAAATAAACACATAGTCTATATCAACAAATACAATAATCTTATAAATATTAATATAGTCACATATAACTCCACTTGGTAGCAACGCTCCTTAACAATATTCCATATAAAATTACAATCGCCCAAATTCAATAAATATATTATTTATGGTAAAAAAAATTGCAATATTATTTATTTTATTCATAATAAAATAATAATTATTACAAGTTGATAAATATTCAGGAATGGGGAATCCAAATTAACTTATTATGTTGTATACAATAGGCTATCTGTTTTTAAAATAAACTATCAAACCGAAGTATCCGAGCCTGCTCTGTTGAACGTAATTTGTAAGCACCGATGTAGAAAACACAATATAAGAAAAGTATTTTATTATTACTTATGCTGACCAGACCTACATAATCGGCTCAACTGTGATGAATTATGCTGACCAGACTTACATACATACATAACCGGATAAACTGTGTTGGAAGTCAATTTTTATTTATAAGGAGTTGGTTGCAACTGGTTAGAAATCAACATTACAACACTGTATTTTTTAATCTATTTTCATACTGATCTCAAGGCATTAGTGAACCATTAGGTGATTGATTAATTAAAAAGGTCAATTGGAAGCAGTGTACAGTGAAGTGCAGAATTACAAAATGTACTTTTTTTCTAATATTTGTGAGATTAATCACATATAAAAAGTATCAGGGAGATTCAATTGTAATCATGTGAATACCACACAAGAATCCTACTGCCCGGGGTCAGTACTACACAGTAAACAACCGCATCCCCCACAGGTGAGCTTTGGAAGAAGGTTGGGAAATTCTTGACTACATGGGAATGTTGTGATGCAAAGATAATGAGCTACGGAAGATTTGGAAGTACTTTTGTCTATACTAGAATGTTATGAGGCAAAGATAATGAGCATGGAAGATTGGGATGAACTTGCCTACACGGGAATGTTGTGAAACAAAGATAATGAGCATCGGAAGATTGGGAAGTACTTGATTACACTAGAATGGTATGAGGCAAAGATAATGAGCATGGAAGATTGGGAAGTACTTGCCTACACGGGAATGTTGTGAAGCAAAGATAATGAGCATCGGAAGATTGGGAAGTACTTGATTACACTAGAATGTTGCGAGGCAAAGATAATGAGCATCGGAAGATTGGGAAGTACTTGACTACACGGGAATATTGTGAGGCAAAGATAATGAGCTTCGGAAGTACTTGACTACTTTTGTGAGGCAAAGATAATGAACTTTGGAAGATTGGGAAGTACTTGATTACACCAGAATGTTGTGCGGCAAAGATAATGAGCTTCGGAAGATCGGGAAGTACTTGACTGCACAAAAAAGTTGTGTCGCAAAGATAATGATCATCAGAAGAAGATTGGGAAGTTCTTGACTACACAGATTTTGTACAAAAAAGGCAAAACAATTTCAAAGAATGTTTCGTTTCTGAATGGTGGTCCATCACGAAAGTATCTTAATCTATATGGAAAAAACCCAAATCAAATTTTAGAATTTGTTACAAATTGTGTTTGTATATAATAAATAATTCAAATGATTGCCCAAACTGTGTTTTCTACATCAAACGCTGTATAAAATCTGAAAAATGCAGACAGAACCACATTCCAACAAATGATAAACTTTATTATGTCAGCTATCTGTTGGAATGTTGAGCCGTGTCACAAGCCTCCTTCTTGAACTAACCTTCTGACAATCTCACAAGTCTCCATCATCAGGGCTTATGATGCAAGTAAGGGCTGGCTCTTAAAGCAGGAGGAAAGACAGCACGGCTCAAAGATCCCAAAGACAACGACACAACAGTATTGGCCGTAAGAATCTTAAACCATAACCAAACAAAATGAAGAAGTAGTATATGGTAAACTTTCAATGGGCGCACAACACAAACTATTGATAAGCCTATAATAATCTTTATAAGCACTCTACGTTATAAAATACATGCACTTATTACGTGTAATATCATTATGGCTAGGTTGTCTCTCTATATAATATTAATTATATATGCTTTGTGATTTACTTTAGCTAGTTGCCACATATAATGCGACACATTGTGTATAATTACAATTATTTCCTATATTTAAAGTTGCCTAAAACCTTTCCCAAAAAATTAATATTAAACTTAGTTTTTTACGTCGTCACTATCCTTATTTACAAAAATAAATCTAAATATGTTTATAATATGATTTATAATTATTTTTTTCAATTTATACAAAATGATTCACTCGCTTTAAATCACCATCATTAATAATTTATCTATAACCGAATTTAACTATTAACTTTCATGAGCATAATATATTATTATTATTATTATTTATACGTACAGATAAATTAATAATCTATAAACTATTATATTGCCTACCCTCTTTGGGTTTTCTGAAATATTGGATTTGTGGAGATCTCTTGTGGAGAAAGAAAACGGCGACACAAGGCAACTGCAAGATAGCCTCCAAACCAACCGACCAACCATGAGGATTCATATACATCGGACTACCGCACATCAAAACATTGTAAATCAATCAAAAACAAGCTCTTGCCATAAAAATAGTTTATTATTTTCTCGGTTTACGCATAACATTGCAAAGTAAATTCTTCAAACTATTTTATTTATAGACTTTACTTAAATTTGATTGCGTTCTATTTTTAAAGTGTTGTAAAATTTAGGAGTGAAAATATTCAAGCACAATATTGTAACTAAATAGGGTTAAGTACTTTCTTTGCAGATTTTACTAAAAATTGAATGTATTCCATTTTTTAAATATTGTAGGGAGAGAAAATATGCACAGATAATTTTGCAGCTAAACTGGGGTAAGTACTTCTTTACAGATTTTACTCAAATTTTTAAAGTGTCATAAATAAACAAAGATGTTGCTTTTACCAATAAATTAAGGAGGGAAGACAGATTTTGGGAGAGAAAACATCTATGCATAACTATGCAAGTACTTTATTAGTAGATTTTACTCAATAAAGATTTTGAAATTGGATTATTTTATCTGCATCTTTTTTCTACAAATCTTTGCATAAACCTATAAACTTTTCAAGATTGCTTATGGTTTTTTTGTATGCGTTCATTATAGAGGTATCTACTTGGTTGAACTTTAGCTGAATCAAAATAAAGTTTGGTGTTTTTGTATATAAACTGATAAAATAAGAAACAGCTTTTATGTGGGAAGACTTCCCCTTTGAACAGAATGGTATCCGTGTACTCCAGATGATCTCATGGAAAATATTATGTACATAAAAATGAAAATAGTTTTCTTCCTGCTGAAATAAACTTTCTCAAACAATTGTTTTGGTTCTCACTTTAAAAATAATTTTTAGAAAACGAAATGAGCAAACAGTTGGGTTGTAATATTTGTTCTAACGTAAGGCAACTAATTGATAGCATAAAACAGTGAGAAATTAAAGTTTCGTAATTAATTTTATGCCAAATAAAAAAATAAACTAACAGCTTTGAGATATCCGAAAACACACTATTATTACGTATTTATTCTAACACGTTGTATAAAAAAATATGATTAAAATGTAAAACTTTTTTCCTTGTCCTGACAGTATCTTTTCTATTCTGAAAAATTCATTTATTTTAAAGTACCAAAAAGCGGCGATTCCTAAAGAACTACCATTTGAAGGCTTCATGTGATTTCTGCGCACATACAAATGAAATATTTCCTTTTGTTTGGTGTCTTATTATTTTAATTATCTTAAGCCGGAAACTGATTTTACAGTAATGTTTGAAGGCACTATATATTTTTTTTATTTGTTTTCAACCAATAACTAACTGAAGATACATTTAAAAGAGCGGAAAAAATTAATACACTGGATAACAATTTAAACAAAATAAAATATACAACAAAATGTAACGATAAAAAATTTACGCTGTTGGACATTGTTTAAGTATGTATTTATGCCCTTGGTTGATAATGTAAATTGTATCATTATGTCTTGTTCGATAATTGGGTTCTTATGCCTTGTTGGTTATTAAACAATTTATTAAAGTATTTATTAACCTTACTGCTGCAATCGTATCTACAGTTAATATCCATGTCACCCATTGATACAGGAACGATTGCTGATGCTCCGCAAGGGGAGTTAACACGACAAACAATGCAACTGCGTCTTCAAATTATAATTGTCAGTACAGTAAAGTCAATTGAAAGGTATAACGAAAGATTTAATGGCCTACGAACATTGCCAGAATATTGGAGCGCATAATTCATAATGAGAGTGTCATGGCAAGGTCAATATTTAAAAACAAACTTATTTTATCAATTATTATTTTAAAGAGTTAATCTATTTATTTATTAAGAATATTGACGCTATTAAATTGCCATTTTAATTGCCGATTGCTTTTCTTGTAATGCCAATCTATCAATTCCTAAGTAATTTGTATCTAAAAGATTTTACACGATTTTCAAACTAACCCAGTGGAGTTAATGATCCATCAGCGGCTTTCCCCATACACGAATGCCATACATGAGTGATCCGTGGTGTTAAGTTTCAGTAAAACAAATACATTGTGTCAAAATGTGCCGCGTGATTGGATAGATTGCCGTTGAAAGGGCCAGCATCAGAAAAGTTAAGTAAAGATGTGCCCAGTAGAATGTTCTAATTAAGTGTAAATCTTGATTTAATTTCAATGTTAATTGAGTGTACAATTACACCGCTAGAAAATACTGAAAACTTAAGTCGTCTTTATAATGAATTCATCAAATAAGAACCACTCTAGATCCATAATCCACAAATTGTTTATCTCTCAAAAAGTAAATTATAGCTTGCAAAGCAAAAACTGTGTCCTGCTTCATAAGTAAATATTATTGTGAAATCAAGTACAGAAGTATCTCAAGAAAGGATACAATTAAATAAGTCAATCTCATCTACATAATATTATATCGTTGCTTAGCAATGTTTAATTATGAATGAATATTTTGTTCCCTGCTGTTCGAGGTGTTCACAGAATCCTGAATGAATGTTTAGCACTCCTATCAAGAATAAGGCTCAAGCGATTTTGAAATCTATTTGTACTTCCTATGCGATAATGTACTGCTACCAATAAAAAGGTCACAACACCTCGTTTCTGGCACAATGTTATAAAATAAATGTCAAGACAAATCGTAGCCAGCCGTATATATACATATATGTTTATCAGTAAATCAATATTTAATAAATGTTTTGGCAACTTTCTCAACCGAATTTCATGAATTTTTCAAACTGTTGATAATCAAAAAAATGTTTACGTAACAAAAAATAAAATAAAATGGTCCAAAACAAAACTTTAATTCATAAAAATTAATAATAAAAAAATAAAATGGAGTTCTAGTAATAAACACAAAATGAAAATATTATTAATAAATCCTCCAATCTGATTAAAAACTAAAGCTAACAATAAATTAATAAACAAATAAAAATCATTCATATCCACTCCGAGACTTCAATAAATGAAATTCTATATTCTCTTTTTTAATATTTTGGCATTTAGAGCAAACGCAGGAAGCCTTTCTTTAAAAAGATTGTCATAATAAAATATATTTTATAACGGAAGAGAAAAAAGGCCATATTCTTACAGCTCAACCTTTTGTATCAATTATGTTTTCGTGTGACACATTTGTGACACTAGCATTTAAAGGGTTAAGAACTTTCTAGATTACAATTAAGTTTGAAGGACTTCTTGGGCTTTTAATTTAATTTAAACTGAAAATTTGTAATTAGGTCATGAGGTCATGAGGTCAAGTTTGTAAACAACTTCAACCATCCTTTAAAAACGAATGGTTCTTATGCAGAAAGACTTAAGCTATGAATTAAGAGCAAATGTATAAAAATAATGTTGAATGCCTCAGATAACTTCTGTTAGTTAGGATTCAAATTGACAATATAAGTGTGGAAAAGACACCAAGAGGCAACTTTTGCAGTGAACATAACATTGGTGTTATGTTTCTTATATAAAAATTGATATTTTTAAATTTGTGAACCTGGTTTTACAATACGTAGGCTAATTCACTCCAATATTGCTATCGTTTCCAAAAAAATTGAAAAAGCTGCCAAAAAGTTAATTATTTTAATAGCAGGTATGAAAACACATCTAGATATCCCAAATTAGTATCTTCCTTCAATTATGGATGATATTGCCGTGATAAAATGCATAAGCCCAAAACTTTAAATCAACTATAATTGTATCACCTTTGTGCGTGTCAGAAGTCATGTACACGCACGTGTTTAATTGTCAATAACATCTGTACGTAGAAATTGACAACCCAGCAAACACATGCGATAGATAGTAAATATGAAACTAGTGATTCCCCACATAATTTATTATAAAGCAGAAAATTTTTCACAGTTTAATTTAACATTTTTTTTAAACTCACTTATTTGAGAATATTATAATTATTATTTAGAGCTTTCTCATAAAATTCTTTAAGACACCTTTTGATCCGGAGCAAAAAACCGAACCGAACACTTAACCGTTGAACTTAACGACACATGGTGATGGTCACCGTTGAAACCGTATCCAGGATTCACTTGGTCACTTGTGAACACTAACAGGGTAAAGTTAGCCACAAAACACTTATCCAGGCTTTAGTTGGCCTCTTACAACACTTATCCAGGGTGAAGTTGGCCACTACATCACTTATCCAAGGTGAAGTTTGCCACTTACAACACTCATGCAGACTTTAGCTGGCCACTTATACAACATTAAGTTGGCCATTTACAAGACTAATCCAGTGCTAAGTTGGCCAATTATAACACTTTTCCAAGGTGAAGTCGTACAACACTTATCCCGGGCTTTAGCTGGCCACTTATAGCACTTATTAAGGGTGACGTTGGCCACTTAAAACACTTATCCAGGGTGAAGTCGGTCACTTATATCATTTATTCAGGTTGGTCACCATTGAACACTGTCTGGTTAGTAGCTTTTGTTAGTAATTGATCCCGCTAGCTAGTGTTAATATTGTACTAACTCAGTTGATCACAATCCTGGTTGGTTCAGCAGTATTGCACAGTTGATCATCACAATTCTGTTTTGTTTAAGAACTGCTGTGGCAGTTGATCCCCTAAAGTGTGATATATTTACACCCAGTAGATCACAATATTAAAATGCTTATGGACCCCTGAAGAACGAATTGCTCTACTCCCGTCGATTCCTGTAAAAGGTATTGCTCCATTTGACCACTATACTGGACATGTTGATTCCCGAACTATATATTGTTCCAGCTGACAATGATCACGTAGATCCCCGAGGTGTGTTGGTCCGGTGCGTGCGCTTGGCAGCGGGTGACATCACTCCGCCCACACTCACTTGGGCGTGAGTGCCGGCAGCCAGGCTCACGAGCCGTGGCGCGACTGTGCCTTTAGTATGGAGATGGCATGGCGCACGTACTTCACCAGGTGGCGGAAGGACGAGTGCAGCGTGAGGGGGCCGCACGCGCGGTCCACGCTTATAAACAGATCTGGAAATTACAAACATATTATAAAGCATTGTAAAAATTTTCATAATTCTAGGACAAGTAAAAAAAAAAATGGGAAGTGAAGAAATATTGGAGTCAGTGGCGACTGCAAATTGCAAATTAGATTAAGGACTGATTTCACTAACCAAAGTGGGGGAATTTTTACCTTAGCGTTATTATACTTCAAGTTCATATTTTTTTATATATAGGTATTTGAATTTCGATTTTGTTTTCTTGAATGAGTGCAAATCTTGGAAGTGGAAATTAACCCACTTCCCGACATCCAATCGAGCTGAAATTCGGCAGATAGATGCTTTAAAATTTTACTTGTGCTTTAAAATTTTTATTGTATAATGTTTTTAAAATGAATAAATTGAATGGAATTGTCGGTGACTATGCCTCAACTTTTGTTGGCACTCACTCAAACACACGAGTACACACACATACACATTTCTCTAAAATTGGCTATTAGCCGGCCCAAGAGATGGCGTAACCAAGTCCTGCTGTTGGATAGGTAGGAGAACCGTGGCATAAAGTTGAAGTCGTTCTATCTAAAAGAAGATCTCAAGGTGGTAAGGTTAAACTTTGTACCCGACCTTTCCATCAAAGACAAAAAAAGTGTAAATAATATTCATGAAAATTATAAACGTACATTGAAACAAACATAAAGTGGAAAGTGCTTACCTGTATATCTATGTATCCTGATGAGCTGATCAGCCTGCTCCCACAGGTCGTGCGATATGTGTAGGAAGCCGTAGTACTTGGTCAGGCAGACCATGGCCTGGTGCGCCTGTTGGGGCACGGCCAGCATGACGGGGGCAGCGGAGGCCCCGGCCGCCGCCGCGATGGAGCCCAGGTGCTGCGGGGTCAGCGCCGGCGCCGCCGAGCTGTAGCCGCTGGAGCCCGCCGACCCCACGGAGCCCACCGACCCCGCGGGGGAAGGCGTCGGGGACAGGGGCGACACTGTGCCCACGGCTTCCGGACAAGCGGGCTGCAATCACAATACATACACACACGTAAGCAAATGATGAAATGATATGATCTCATGAAATAATGAGAACTGATGAAATAATATCGACTTTGGAAAGGATAAATGAACTTTTCCTTTATAAGTGCATTTATCCTTTCTAGTGATGAAATAAAATATTCTGATAAAATAAGAAAATATAATCTGATGAAATATGATGGTACAAACATATATCATGAT
Organism: Glyphotaelius pellucidus; assembly: GCA_936435175.1. NCBI lineage: Eukaryota > Metazoa > Arthropoda > Insecta > Trichoptera > Limnephilidae > Glyphotaelius > Glyphotaelius pellucidus. Next base: position 16,756,049 of record OW386557.1, on the reverse strand, counting down.
AATATATAGATATTGTAGATGATAAATTATATAAAAATGCTTTTAAATACATACAAGTTATTAAGAATATAATGTGACCTGAAAAGCTGAATGATTGTAATAAATAACATGTAAACCCCGTGTATGTATGTGGCCAATATATTACCCAGAATCTCTGAACAATCTGAAAAACGAGAAATAATCATCTTAAGATTAATTCCAGATCATGTATAATAATATCTACACTACATTATTTACAATTGCAAAGAATTATGAATAGGGTCCAACATTATTTTTAACTCATTTCCAAATAAGATGCTAAGCAGTTTACTATTTATGAAATTTGTATAAGAATAATAATTGTAATAAGAATAATGATAATATTACCTTCTGCAAATACTCCTGGAAGATCTTGTAGTACTCCTTGACCTCCCCTTTGTACATCTTGAACATCCGCAGGTACAGAAGCGCCTGGCATCTCATACTGGAAGGGGAATAAACAATAAGTAATGCAAATGATTCATGCAAGGTCACACCTCAGCAATCGGCACTAAAATAACATTCAATATCTAATTTTATAACAGACAGTTAGTTATGCACAAAAGAAAAACAAAAAATGGAGAAGAATTTGATTACTTTGATTCTTCTTGTAAACTTCCTGCCGCACAAGAGAGCAATTCTGTAAAAACATTTCAGACGATTCGAATTCCAACTTATTAAAAGTGTCTCTTCTATCCATCCACCTATTAGCCAGCATTTTCAGAAATTTCAAGCTTTTTATGTATAACTCCTGAAGTAAGACTATGCTGGATGTGGCACGAACAGGGCCGGATTAGCCCCTAAGCAAATTAAGCAATTGCTTAGGGACCACGTCTCGGGGGGCACCAGAAACAGCACCATAAGGCTGTTTGAAAATCCGTCCGTTTAAATTGATCAGAGCGTTGACGATCGGAGGATGGAGGATAGGATGGGGCGGGATGGGATTGGGGTATCGGGTGGGACGGGTTCTAACGGGAGGGGCGAAATGGGATACATCATCATGGACCTCGTGGTGCAGGTATCGCCTACGAATGAAAATGCATTGATTGCTTAGGGCATCAAGCAGTCTTAATCCGGCACTGGGCACGACTCACAGAAGACCATGAATTACATTATCATCGGATGGCATTTTTGTTAGGAGGTGGTCATAGATGAGACAAACTTGATCAAAGCTGTTGACTTTGGATGAATGAGAGATGCAAAGAATCAGCAAAACTGGAAAAAATTTAAGGTGGTATGTATCCAAAACTAGAGGGCTCACGAAGAACGACATGCCTGAGAATGTCCAGCTGACAAGATTAAAGACATATTTGGCAACAGCTAACAATCCCTTGTTTCTCCATCCTATCCAAAACTGGACACCATAAAACTCCCAAAGAAGAAGTATGAGAATGTTCAGCTTACAATGTTAAAGCCTAATTGGTATCTGAATCAACCTCCAACAAGCAGCCGACGACTAACATTCCCTCATACATTTTGTTTTGAAGAGTTTTATTTCATTTGTACATTTGTTACTTAATTTTTATATATCTGCTACCAGTTTCGACACATCCGTGTCATTCACTAGCAATCTTATGTGTCGAAACCAGATAATTAAATAAAAAAACAAAGTGTGCAATTCACATGCGGTAGAAGTGAAACCTTCAGAAAACTAAAGTAGACAAGAGTGGGGAGGCTACGAAGTACCGCACAAAGAGGAGACCGATAGGCTACGAAGCACTGCACCGATTATTCTATCTCATTCTCTCGCCGGCTAAATCCTGTAGATGTAAGCATTTGTCTCTTTTTAGTGATACTATTTTTCATTTCATCGAGTTTCAATTCACAACGGTGCTAAAAAACACTCACTTCAATTAGGGAACAAATATACATGTTAAATAAAACTCTTGTCAAGAAATTGTTACACAGCTAATGTCCAAGAAATACAATAAAAATCCCTCATACCTCCAAAGTCGGAAGTTCATGAAGAAGAAGTATGTAAAAGGCGACTGCGAATGTCCAGCTTAACTTGTCATTTGTCGCGAGCGAGCGCCCGCTAGGAATTTTTTTTCCTTTTTTTACTTTTTAAATGCGATTTTAACCCTCACATAAAGAAACTGTATGAAGGACAAGGTAAGAATCGCTTGCGCCAATATCATTCTTGACGTAACCTTTGTTTTCATTAATCTAGCTACTCGGAAGTTTTTTAAATGAATTTTTTATGACTTTGCGGGTCACTTTTGGCAACTGTCAATGATGAAAAAATTGATATTTTACATTTTAAAATGAGTATAAAGGTGTTTGTTTATTTATTAGAAAACTACTTTGAATTGTATTTTTTCATGTTGGGTACGTATGCAGATTTGTGAAGAAATAATAAAATCAGTTTATATTTGTGTGATTATATTTTTTGACAATTATTTTCAAAATGAGAGATTTTTTAATTTTTTTTTTTAGTTAGCTATTCTGGAAAAACTTCTTACAATATTATCATGTATGTACATGAAAAATAAGATATATTATCTGGTAAACATAAAACAATTGCAAAAAAAAAAACAATTTCTTTTTTTTTGTGTGGATATTTGACCAGAAATCACCAAGGTAATTTCCGCGCAGTTTTTCGAAATACCACCTGACATTCAACAGATTAAATGGTGATGCCTAATTGGTGTTCAGCTCAAGGGAAAGGACACGAGGGCTAGACACCAGAAAGCTCAAGAAAAAGTATACCAAGGTAGGTACCTGAGTATGTCCAGTTTGCTGAGCGTGCTCTGCGGTGATGCCCTGTGTCTGGCCGGCATGCTGTGTATGGACTTGATATACTCCATGGTCTCGCGGTACATGGTGAAGGCCTTCTTGGTGTCCAGCTCAAGCTCCAGTACGCGGCCGGTCAGCACGAAGCACAGCACCGACTCCTGGTAGAGCATCACGCGGCCCAGCAGATCACCCTCCAACTCCGCCGCCGCCCGCAGACGCTTGGCCTCCAGGAGGTAGTACTTGTGGTCTCTGCTGGAAAATCAAATTTATTTATTTAATTATTAACACATAGTGATTAACCACAGAAATCGTTAAATTATACATCTTTTTAATCCTTTTATATATACAAATGTATAGTTGACAATACTTTCGCAGAAATGGCAGATGTGTTCAACTGTAAGGAACGTAGTTAGTTACAAGGCTAAATAATAATTAATGTTAGCTTAATACTATTCTTCTGCTTTGGTTTTATAAAATTTAAATAGCATATTTTACTTGACGTTACTGTTCTACAAAATAATTGTTTAAAAGCCCATGTAAACATATAATATCCATACTAATCTAATATTATAAATGCGAAACTGCTCGAGTTTGTTTATGACCTTTTCACACATAACACAATATAAAGACTTTAATAATTCTTTCACCAATATAAAGCTAAATTATATGCGCAGACTACAGGTTGTATATGATGGTAAGCTCTGGCGTTATGAAATTATAAATATTAATATGTTATATTTGTTATACATTTTCTGTCGCTAACAAAAGCGAGTTTTTGCTAACGTCAGAAAAAATCTTTTCCATGGAAACAATGTTGATATATTTTTGGGCTCTATGCTGGTAGGTACTCAGTCTACTGGTCAGCTACTACTGCAGAAAATTCAAATATTAGAATTCGTTTTTTTTTTTGGACAAGCTTGGAATAAATGTCAGATGAGAGTTCATATATTAAAAATATAATTCGTAAAGATTATAAAGACTGAATGATAAATGGAGTATAAGCGCATAAATTCCGAACGAATGAACAAAATTGGATAAGTAATTCTTTTTTTCTTTGAGCTATAGCATTATGAAATTTAGGTGGTAGGCGAGATGTTTGAAAACTGAATGTAAGGGAATGAATATATGGAATTCGGGAGGGGATGGGGGTGGGTTGGGGGGGGAGATAATTGATAAGTGCAAGCGCTACAGTAATTTCCCGTAATACCATGCGAGCGAAGCCGCGGGGAAAAGCTAGTAAATAAATAAATTGAACAGCCCCGGAAAAAATCTTTTGTATTATTTAATGAAAAATTTAAGAAGTCCCCTGACCCAGCATAAGTATTTCCCTCCAATAGAAATCTGGGCAAAATGGTGTAGTCAGTCCCAGAATTTCTGCACTGAAATAAATCCAGACTTCTAGTATTACATAGTTGATTCTGAAAGCTTCTCAATACAAGCAATTTTGGATTTAAGTAATTAGATTAACAACAGATTCTGGATTTAAGAAATTCACCACCAAGACGTAGACAAACCTCACCCCGTGAACCCAGGAACCTCTGGTAAATCACCAAATGTAGTGAATCACTCGGGCAGGGGTGTTGGTTATCCATTAAATGGTTCCCGGGGTGGCAGTACCCATACCTGCCTGGATTGTTGTCGCAATGGCTAACGGTGATGGTTAGTTAGTTAAACAAACAAACCTTTCTTCATCAGAGGAACAGTCCTGGTGCCCCCTCTCCAGGTAGGAGTAGTAAACCAGCGGCTGCCCCCCGGGGCGTGCCACCTCAGTCTCCACTCGCTCGTGATTTGTCGGGGTCGTCTCGGGGTTCTGGAAGCAATTAAATATGTACTCAAAATACTTCAACAAGAAAGTCTACAACAAAATGAAGGGCCTGCCAATTGTTTAAATTTTATAAAATTTAAATGGCGGCATCAAGATTGTTTAAAATCAATTTAAAAAAACAATGTAAAAAAGCAATACGGTCCAATAGAAATTTTCAGATTGACATCAAATGGTGGTGTTCAAGTGATTCAAGTGACATAAAAAATAAAAGCAGGTCTACTGTGAGTTATTAAAAAGAGTGTTATCGAAGAATAATAATTTAACTACATTTTGTTAGTATTTTAAATGCATTTTATGTATAGTTTATCTGTAATTTTAATCTCTACTGTTTTTCGATAAAATGAATCCATAAAACAATTGCATAGTTATTAAAATTTTTCCATTAACCTTTTAAACATAGGCCTTTCCAAGGCAATATATCCCACCCAATGACACGTTTTGTCGCAATGTACGTGTTTTAATGAATTTTCATGGATCATATTAATAATATACAACATTCATGTACGGGGAGAGCCGTAGACGGATAACTCGAGTATAAGGTCGGTAAGGTAAGATAATGAATGATAACTAACTTGTCTGACTGTCAGTTTGGGCTTCTTGTCAGGAGGGGCGGGCGGTAGGGGGGGAGGCCTCTTGCCTCTCCGCAGCCGAGCCACAAAGGAGCTGCTGAGCCGCGACAGGTCTAGCCGCACCATCAGTGGTCCCACCACTCCCACTTCCTCACCCGTCACCACCATGTCCTCCCCCTTGCTACTCCTTATCCGGGTGCTGTCCTCCCGTATCCTCCGCTGCAGAGGGTCTTCCTCCTTCACTGGCTTCACCGACTCCTCCTTCAGTCTCCGCTGCATGGAATCTTCCTCCTTGAATCTCCGGTGGGAGAGCTCTTCCTCTTTGATCTTACGCTGGAGAAGTTCTTCCTCTTTTAGCCGACGCTGGGTCAGTTCATTTTCTCGGATTCTTCTCTGGATGGCTTCTTCCCTTCTTTGCGCCGCCTCCTCTTCCTTTAATCTCCTCTGAGCTTCTTCTTCTTTTCTCCTTTGTAACGCCTCTTCTTCCTTGAGTTTCCTCTGGAGAGCTTCTTCTTCTTTGAGCTTCCTTCTCATCTCTTCGTCTTTCAGTCTTCTTTGTACAGCTTCTTCTTCCTTTATTCTCCTCTGATTGGCTTCCTCTTTTAGTCTTCTCTGCTCTTTCTCTTCCTCCAGCTTTCTCCTTATCGCTTCCTCCTCCTTCAATCTCCGCTGCGCTTCTTCCTCCCTTTGCCTTTTATACGCCTCCTCTTCCTTTAATCTCTTTTGGAGACTGTCGTCTTCCTTTTCGTGTTCCAAGGAATGGGCTTCGATAACCACAACTTGTCCCTTGCCTTTGCCTCCCTTGGCTCCCCCTTTGCCCCCACCCTTTGCTCCTCCGACAGGGCAGAATAATCGTTTTAGCGTATCGTTCTTTTCCTTATCGGTGGTAACAATTGAGCAATCTTCGCCTTCGCTGTCGGTGGTATGCCAACGGCGCGGCGGGGAATGCGAGGGAGGGGAGGGGGGACGGCGTTCATCATCACTAGAGGAAGAAGTGGGTCGCGGGGGAGCGGGTTGTTTGACCTTGGGCGGTCTGCCGCGTCTCTTCTTGACGATGTCCTCTTCCACAGTGCGGGCGGGCTTGGTCCTGGGCCGGCCCCTGGGCTTGCGCGGTGGGGGGCTGTCGTCCTCACTGGGGGAGGAGGGGGGAGGCGCAGGGCGGCTTCTCCCGGTGCGGCTGCGCTCAGAGCTGCTGCCCACGGCGCTGCTGGAGCGAATGAGGCGCATGTTCTTGGCACCTCTCTCATCAGAACTGTCATCCGAGTTGGAGAGACTCGACAGCAATGTCTGGAAGAAATTGAATTATGAATATTATCAGTGACGAGTGAATGAAGTGCACACATTGCATTGCGAATACTTAAAGTAGGTGTGTTAGTACCTCGGTCTTGCCCTTGGCGGCGGCCAGCACGCTCTCCACCTCCTTGGTGGAGTCGTAGCAGGAATCGCTCTCGGCAGCGGCGGCAGGCTGCGGGGGCCGGGCAGGCTGTGGCGCAAAGTTGGACAGAGACCAGGAGGGCCGCTGCTGCTGCGAACACGCCGCCTCGCCCGGACCCTCCACCACCTGCGGGGGCTCGTCACTGACCGCCACTGGAAATTAACAAACAACATTGTAACATCTGATTTCATTTGAGATTTTTACGGTCAAAATTCAGAAACGACCACCATAAAAAGGGCATATGAATAGCGGTCGAAAAATCCCCAAATTATGTAACCATCAAAGCAACGAATAAATAAAAAATTTAAAAATTAAACTAAGTTGAATAAATGATACGAAAGTGAAAGGTAAAAGAAGTCATGGACGCGTAAGGAAGACGTGGTACGATCAAGTGAATCAAGTACTTGAATCGGGCCACGTCAAGATGTATAAATGAGAATGAAGCAAAGGTGTAAGCTAAGACAGAACTAACCATCCTCTCTGCTTCGGGTCTCATGTCTCATAGACAAGGAAAGTGGGTCAAATAACAAGTAAACAAAATAACAAACATCGATAAAAAATAAATTTTGTTTTGATTGTGGATTGTGTCAGGATCATGTTGTGTAGCAATGTTCTCTCTGCATACCTTGTCTAGGCACAGATTTACTTCTAGACATGATGGGATTAGTTCCATTAGCCAACCATTAGTTCCATTAAAACCAACAAAGCCTAAAAATTTTCCGGAAGTATGGCTTATAGTTTAGGTTAGGTAGTTAAGTAAACACTCCTTGCTTCATTTGCATTCGTACATCATCTCATTCTCGTCTTGATTCTTGACACGGCCCACCTAAAGTATTTTATTCACTCAATTGTGACTTGTCTTCCTCGGGGGTCCTAGACTTCTTCTACCATTCACTTTCATGTCTTTACATTTCTTAGGATAGGTAGGTTACTCACCAGGGGGTTTGGAGTCATCGCTCGAAGAGTCGGAATCCGAATCTGACGATGAGGACTCACTGCCGGACGTACTTCCCGCGGGGGGCGGGGAAGCCATCACACTCCTGGAAAACATAAAGTAATATAATACATTAATCAAATGTCTAATAACTGTCAGATAATTGTCGGGTAACAGATGAATATGATATCAATATACTAAGATAACAGACATAATATATCAAGCAATTTACTTTCAGACAATAAATTAATGCTGTTATATCTGGTAAAGCACACATAATAGATATAAAAGGTGAAGGACCAAGATAAAAAGGCATAGATTAGAAGAACACATTTTTTGCTTAAATTTCATATGCAGATCTGCTCTTCAGCACCATTGTGAAATTTTCATTTCAATCAAATGGGATGATGATGTACAATGTCAGGCAAGGGAGGAGAGATAGAGAGCTAAATGGACTAGAACCAAAAGTCAATGGCGACATTGGTTTCCATTCCAATCTACATGAAAGGCATTTCTAGTGTTCCTCTTTATTCTATGATAAAGAGATAAAAACAATATTAAAATAGTCTAAAAATAAATATTATTTCTACAAACACATAACATATTGTGGGCTTACTGGCAAAAAATGTTAAGTGGGAAATTTGACATTTTGACTTAATAATGCAGTTTTATGAAGTGATTTATGCTTTATAAACTGGCAGGACACATTAGGTGTTAAATTGAAATGTTCTATAATTTAAAAAATAAATTTAATTTTTTTTAGAACAACTCTCTTTTTTTATAACTTTTGTAGGTTGTTCCCATCCATGTAATATATCATTGAAGAAAATAATAAAACTAATAATCTAAACGAAAATATGAAAGAGAACAAGACACAGGAAAATAACAAGATAAAGGTGGCAACCGGGACATGAACCCAGTTGTCCCGGTAAGACGAGAAGTTCTGGGTTTGTGTCTCAGTTGCAACCGTTATCTTTTTATTTTTCTGTGTCTTGTTCTCTTTCATATTTTCGTTTAGATTATTAGTTTTATCTTCTTCTTCAATGAAGTAAATTTAATGTTAAGTCGAAATTCAGTACTGGTAAAAAATGTTAAATAGATTTGCCTTACATTATGTATGGATGTGCACTTGTATCTGCCCTTATCATAATGTCTGGCAGAAAACTTTAACTCTGCTTAATGATTTTTGGCTGCAGGCGTTTCGCATGTCTTGTCTTTGCCGTTGTTTGACGGATCGAGTGGAACATTCTTTTTTAAAGCAGATGTAATTCTAATGTGTAGTGCATTGAATATCTAACGGACAAAAAGCATTGAGTAACTTAACGTTTTTTGGCCGAACAAAAATATATGGCAAAATATATTAATTGCCACCATTATGGAAATAAACTAAAAAACCGGCTATCAAAGAGACATCAATTAAGAAATATTCTTAAATGAACACACGTTTTTATATAAACACAAACTGCAATTTAATTTGATAAAAAAAAAGTTTGAAGTTGGTAAAAACTTAAATTAAATGCTTGTTTTCTCAAAACAGCTATTTTTGAGTTAACGTTTTTTGCCAGTATATCCACGAAATCGAAATCCAGAGATGTGTTATGATGTTGTTTTTTAAAACTACTTTAAACTTTCATAAAGGACAACAATAAAAAAATATATATATATAGTATATTACTTTGACCACATTGAGTGAAATTGCATTGAATTCAATTTGTATGAGCAACAATTCAAACTAAACAAATACAACGACAACACTCTATCAGACAACAGATAACTGAGATTTAATAATGAGAATGAATCTAAAAATGGCCATAACATGACTCATTGAAATAAAGTGCTTTCTTTGTACTGAATACTTTGAAAGAATATTAGCCATCTCGCTCAAACTCACTGGAGGCAACAAAGACAGGAGATGCACATGTGTCCAGTTTGAATATGACTCACGGTGCACAGCCAAGATAGACTGGTTGGACTCTACTTATTTACGAGTATCTGAATAATAATCAGCGGGATAATAGCAGAGAAATCACATATAGGTCATAAAGCGTAGTGTTGACCAGACTACAATTTTTCTCAGAATCAGTTAAAAAATAAGGCAAATTGGGTCGGTGACATAAATATCGACAAGTTTAAAACTTTTTTAAGAAATTTTCTGTGAATTTTAAACAACAAAATTAAATATTGTTTTATGAAATAATCATCCATTTTATCCCCAATATAAGCTGACAATCAACATTGCTAAGCGTTGAAAACACTATTAGACTACGATAAACAAATGTCCATACAAATTTATGAGCTGAACATATTAGACATGGTGTCCGTGAACTCATAGTGTAAGCGGGAAACTGGTGAATCTACATAAAAAAAATCCCAAAAAAATTTCTTTTTTGTCGGCTAATAAAGATTAGAAAAAAATTTTGGAGCCAGGTAAACACTTCAGCGCATTTTAAAGACATCAAACAGCTGATATTAACCACCTAGCGACTGATTATTTTCAAATTTGACCTAAAAATTACAACTTTTGATTTAATCAAAAGACTCAAAAAAACTCTAGACTAGATTTGCTCAAAAAAGAATTCAATTCTAAAACCCAAAATCAACTCCATAGATTCACCAGTTCCCGCTTGTTATTAGTTTCCTGATACCGTGTTTATATTTTTTAGGAATAGAACAAACATTCCCAGATTATGAATAACCTGAATACATTTGAAAAGCTCCTACTACCATCATTATAAGCGGATGATTGCTTTTAGAATGATGGAGGACTTAACTAGCCCACTTCGGACCTCATAGGACTCAACTAGCCTAATGAACCCACAATGCCTGGGGGGAAGTGGAAACCAGACGCATTTGTAAACTCAGCCACTAACCGGTTCCTAATTGCCCTAACAAGGGCACCAGAAGATAAAGAAGAATATATCTGAGAAGGTACTTACGAAGACTTCCTTTTCCTTGCCTCATCTTCACTATCTGTCAGACACAGATCACCCAAAAGGTCGTCCCTATAAACAAAATAATTAAAAATTAATTAAGTACTAGTACTAAAAAAATTATAACTAAATTAACTTTTTTTATGTTGCGCCCAAACAAGAGACTCAAGTGCCTACAATCAGGGTGACTACCATAGATAATAGAAACCAAGGGAGATACGGCATGAAGCTTCGCAGATCTATAACCAAACTGCACGGAATATCGAAGCGGTTCTACAATGAAACTTATGTGTTTGGTGTATAGGCAGAAATAAAGGCGGGGTGCCGCTCTGCATAGAAGCGATTTGCAGTAGTAAGGGTGAACGGTGTTGGCGATACTTTTCATACTAATAAGCATTCATGGCCCATCCTGTCTTGTTTCTATTAACTATGGATACCCTCAAAATTTTTAAATGCTACAAGGGGAAGGGAGAAGAAAAAGGAAGATTTTGAGAAACTGGAAATGCAGATCTGGTCACTAAATATAGCTAAATCAAATCGCAGCAAAGTTTCAATTTTAACATCATAGCAGTCCCGTGGAGGGGTCTATAAAATTATTTTCCTCAGGGCCTTCGTCATCTTAGGGAATGCGGTGTGGAGGAGTGCAAAGAATGCGAGAATGTTTAAGGAAAGAATAAAGAGGAAGTTCCGGGAAGGAAAAAGGTATGAGGTATGGGTAGGAATCTGTGGATCAGTATGTCCAGCAGTGACAGACTTATGAATCCATCCCTCCAACAGCGGTGCAAGGCGATGCGTCGAGAGAGAGCAGAAGGAGTGGTCAAAGGGTCTTCCTAAAACTGACCCCTACCGATCCGTCCTGCACTCAGCTGGCAAGTAGGCGCACCCGCTACCAAGACGAACACACCTCAACCGATGAACCCGGGCACCCCTGCTAAGTCGCCATACGATTTAGGGTGGCCTATGGCAGAGGTGTTGGTTGTCCAATAAACGGTTCCTGAGGTGGCAATACCCATACCCGTGTCTCAAATTGACAAAATAACAGAAGATACTAGAATAATGACGTCACGTACAACCTCTATCTGGGACTGCTACATCTTAAGCGTACTGCTCATTAAAGCTGTCACCCATAAAAGTTATTTTACTTAACTAACTATCGGTAGGCAAGAATTGTTGCAAATCTTTATACAAAAATAACTAATATTATTAAAAAAAAAATTATCTCGGGACGTATCTTAATTTATTGAAAGCTTACTTTTAATAATCAATGTGATATATTTTTAAGTAAACCAAAGTAGAGCATCTTTTGGTTTGATAAAAAATAGGTTGGGCAGAATAAAACAGCCATCAATTCGACAATAAAATAATCAAACCCCTCCAAACCACCTCATCATAACTTTTTGCCTGACTCCAGCAATCAAAGTTTTACGATGGAACCATCGAGTGACATAAATAGTGTATTGTCAAGGAGGAAAAAATCACAATAATTAATCATTCTCAAATTGATTGTCCGTTGTGTCATAAATTGATTTATAATAATCTGTTATACTTTGCTATTTAGTATGAGAATTAAACTTGAAACAACAACACATTAATTACTCTCAGTAGAAATGGCTTTAGCCGTGTTTGATGACCAGGTTACTTCCTAACCTTCTTCTTATTTTCCTTTCACTCCCTTCAGCCTCACAACATACTTCAAATGGTAATGTGATAGTACTACTGCGATATTCACATAAAGAAAAAGTTTTATTTACTGAAATTTATTGAAATGTTGAGGGTTGGAAGGAATATGGAATAAGATGGAAAAAGAGGTTAGTGGATGGTTAGGGAGTAGGTACCAAAGCTAGGCAGACCCAGTTAATAAACGTAGCTAAAATTGTCAGGTTTTGGATTGTACAAGAGTTTAGCGTAACTACCACAATAGTTGTTGTATTAATATATCAACCCATGTTCTCCACATTGCATCCCCAAAGATGAGTGAATTTAATACTTTTAAAATTGGTTGTCTGTAAAGTCGGTTTACGCTCGATAATTTTATGTGATAACGTCATATAATAACGATGGAGTGGAAGAGAAATAGATGCGTCACAAGCCAAACGCTTGTTCCGCGCTCTCGCTTGCATGCTCGGCTCAGGCGGAACGTGACAACTTGTCATGCTTTTTCGTGAGTGCAGCCGGCGTTCATCGATTTATAAGACGTTATCACGTCAAAAAATAAACAAAGTGAAACTTTGAAGACTATCACGTAGATAAAAATAGCAGTCAACATCATAACACCTGACTGGCAGTGCTCAAAAAATAAAATTATAAGTCAATGTATTTTGTGTTCACAACAAACAGAATGATTTTTCTGATTGTTCAATCAACAATCAGAATGATTTTTTTCTGATTTTCAGAATGAAATCAACTCAACGCCTGCTTTGAAAGTCATGAAGTGATGAAAAAAATTGATTAAATAGGTTTCGTTAGGTTAGGTTATGGGCTATTTTTCAAAAACAAATTCATAGCTTTTAATGACTTTTCAAAGAGGTGTTGAGTTGACTTGATTCTGAGTTGACATGGAACATATTTCGTACAACGGCTGGCATTGAACCAGCCTCCTCTTGCCTAAATCAAATGCTTTAAGCTCAGCTGTTTTTCACAATGTTTCACAATTTTCACAAAACATGGATAAAAACATTATTGACAATCTCGCTAACAGACTGCAGATTGCCATAAAATGGTTTATGTCGACTTAATTAAGGATACTTTAGTCGACGTAAACTAACGTTTGTTCATTTGTGATCGGGAATGGTGACAAGTTACCGATATTGTTGATAAAACTTTTATCGATGCGCTTGTTTGGGACCCTATACTCAGTGGTAAGAAAATGTTGTAAAAATAGTTTTTGTTTATAAATACAGTAGAACCTCCATTATTTGGATTGTACAAAACAAATTATTTTAACATAGAGAATGTTTATTTTTCAGTCTCTTTTCATTTCGCGATAATCCGAATTTCATTATTGAGACCATTTTAAGCACCCCGGAGATGGTCAGTATCAATTGGCAATATTGCTCATTGATGCAACCAATTTATAGAGGCTCTGCCTTTTGAATGATCTGAATTTTTATTGACCATTTCCAGGGCATTAACCCCATCTCGTCCGGATAATGGAGGTTCCCTTGGACTACCTTTGAAGAGTGAAAACACTTACAGTTTGTCAAATAAGAGTAGAAAACATAGGAGGGCGCCACTGTTGTTCAAATGGCAATACTAAAAATATAATTCATGGTGGAAATGTAAAGCTGTGTCCTACATTTTTGTTAAAAATTAAAAAAGCATAAAAGTGCAAAAAATTTTTTTTCATTGCAATATAGATATCCACTGATCTCAAAATTAGAATTGCACGTAGGTATATTATGCCTTTGCAATTCTGTGTTAACATAATGAAGAACAACGATATTGTAATAAAATATAAAGCACAGTTTAGAAATTGCTCACATTTATTTAAGTACCCCAGCATTGCCCGGACTTTAGATCATGTCTCTAATTTTAGGTCTGAATTCTGAATATATTTAACTCATTCAGATCGAAAAGTAGTGTAACTAAACTCACGATTAGTGATTCTTCTTTTCCAACTAATAAAAGTAAGCAAATCATATTGTAAAACACCATTTAATCAGATTTATGTCAAAGTAGGTATCTTAACAACAGTGCTTCTTCGATTTAATTTTTTTTTCTTTAAGAACAAAAAAATGTTTTTTAAAATATGATTTATAGTGTTCTACATTTTCAGTGTCATTACGCTTTAAAAGAATATTTGATAGTTAAATTGATATTGCCAGCGTACAAATTTTGTAGTTCCATTTTTAATATATTCTACTCTTAATTGACAGACTATATATAGCATAGAAAAAATATTTTAAAGTGGGAACTTAAAAATATAGTAAAAAAATAGTAAATGGTACTTACGCTGAAGACAGCTGAGTGTTGCTGTGCCTGTCCAAATCTGAAACAACCATTTTGCCCAGGTTAGACAAATCTATGCACATATTCACTGGATTTTATCATTTACACCACACAAAACAAAGATGTTTATAAATCCCGAAATCTCCTCTTTAAATATTACAAAGTTTGTCCTTATAAAATGTTCAAGAATTCTTAACACTTTCATTTGCAGTGGAAAACACTATTTTTGCATTTATGGCAATACGTATGCAGTTATAGTTTTATTTTTCATAATAATTTATCAGACTGCAATTTTTTTTCTCAACATGAAAGCACAATTCATGTTCAATAGTTCGTAACACTGTAACTTTTGTGTGCAATAGAAACACTATTTTATTATTTTTTGGCAACATATAGTCCTAGTATGTTTATAATGGTTCACCACACATCACACTGCAATGTTTCATTATTTTATCGACATAAAGGCACAAACAGTAATTAATAATGTATTTAAAAACATTTCCAAAATTCGTAACGCTAACTTTTATTTGCAGTGGAAAACACTATTTTAAAAGCATGGTTCTTAATTTAACAATTCATCGCACTGCAATTTTGTATTGTTGTTATGTACCCCTTATTACTTAGTAGGGGTTCCCATAGATAACCTCAATTTTAAATAAGCTTTTTCAATATTTGTGCTCAATGGTTCATTACACTGCAATTGCTGATGCAAACGCAACTTTATAACACATATCCATTAGGCACAGTTTTGGTTTTCAGACATCAAAGTAATATTCATTGCTTTCGTACTAAAAAGATAAAAAGTATTTATTAATTTCGATTGATAACATTATACCGGGTCATTGCAATTGTATGCTTAACCCCTCAGGCTAATTTATTCGCTTTTGAGAAGAGCTCACATTGGTGTCGTAGAAATTTTGTATCTCCCTTACTGTTGTGGTGAGAAATATGATCGAAACGGTACTAGAAAAAGAAAACACGACACTTTATATTCGAATCTAAGAATCTAGAAGTTAACCGAACAAAAATTTAAATGGGTGAAACCTCTAAAACCTCCAAAGTTTCTGATCGCAATTTGAGAAAAAATTATGAAACTTATTGATTTCTTTTATAAAACGACAAAAAATACACTGATCTAACAAAATATGTGTTATTCTTTTTTTCGTTATTTCATTTTTTATAACTTTTCGTGTTTGCATTAAAAATTTAATATTTAAAAACTTCGTGCTTATTTCTAATGATAACATCTGAAAGCAACATCTGCATTTCATCATCTTCCAAAAACAGTTTATAATTTTTGGATACATTCAGAAATATTCCATTTATTTTGATTTTATTGAAAGTGGAAATTTTTTGACCATCTGAAAAAATATGCCCGAGGTCTGAGGTGTTAAAAACATGGAAGAAACGATTTCATACTTCCAATATAATAGTTACATGCAATGGCAATAGTAGGAATGCAATTAACGTTATTAACTTTGTATTCAATCTATGTAGAAACAGAATATCAATAAAACACTGCAAGTGACCTAATAAGATACGCCTGCAAATCTGTGTTTGCAAATTATGAGATACACAAAAGAAACAGATAACACGAAACATGCTTGGGACGTTGGAACGACCTTCATGAATCAGAATATAGACAACTCCTGCAACAAAAGCGGGTGCTGAAACTGTAAAAACTCTCGAATGCTGAGCTCTAGCGCAGTGAAATTTAAAAACATTGTCCGTCTTAAATGTCTAGGTCAACGCAACTGTTTAGCTCGCAACGTTAATTTCATCATGAGCTATGGAGCTTTGAAACATATTTTATTGCTGAAAAAAAAAAAAAAAAAACGTAATTTTTGTTACATACTTTGCAAATTTTTAATAAAAAAAATTTCTACACTGTTTTAAATTTTTAATATTATAAGATAGGGTAGTAGCCGAGCGATTTAGAATCTGGTTTATGCCCAGGCGTCGCGGGTTCATTCCTTATATTTTGAAATTAATATATTTTTTTATTAAAACAGTTTCCCTCAGGGCCTATGTCATCTTTAGGGATGCTGTGGTCTTGAAGAGACCCATGTTCACTCGCAGGAGGAAGAAAACACAGAAGCCAGTAAATCGTTCCACAGCCGAGTTGTTGAACTCAAGAACGAGTCGTAGAAGAGACCCGTTCTCGTGTGACGAATGTTGGGAGTGCATTTGGCATTCCCGACTGTGCACCGGTGCCAAATGAATTAATTCTTCCTATTAATTGTTCCTCGAAGCATCTTCCATTGAAATACAAGTAGAACAAGGACAGCATTCCCACCCGATGCCTGTGTTAAGATTACAATCCGTTTGATAAGATAAACACAGACATTCCTCTCTTGGTTGTCCTTCATCATTGCACAAGCAACATTTTCCGCTTATAATGATGGTAGCAGTAATTCAAATATTTCGTAAGTAGTCTGAAAATGTTTGACTTTAACAAAAAATTATTTTCGTTGTTTACATTTTGTATCAATATGCAAAATCATAGGTACAATATATTATTACGATTACTAATTTAGCTAGAGGCCAACGAAATTGAAATATGTTAATTTGGTCGGGCGGCGTTATCAGTGAATTTTTCTTATCAATTCGCTGGAATGTGTACAGCGAGCTTTATCAGAAATTTCAAAGTACCTACCGAGGCTCGACGCAGATCGAAACGATGAATGAACTCTGTAAGTACCTACTTAAGTTTTTAAATTATTTATCTTCTAGAAATTTAATAATGGAACAAAAATTTTCATGACTATTGCAACATCGATTTTAGAACAAATTGTAGTAGATTCAAATGTGAGGTTACGTTTGACTTCCGAATATGACGTATTCAATGGACAGTAAAAAAGAAACGAAATAATTCAATTTTTCTTACGTGTTTATTTTATTTTTAAAAGGGTACATTTTTTCAAAAAAGTGTTTTTATTTTGATTACTGCTAATGAATGTGTTATTTCGTTGGACTTTGAATCAACGCAATATAAAGTTATACGCAGCGACAATTTATCATTTCATTATTCCGTTATTAGCGACACTCGTTCTAAAGCAATCAGGAAATAATGCGCAGTTAATGCGCGGCGGAACAGCTGTCACTCGAGATGCAATTTTAATATCGAGAAGAACTAAATAATTAGATGCCTACGATAAGAAAAAGTTTTCATTTTTTTTTTACTAAATTAATTCATTACCATCGTGGGTGTTCTAGTTGAAAATATATTTAATCGTATATTTTTAATGAAAATTAAGATTTAAATGTTAAAAAAAAAAAAATTACGCCCCAGGAATACAGAGCACCATAATGAGTGTACGCCAAGACAGATTTGTTTGGTGGTCTATCCTCCTAACATATCTTATATATATCAAAATGTGTTTGGAGATTAGCGAGATGTCTGTGAATTGCTGAAGCATAGGAAATGTTTGAAACTTTCAAAATGCCTTCTTCAAACCCCCGCGAATGTTTCTGGATTGTTACAACCACACGACAATACAACCGAAAAGTTTTTAATCATCACAAAAATTCTTGCGAAACTGTCAAAAATTTGGGAATGATATTTTGCAAAACAATGACTGTTAAGTCAAAACTCTTTAAATTAATGAATTAATTTGAAGTACGTACATAATAATTTGAATTGAATCAAGAATTGTGGATATTTTAAATAGGTACCTGTGTTAGGCACCAAATTTGATTGATTGTTCTTATAATATAAAGAAATGAATATTTGTATAATATAAAAAATTAAAATTTGTGTTGTTTGAAAACTGAATGTACTGGGACTGAATATGTGGAATGCGGGAGGGGAAGAAAACGCGGGAAGGGATCGGGTACGCACGGGAAAGGACATGCAGGGAGAAAAAAAATGATTTCTTTGTATATGGCACAAGTGCTTAGAAAATTGAAAGCAATTTGCTACAAATGCAAAGAAAACGATCCAGTGAGAAAGTTGTGCCTTGTTTCTATTGTAGGTTAAAATAAACTAAAAGGCGTAAATGGACCAAAGAAAAGCACGGACGGACATAAAGATAACATTATAGGCACCACTGCCGACCTCCATTGTATCCTGTCTACTTCTAACTCTGTGACGAATTATTGACAAAGCGCGGACACACAGCTCGTGACATCGATTCGCCGCACAGTGGCTGATTTTGTTGGTGTATATATAGGTGGTGGTTCATAGTTGTTTTTAAATGTTAGTTATATGAAATGGTACTTTCTTTTACTAAAATATTATTTATTGGAATATTACCCCATCCTTACGTACGGTTATCAAATCTGGATGATCAATGAGTATGTTCCAAGATGCTGAAATTAGATTTTTGAGAAAAACAGCTGCAGGATTGTAAAATAGGATCCAGTGAAATGAAGTTAGGACTAAGTGAAATGAAGGTAGGACTAAGTAAAATGAAGATAGGACTAAGTAAAATGAAGGTAGGACTAAGGAAATGAAGATAGGACTAAGTAAAATTAAGATAGGACTAAGTAAAATGAAGATAGGACTAAGTGAAATGAAGATAGGACTAAGTAAAATGAAGATAGGACTATGTGAAATGAAGATAGGACTAAGTAAAATGAAGATAGGACTAAGTAAAATTAAGATAGGACTAAGTGAAATGAAGGTAGGACTAAGTGAAATGAAGTTAGGACTGAATGAAATGAAGATAGGACTGAGTGAAATGAAGGTAGGATTGAGTGAAATGATGATAGGATTGAGTGAATTGAAGGTCGGAGATGTGCTCAGCATCAGATCCTAGCTATTCTTTAGAGTGGTCGCAGACGAGGTAGCTTGGACTTGGAATAATAATAATTCTAAAAGAAGGATTTTCGAAAAAATACTGGCGGCAGATCCAGACGAATGAAGTCCAGTGGGCCGCCTTAGATGAAGTTGGGAAACGCAACTCCAGAGGCCGTGCGAGGAGTTTGGACCTACAATGGACGAAAGTCGATGAAATCGCCCAGGACAGGGACGTCTGGAGACGCCTTGCCGATGCGATGGGTTATCACCTTGGAGGAATACGGAGAGATAGCTAAAAGAAATTAACCAACTTATGCAAATTTGTGAAATAACTCTCTCTCTCTCTCCAAGGAATTCACGTAGTATTCCGTAAGAGGAAGAAAGAGATCAAAAAAGTTTCAAATTTAATAACCTTCTGTGGAAATCAAGGGTATTAAGGCAGCTTGGTAGAACAATGTAAATTATATTTCCTTCAAGGTTCAAGGGATGAATTCAATATGAGATGAGATAGAAATGTTGACAATACTTAAAGAGTTTTTAAGTTTTATTAATTCATATAGTGGCGTCACGAGCTAAAAACGCGTTTCCGTAATCTCGTAGAATAATTTATTCAAATGATGTTTTTTTTATTGACATTTCAACAGCAAGCTTATTTTGAATAAAAATATGCATTTTACGCGTGTTGTAGATTATTATCCGATTAATAAGCTAATGAAAATTAGGTACTTGGGTGTATAATTATTCAAATGTTACTACCACGAGTTGTGTTTTTACTAACCTAACCTAATCGACCATACAAGAAAATCTATCTAAATCAGAACCAAAGGAGCTGAGTTGGCAACACTGTTCGCAACTCCATTTTATTTTGAATTTATGTTTGAGCAAGTCGTATAATTACGTAACGCAAACAAGCAAATGGACATTACGACCACTCTTGTAAAATAACATGACCACCTTCTAGGTGAAGGAATAAATGGTGACCAATTAAAAACAAATTTCACCCCAAGGTAAAGTTTAGTACAGCACAAAATTAAATGTTAAAATATTTGGTGAAGTTTATTTTTGTAAAGCGAAAGTGATTATTTTCTCAATCATTAAAGTAGTTTAGTAGTTAGTTATTTTTGAGAAGAGTGGATGTTTGTTTACCTTAGTTTTTTCACATGCTGTTTAATTGTTTTTTAATAATTACGAAATATTTTTTATTTTTTTAACAATTTAAACATAAAGGAGTGTAAAAACGAATAGACGAGTATTAGGTACGACTCATAGTCACGTGGGAAGATTATTCCTGTTTGGTGGTTTGTTATTTAGCTTGATGGGCCTGCAACGCAGCTACCGCCTCTTCCACTTTGGCCTTGAGAGACTATCCGTGCTCCAGCAAGTGCAGCAGCTCCGAGTTGTCTATCTCCAACAACATGCCGATGATCTTATCTTCGAGCTTGGGGTGCACGCGCTGCATGAGCGGGAATTTGTACAGAGACAGAATTTCTGATTTTGAAATTTAAGCGAAGAACGGTCAGACTTTTGGATCACGAAACAAGCCCACGTCGCATTTCTTGTGTTCTTCTTTAGTCTGTGGTAATAAATGTATTATGTTTCTCATATTGCCGATTCCACGCTTGATAGGAATAATAATTATTCAAATGCTTTACTACGAGATGCGCTTTTACGTAAAACGCTAAATTTGTGGTAATTTTCTGTTGATGGTTTTATAACATACCTACTGCTAGTTTATGAATGTGATCATTGCGATTATGGAAAAGTTGGCGTGGGAAAAGGTCGGGTTGCTTTTCCCTCGGGAGTCCCCAACCTCCCTCGTTTCCCCGTTTGAGAGAAGGGGGGTGATGGCTTTTCAAATCTGCTCTCTTACGGTCGTTTTCACCAATCAAAACTGAGCAATGCTAAGTTAATACCCTTATTCGGATAACGACAACACGGCTTATTTAAAAATACAAAAATGCTGCATTCTTTGTAAAATTATATTTTTATTTAACAATTACCTACGTAAAATTGTACCATTCCACAAACGAATTATTGTAATATTCTCCCGTCCTAAAGTGAGTTTTATAATTCATCGGTTTTCATTTGTAAACAAGAAATAAAAATAATAAAACACTCAAAAAGAAAGAAATAAAAATAATTAAAAATTAAAAACTGGCAAATCTGCGTCACATTATTTGGAGTCGATTTCGATATACAACTTTTTCGATTTGATTTGAAGTGCAGTCTACCCGGTTTGACGCCGTCGAAAAAAGTTAAAAAAACAAACAAAAAACCGTTGCTATTTTTTATGTTATCTATGTGATTTATTATTATTTTTTATTTTAATATTTTATGCGCCCATGGCATGGGGCTTACGTTACATAAAATGATCACAATGTTCATACAAGTGTAACACTTGTATGAACATGTGTAATAAAACAATGTTTGCTTACAAATTGCTTGCATTTTACAGTAGTTTACAATTTAGATTTTTTTTTTATTATCAAAAATAATATTTTGACGCAAAAAAATTGTTTAGGTGCGTTTTACTACGTTAAAAATGTCGATACTATATTTGTTTACCAACTTTGTAGGCATGTTTTGGGCACATTTTTTGTTTTGTTTGGTGAACGGTGACATTGAGAAAGGTCCTGGTATTGGTGTAGATTCACCAGTGTCCCGCTTGGGCCAATTTTTTTCCTAACACCATACAAAAATATAAGTTTAATGTAAAGCTTTTTAAATGCTGTAAAACGTTTTTTTTTCATATTTCCTCAAACATTAGCACCAACTTTGAAAATATGCTAAAAACACCCGAAAGTTTTCAGTGGATATTAAAACTAATGGGTCGATTAAACTTAATCATTATAAATAACTATTACGAAGCCTTCATGGAAAAAATCAATTGCACCATTTAATAAATAAGATACCTACCTACCAGATAGTAAAGATAAATTAACTTTTATTGTTATTCCAGCGAATCGTTCGTTACATTACCAAGTATTTAGAGTCGTAAACAACTTTATTTATAGTATAAATCAGCGTTTCTCAATCTACTTTGCTTCAAAACTCTTCGGAGATTGACAATAATATGTAATTGCTAATTGATCGTTTGCAAGAGACAATTGGAGCGATTGACTTTACATGCCACTTCCCAATGACGAGACAATGATGGGTAATTTGGTTGATCGCATTGGCAAGTGCGATTGACAATCGTTCGTTCAATTGAGCCAATCTACAGAGCCCCATGGAATTCAGCTTCATCGCGAAATAAGATTCGTTTTATATTGCATTATATCGTGTTAGTCTAGAATTACCTACGGAAAATAATATGAAAATATTATCACTGTATTTGCACATTTAGAACTGAGGCGAAAATATTGATAGGTCGATTAAGTTCCGTCAATCGCGCTATAATACACATTGAAATTGATTGTCACCAGGCCCCTTTACATTGGATTTAAAAACCACTTGCAATTTTAACCCTCCGTTCATTCGGAACAAAAACATCATTTAGGGCGCTCACACCCCTTCATTGTGTTGGGTAAGTTTTCAAAACGGGTTAAAAATGAAACGATTCCGGTTATTGAGTTAGAAGATAGCACAATATAATTATTTAGCTCATTTAGCTGAGAGCATAAGACCGCTGTAAGAATCCACGTGCTGGCTGCAAGCGGAAGTGCTGCCATCTCTACAATTCTGAGAAAGCTATTGAAGTTTTCCTTGCAAACAATTTAGTATAGTGCTAGTTCTGTGTACGGTTTTCCTCTTTGATATAAAGCAATATATATATGATAGTTGGTACATACGATTGAGGCATTATTTAATTTAAGCCAATAAGAGTCGATTTGCTCGCCGAGTATGCATATTGTGCCTAAGTATGTATGCAATAAATTTCAAGGGCGATCGTTGTGCAACCGAACGTGTTTTCGTGAGGTGTTTATTTATTTTCAACAACCCAAGAGTTTGAATAAATTTGTAGGTACGACGTCAATGGTGAAGTACATCCGAGTGGTGCAAAATCCAATTCAATAAATAATAAGTAATAATTTTAAATGTTATGTTATAACAAGGTTATGTTACAACGTAAATTATGTAATTTTACGACAGCGGACAAATAAAAGAAAACCTTCAAATTAATGATTATGATAATACGTAATTTTTTGCAGAATTTTCCGTAAATAAAACGTGAACAAATAATAGTAAGTGATAAAACAGAAGAAGTTTTTGGAAGTATCAGAAAGGCACTGTCAATCAGCTATTTTTTTGCCGGCAACCCGGGCGTTTATTGAAATAACATTATTATACAAAAAAAATAAGTAATCCGTCTCACTAGACGATGTCTGTTCTGAGACGGGTACATATATATGCGTACATGTACACATAAATACATACATATTTATCCATATAAACACATACACACATATACACATACATACACACATACATACATATACGTATACACATACGTGTACATTATCATAAAAAATACTTAGTGTACAAAATTTAAATAAAATTATTGGAACTTGTTAAAAGTTTATGGCATACTGCATAGCCAATCAATCCTTAGGTTACGGTTGATCGAAATTTCGCATTTAGCGAATCAACAGCGATCTCTAGTGGGCGGGGTTAATGTTTACTAGAAAATATCGGTTACACTGACGGGATATTTCACCATCCTCTCGATAACTATCCACTATAATAAATAAATACACGCAATAGGTAGAAAACTTGGCTCACTCATCTCTACATATTACAAAACAAAGTCCTCCGCCGCGTCTGTATGTTCGCGATAAACTCAAAAACTAATGAATGGATTTTCATACGGTTTTCACCAACAGATAGAGTGATTCACGAGGAAGGTTTAGGTATATAATTTGTCAAGGTTTTGTGTAAATTGGTTGAAATATGTAATATTTATTAAGGATAATGTCTGTATGCGGTGGAAGGGCGGTGTGGATTTGATTTGTATGCAAATCCACAGTTTTATGCCAAGGTTGATGAAATTTTGCATATGTGACCTTCAAAACAAGAGGAAGGTCACTGTCTACATTTGATTTCGAAAACTCTGTGTAAAGCCCGGGCATCGCCGGGGACTAATAGCAACTATTCGTAGATTTGTGAACCGAATAGTAAAAACTCGGATTTCTTAAATAAATAAATTGTTAAATCGAAAATGTACATTATCCTTTAAATATCGCTTTTGACGCTTATCGAGAGGATGTTGCAATACCCCTTAACACGTAATTTACTTTATATATATTCTATATAACCTTTACAAAACTTTCTTATTTGGTCCTTAAAAGTCATATTTTTTTTTCCTTCGATTTCGCTATACAAATTATCCAAATATTATTATTGTATACTATTGTATGTACCTATAATTTTGTGGTAATTAATTTTATACAAATGAAACAATCTTGCTTTGTTTGAACAACCATATTTTTGATGACCGGACAACTCGACAATATGCAAATCACTCCTTTGAAAAGTCATTAAAAGTGATGAAAAAAAAACTTGGTTGAATAGGTTACGTAAGGATAGATTATGGATTTTTTTTCACGACTTTAGGTGACTTTTCAAAGGGGTGTTGAAATGCCACTTTGTTGAATTGTCATGGACCCCCATAGCTTTTATATACGCCGATCGGTTTCGTAAATAAAATGTAGTAGTTCAAAAATAGTAATGTTATTTCATTTATTATTATATTTAGGATATCATCAGTATATTAATAAAGCAAAAACTTTGTACTCCTTTTTACGAAAATTGCGCGGACGGAGGAGTATGAAATTTCGCACACTTATAGTTTATATAGAGGAGTGCAGAATTCTAATATATATTTTTTTTATTATGCATAAAAATACATTAAAAAAAAAATTTGCGATGACATAGTGCCATTATTGTGATTCAATGAAGTGTTTAGATTTCAGGACGGAAACAGCGATTATTCGAAAAGCAGGACTAAAAATAAATCGACGCTGATAAGAAACCAGAAAGGCACGAGGATACATAACATTATGGATTAAACAGTTTGCAGTTACACCAAGACATTATTTGAAAAATATAGTTAATTTGTATTATGTATTCAAACGGGGATTTTGTTATTTGAATGGAAAATCTAACGGAATTATTGCAGCAAATGGCTTTAGCCGTGTTTGGTGACCAGATCTGAATAGCCAGGTACTTCCCGACCTTCCTCTTCGCCATCTCCTTCCTCTCCAAACTACCTTCAGCCTCACAACATACCCGATTTAGGGGATGCCATAGTCGCACTGGCTCCAGACGGGAGCAGCTGGGACTCTAGTGAGATATTCACATTTAAAAAATGCACCTTAGGCTGATAATACCTATATGAAATCATCAATACCGAGGTTTTGAATATTATTCCAAAAAAGTCAAATGTACCGACACGCCCGTGATCGATATCTATTTTATATTAAAAAATATTTGCGGTAGTGTCAAAAGCCCACCACGGTATAATAACCCAAAAATTGATGACGATAAATACTTTTGGCTGCGAAAATCTTAAATCAGCTGCAACTTTTAGCTAAACAGAATTAGATTTAACTAGTGGTCGCCCAATGGTCGAAATTCGACCATAATTGTAATGTTTTTTTTTTATGTTTGACATTCAGTAAGACCATAGACAAATAATATTAATCTATTCTCAATTTGACCATAGACTTTAACAATAAACAATAGAGTAAAGACGCGTTTGTGCGTGTGTCAAATACATGGTAGTGTGTGTAATGTTTTTATTATTGATTTAATGTATTTTTATGCATAATTTTTAAAAAATATTAGCATTCTGCACTCCTCCTCTATATAAACTATAAGTGTGCGAAATTTCATACTCCTCCGTCCGCGCAATTTTCGTAAAAAGGGGTACAAAGTTTTGGCTTCACGTATTAATATATTGATGATGATTGATGATGATTGATGATGATTGATGATGATTGATGATTGATGATGATTGATGATGATTGATGATTGATGATGATTATTACGGGTACCCACAATATTTTGTAGAGTTGCGTGAAATGATTTTAGCTGTGTCAGATTTGATAGTTTAGCTGTGTCAGAATAGCCAGTTTTTTTCCCAACTTCCCAACCTTTCTCTTCCCATCTCCTTCACGCTCACTTCAACCTCACAACACACCCCCATTTTTGGGTTCGCCAGATAGCGTAAGCCCCGATGGCTCAGACAGCTGGGCGTATCTTGACTCTAGTGCGGTGTTCACATTTAAAAAAATCTAAAGTATAAACTCGCAATAATATTTATACAAATTAGCCAAGCGGTTTCGGAGCCACTGTGCTTTGTCAAGACAGATATTCATAGACTAAATAGAGTAGATATTATGGGTCCAATATTGAGCTTAATTGAGGGGGATTTAGAACAGGTGTCAGAGAGGTAGAAGCAACAGATGAGGTGGAGATAGGCAAGAGCGAAATAGGGGATGAAGCGTCAGGTTGTTTGTTACCAGGATGTCAAATATGTACGAAACCGGGCAGGGTGTTCGATTATCACACAGTAAAGTACGCAGATTTACGGTATTTTAAACACACAAATTTAAAATAAATACATATGTATCATTTTCCTACAAAATATCTGATAAATATATATAAAATATATATAAAATGCTGATAACCAAATATTAGTTTTTCTTTTTTCTTTCGATCTGCATCATTGAAATATTTCTAGGAAAAGAAATGCCTCTTTTACGACCCACATTTTGAGAGTTTTTTTTCTGAAAAGTTAAAAATAAATTGTACACCGTTATTAAAAAAATATACAAAAGACGTTAAGTATTTTAATCCATTTATTTAACGTTATTTAATACTAAAAATTCATAATTATAGGACCACAAAAACGATACGATTTTTTTGGAAAAAAAACTTTTTTCGTTCTCCTGAACAATTAACATTATTTTCGTTATTTGGGGTGTTATGCCGTGTTGCGCTACCTCCTTCTTTAGCCAAAGTTTTGGACAGCGTTACAGTGTTCATCATCAGGGCAGATGCGTAATGTGATGGAAGTTGATTCTGTGAAAAATTCAGACAAGCGATAAAGTACCTACCTACCTGTAACAAAATACTTTTAAAGAAAATTATTTAAATTGCCGTCGAGAATTCAGACTATCCCGTGATTCTCACGAGTCTGCGCTAGTGTTGTTATATTTAATAGGCAATTTACATAACGCCTAATTGATTGAATCACCTCAAGGGCGCTTGGTGTGGGGGTCACGATCCCAGGCAATGAGGTTACGACTGGAAGAAGTGCCATTTGTTTTAAATTTCACACTGAGAAAACTTGTCGCAAGTATTCCGGTCATGTCGCGGTTAGCAAACTAATAAAATTTTTGAATTTGCGACAAACAAACTTTTCCACAGCGCACAAACCATCGGTTTATACGAAACAAAGTTCGCCGACAGAATTTTCAACAGATTGTCAAAGTAAAGGGTAGGTAGGTGTAGGTACATAACTTGTAGAAACATATACAGACGTAAAATAAAACTACAAGATTTTGTGTGGCTATATCGACATGCCATTGCCTACGATAGTATTACGCTTTTTTTACATTAACTTCACACAGGAGGCTATGTCATCTTTGAAGAAGCTGTGTGGAGGGTCTTTTGGAGAGGAAGGAGTTATAGGAGGGAGCAACACAGAGGCCGGCAAATCGTTCCACAGCCGAGTTGTGAACCCAAGAACGAGTCGTAGAAACGATCCGTTCTCATGTCAAGTGACAAATCGCTTGCTGAGGATTGGCTTGTACTATGTCCACAAAAACTCGTGTTGAAAAATAAAAGTTTTTGAGTTTCAAAGAATTATTATTATTTTTTTTTATTATCATTAACTTATTATCCTGACGAAGAAAACATAGTTTTCGAAACATGTCGATATTGTTAATTAATTAGTGGCGTACATAAAGTTATTTGTTTTCATTTATTAATTATATTTTTGTTTCCTTTATTTCAAAATAATTGTTATAAATATTTTTAAATAATACAAGGGTTATTCTACCGTAAGTAAAAGAACAACGTATTTGGTTGAATTTTGAACGAACTAACATATACTTCAATTCACAGCTTAAAAAAAACCTAAAAATACAGGAGGACAAACCAATCCTCAGCAAGCGAAATGTCAACCGTGTTGGGCGCGTGTTTGGCGTGTTTCCCGACTTCGCACCGGTGTCGAGGGGATCAATGACGTTAAGTTCCTCGGAGAATCTTTCATTGTAATACCGGTAGAACAAGTACAGCATTCCCACCTGACGCCTGTGGCCTAAAGATTGCAATCCGTTTGTTTGTCCATACCTTTACCCAACTTATAGATTCTCAACCTTTTTTGCCCACCGCCCACTTTGAGAATATTTTCTCTTTTAGCGCCCCCCAACTGCCCCCTCCTATCCCATTACGTCCCCTCCGATGGAGGGGATATAGGATGGGGGCAGGATGGGACAGGTTTCTCTGGGTCTCCTACAGTCCCCCTGAAAGCCTGAAACGCCCCCAAATTTTCTCTTGGCCTTCTAACGCCCCCCTGAAGGTCTGAAACGCTCCCAAGGGGGCGCTATCGCCCACGTTGAGAACCTATGACCTAACCTTATCTAACCCAACAAAGTTCATTTTCGACGGTCCAGAAGAACAATGTTCGAATCTGTTAAAAATTGAAAATAGTTTTGTTGGATTTGGATTATTTTGTTGTTTAAAAAGTATGTTTTTTCTGTTTTTGAAATGCAATTAAAAACATGCAAAATATCAAACCAATACCAAAGTTTGATCTCAAAAACAGTAAAAATTCAGAAGCGAAACTTAAAATAGCGCTTCTGTAAAATTACAAAATCGCACAACAGACGTTGTTCTTCGGGACGGTCGTTTTCTGTTATTGTTCCATTTGGCGGATCCCACATAATACATGTGATCGCACAATGTGGACTATGACATCCCCAATTGGGGTACGCTGTGAGGCTGGAGGTAGTAGGGAAGGAAATGAGATAGGGTAGAGGAAGGTTGGGAGGTAGATGGATCTATAGATCTGGTCTAAGTGGAGGTCCTTCAAGTAATATAGTGCAATATTATTTTATTACCAGCAAACATGTCACAAATCTTGCGTTTCCATTTCATTTACAGTCCTCGTAACTCTGGATACGAGTCAGTGTTGAAACAAAAACAAATTGGTCACGAAAACGAGATCAGATTTGTCTCATTCAGGTAAGCCTCCAAAAATCTACTAGAAGAAAAACAGCACTAATCATTGCACGAAGCCACTTCAAAAATCACACAAACAAATGACACAAGGTCGACACTACAATCGAAAATAATTATCAATAAACTGATAATGTAATATTTATAACAACAAACACTTTATCAAAGATAGCGGACTTTATCGCGCGAAATCCGCGATAAGTTATATAAAATTATAATGAATTTAGATAATATATAAACGAAAGAGCCGAAAAGCTTTCAAAACTCAAAATAACATGAAAATCACATGCTGTTTGTTTGAACGATTTGAATTCCACGAAATCTCGCGCGAAATTCGAATTCTCGCGCGCAATTCGGCTAACGCGCTGCCTCCGTAGAGGAGTTTTATCGACTGATGATGACTAATCGGCATCGCTCATCGCCGCCTCGAATTTAACGCCGGTAGTCGGCAGTCGGTAGTACTGGGTACTTCCGACGTTCAACGTCAGAAAGGCAGGTGGTTGGAAGGTTTGGTTTGTTAGTATTATTATTAATATTCCCATGGTGAGCGTCTCGTAGCTAGGATCGCTCTCTTCCCGGCAGGTGTGTGCTGAGCGACGGGCGCTTGCGCGACCAGACGGTTAGCAGACCAACAAAGGTGGCCGATTAAACTTCTAAATATGTTATGTACATATGTTTATATTATACCTTTGAGATGTTGTACGATATTATGCATCGAATTATTCGTTTTTAAAAAGGTGTGTCAGGGGAATATACGACGCGCAAAGGAGTTATGATCGTCCCAAGAAGACAGTGTGATCAAGCGAATCTAATATTACTGGAGTCAGGTAATGTCATCTTTAAAATACGCATATAATAAAACTGGTACAATTTGAACAAAATGTAACTATCTAATACAGCATTTTCTGCAGGGGTAGGCAGAGAGGATGGACCGTTAAAACTCGGTCTTGGCACGCACTCGTTGCCTCATTCACATCATACATTGTCTCATGCAGACTCTGTTATTTTGACATTTGACAAGGCCCGACTCGATCGTGCCGGGATCACGTCAAATGCGCACTTGCTCGTATGTTACCGTGCAGCTGGAACGGGACGGAGTGCGTACCACATGAACCGGCCAGACTGTTCCCAACTACTCAGTTGCGACGTGAAATATATTTTTATTGTTTTAATTGTATCTTGTATTTCCCGCTAAGCACTTGCATACTGCTTACTAACAACATATGCAGGGACACCGGAGGCCAGGCCATGCAAGCCTGGTCACCAACACGACGAAGGTCATTTCAAACAACGTTTCGATTGTGAATGGAGAGAAGGCATAATATAGTAAAGGTTATCTTCCACTCTGGAACGTGCCGCAAATCCATCCATACTAATATTATAAATGCGAAACTGCTCGAGTTTGTTTGCTACAATAAAAAAAAATTAAAAATTCTTTCACCAATAGAAAGCTCAATTATATGCGAAAACTATAGGCTGTATATCAGGGGTCACCAATTAATTTCATTAGGGGTTTCATTTGTAGAGCGCCGTTTTTGTGAAAAATCACTTCAAGGGCGCTTTACAATTTATTTTGAATCCTTAGGATCTATCATATGTTGACCCAAACAATGTGAGAAGTTTCAAGGCTATTTTTTTATTCTGGGTTTTTAGCATAAACAAATTTTATCTAAAACTCTTGACAAGAAACTTCCTGTTTGTGATGTTTTAAAACTGTATTTTCTTGGAAATCGATCATTTCCATCTGAAGAGCAGCTTTATTACTCCCGAAAATATTTGCAGCTTCATTGCTCCATTCATCACCAGGATGCAGAGAGTAAATGTTACTGAGGATGTCGACGACATTCTAACTAGAAGTAGTCCTTTTTTGGATGCAACATCGGTAGTTACTGATAAAAGTTTTTTTTTAAGTTTAACTCGTTTTTAACGAAATAATCCATCACCGCGTCGATCATGTCTTCTCTGGTTCTTCCTATTAACGGCAAAATAACCAATAGCTCCTCAACTAAAGTGTAAAATATTTTGTATTGTTAACACAAGGTCCGCACAAAATAGGTCGGCGGTCCGGATCCGGACCGAGGTCCGCCATTTGATGACCCCTGCTGTATATGATGGTAAGCTCTGGCGTTTTGAAATTATTTATATTAATATATTATATTTGTTATACGTTTTCTGTCGCTTACAAAAGCGAGTTTTTGCTAACGTCAGAAAAAAAATGTTTCCATGGAAACGATGTTGATATATTTGTGGGCTCTATGCTGGTAGATACTCAGCTCCCTACCTACTGGTCGGCTACTGCTCCAGAAAATTCAAATATATGTTTTGTTTTTTGGACAAGCTTATGTTTTGGAATAAATGTCAGATGAGAGTTCCTACATTAAAAATATAATTCGTAACGATTATAAGGACTGAATAATAAATAGTGTAATTTTTATTATATTTACAAACTTCCAAATATTTAATTAAAAATAAACATCCGAAATGTTTGTAAGCGCATAAATTCCGAACGAATGAACAAAATTGGATAATTCTTTTTTTCTTTGAGCTATAAGCATTATGAAATTTAGGTGGCAGGCGAGATGTTTGAAAACTGTAAGGGAATGAATGTATGGAATGCGGGAGGGGATGGGGGTGGGGGGAGGGGCGATAATTGATAATTGCAAGCGCTACAGTAATTTCCCGTAATACAATGCGAGCGAAGCCGCGGGGAAAAAGCTAGTATACTATAAATTTATCACTTATCACCAACAATACTCATTTGGGTTGTCTGTGCGTCCTGCGTAACTCTGGTACAATTTGCTTCGAATTTAAGTGTCATTTTCATAATATTTACTCATTGTGTGAAGAAGAATTTAGACAAGCGAGAAATGACCTAATTATAATATAATATTTTTGAAGAAAATTATTTGTTATTTTCAAAATCGCAATTGATTTTCAAGAATTCAGGTTATTATTACAAATCCGCACAGGAGGCCCCAAGAGTCGAGAAGAGACAAAAGGATTCAAGAAGAGATGAGAAGATTGAAGAAGAAGCAAAAAAAGGCAAGAAGAGACAAGCCAAACCAAGAAGAAGTTAGAAGATCCAAGAAGAAGTAAAAAGAGCCAAGAAGAGACGATAAAATCCCAAAAGAGATAGGAAGAAGCATGAAGGGACAAGAAAAGCCACGAAGAGCCAACAAGAGCCGAGAAGAGACGGAAGATTCAAGAAGCAACAAAAAGATGTAAGACGAACCAAGCAGTGGCGAGAAGATCAAGAAGATCAAGAAGATCCGTGAAAATCGAAGAAGAGCCAAGAAGAGATGATAAGATCCCAGAAGAGACGAGAAGAAGCAAGAAGAGACAAGAAAAACCGAGAAGAGACAAGAAAAGCCGAGAAGAGGCAAGAAGAAGGAAGGCATAAAGAAAAGAAAAAATATCATAACGCTCAATCCATTCCTTTATTCTTACCCATCCAAAATTCCAAAATTGGCTTATTAGGTTGCCATGTGTACCGGTCGATTATACTCCAATCCTCAGAGCATGTGTTCTAAGTCCTAACAAACCAGTGGCCCTCGGTGTACCGGTCTCACCGGGAAAAGAGTGCTCCTGGCTGGGGGTGCAATTGTATCGCATATATCAAATCCACACGGGAGGCCCCGAGGAAAATAAATTCCCTCAGGGCCTATGTCATCTTTGGGTGCGTTATGTGGGGGGTCTCTTTGAGGAGAGTAAGTAATGGACAAGTTACAGGAGAAATGAAATATAGGTACAAGAATTTAAAAAACAAAAACTGTCAATATCGCAAATACTACTTTTCCCATAATCGTCGGCCATCAAATCAAACCGTTTATCGCCTCACATCCCTCCCTTCTTTGCTTCCTTCCTTCCACTAGGCATATTACAATAGCCAGCTTATAGCGCAGAATAACGCGTAGTACTATTTGTTTGTAGGTTGCCGCCCCACGTGTGTACGTATACACGCCGCACCAACACGCGCACACCCTCGCACGTGCGCCACTCGATGTGTGTGGAAACTGGCAGTCGTAACGGGAGAGAAGATGGAACATTGGCTACGTGCAGGGCAGCAGCGCCAGACGGAGTATCCCGCTCTCCCTTCATCTTCACTCTCCCCATCTCCTACAACCCCTCCCCTCGCCCATCACTCGCTTATTCCGCCAAACTAAAGCCAGACTGCAAGCAACCGATAGATTCGCGGTGCACCCAAATAAGAAAAACTGTCATCTTATATTTTAGTATCAAACAACTGATTAAAATTTTGAAAAAGGTTTTTTTTTCAGTTTCACGCAATTGGCCTTGTTGTCCCAAGGTTATGATGAGCTCGTAGCGAATGAAACAATGTTGTTCCACAAAAAATATTGTCTCTATGGCAGATAAAACTTAGTAGCCCGAAAATTAGCAAATGAAAACATTTTGTTCTAAAAAATAAATACAATTTTTTTTTACAGAGCTAAGTCGGTCGTAAATTGCAAATGAAACCATGTTGTTCTAAATTCGCGTCTCCTGCGGCTAAATGTTTTCTAAACACCCGACAAATATAAAAACATTGGGGCAGGGCCGCAAGAACTTAATAAAAATAAGTATTTTAAACAGTAGTTGCAGAATTATCTGCGAACTTAAATACAAGCTGCACATATTTTAGATAGGGTTTTAAAGAGAGAAATAAATGTAAGAATTTTGGAACAAAAATCAATTATGGCCAGAATGACGGATGGAACCTCGCTGTTCCAAGGAAACTAGAAGTCTAGTCTGATTTTTTCTTAGTTCAACGGTATTATGTAAATATCATAGACATGAATATTACTGGACCTGCCCTAAGTGATAAAAGCGAATTATTTCCCCCTCCCCACACCGGTCCCATTTGGAACCGGCTGGGCTCACGAATCTATAAAATGTGACGTCATCATTCTTGTTTGAACCAGCGTCGAGCTTTCATCGGAACATTTTACGAAATAACACGGCAAAAATTGTGGCTTGTTCTATGAAAACGTGTAAAAGTGGAAGTGAAAAGAGAATAAACCCAATTGTCGTATTACATTCCATAGGTAAGCATTATTTTACTTAATTTTAAGCTTATTCAGATCATATAATATGATCAGTTTGTAACACATCCATCACCATAACGAATGTAGGCGTTTCTCGTCGCTGTTTACTGGGGTAAGTAAATGAAACATTTGTAAAAGTGTCTTTATTCGACTCTGAAAACAGGTGAACTTTACTTTTACATTATAAAGCGAGATGCCTATATACTGTCAGATTGATTTATTGACGAATCACATGTCATCAGTCATCTTCCCCCCTTCGCTTCCCGCTGTAGTTGGTTTGTACCACTCACCTGTCTGTTCTCGTCTATTCATATGTCTACGGTAAATATCAAATTTGGTTAATTTTGTGATTAATTTCAAGTCTCGTTCAATCCAAGCGGAAGAACTTTCGTAGTATTAATTTAGCGTAGGAGTTTTATAAAGTTATTAAATTGATATTTTACAAAAAAAATTGTTGCTATTAAAGTATTCTGTTGACCGGTTTCGCCCCCGATTTGTAACAAACTCCATCGACTTGATCTCTTCGTGTTCCACCGTGAAGATTCGGTGGCAATTTCAAAGAATCAAAGATAGAAAGAGACGATCGGGCTTTTACCGTTGATTTTTATAAAATAATCGATAAGGGGATCGAAGATTGAAAGAACTTCCGGCCGCGGAAAGACGAGAAGTACCAGAAACCGGCTGCTCCGTATCCTGTCTGCCACGTTCCGTCTTCCGTTTTATAACAGAAAAAAATTAAACTCATGTTTTGCCCTGATCGTCTGGATCTTCCACAGTTCAAGCGTCCCCCAAGGATGCAATACCAACTACACTAGCGGAGAAGATAGGAGATTTATCGTGAACTATTTTTCATCACAGTTCGACCTTCAGAATTGCGCAATCTCGAGCGTATTAATAACCGTGTCACTTTTGGCAGACGACGCCACTTGAATGCTAATAGTAAATCGTACCTACCTTATAGAAGTGATTAGGTACTAAGATACCATAACGAAATTGGTACTTTACAATTGGTATTGGTAATTGGTAGGTACTTTACTTTCTATGAAAATAATTATTTGAATTTGTTCTATATTTGTTTTAATGGATTTTTTAAAGAAAATGGGGTTAGAAGTTTCCGAATAGATTTTTCACAAATCAAGAATAATTTCTGGGTTGGCGATTCCACTGACTGTAAATTTGCGCTAGTCAAGCCTCTTAATTAATAATTGTAAGATTTATTTAAAATGTGTAAAAATAAAATACTTTACACACGATTTAACCTCTAACTAACTAACTAACCATCACGCCGTTTCCCGCAGGGGTAGGCAGAGAGGACAGACCGCCAAACAACTCGATCTTGGCACACACTCCTTGCTTCGTTCACATTCATACATCGTCTCATGCATGCTCTTCTATTATTCTGACTCTTGACATCGCCCGACTCAAGTATCTGATTCACTTGGTCGTGCCATGTCTTCCTCGGGCGTCCCCGACTTCGTCTACCATTCACATTTGCGTCATATATTCTCCTTACAGATTTAACCTCAAAATCAGAAATTAGAGAATAGATTATGAGAAATCGTCTTTGCAAACTTTGACACCTTATCTCACACCTTGTCTCAGAACAAGGTAAAATGAAGTTAAAAAAAACCCTGTCCAACCAAAGTTTCAACCGAAAAAACCAAAGACGCATTGTTTATAAGCTTATTACAACGACGCCAATCGGACGACAATTTTGTTTTAAAAAGCGATAAAAATATATTTAAAAAAAATATATATTCATCAAGGCAGTCGTCACTGAAAAACTTTAGAAAATATATTTTTTTTGAAGTAGGCAATTCACCATAAAAAGAGTACTATGTGATAAAATAAATTACTGAAACTGTAATAATCGTTGAGGAATTTAAATATTTTTGCTTTTCTAAAATATCAACAACAAAAACAGCGTCACAATTCAATCATATCAATCAATCACAATTCAATCATGGACAATATTTAATCGTTTACATTCAGACAATATGTTTGAACGTAACTGCCAGAAATCAAATAATTTGACATAACAACCAATTTGACACTTATTTTATAAGCTATCAAGAAAAATATCATTAAAAAGAAGTGAGTAATTTCTGAGCAGTAGCGAAAATTACGCAGATGATATCATATCCGCGATGATAAAGTCGCCCCCCGATTCAAAAGTTGCCCCATTTTACGGTATTAAAAATGTTATTGAGTTTATATTACGCAGAAAGTAAACAAGGGTTTTTTCAACGTGCAAAAACGTAGGTAATTTAATTAGCTACATTTACATAATACTTAAATTAAGACGGAGAATACATGACCGATTTTGCTTTCTGGTTGTCTGATCATACTATCGGATCGGACGAACCAACTAATTATTATTACGAATATTATTTATTCCCCACTCCTTAGGCTGGGCGCATGTATCCGATTTTTCTTTCCGATTGTCTGATCAGAAATTTATTTTTTACCGAATTTGGGTATTTTTATTACCGATCAGGTTTTCGAATCGGATGTGTGCGGGCTTTCATAAGAAATGTATGGCGCGAAGACCTTCGGTTGTCTTACAAAATCTAAACAATATAAAGTGCTTAAATGAGTCATAGCAGTAAAGTCATTAATAAACAGTTTTGGAAACACTAACACTTAGAGCGGGAAAACCGATCTCCCAGATAATAGAGTGTCTACTGTCTCTACTTAGTTTCTCAGCAAATTGGTTTAACCGGTAATAAATCAATTTAGACATCTTCAAAACTTGTCATTTAGATTCGCATAAATACGTCGTCTCAAAGTGGTTCAACCAGTTTGAAAATGGTCTTGTAAACCGAAGCAGCTGTAACAAAAATGCATACTAAAATATGTTGAATGGAGTTCTACGAATTAAACCCAAAAACATTTTAAAAAAGAAATTTTCACTTCAATAAACTGCGCCATAGATTAGATTTTGTGCGTTGATTGTAGTGTTTCGCTAGACAGATTCTGAAACCACCGAGACCACAAAAAATCGTACGTGCATTTGGTTCGTCCGATCTGATTATCTGTTCAGACAATCGGAAAGTAAAATCGGACATGTATCCCCGGCCTAAAAGGGTTGGGAGGTACTATTACGACTTAATGAATAATTAATTGAAGCAATTTAATGGCGCCGTTTTTTTTTCAAAAATCCCCTTGATGAATGAACCTTGCCTTTGAATAGAAATCAACAAAAACATAAATATTTTTTTTTATCTCATACTCTCGTCGTATTTGTATTTCAAATGATTTTATTGTAAACGTATTTAATTATTAGCATAACAGAATAATTATGCCTACTACTGATAAGTATTGAAAACCTATAACCTATTTATTTGCATATTTTATTGCACTTGTAACAACTAACAAATTACTGGTATATAACCATATTATAATACTGCACATTGCATGCATATTGTGCAATACAAATGATTAATGAGACTGAATACTGAATGCAATATGACACAATATTTAATTGTGCATAATATAATATAAATATTATAGATTATCTACATACCTATTAGCTATTGACGGTGTAAGTAGGCGGAGCAAATAATTAAAATCTATGCTAATTAGAAATAACGAAATGTTCATTAGGGTCGAATCATTGCATCTCTAAATAATGGTAAGGGGTTAAAACAGAGCAGTGACAAAACAGAAAATGATAAAAGAGAATCGAAAAAAGATTATACAGAATAACGACAGGTGTCGTCTCATGCAATAACAGCATTCAACATAAGCCCAGGTTGGGCGCCAAAAAATAACAAGCTTTCCATAGAAAGGAGCAGATAATTAAAATCTAGGCTTTTATTTTTTTTTAATTTAACACTACGAGCGAAACACAATCGAAAATCTGGAAACAGAAAAATCAGAAAAAATATTGGCACCTCTAGAACGCGAACCCAGGACCTCTCTTTCCGGGCGAGTGCTCTGGCCACTGAGCTAAGGTGTCGATATCCAATTCGGTCACTTTTAACTGTACCATACTTTAGACATATTATCTTCATTTTCTTAGCGCATATTTTTATTGGCTGCCATCTTTATGTATGATTGCAAGATTCAAACCCGAACTAAATGCAATCTAGATGGTGTCTGGATAAATTTTTATCCATTTTATTTAATATGCGACATCTATTGACTTTTCTGCAAGTCTAAAATGAATATTATTATTTTTTTATTTAACTTTCCTGGGTTCGAGTCCCAGAGGTGCCAATATCTTTTCCTGATTTTTCTGTTTATAGATTTTTGATTGAGTTTCACTCATAATGTCTTCATTTAATTAAAATCTATGCTAGTTAGAAACAACGAAATGTTCTTTAGAGTCGAATCATTGCATCTCTAAATAATGGTAAACGGATAATGTAGAACAGTGACAAAACCAATGACTAAATAAAATATCAAGAGAGGACTTGGCATACCAATAAAACATCCTGTTCAAACGGTTATATAAAAATGACGGCCGAGAGAACCAATATTTATTACTTATCCTATAAACTGAATTATCATGGAAAATGTAACGCTATTTTTTATAACCGTTTGGACAGAATATTCGGTATGTATTTGGATCGGTATGCCAAGTCATTCTTTTAGGTATTTTGTTGTCATTGGACAAAACAGAATATCTTCGTTAAGCGCGCGATAATCTCCAATGTGAAATAAATATTTTTTCCAGGAGAGGGGATGAATTAAAATGAAAGGTGGACAATTTTTTTAAATATTAATTGTGATTATTTTTCCATTATCCCTCCATTTTCCCGCTTAAAAATGAGTCTTTTCACTCCTATAAAATATTTCACATCAGAGGTATTAAAAGCAAAGACATGGTAAAAAAAAATAATTAGTTTAGTTAGATTAGGTTCGGTGTGTTTGTGCTTTTATCCTTTTTGTCAATGTTCTGTTTTGTCACAGTTCTGTCTTGTCACTGTTGCGTTTTTCGTGGAACCCTGAATAATACTTGTAGATCTATTTCTGGATTTGCCCATCAAACGAAATGTGTGCTGCAAAACAAAAGCAGGCATTTATGACTAAGTTCGTGCATGGTTTCTTTATTTCTCAGAAATATCCGACTTGATTGCACTTGCAAATCGCATGACTGATGGACGGACCGGTGCAGGGTGAGGAGTGAAATGAAACGAATGAAGTAGGTGGGTAGGAGTTGATAGAACCGCAAGGAACAGTTAGTTGGCTAGGAGCCAAAGAGTTGAGTTGATACGATGGGAATGGGTCAAATTTTAACCAAAATGCAGCTTATTATGACAGACAGACACATCCCACGAGGAAGCAATGATAAATCCTATTTCTCAACAACAAACGTATTAGTTCTGAATACCTAACTATATTATTATTATTAAAATGCATATCAGGATTAAATAACGTGTGCTCACAATTACATCCTCTGCGTGCGAGCTGTATTTAAATTTCTTTCAATAGACTTGTGTCTGTAAAGAGTATGAATAAACAGTATACATGTATACATAATGTACTTTTTTACGCAGCATCGCGTTCATTAGTCAAATCATTGTACATACAGTTTCCTATCAGTGATCGATGACCCAGTGGATGCAATTTTTAGCCGTAAGTTGTTTTTAATTGTTTGTCTAGTTCGCAGTAAGATTTAAGAAATATATTATGTGTACAGCGCCCTTAAGGTGATTTTTCACAAACATAGCGCTACACAAATCATCCAAGTAGTACCTAAGCCTGCACACAAAATAAGTACACATACTATTGAAAGAATACAAAACAAATTCTTACGTTTTCTAAATTTTAAAATGGGTATTCCAGCAATTATGTTAAACTACAACACTGTTTTAAATGATATGAATATGCTCAAACTGTCAGACAGAAGAATTTTCACTGACTGTATTTTTACATAAAATTCTAAATGATTTAATTGATAGTCCGGTATTACTTGAATTGATAAGCTTCCGAATTCCACTTCGTGATACTAGAAGTCAGGATTTATTTCAGTGCAGAAATTCTGGGACTAAATATGTATTCTTCTTTGCCCAGAATGCTAATGAGGGAAACAATTATACCAAGTCAGTGAACATCTTCAATTTATCTTTGAACAAATATAAAATATTTTTATTGAGGCAGTTCAGTTATGTACAATAAATATGTATTTTTCTAACTATGCAATCATCCGTATTATTATTTATCATCATCATAATATTAATACGTGAAGCCAAAACTTTGTACCCCTTTTTACGAAAATTGCGCGGACGGAGGAGTATGAAATTTCGCATACTTATAGTTTATATAGAGGAGGAGTGCAGAATGCTAATATTTTTTAAAAATTATGCATAAAAATACATTAAATCAATAATAAAAACATTACACACACTACCATGTATTTGACACACACACAAACGCGTCTTTACTCTATTGTTTATTGTTAAAGTCTATGGTCAAATTGAGAATAGATTAATGTTGTTTGTCTTTAATATTATTTGTCTATGGTCTTACTGAATGTCAAACGTAAAATAAATATTACAATTTTGGTCGAATTTCGACCATTGGGCGACCACTAGTAAATGTAAAAGCCCCGAAAAAGGGCGTTTATTAATAAATAAATAAATAATTCGATCGATAATGAAATAGTTATTCTAAGGTCTACAGTGGAAAAAAGATACTTATCGCACCGATAATTTTTTGTATACAAAACTAGCAGAAGTCCCCGGCCATTATCCGAGCTTTAAAAAGTTTTTCGAAATCAGATGTAGAGACAGGCAGAATCAGTGTAATTCAGTAATAATCCTCTCATTTTGAACGTCAAGTGTACAAAATAACATTTCCGCTAGGAAATGAGGTAGGAAAAGAGGATGGAGTGATTTTTCGGAATCTCAGTAGACAGCGACCTTTCTCTTGGTTTAAGGCCCCGTACCCGAACTCGAAAAGAAGAAGATGGAGAGATATGTAATTACGAATGTTGGAGAGAGCGCGCTAATATTTCGAACGATAAAATTGAAGCGAAAATTGTGAAAATGTTTAATAAAATGTTTATGTATTTTTTATGTAAACATCTTGTATTAGGTCTGTGTATTTTTGAGCATGTACCTTTTATTGTATTTTTCCTGATTTGTTTTTTATGCATTTCTATAGTCCATCATGGGGGATACTTTATTTTAACTTTGTGACACCAACAGTACATAAATCAAATGAGTGGTTATAATATTATTCATAAAATCTTATAAGACATGTTTCTGTGATATATTTGTTAAGTGATTTTTCATATGTTTGTGTCTATATGTTGCTTCTGTAAAATGTTTTGTAAAATTTTTCTTCATTTATTGTGTCTGCATATTGGGTTGGTTTGGGTTTATCTTTTCAAATGTACCAATTGGCGATCCCTTAATGAGTTTTGATAACTCATGGGAATGCAACTTCGTTGTATGTTTTATTTAAAAAAAAAAAAAACAGAAAGTTAATAATAACTCGTTTAGAATAGAGCAAAACTCTCGTGGGGGTTGTCTAAAACAACGTTCAAAGAAACACTGAATTTTTTCATGAAAATCCTTAGTAAAACACGACTCATTTAAAAAAGAGCAAAAATCTCGTGGAAGGTATCTTAAGTATAATTTAAAGAAACATTGTGAATTTTTTCACAAATATAACTTGTTAAATAATAGAGACAGGCTTGAAAATAAAAATTTTCGGAGCGTACTTTGCGATTTTTTTCTATCGAGGAAATTTCATATAATTTGCGTTTCGGCGTAGGGGTTGTGTAGATATTATCTTAAAAAATAATATATATTTTTTTAAGAGCTTAAAAACTTCAAATGTTCAAGGGAGATATGCATGAAATCGATAGAAATTCGGGTAGTGGCGGCTTAAAGGTCAAGCGTGCAAAATTTTATCAATCGCGGAACAACTTTAGATTTGTATGAAAATAAATACATGCGCCCTGTTAAAATAGAAAGCCATAAAATCTATTTCCTCAAAAGGTATTGAGGTTTTTTAAATCAATAAAATTATTTTTTTTTAAATGACATAATTCTTTGCTTGTTATAAGTGATAATATTATATGATTCAATTGTATAGGATGCATTAAGTGGCCTTTTTAATTGAATAATT
Organism: Glyphotaelius pellucidus; assembly: GCA_936435175.1. Taxonomy (NCBI): domain Eukaryota; kingdom Metazoa; phylum Arthropoda; class Insecta; order Trichoptera; family Limnephilidae; genus Glyphotaelius; species Glyphotaelius pellucidus. Next base: position 16,713,598 of record OW386557.1, on the reverse strand, counting down.
CGGCGTGTGATAATTTGTTTTCCATAATCTTAATATCAATAATTAGGTGATCTGGAGTCTATATATTTTACCACGCCACAGATAATATTCCCATTCCAAGGAAGGTCATCAATCTAGAATCATTTGACGAAATTAATCCATCAAAGATTCAAATTTTGCATATTGTTTATTCCTGATTCGAGGACAGATTATCTCAATCTGAGGTTAACTAATTACGAAATTTCACGCTTGATCTCTTTTGGAAACGGATTAATAATAATGTCAAAGTTCCGTTCTTAGAGGTATAGATTAATAATTAATCGTTGATACATTTTTTATGATACACACGGTTTTCCACGCTCATACCGCGAAACTTCGTTGAATTAAGCCGCGGCAAACCCCATTTCTACCGATTTATTACATTTATGTACCTTAAACACAACCGCCTTACTCATAATCGCAGAATAAGATAATACCACGGTAATACGAGCGGGTTAGGTGAAATTTGTACGACAATTTTACCCAACCCGCTCGTATTCTGCGATAATGAGTAATAAAGGCGGTTTTTTAAGTTTTAAAGCTCTTAAAAATATTTATGTTATTCTTGAAGATAGTATCCAGACATTCCCCGCGCCGAAACGCAAATTATATGAAGTTCCCTCGCTAGAAAAAAATCGCAAAGTGTGCTTCAAAAATAATTATAAACACGTTTGTTTCAGTTATTTTACAAGTTATATGTATGAAAGAAATCACAATGTTTCTTTAAATGCTGTTTTAGACAACCCCGCGAGATTTTTGCTCTATTTTAAACGAGTCGTGTTTTATTAAACATTTTCACAATTTTCGCTTCAATTTTATCGTTTTAAAAATTAGCGCGCTCTCTCCAACATTCGTAATTACATAACTCTCCATCTTCTTCTGTTTAAGCTGGTATACGGCGCCTCAAATGTACCTACACATTTTCTTTTATTATGGTAGTCAAATAAAAAAAAATGTATAGGTATATGAAAAAATTCATATTTTTGTGTGGTTCACAAAGCGATCGTATTTTATTCGAACAACAACTATCTTTTTATAACTTTTGAAGGTTATTCTCATCTTCTTCTTCTTCTTCTCGTTCAACAGACGTTGGCTACCATGTTTGGCTATACGGACTTTGTTTTTGCGGCCCGAAACAGCTCTACAGAAGACTGGCCAAACCACTGCCTCAGGTTTTTCAGCCACGATGTTCTTCTTCTTCCAGAGCCCCGACTTCCGGCAATCTTTCCCTGCATTATGAGATGCAAGATTACGTACTTCTCTGGATGTCTCATCACATGTCCTAGATATTGTCCCGTCAATGTAATATATCAAAAGAAGAAGATAGCTTATAATCTAAACGAAAATATGAAAGAGAACAAGACACAGAAAAATAAAAATATAACGGTCGCAACTGGAAAATAAAGTAAATTCTAAAATTTGACTTTCAAATAAGAGGTTCGTGAGAATGGCATATAAAAACTTTCAACTCTACGGTTTTCATTATTTTTAGGTGTAAAATAGCAAAATATGTGACGTTACTACACTAGGGGGGAGGGGTCTCACAAATTTGACGATGTGTGACAGGGGGGGGGGGGGTCAAAAAATCATGAAATTTGTGTGACGGAATTAATGGATGAGAGGTTCTGGGTTCGAGTCCCACTGATGTAAGGAAATTAGAACTGCTTTATTTAAAAAAAACTATGATTTTTCTTGGATTATCATGAATAACCCAAGATTTCGCGGTCTGACTGCGATGAATAAGGATTACAATGAAGAAGGAGAATATATTGTGACGTTACGCAAGAATGTAGAAACATGAAGGTTCTTTATTTGCAATAATAATATGTAAATATACTTAATGCATAATAAACTATTAATTATGGACGTGTCCACATTAAATTATTACGATCACGGCTGATCAGTTTATGTAAATAAATAAAATTACACATGAGTTGAGGAGTCAGCAAACGTGAGAATTTTTAATTAATTATTTATTACACGCCCTTTATAAAAATATTCTAATTATAATTATAAAACAAAAAAAACGTAAACCTTCATTTTTTGCGCTTATAAAAATATAAATATTGTCGAAAAATACAATGTAGCATCTTATTTGTAAGGAAAATATTTTTTTATTTTCTCGAAAAGAAGAAGATGGAGAGATATGTAATTACGAACGTTGGAGAGAGCGCGTTAATATTTAAATCGATAAAATTGAAGCAAAAATTGTGAAAATGTTTAATAAACACGACTCATTTCGAATAGCGCAAAAATCACGTGGGGGTTGTCTAAAACAACATTCAAAGAAACATTGTGAAATTTGTTCATACATATAACTTATAAGACGTGAAAATAAAAAATTTCGGAGCATACTTTGCAATTTTTTTCTATCGATGGAATTTCATATAATTTGTGTTTCGGCGTGGTGATTGCGTAGATATTATCTTCAAAAATAACATATTTTTTTAAGAGCTTAAAAACTTCAAATGTTCAAGAAAGATATACGAGAAATCGGTAGAAATTCGGGTAGCGGCGGCTTGAATACTTCTCGAACGGTGAGTTCTAGCGCCACGAAATTTGCGCACATTTTAAAATCTGAAATCTTAGGGTATCGCGGCTATTTACAGTTCCCAACGCTGATTCGATCATGCTGTATGAAGTTTTGAAAACCCATTTTAATGAAGAAAAATAATAAGACAATATTCTCTAAATAATATTTTTCAATTTACTAATAATTTATTTTCGATCAATATTCAGAAATAACAATAAAAAAAATCGAATCAAAAAATTCACACGCGGTAGAAGCGAAATTTCACCAAAACAATCTCAACCAATAGGAGCCTTGAAAAGTGAGATCATAATCAAAGCGGCCAATGAGCGACGCTTCGTAGGTACTGTAAGGTTTCATCTATTCTCTCGCAGGCTAAATCCTATAGATAAAATGTATGTGTTTGTCATTTCCGGTTTTCAAATCACAACGGTTCTAAAGAAGTTTCACTGCAAAAGTTTCGAAAAAAGTTTCCTGGCGAAACCGAGTAGAACATACTAGTAATTTATGAAGTAGATAGTATAGTAATAGTAATAGCAGTTATAGTAATAGCATAGGTTCTGTCAAGTAACCAAATTATTTTACGTAAAATCTAATTACTATAATAAGATATCATACGTAGGTATGCAATGTAAGCATGCGCATTCGGTGTACAGCCCGTTAACATTACAAGACACTTTACATTTCATTTGTTCGTTGTTAAGTGACAGCTCTTTCGCCTTCTGTAAGATTTATCACAAAACATTGTGGCTTTTACGGTCTTGCTCGCGGCTCGCAGCTCACAGATCGCAGCTCACAGGGCGAAGAACGCTCGACATAATGATACGTGAGAAAAGGGACGGGACGAGAGGGGACATTGACCTTAAAATCCTAGAGATGACTACCGAATGATGAATCTCAAACCAAGGGATAGCCGTAGGAACACCTGAGAGATTTTCTAATATTCCACGGGACATGGGAGCTTTACCCTGTGTAACCTGAGAAAATAAACACGCTGTTATAAAATAACATCTTTGTCATATCCGGTGTGGAGCCTACAGGAAGGGAGATAAAAGGTTTACCGCTGGTAATTCATTTGTAACCTCTTCCTCTTTCTGATTAACGACGCATGTAATAGAAAGAGAGGTTACAATTTAAAACTCAAAATGGAGCTCTCATCGTCGTAGACCAACCAATGTCAATAATAATTTTGAATAATGGATAATAATAGTACAATAAACTAGCTGGTTCCCGTCATGCGTTGCAATGCCATAGTCCTCCCCACCCCCCCGTGTCCCATTCCTCACCCCTCTCCCACTCTCCCATCCCGCCAACCCCCCTCCCGCGTTCCATATTTTCAGTCCCAGTACATTCAGTTTTCAAACAGCTTATGTGCCACCTATTACAATTTTTTTATTAAAATTTTCATTGTTCATACATTACAAATATTCATTTTTGTATGTTTATTATAATTATAAAAACAATCAATCAAATTTGGTACCTAACATAGGTACCTATTCAAAATATCTATAATTCTTGATTCGATTCAAAGTATTAGGCGAGTACTTCAAATAAATTCATTAATTTAAAGAGTTTCGAAAATTGAAATTTGATTTAAAAATCATTGTTTTGCAAAATCAAAAGCAAGTCTTTCTGAAATTTTTAATTTTTGACAGTTTCGCAAGAGTTTTTGTAATGATTAAAAAACTTTTCAGTTATATTGTCATGTGGTTATAATAATCCAGAAACCTTCGCGGGGGTTTAAAGAAGGTATTTTGAAAGTTTCAAACATTTCCTATGCTTAATACAGCAATACATAGACAACTCGTAACTCATATACGTACCTATACATCCCAATGCATGCATATTTTGATTTACAGATAATATGGCAACATCGATTTTCAAAAAAATCTAAACGTTCGGCTCTGACGTCATCGATACCGTTTGGGATGCTGTCGCAGACTAGATTGACAACTATGTGACGTCATCTGATACAAAACGTACAAAATCCCTTGGTGTTACTTAACCCTTCAAATTGGGCCACCTTTACAAGTTATCAAACATCAAAAACATATTTTTTTAATTCTGTTACTCGGTAAAAATATTGTTTAAAAATATATATTTTATAATATTTAAATTGGTTAAAAATAACCCGCATCTTACAGTTAACATCAAAGCCATAGATAATCGATTTGTTCGAGGTCTATGAGATGCCTGGGTAAGTACTAACTACTATGTAACTACTCGCCGACAAGTAGTTTGACCGTGTGAACCGAGCCGTAGCTTTTCAAATGCGTTCAAAGTTCCATTTTCAAATGAAACATAACACTCATAAAAAGGCAGTCGTGTACAAATCTCGGTAGTTACCCATATGAAAGTTTTGAATGAATTAGATCTGAGTACCTACTTGCCCAAAGATTTTATTATATTTACAAAGGGGGAGGGAGGAGATACCTAACGTATGTACCCACCGTAGAAAATTTCCAATCCGTTTCGGTAGCATCTCAGTTCCGATCACGTTCAAACAAATTGAATGAATACGATTGATGAATGAAAATAATTAAAAGAATAAAAAATGACCACGACTAAAAATTAACACTGCACGAATCACTCCAAATTAATAAAATGATTGATTTTCTAACGCTTTTTTCCTACTGGACTTCGCCCGAGTTTCAAGACATTTTATTTATCTTTTCATATTGAGTTTTCGATTGAGAGTTTTGTTGCTTTTAAAAACCAAGTGTTTACCGGTTTACAGTGTACATTATTTACAAAATAGTCCATTGATGTGACTACGTTCACAAATATTAGAGAGAATAACAACAGGTGTCGTCTCGACAACAACATTCAAAATAACCCCACGTTGGGCGCCAAAAAGTAACAAACTTCCTATAGAAAATCTATAACTTTACCGCCCTTTTATTAAATGTTTTTATTAATTTTCATTTAAAACAATATGGAAACAACACTTTCAAAGTTAAATTAATAAATAAAGTTAACTATTATTTTTAAAAAAAATATATTAATTATGTTGAAATATGAACATTAGTTGCGTCGGTGTAAATATTCCAAACTAAAGAGGCTGTGCAAATTTCATGACCCCATGAGCTCAACTATCGCGGTTTTACAAGCTTTATTGTTTGGCGATTGGTAGTCCAGTGAGTATGCGTCGAGTTCATAGATCCCGTTCAGGCATCGCGGGTTCAATCGCACGCCACGCTTAGTCCACTATAATCGCACAAGTACAGTATACGTCAAACTTAAATGTCGACCTGAACATGATGCGATTCATTCCCGAGCAGGTACAGTCACTTTACTGACTTTTCAATGACCGTAAACGAAAGAGAAAGATGCGTAAAACATGCATGCGACAGAGAAAGGCGTGGGCGGGAGGCATGCCGCTTTTCGGACCTCAAACTCGTCTATAAAGAGCGCACATTTGAATATATCTGTGCATAGTGACATGGTTGCAGTCCCCTATCGAGATAAAGATATAAAGAATCCCTTCAAAATGACTCTTCTGCACTTATATTGCATGAAGAATAATTGAAGCATGTATCCACACAATTAACAAAATAAATACGATAAACTTAATTACAGGTAAATTATATTATGGTAATGATTTTAATGAAAGCCGCAATTCGACAGGTTGTTGAATTTCCTCCCTAAATACGGGGTGCGTTGAACACAGCAGGTGGTAAGGCAGGAGACAGCTGATAGCCAGACGCAGGTCAAGAAACAGGCCTTACGCAGATGCAGGCGAAATTATGCATTACCCCGTTTTCTTAATTGTTTAAATTTTAAATGACAATACGTTACTAGAGTAGGTTTAACTAACTAAATAGTACCTAACTGGTTGAATTCTAATCTTGACTACCAAGCAGAAGATCTTTGAAGCAGCAAAAACTATAACTCTTGGAAGTCCAGGGGTAAAAATGCCAATCGCACGCCGTACGCCGACTGACTTCCAGTAACTTGTTTTTTGCAAAAATATGTTTTTATAAATTGTACCGCCTTACCAGATAATGTGTTTAGGGGCCGTTCCAAGTATTACGGAACGCAATTTGGGGGCAGGGGGGGTCTTGTAAAATGTTACTGTGCGTCATCGGGGCGGTAGGGGGGGTTCGAACAACGCGTTACGTAACATTTTTTTTTTTATTCAAATAAAAAAAACTAGGGAATTAAAATCTTCCAAGTTGGCAACCCTTTTCGTTTATGTTTTACGAGGAATCCCTTGATTGTATTGTACGTAATTTTTATTTTTTTCACCCAAGTTGGCAACCCTTTTCGTTTATGTTTTACGGGGAATCCCTCGACTGTAATTTACGTCATTTTTAATTTTATTTTCGTTATCAAAATCAAATCAAATTGGTAAAAATAGTCACTTGGGTGTTACGTAACGTTTAGGGAGGGGGAGGGGGGGATACAGAAAAACGTTACGGCGCTTTACATGGGGGGGAGGGAGGGTCAAAAATCTTAAAAATTGCGTTACGTGATACTTGAATGCTCCCTTATACATTTTTGAAAAATTATACATACATCTATAGGATGGCCTACTTAAATTGAGAGAAATGTTTTTTTTCTTAGAAAATTTTATGTAATAAAAACATACGAAAATATTTGGGTTTTATTATATTATCCAGCTAATAAGCGTTATTCACAAAAAAATAAGTCTGAAAATGACTACAGTACAATGACGTTTAAAAGTAGGAATTATGACATTTGTCATGGAATTTTGCGACGCGTTTTTTTCTCAGAAAAAATGAACATATTTTCAAGTGATGAAATGACAAGCTAATATTTCCTTGCCAGGCGAATAAAATATACTTTATTATTTATTATTTTAACTTTATGAGTAAAACCTCAAACTGTAATATTTAATTAAATGAAGACATTATGAGCGAAACTCAATCGAAAATCTGGAAACAGAAAAATCAGAAAAAGATATTGGCACCTCTGGGACTCGAACCCAGGACCTCCCTACTTTCCGGGTTGGGCGCTCTTATCCACTGAGCTAAGGTGTCGATATCCAATTCGGTCACTTTTTAACTGTACCATACTTCGAAAAAAAAAAAAATATATATATATATACTTCAGTGTGCCAAGAGCATTTCTTGAGGTTCAAAATACCTTAAAACCGGGACAAGCTACCAGCAAATTCACGGTGGATTTCTTGACATACAGGGAGATACGGTGAGCTCTGGCGTCAATGCAATTTGAACAGGTTTTCTTAAATAGTATTTTCTACGTGAACGCAGTGTAATTAATCCAGACTGCAACATGTAGGACGAAGATTGTCCTAATGAAACTCAACCTCCGTTAGGTGAAGATGTCATTTTGTTTGTGTCATGCGGAATAAGAAAAGAAAAAAAAACAGCATTGAAATTCGGGCAAAGTCGGGAAATAAAAGACACTAAAGCTAGTATTGTTATAAGTTATAAATAATAGAGTCATAAAAGCGTAGTAGAATGGAGCATAATAAAAGGAAACAGTTCTTTTACGTTACACGATAAATGGCACGTAGGTCAGTTTTAGCCAGTCTTTTTATAATCGGTGATTTAAGTACCTACCTACCCACATAATAAGTTTTCCAACAACAAACAAAATGATTAAATTAAATCTCGATTAGAAGAAGGTCAATATCGATGTGCCGGTAGTCACAACTCTATTGAATTAAATGCAGTATCGATTATCAGGTCAATATCGATCCCGCATAAATTCCATACCTATTAGTACAACCGACTCCATTTTGTTACGATCGGTTCACAGAAAAATAAATAATGATTCTTTTTTTTAAAACTAAATGAAAGCAGGTAGATAGGTACTACCTATTTCAAACACCTGCATAATTTCCTCCATAACAAATACAAAATAATTACTTAGCTAGAAGTACCTATCTAATACATTGGTAAAAAAGCACCATTCAAAATCGAAACATGGCTTGATTGCAGATCTGAATAACTAAGTACTTGCCAATCTCACTCATTCCATTCTTCTTCTCTTCAGCCCCATAAAATACCCGGATTGGGGATGCCATAGTTCCATCGGGTCTGGACATCAATATCATTTCGTTTTTTTTAGGTTAAATAGCAAACGTTATTATTCGGAGGGTGTTTCGTGTGTGTACCCCTTCTGTATTAAACCAGACACGTGCTACTGCCGTCTGCATAATACATCCCGGCGTGGAGTATAAAGAGTGCCACACACACATCACCGATTCGATATGACCCACACTGGCAAAAGATGACCCCGAGGGGGGGGATATCGCACCACGGGGCCAGTCCCCTAGTCTGACTACCACTACACTCAACGTCTGCGCTTATATTTAATAATACATCCAATAATCGATCCGCAATGGTTAACTTGTACTCTTTATAACAGAGATTTCTCGTAATAATTATTGCAAACACTTGGCACACAAATACGGTAAAAATGGCTTGACTTGTTTTAAAAACAGCATTTTTTTAAAACAACAACACGATGGCATTATGTATGCAATGACACTATGAAAATACTGTGTATTATATGCAGGTATGAACACATTCAAAACTTTTCAAGTCAACATCAGTACATTGTAATAATAAATTTTGCAAACGTTTAACTAACAAAGACACTGTTTTGTCAACACTTAATAGCGATAGGTACTATTTTATAAACCTGAAAGTTTACTCTTGTATATATTTTTAAAGCTGAAATGCAAAACGATGGCATAATATCATTTATTGCATTTCCAGTATGTTATCATGTTGAAAAGTTTAGGTTAGGTTTTTAAAATGAAGACATTCCTAACTGCTGATACTGCATTGTAAATTGCAACCACTTCCTTTCTTCTATAAGCATGACAACATAAATATAACAACGGAGATCTCATTGGTAGGACCGTAACACAGTATAAAAACCATCTGACCTAACCTTAACTTAAGTTTTAAAAATGATAATTCCATTATAATAGGCACAGGGCCAAAGGGTAACCATGTTTTAACCAGTACTAATGACACCGTTGTTAAAATTACTATTGCGTACCTACACACACACTATCGACACTTCAGTATTAAGTATTAACATTGAAAACAATTATTATTATCCCAAGCAATATAACTACTAGACTATTATGATTTAGTAAGACGTAACTAACTGTGCCTTAGCAAGTCATTACGCCATAATAATATTTATTAATCACCATAGCCACTGCGAGAGTACGCGATTAGTGTCCCTGGGACGGACGTCACAAGGTTCATTGTCGATTGGACTCGAGACAAACAACAAAAGAGGCACTCGAATAAACATTACAAATAATAACACAATGATTGTTTTCGTACGTTAGACGTTATGCACGTTATAATACGTTGAACGCGAACGGCGGGATCTCGACACCGCACGACAGGCACGCCGCGGAGATGTGTTCACACTGGCGCAAAACACAAACATTGCCACAACAGAATACAGAATAAAACATAAAGCCACACGGCTCCGGAACACGCGACTGCGATGGGTCTACTACTTATCGAGGCCTACGCACTGTGAAACATACTACAGATATTACATCCGAGGGCATACCATTAAAAAACCGACAGGAAGCAAAACTAAACAGTAAACACAGAGGTTAGAATCCGCCCGGCGCGAAAGTAAAGCAATACTAGGCAGGTACCTACGAAAGAAAAAATCTGGCGCGCATAATGTGACGGCGCGAAATCAAAACAAATATTTTTTATTATGACAACACTGCCAAACCCGCGTAGGTACAAACTTTCGCCGGGTCAAAGTTACCGAATGGTCGAAGTTCGATTATTTGAATTTATTGCACAACAAACTTTTTTTAATTATGGCCATACTGCGTTTTGTTTTTGCGGGAAATGACAAATTGCGTTAATTTTCTTTGTATTTTTTAAATGGTTTCGAGCGCGGCGGTAGGTCCGCGGCGCGATCACAGATTGCAGATCAGGCTGTAACTAAAGCAACGACTGCTGCGTTTCGGAAGAAATAATTCAAAAAACAGAACATTCCGCCTCTAATATACGACAAAGAAAACAATGCCGATGCTCTATCGCTTCCGAGTTGACAATTACGAGACGAGCGGGAGAGGGACACCCTGCTATTCCATAGACGTACTACCTATTGTGATGTGGTAGGTAGGTACCTACAATGTTGTGTAGAATGAGTGGAAGCACCTTGCAAGCTCGTCACATTTTCTGTGAACGGTGAACCCTCCGCCGGGGGAATGACGCGGAGCGAACGTGGAATCGAACCGACGATCGTATGAATGTCTATTTTAGAAAAATAAAAACAGAGAGTACCTAATTCAACACAGGAATGACCGCAGCGCTTGCAGAGATAGCTTGCATTCACATGGTTCTATCATTTAAAAAATGATAAGCAAACAAAAAATGTTTTAATCATTATTACGTACTAGAACTAATTGAACTAGGCTACAACTTGCCAAGAAGAATTTTTCCAAAAGAGGAATTAAGGCTCTGTTATAAGCTTTCAAAAAATAGAAGATTACTGAAGATGGTTTGAAAGGGAGATGTGTAAATACGAATGATAGAGGGAGGGCAGTAATATTAAGAAAAAAAAAACTATTGTAATTAATAGGCGTAAGAGACTGTTGTGAAAATATTTGATAAAACACGACTTATTGCGGTAGACGAAGCCGGGGACGCCCGAGGAAAACATGGCACGATCAAGTGAATCAGATACTTGAGTCGGGCCATGTCAAAAGTCAGAATAATATGTATGAGACGAAAGTGAGTGACGCAGAGTGTGTGCCAAGACCGAGTTGTATGGCGGTCCGTTCTCTCTGCCTAGCCCTGCGTGTAACGGCGCGATGGTTGGTTAGCAAAAAACTCTTGACGTCTGAATTAAGTAGCAATTAAAGAATCACCGAGAATTTTTTCATACCAACACATTGTTGTGTAGATGTGTACTTTTTTTTTAATTTTCGGAGCACACTTCGCTATCGATTTTACGTCTAGCGAGGGAATTTCATTAAATTATTTTTTTAAACCGCATCCGAATAGATATTTTTGAAGATCTTAAAAAATGTTAACTTAAAAAGTGTTCAAGGGATGCAGGGTCATCTTAAGTCTCGATTTTATTGGGCTGTCGAAATATTATCAAATAAATTTCTTCAATGTTTTTTTTATGATTTAAAATGATATAATTGTGAAAACCCTTTAACCACTGGAGCGCTTTTTGCCACAATATGCCACTATTTAAAATACCTCGGATTGCTTTGCTGCCAATTTTGGCAATTTTTCCCTTATTTTTAAGTAATTAAGTAGAAGTTTACGATTTTTTTATAAATCCTACGAACATGTGATAATCGACAAAAGGTAGGACTTGGCTATATAGAATCAGTTTGTATGTCTCCATATTAACATTCGGGGGCATGATTTTTTTAATGTGGGCGGAAAATATTCAAAATTATCATCTCGTCTTATATTTTCACTAGTATTATCATTATAAATTATGTACAGTGGTGACGTCACCGACTCCAAAGTTAAGCGTGTCGATGTTTACTAATTAAATGGAGACGAGATGTATCTTCTTACTACATTAAACCTTATAAGCGGCCATGCTTAATTTGTATACTGCCGATAAGCAATATAATTATTAATAGTGCCGTAAATAACCTCCGTATAAACTAATCGGAATAATAATTTCCAATTTAATACTATAAAAGAAATAGTGTGAAAATCAAATGACGATAACTAACCATAACGTAGGTACTAACGTCAAAACTTGTGCAGTAAATACGTAATGTAATTTATTCCAACTTTAATAAAATAATAATAATAATGCTTATCTGCAACAAGTCTTGACATCTGATCTCTCTATCATCAATACAGAGAGAAATGCAAGGAATAGATTGATAATTTACCTATCGTACACATTTTGAATAGATTAATATTCAACTATTCTAAGACACTTTATTAGATTATTATTGAGTAATATATCATGCCTTTACACTTTTTATTTCAACAACACAAAGAATATTAGAATATGACTGGATTTATTTGTTTCTGATTTTTTTGTCAAAATAAAATCAAAGAGAGCTTTTATAAATGAATATTTATAAACGCATATTTATATACGTATAGCTTTTATATATGTATAAAAATAAGGAAAAAATCATTTCGTTCGAAGAAAAGCAACTGTTTTGTTATCTCTGTGTTAATATTATTATTATTTTATAATGTGCGTATGTGTACGTCATTGTGTATTTGTATAAATTATATAATGTGTGTACATATGTAAGTTATATATATATAAATTTTTATTTTAGTATTTGTACATTTAAGTTTACAAATTTCTAATTAATTACAATTAATCATATTGCAAACTATACATTTTCTAGTTTTGTATTTTTTTTACATTAACTCCACACAGGAGGCCCTGAGGAAAATAATTTCCCTCAGGGCCTATGTCATCTTTGAAGATGCTGTGTGGAGGGTGTTTTTGAGGAGAGGAAGGAGTGAACATGGGTCTTGAAGAGATCCATGTTGTAGGAAGGAGGAAACGCAGAGGGCGGCAAGTCGTTCCACAGCCGAGCTGTTGAACTCAAGAACGAGTCGTAGAAACGACCCGTTCTCATGTGACTAATGTCAACCGTGTACAAATGTTGAGCGCGCGTTTGGCGTGTTTCCCGACTATGCACCGCATATTATATAGCTCCTACAATATATCTTGAACTTTCCAATTTGTGTGGACTTTAAAATTTCTGGTAGCGTGTTATTACATACATGTATATTTTATACATACATGTACATATCTCCCTTAAACAAAGTAAAATAGGTTTTATTTTCTATTTTGAAAACACCCATTGACAAACTACTTATATTTAAAAATTTAAAAAAAAACCCTAATCTCAGGCGTTATGAAATTTTTCACAATTTTCAGTTGGGTACTTCATTTCCACCACGAGCTGTGGACCCGTATAAAAATGAAAAAATAATAATTGTAAGATGAACTCAGAAGAACCTGGTTAGTACAGCTGTATTTCTAGTTTTTTTTTTTAATTGTAAAAACCTAAAAACGGAATAAATGACGTAAATCCAATTAGGATTTAATTGACTGAGGGTAGCGAAGTCTTGATTTAACACGACCACTTTGCATTTCGTCTGTCTGTAAATTTGTTTGCGTATCCGTGTCCGGTCAATCATGCGTATATGGTAGCCGTTTGATAGAACCTTTTTATTCCACCAGAGCGCGCGAGCGTCGCGAGATGTTAAGTCGGAATAATCAACAATACGCGAAGTTTTCTGTTCAAAGAATTACTAGTAATTTTGTATCCGTAATCAATATGACAAATTTTGGAAAAGTTTAACCATTCAGACTCGTTATTAATGCAATTAATAATTATAATAATAACTAATTTGTATAAAATAACTAACAGAATTCGCTAAATCTAGGAGTCTAGATTCCTAGATGGAAAATAAACTGACCGTAAAATGCATTATTTACTATTTCCGCCAAATTAATTATCTACGCAAAGATTATAAACTAGCGTTAGTAAATTTATCATTGTTGAACAACTCTAAATAGTAACCTTTCTTCAGTTTCCATTCTGTTACAAAAAAATACTTGAATTATTTCTGCATTATGCAACTCTTTGATAGCAAGCTGGCTGCTGGCGGCCGCACATGCAAAATGAATGTGCACAAGTCGCGGAAACTGCCGAAGTCCGGTTCGGTCATTTCCGCCGTTCTAGTCCGGCAAACGGCAAGCGGCGGACGGCTCACCGCAGCGGTGTTCGTGAACTTTGGCGCGCGAGTGTAGGTTAGGTTAGTTCAAACGCAAAAAACGGTTGTTCACAAAGTACCTACGACAATGAGAATAATAATATATAGTAAGCGCCGTATCCCCGCTCAAAAAGAAGAAGATGGAGAGATATATATATATTACTATGTTTCTCAAAATAAAATAAATAAATAAATATGTAATTGCGAATGTTGGAGAGAGCGCGCGCTGATATTTAAAACCATAATATTGAAGCGAAAATTGTGAAAACTATTAATAAAAAAGACTCGTTTAAAATAGAGCAAAAATCACATGGGAATATAAAATAGCATATAAAGAAAAACTGTATTTTTTTCATACATATAACTTGTAAAATAACAGGAAAATACGTGTTTCTAATAATATTCGGAGCATATTTGGCGATTTTTTTCTACCGAGGGAATTTCTTATAATTACCATTTCGGCGTGGCAGAGATGTTTAGATATTATATTAAAAAATAAAATATGTTTTTTTTAGAAACTTAAAAACTTGTTCGAGAGAATTACGTTTCAAAACTGTAGAAATTCCGAATGTCGCGGCAAACACTATGTGTGGGTAGAGAAACTTAAAAACTTGTCCGAGAGAATTACGTTTCAAAACTGTAGAAATTCCGAATGTCGCGGCAAACACTATGTGTGGGTAGAGAAACTTAAAAACTTGTCCGAGAGAATTACGTTTCAAAACTGTAGAAATTCCGAATGTCGCGGCAAACACTATGGGTGGGTATGTACCAGTGATGGTATGTAAGGAAATTTCCCTAGAATTAGGGAAGAAAAAATCAAGGGAAATCACCACAAACTCTAAGGCAATTTGAACCCTATAGCATTGTGAAAGATTTTTTTTTTTTAATATGAAAATATTGCTGGCAATGCTAGTAAACAAAGGATGTTTGTTTAAAATAATATTATAACAAACACTGGCAACCCATAACTTATGATAATAATATTAAACAATAATCTATTTTTGGTAATTTTATATTATTAACATTAGCTCCACACAGGAGGCCCAGAGGAAAAAAAAATCCCTTAAGGCCTGTCATCTTTAGGGATGCTGTGTGGAGGGTCTTTTTAGGGAAAGGAAAGAGAGGAAGTCCGGGAAGGAAAAATGTGTGAGGGGTAGGTAGGAATCTGGGTCCAGGAGTGACGGACGTATGAATCAATTATAATAAAAGAGATTCCGGTCTAGGTTAGGTCTCCCTCAACCAGTCCTTCCCGAGTTAACCCGCCACGCAGTAGGCATTCGCAAATGCATTCGCCATTAGACAAACCCCATACGAACCGCGTGGGGTGAGCTATGGCATGAGCATGTGTCTAAATGGTTTCCGGAGCGGCGGTACCCACACCGGCCAAATTGGAGGCCGGTGTGGGTACCGCCTGTGGATAGCTTATCCTCCTCTCCCCCCCAAATTAAAAGATCACAATACTAATAGTGTTAAATATCTATTATTATAACAACCTACTTAATTAGATAGTTTATATAATATTATGCATCAGGGGATGTACTTAATAAGCTAGGTTATTTATAAGATGGTGGCAAGGCATCTACTTAATTAATACTCTATTTTATTATCGTGCTTGATTTGTATTATCCAACAGGGTGGGTAGGTAAGTACCTTGGCACTTAATAAGCCAGATATTTATAACAGGGTGGGTGTACCAACTTAATAAGCTCGGTTATTTACTTTACAATATTATGTTCATCCAAATTAATGCAACTCCAATGCACAGTAATAGCTTGGCGAGGTGTGTGCGTAGGTTTGGCAAAGGGCTTTTGTAAGCAATCGGAAACAGAAAGTTAAAAAGCGAGGAAATACATAAATTCAAAATTAATTAATTTCTTAGTTTTAACCACTTTAATTGTTTATAAAACCAACACGTTTCGTGAGCTATGCTCACTTCTTTAGGGTTTACCTATCCGAATTTCGACCGATTTCTTACATATCTCCCTTAAACATTTGAAGTTTCTAAGCTCTTAAAAAAATATATGTTATTTTTTAAGATAATATCTAGATACGTTCCACGCCGAAACGCAAATTATATGAAATTCCCTCGATAGAAAAAAATCGCAAAGTATGCTCCGAAAATTATTTAAAACAAGTCTCTTTCTATTATTTTACATGTTATATTTGTGAAAAATTTCACAATGTTTCTTTAAATGATACTTAAGCTACGTTCCAAGAGATTTTTGCTCTATTGTTACTGTAATAAACGCCCGGGTTGCCGGCAATTAAATTAAAATTTTAAACGAGTCATGTTTTATTAAGCTTTTTCGTAATTTTCACTTCAATTTTATCACTTTAAATATTAGCGCGCTCTGTCCAACATTCGTAATTACATATCTCTCCATCTTCTTCTTTTTCAGCCATTAATAATAGATAAAGACAATGATCATAGACATTGACAACATAATTATAAATAATAGACGTAGTCAATGGAAAGGTGAGAAAGGGTAGAGGGAAGGGGGGCAATAGGGGACAATTTACAAAGGGAACAGGTTTAGAAATAAGGATTAAATTCTCTGCAAAGGAAGGCGGTACATCTGATGGATAATAGGCATGCTGTGTCTATTTTACAGGCATTTTAATGGAGCCTGCTCTAAGGAGCTAGCAACATTGATCTCCGGTGCACCGGTGCACGTGAAACGAACGTTTGACGAACTCGAGCGGCATACCCATTGTTACTGTTGGCTTCATGAGAACGGGTCGCTTTTGCAAAGTCGGCTCGTATATGAAACGAGCTGCCGGCATTTGTTTTTTCTTCTTCATATTATCCGGGTTTCTTCAAGACCCGCATTAATAAATTCCTTCCTACAACAGCCCCTACCTTAACTCACCTCACAACGCTACCCAACCGGATGGCGACATAGTTCCCCTATCTATACAAAAAGGGGCGCTCTTGTGAGGTGTCCCTTGAAAAAAGTAATCATGGCACAATTCGTCTTAAAAAATGTCTTCTAAAATATTCGACTGAATTCTACTATAAATTAGCCGAGGTGTGCGTGCGTATATGTGCACCTCAAAAGCCCACATTCAAATGCAGTAGTGTGAGTGATTTGGCGCGTGCGCTCTATGCCCCTCTGACGTCACAAAATGGCCGCCGGCCACAAAGGTGAAACGGGCCCTGTGACGTATACCCTTGTCTCGTCCGCAACAAGCAACATACAAATAAAAGCAACAGGGCACCACGCAAAAAACACAACCAAATATATTAATGACATTATGCAATCAATTAATTGATAAGATCTTTTTATTATGTGCCTGTTTTATTGAAGTTATTTTGACGCGCGAGGATCGCTTTTACGACAATAGTGGCGGGAAGAGCGAGCGGGATAGATTTACAAGACAATTATTACAAACAGATTGACTGCGCGTGTGTTGGAAAGAGATGGTATGTTTTAGGTGTATTGTGAATTATGGCGGGGAATTGATAAATTTGCGGATTGATTGATTCAATGACAAATAATGATAATAATAATAAATGTAAAAGCAGCCGTTTATATTTCATATCGTAAAACATCAATTTGGTGCTAGCATAATGGGGGTTTCAACGACTCTATAATAATACATTCTATCGAAGGGAAGTTGAAGGGTTTTGTAGGTCAACGAAATCCAATATCCATCTTTGTTTTGACAAATTTCTCAGAAGTAGGAATCAAGATTGTTATTGTGGTAGGTAGTAAAACTACATGGTGTTTTGTTTAAATAATAAACGATAATTATTAAAACTCTTCAAAACGGATTTTGAACCCTAGTCTTAATGGCAAGGATCTTACCACTCTGCCACGGATATTATAGTGGGAAACGAAATCAGTAGACTCGACGATGATATTGCGAAACGTCACTGAGAAACATTTTTTTGCCTTGTTTATGTTCACTTATTGTTTTTAGTGAAAAAAACAGCAAAAAAAAAACAGTGTGCGTACGTTGATCGAATTTGATCTTTTCGATCTTGCTTGAATTTTGAAGTCACTTTTCTTCAATATTTGAAGTAAAAAATAACAAGCTTGATTCATGCTGTATGCAAGCAATGCATCTGTGTGAGTACTTTTTTGTTTCAACATTCACTGCAATATCTGCAATATCAAAACAAAAGAAAAATGAGGTCAATATTGAACTTGGCTCAATATTGGTTTGAACCAAGGACCATTGTGCACACGAGAAATTGAACATTCTGCCAAAAAAATATTGAAATATCAAACAAATATTGAATTTACTTAACTACCTGAAATTCATTCCTGTTAAAGAAGATCAACAAAAATTCGAACCGATATTGAACTTTACTAAACATTCCTATTAATAAATAATACTACGCCAGAAGAAAGTCGCAGAAAATTCGAATCAATTTTGAAATTTACTAAACTACTTGAAATTTAACATCCCTATTAATAAAACAACGCCAAAAGAAAATCATAGAAGATTCGAACCGCTATCGAGTTAAATTACGCGAATTTTAACATCTCCCCTACCTGTGGGCTGGTTTTAAATATCACCCATACACGGGAAAATTCAGCAGAACGTTCTGGAAAATCCTGGAAACCTATAAATAAACCGAATTACTCCACCAGTTCCACAACTCCTGCTGGTGGGCGGTTCGAATAGGGCAGAAGCCGCTAGCTGCTACTACGTCACAGGTGCGCTCCGAACGGTGCTTTTGTCTCGGTGACTGCTAGAAAAGTGACGTCAGGCCTATTATTATATCTACTTTTATTTAACAGTATATTACCGTTTATTATTAGATTTTTTCGGCTCAGCACAGCGAAGTCCTGTATAAACGCGACCGTTCTGCATTTCGCCTGCCTGTAAATTTGTTTGTGCGTTCCGTTTCCCGTTCAAGACAGTGGCATATTGAGGAAAATAATTTCCCCCAGGGCCTTCGTCATCTTTGGGGTTGCTGTGTGTAGGGTCTTTTGTGGATAGGAAGAATGTCTTTAAGAGACCCATGTTGTAGGAGGGAGGAAACAGAGACCGGAAAATGTTTCACAACCGAGCTATTGAACTCAAGAACAAGGAGTCGTAGAAACGTCCCATTCTCATATGACAAAGAAATATTGGCGCGTTTGGTGTGTTTCCCGACGGCGCACCAGTGCCGAATGAATCAAAGTCGCAGTTCCTCGTAGCATCTTCCATCGAAATACCAGTAAAACAAGGACATCATTCTCACCCGTCTCCTGTGCTTTAAAGAATGCAATCCTTTTGTTAAGATAGGAGGATCTATTTATTTATTTATTTTTATTTAAGTACATAAAACAGGCATGTTGCCCAAAAATTTATTTACATGGATGATTTAAATACAGAAATTATAACAAAAATAGTAAAAAAAATAATTAGCTAAATATGCAAAAGTGGGTGTCAAACAAGAATGAGTAAAAGTCAGAATACAAAAGTATCTCCAACAATATTTTATTGACACCTGTGCTGATGGGTGAATTATTTAGTAGGTACAATATTGCCTGTCTTTGAATAAAGGGCTTCATCACAATATCAGCTTTATATGATTGATGGTAAAATATATTTTATAAGTGTTTGAAAAAATAACAGAATCTATCAAACGAACCATAGTAATAAAAAAATAAAATAAAATCAACATTATACCCACGCACGGGCATTGCCTTTGTGGGATTTTTTTTCGTATATTTATTTTATTAAGCTTTTTTTATATACTTTTCATTATTTTATTTATCTATTATATGTATTGTTTCAAAAAATTAAAAAAAAAAACCCTTTTTGCACAGAGTCAAGGGTTTTTTCAGGTATTTTGGTGGTCCAGACCAGAGGTGGCAGCCATGTTCAACCGTGGGGCGCTCTTGCAATTTGTACAGGCATAGCATTGCTCTTTTTTTTCGCATTTTTCAATACTATTTTAACTACCTGCTTGAAGAAAGTTTTAAAAAAGCATTTTAATCGAGACAGTGAGGTAGGTGTCTTTGAACAAACTATATAATTCCTCATTTGAAATTTTAAAAGAACTTACACACAATATTATGGTTTCTAATTTAGTACGTAGGTATTACTTGCAAGTTACAAGTAAGTAGGAAGGTGCTACTCAACAAATCTTTTGATTTCAGAAAAAAAAGTTTGATTTATTAAATAAGAGAAAATAAGAAACGAATGAGCGAGGTCTACTGTTCAGACTAGATACTAGTTTAAATTCGGATCCAATTATTTGGGATGAGATAATATAAAGTCCTGTCTCCTCCGAGCGAAACCACGAACATAACAATCGCTTGAACACCGCTATAATCATTGAACAATTCGTGTTCAAAAACGCTGTGTTCAAGCTTTACCACGAGCGATGGAAAACATTCCTCTCCGGGAGAGAATTAGTTCATTTTTTACAGGAGCTCCAGAGCTGCACCGAGCGGTTGGTAACAGAGATAAATAGAATGAGATTTAGGGTTATGTCAACCGCGCGAGCCTAATACCTAATTATGACTTTAAATTGTAAATAAATACTGTCGTAATGGATGATTATTTCTTTCGTGAACTCACTTGTAAATAAAGTCTATTAATTTATAAATCGGTTTTAGAGACACGGAAGAAATTGACTAATTAAAATAGGCATTCTATTCTTAAACCCTGATAAATAAATACCTAATAAAAATCGAGGTAGGAACGTACTTAGGTCTAACTTGAAATCTGCATGTTCTCCTTTATACTTCGTCTATAATCTTATCGCTAAATTTCTTATCAGAACTCGACTTTTGACATCTACGTATTTAATTACGCATACGAAATTCTTAAAAGTAACTTTAGGTCATAATAATCGATATTAGTTTGAAATCTTTCCTGATAAATAAACAATCTATTAAAATATTTGTGTTTTCTCCCTGATGTAGCATCTCTTCTTCATTGGAACGCAGTTTAACATTTATGTAAACGCTAAACGTCAAACGTCAAGTGTTCAGTGCGTACGCGTGGACAGGTCCTTACCACAGACCACCAGCAAAATAGTGTGTCACCGCGCGAACTTCGCACCAATCTTTCAAACCATGTTTCAACAAACGGAGGAGACGGAAAACAAAAAATGTTTACAGTGACGTTCAAGCGAACGTTCACGTTCATGTGCAGGGTTTCGCTCGGAAGAGACCTACCTTAATTCGAAACGATTTTCTAAACACTCAAGAATTTGGGTCGGTTTGACATTATTTCTAAATATATTTTTTATAAAAGCTGATTTTTAAAAATAAGGGAATGTCATGCTACAATGAAAAAAACAAATATAAAATCAATGAACCTTTCTTGGAATACTTGTCTAAAAATAGAAGAATACGAAATAAGAACATGATAATAAAGTGTTGTAGGAAAACCAAAACGTTGCCGATTTTTGGAAATGCGAATAAACAATATTTTACGTTGCTTTACAACCTCAAAATGTAAATATAAATAAAGGACTTACGTTGTTTTGGGAGTGGAGCAGGTTTAGCCTCTGAGGGCCCGTTACTCTGGGAAATGTTGTCATTGATCTGAAGGAAAAATGCAATAATAAATTTTTTGACAAATGCAATATTTGTTTTTTAAACATTTTAATCTTAAAAATTAACTTGTATTTTGTGTTTTTGTGTGAATGTGTAAGAAGGGTCATTTTACCTTTTGTAGTTGGCCCATGTTGAAGTTGAACTTTGACTCTGTCTCTTTCCGCGGAGTGGCCGCTATCGCGGTGAGCGGAGTCATCGATACTGATTTCATCTCCTGAAAATACAAACAAAATAAATATTTCCTGTCTCCACCATTGAATCAATCCAATTTATTGGAACTACTCGGTTATAGATAAGACGTTTTATAACTTCATAATTGTGGTTGAGTAAATCTTTTTCGCTATCATTTCCACATAAAAGGCATTCTGGTCAAAAATATGAAAAATGTTGCCAGTTGTCAGGGTGTTTACTTTATTAGATCGTACTTGTTTGAAAAGTCGAAAATTAAATATTGGTAAAATACGTGAAATATTTCACACAAGAGGCACTGTGATTTGGGGAAGCAATACGATGGGTCTTTTTGAAAAGAAAGGAATGAATCTTTGATAGAACTATCTACAGTTTTCTAGTAATATACAAATTGACAAAAAAGTTCTCATAAAGCGAAATATCCTTCGACCAAGTATATCAGGTCAATGGAAATATCCCCTACATTTTAATTGGAATTTTACACTTAATTAATGGTGCACTAACTTCGGGTGGAAGATAGTGCAAGTAAAAAAAATAAATAAGTTTTTTAGAAATTCCAACGTTTTGAGGTGGTTTTCGGGGAAAAAATTTCAATTGTTCTTATGGAAAAAATAATATTCTTCTATGGAAAAATATTTTAGTACGGGGAAAAAACATTGGAATTTTGAAAAAGTTAGCAATCTTTTTTACTTCTACGAGCAAGTAGAACCACTTCCCGAAGTTTGTGTACACCAGGTAAATAAAATACATTAGATTTTTGAAAATCTGAATTAATTATTCTGTTCTGTATTAACAATTCTTAATAAGAATTGTTTCGAATACATATTTCTCTTTATGAAAACGCTTCTCAATTCTACGTCGTATATAAATGTAATAATTGAGAATGCGGTATGTGCTTTTCGTCGAGACTAAACACACATGGACACACGATAATTAACAGATAAATAATGACTATATTGATAAAGCAAATTATCGCCTATTGTAACACATCTGATGACCTTTTTCGTAAGGTAAGGCCTCGCCTCATGTAGGTAGTAATTTGTGTTAGGTGCAAGCAAATTAATTACCTCATCTCATACATAACAATAATTTTATTGTGAAATTGTGGCATACAAAATGACTTTGGGGGTTCCTGACAAAGTTTCGGCAGGTGAAAAATTCAGGAAAAATACTCAATTGTGCTAAGTCACGTGCGGTGTTTAACCCTACATTACAAACCTTCGTCGATTCGACTACAACGAAAAAAAAGGAATCTTTACCGATTTTTTTAATGCTTTGGCAAATGTGTACTTTCGCGCTGCATCTGGTTCTAAACATGTCGATAGCGGAAGTTTGAAATATTTAAAATGAAAAAAAATCCAAAAATGAGTAAAATATCGTCGTAATATTTTTAGGAAAATGTGTGTGTCCTTTACGACGTGCATTTTAAGACATTGTTTTTTCTGAAAAATTAAAAATAATTTTACAAAAAAAACTTTATTTTTATCGTTATTTATTTTTGGGGTGTTACGCCGTGTGGCGCTACCTCCTTCTTTAGCCGACGTTTCGGACAGCGTTACAGTGTCCGTCATCAGGGAACGTGTGTGCACATTTCTGCACACAACTTTTTCGCGATACTTGAAACGTCGGCTAAAGAAGGGAGTTAAAGCAACACGGCATAATCTCCCAAAAATAAATAACGAAAATGTTAAAACCCTATTAAAATTAATGGATTTCAATTAACATATTATTGTGTTATTTGAATGTACATATCTTATTTAAACATCAAGTTTGTACAAACACATAAATAAAAACTCATTATTTTGCAAAACTAGTTCATTATTACTAGTGTTATTACTATCCGTATTTATTGATTATTATTTTTTGATAACGTAGTCGAATCGACGAAGGTTTGTAATAAGCGCTTATAACATAAGTTTTGTTTTCTAGAGTTAAGGAATCAAACTCGAATCTTATAAAATACATTTCTGTACGAGAAAACATGAAACAAAACAATACATTTATAATACAATTATGCACGAATAAAGTTTTTAATGATTACTTACCTTGAGAATGTGGTCAATGGGCGGTACACCATTTGGCTCGCCCACGTTCTGGAATAAAAACATAAAGCATTGAAGATGATAATAAATTTGCAACAATACGGTTAAAGGGATAACAAAAGGCAATAATTTCATTGAACAATTTAATTATGAATACTGAATGTTCACGGTTTCTCGAGCACGCTTCTGTCAATGCCACCGCTATTATGGAGGATTCATCGTTTTTCTTTCACCGTTTGCTAGCAAGGAGTGAAATTAATAATATGGGGAGATTCATCGAAAGGCTAGGAACATACGAAGGCTGTCCGTAAAATGAGGTCTCCAAGGTGCTGAGGTCGCGAGGAACAATTTTACGCAAGATCCGGCAACACTGGCTTGTAGCCTGGTTCACCTACGCCAAATCTCCACCACACTGCACTCTCTGCGTCACGTGGTCTTGACGTGGCAGACATTCGCGATGGAGCCTCCACTCGCCATACCCGCCAGGTGTGAATTACACTCTATAATTAGTTTTTTACAAAACCCCGGTAGACATTCATTCTCAGAGGCTTGAAGTTCATGGAAAACAGTGAATGAGTGCGAAAGACGTGCGCAAATGGTGCAGAGAATTTAAAAGCGTGCCGGACGGCCATCGGTTTCAGACGAAACAATTGCCAAAGTGGAAAAAGCAATGATTGCAGATCGACGGGTGACGGTTCGGGAGAGTTCTCTGACATGATCCCTGATGTCAGTAAGACCACTATTGACAGAACATTTGGGAGACCACAAAGTCCACTCAAAGTGGATTCCAAAATGCTCACCGAAGATCACAAACAACAACGGGTTAAAAAAGCAGCCCGCAAATTCCTCGAGTGCTACGATATCGATGACGAAGAATTCATGGACTCAATTGTGACTGGGGACGAGAATTTTATTTATTTCCATGGGTCTGCGCTAGTAAAATTAATTAGTTTTACTGAAGAGCGATTATTTTAAGATATTTTAATAGTTTTCCGGAAGTTAAAAACTTTGAAAAAAGGTTCCCCGTAAACCCACTTGGTTACATTGAGGTGAAGGTTGTCTATTTAGACTTCTCATTCCATATGCATACCGCGTGTAGCTCTGTTGTTACCACTTCCTTAAAGAACCATTTTCCACTTATTCACATATTCACATTCATATTACTTCCCTTTCGATTGTTCAGCATCTGGACCATCATCGCTTGAGGTGTTCTAATGGTGTCATTGCCCCTAAATCCTAAACGTCGTAAATCAACCGTCACTTGAAACAATACGACATGATTTTTTCACCCCACGGAACAGAACCCGCAACGTTATAATTAGAAAGCCGAATATAACCTCTTCGCAGGGGGGACGTTAATTTTATTTTACTTAGAACATATTTAGATTATTTCACACGCCATTAGATCGGCATCTTTCAACACAGATGCGCAGCATTGCCACAATGGTACCTCCTTGCCATTCACATTAGAGGTGGGTAAGTTCTGCATTTTGCCGGAGGCCTCTCCGAGGAGTGCTTCGTTTTAAAAGCACTCGAGTTCTAGGAGCGGGTCCCGGGTTCAAAATCATCCCCGGGATAAAAAATTTGGAAACTATGATTTGGCAATCACGTAAAATTGGTCGTTAGTATGGAGGGTCGTTATAACTTGCTTATTGTTGGTGCAACTTACCGGTGGTGTTTTTCCGTTGTGGGGGAAGTGAGGGGGGGCGGGTCGGGTGTGAAGGCTGAGGGGTGCAGCGCCCTCCGACATCTGTGGGCAAAAGGGCAAACTATTAGTTTAGGAAAATAAATCACGCGTATGACGCGTGATTTTTCACAAAAAGGATACGTCCAATGATTCTTACAGAAGTAAGTGGTGATATGACACGATGGTGGTCACGTCACTGGATACTACCCATCGTCACCATCACTATAATAATAATATTGAAGAAAACGTAATTATTCAATATTATTTTTTTCATCTTCATCATTTGCTTCATCAAAAATCACAAGACACACCTAAAACAAGATCGCCAAACAACTCTGCCTTATTCTACTTAACTCCTATTATTTTGACTCATGAAAAGGCCCGGTTCAAATATTTGATTCACTTGATCAAATATTTTATTCACTTGATCACATATTTGATTCACTTGATCCTCGGGCTTCCTCGACTTCTATGGACTATGATTCACATACGCGTCGTATAATTGCTTATTGATGGTTTACTGAGGTAATTACAGCGAATGACAAACGAGATTTCCCATTGCGAATTTTGATTGAGTTCATAAACGTTATAGACGGTTTCATGCCAACTAAGAAACAACGTAAGTCAACTCAACACCTCTTTGTAAAGTCATTAAAAGCTATTTTTTTTTAAATAACCCATAACGAAACTATTTTTTTAAATAGCCCTAACGGAACCTTTTTAACCAATTTTAATATTTTTTTTCATCGCTTTTAATTTACTTTTCTGTGGTGGTTCTGAGTTGGTTTCATTCCGAGTTTTCCGGTCACCATTGTAGACAGAGCGCATAAGACACTCACGCAGCGGGGTGATCTTTTCACCGGGCGATTGTCAATCGTTCGTTCAATTGCCCAATCGATAGAGCCCTTTGGAATTCAATTTCATCACGCAACGAGATTTGTTTTACTTATAATTGCATAATATTGCGATTGTCCAGAATTATGAAAAAAATATCAAAGACTATCAACGTCTTCGCACATTTTGGGTTTATTTAGTTATTTTTTCCCCAGACGTCCACAAAGCAAGTGAGGTAAAAGTATTGATGGGTCAAAATAGATACATTGAAGTTCCGTCAATCGCACTTCAATGTATCTATTTTGTCAATGATGTAAGCAGATTGACCGTTGAGCTCGATCGTCTTCGGATACCATTAATCATTATAATAATTACATATCAGTCTTGCATTATTTGCAATTCTCCACATTTTTCAAACATTATTATGGTTTTACCAAACAAACGCCTCAAAAAAAGGTAAGAAAACAACAAAGTAGTAGGTACTCTTACCTTGCCGTAAGGATGCGGCATGCGGTGGTGTGGCCTGCCATTCTGAGATGACGCGTGGTGCGGCTTCTTGAACTCGACACCTCGCTGGGGAACTCCTGCAAAAATACACACAATCAATACACCGAATCAAAACGTAGATCGAATCAATAGATACATTGAGTCAACAAGTACATCGAATCAATAAGTACATCGAATCAAAAGATGCATCGAATCAACAGGTACATCGAATCAATAGATACATCGAATCAATAGGTACAGATTCTTCGAATCAATAGATACATCGAATCAATAGGTACATCGAATCAATAGATACATCAAATCAATGAGTACAAAGAAATCAATATGTACAAAGAACCAACAGGTACAAAGAATCAATGGGTACAAAGAATCCACACAAAACTGCATAATTTGGTGTATTTGCCCAGTCTGATAATAAAAACCATGAAGAAAATTAAAACGTTAAAAGCATAAGTACATTTTTATGAAAGTATTGTACTGTAAAAATGCACACGAAGACCCTCTGGATTTCAAAACTGAAGTTTCAATTGTGAAGATTACGGCCTGACGACAAGAGTTCTACGATGATTGTGTTTTTCTGCCGCGCGGGAATCGAACCCGCAAGATCACACTCTAAATCAAATGAGTATGTCATTACGAGTGAGCGGTTTGATTTCATTTTTGTACACTTCATTTTGGAACTCGCTGAAGTCTACGGCGTTGCCCGGGCAAAACAAAGTTTTTGAAAAAAAAGTAATTTTCTGATATTTTTAACGTTTTCAAGCCTAAAAAATTAAATCAACTCACATCAAAATCTTGCTTTAAAGGATGGAAAAAAAGGCTTTTTAAAATCTCATGTGTACACACAGTTCCATCAATCTCAGGAAAAAAAACTTAAGATTTGTATCAAAAAACAAATCAAACCCACACCGGACACCGGAACGTCCCCTTTAAATATTTTGAAAAAAAAAAATAAAGGGCCTTATTAATAGACGTTTTTTAAATTTTACAATGCGCTGGTGTGCAAATCGGGATTACTAATGCATTTTTTAACGCTCAAAATGGGTACTTAAAATCACTTCATCATTCTGGAAATAGGCTCAATTCAAAATGTGTGAACACACAATTGACAATCAAATGTATGGAAAATGGTTGACTGAATGGTTGACGCACGACTGACAATCAAATGGATGGAAAACGGTTGTTTATTAGTTGTGTAAAATTTAAAACGCGTTAGTTAGTAAGGGGACGACTATATGCACAAATGATCCACAAAACCACAGAGACTACAGAAACTGAATATTTTTCGTTTTACATGAGAGCCAATTGAAAGTTTTAAATTGTTCTCCGGAGAAATGTCATTTTTGCTTTGCATAGCTTGCTCCGCTGTAATGTCTCCCCCTTAAGCCTCAATTACATTAAGCGAGTTTACAAGTTACTAGCCGGTAAGTTTAAAAGCGGGTGAATCGGCGTGTGAGATTGTCATGATGACACACAAAACTGTCTACACGCTCAAATAACGACTAGCTTAAATATATAAAACAAATAGCTAAAATAACGACTCACGCGCCAAGCAATTCTGTCGACATTTTGTAGAAAACTTGAGTTCGCAGCTAGCGCCACATGCTAGCCAGTAGCGAGAATAACGACTCCCGTGCGAACTAATTCTGACAGACGAAATCAGCTGTTGGCGGGCCGCCATCTTTAAATACGATTACACTGACCGCGTTTACTAACAGATAGTAAATTTCCCAGTTAGTAGCTTGTAAACTCCCTCAATGTCATCGAGGCTTTATCAGAGTTAAAGGATGACAAGTAACGGCGGAGCTCTCGGCGGCAGGTGTAGGAGGGGTGAGTGAGTACCTGGTGCTGGACTGGCAGGCTCTCCGTACACGCCAATGGAGGAGGTGGGGTCATCCAGGAAGTGCTTGACGTAGCGGTAGTCGCCGAGCTTGCTCTGAATCTGCTGCGTCACTCGGTCGGTAGCCGCCGGGTTCACCTGGGAACAAACAACAGAACATTCATTATTAATCAATCGATCCATCATCACTGCTATTAGCTTCGGCTGCAGATATTGGGATAAAGACCTGTTTAGGTACGCCACTCCTTCCTGTCATCTACACTCACAAAAGGAGTTGTTAAGCGAGTGCAATATTCGTCATCCTGATTTGTGACTAATCTGGCTTGAGCGCGAATATACGAGTAAACATGAGTTGCCCAAAGACCCTATGGCTACTAAAAACTCTACAAGCTGAATTCGGTTATTTAGCTCTACACATGAGGCCCTAAGGAAAACAATTTTTGACAGGGACTGTGTAATCTTTGGGGATTCTGTGTGGAGGGTCCTTTTAAAGAAAGGAAGGGGAGGAAGTTCTGGGAAGGGAAAAGGTAACGAGGGGTGGTTAGGAATCTGGGGGTCGATAGGTCCAGAAGTGAATCAATCCCTCCCACTGCGGTGCAAAGCGATGAGTTGAGAGTTCTGCTGGAGAGGTCAAAACTGCTGCCAAGACCTAGACAAACCTCACCCCGTGAACCGTATGAACCCATGGACCCTTTTATAAAACTGAGAAGTTAACGCACAAGTTGTATTGTAAGTTGTTTCATTGTAGGTTCAAAACAGTCAAAACAGTAATCTTTAGGCAAACACTAGCGAGTAGCGAGTAAAGTTGATCACCTTTCTATTTTTTTGTCCACAATCTGCTAGTTAGAGGGGCTATTTCACCAATCTCTTTAAATGTTGCTCTTAACTACCGGTCACATAACTTTATTGGTAGGAGAATCATGCTCAAAAACCCGTGCGCATTTCACCACAGAAAATATGGTGCCAAGTAGCTATTTTGGTCTACTGCCACGCCTGTCTTAGACGCCATTGTTTCTATGAAATCACAAACGTCAAAAGTGTCAACATGGTGTCAACACAGTGTTCGTTTATTGTTGTTTACGAACGGGATTGGTTTATTTATGCAAACTATAAGGTAAGTTCAACGGGTTTTTGTTATGTTTTATTGATTATTGAGTGATATTACTAAAGAATTTAGTTGAATTTGTAGATTTGTCTTAATTCATGCGTCACAAAATGTTTTACTCTTTCTTCTTTCCTCATTGCTATTTTTTGTGATTTTCTGCTGTTAAATCGTTTAGGTACAGTGTCTTTAACATCTATTGTGTATTTGTCTGCAGAGCCTTCAGGTGAACCAATACATTAAAGTGAAATATGGGGGACTGGAGAGACAAAAGTGCACCCTCATCAGATAGGGACCCAGCAACGCTGTTCCCTTGGACAACATAGAGACGATGATAAAATGTACGATCTCCCTCACCAGAGGCACCACCAGCGGCTGGAATATCGATGCCTCTGCTCTAGGTAAAACATTTACATTGCATATTTAAAAATCAACCTGTACATTTCCTATTGTATTTATTAAAACGCTTTTTAGGGACTTTTACACAGAAATAGTAAAAAATATACAATATTATGTACAACTGAGCGACTTCAGTAACAATATTTTGTATTTGTTTAGCGTTAAATTCTGGCTTGCCATTGAATTAAAATAATGCATGGTTTCATTGCGCTTTTACAAAAAAAAAGAAACTTAAATTTTGGGTCGCACAGTTTACAAGCGTTTCACACGTTGTGCAAGGGGGTCACAAAGCATCGGACCATCATAAATTGAAGACTCGGCATAATTATTTCCCTCCATTCACAAATCAACTGGCTGTTGATTTGTGAGCATTCTCATTGATCCACAGGTGGAATGTGGCAGGTGGTTAGTGTTTCATGAATGTTTTATCCCTTATTATTACTTTCAGATAAACCGAATGCAATTGAGGAGTACACCGCTGTGCGTTGTGGATGAGGAAGACTAAAAGAATAGCCATCAGCCATCCAGAGTCTCCAGAGCTGCTAACATAATGATTATATAAAACAGAATGTATTGTTTACTTTACAATCTAGAATATTCATTTAGTAAGGTGTTCCCAACACGAAGCTAGTTATTCTCTAGCTAGTTCTAGTTCATTGAAATTTTTGTAATGTTTGTAGTTGAACAAATGGGTGTAGCTAGGTATTGATTTAGGGTGGGACAAAAAATAAAAATCTAGAGTAGATACCAAAAACAGTAGGCTTCGACAACATATTCATGCTTTGGGCTCTATCAACATGAACGGAAGACGGAAAAACCGTCATTTGAAGTGCTGTAAATTTGAAAACGCAACTTGGTCTACAATCTAAGAGGTCATGCATCGCCCAGCCAGAGTTGGCAAATGCCCCACCTTGCCCCACCGTGCCTACACATGGGGCAACATCTACTAAATGACCTTGCGTGAGAATGATTATAAATAATATACAATCACTTGTCTGTACCATTCATATTCATCCATACAATATTATAAAATATTATGGCTGCCGTCGTCCCACTGACTCCTGATAATGTTGCCATATATTTATAAAAACTAAATATAATCTACCGTATTAGGTATGTTCTTACAAAGAGAAATGTTTTTCTCTCACATGTTATTAAATAAATATATTGTACAGATATACCAAAATATTCTGAAGTTTTATTACAGTTTCCATAAAGCTAAATAAGTGTTTTTCACAATAAAAGTACAGGGAATCTACTTTTTAAAACACAGTTGTACAAAATTTCTAGGGTCTCATACAGAATCACTTCAATCAGCACGTCCACCTGGAGAAGACACCTTTTCTGTAGCAGTTACTGGTTAAGGTTACTTCGGCATTTTCTCCGTCTGAAAGAAGAAAGTCATTTCAGTACTTGGTTTTTTCAGTTGGGGAAATCGAATACTGTTGGAATAAGGAAATGAATACTACAGGTGTGTAGTGAGGATATAGGTACATTTTATATACCTTCCCTGTTCCTGTGAATTCATTGATAGTACAAATATTGATTGTAAAAATATCCTTTACAGTAGTATGATATTCAGAGGTACTTACTTGGTCACATTGCAACATGATTGCAGTCCATAATCCCTTGACCCTCGGGAACTGGGTCAAATTATAAAAACCTTTTAAAAGAGCCGGGTCCAGAAGGAAGCGAATACACATTGGACGGCTATATCCAATAGCCTCCGACTATCTTTTTATAAATCTGCAAGCAGACACCAACAAAATCTCCGGCTGACAACAATGAAATTATTATTTGTTGGAAATTGTTGGAATGCAATTTATATGGTTATAGAATGACATAAAACCTAATATACTTGTTATTGTTGTTGAAATATGATGTAAGTACTACAATTCTGTATTATTCTTCAATATATATATATTAAAATAACACACCAAGTGTTTGAGAGTTTTTGTCTTTAGGCTGGTCATGGATTACAAGAACGGCATTTTCGTAAGTAGAAATCGTGAAAAATTCGGGTAATGCAAATACGATTTGACAGCAGCTGTCTGTCATATTTATTGAACCCGTGGTAGAAAACTTTGCTAATATGGTAGAAAACTTTGCTAATTTGTACCCGGTAAACGTTACTGGCTGGTCAAAGTACCAATTAATAAAAATAAACTTTATCTACCCACATAAGCATCCTTGAAGGATGGTGAAATCGAAAAAATGCTTTATCCTATTGGTAGTGCTTGTGAGCAAGATGGTGAAATACCCCCAGAAAGTAATACGATGACACTGAGCGAATTTACTAACAGATAGTGAATTTCCCAAATAGTAGGAAGCAGGACCGTGCTTTTTACGACTCTGGGATACACGCCCTTGTTAAAAAATGGACCAAAACTTCGGAAATGGCCGGAGATTATATTGAAAAGTGACAAATTAATCGTCAATAGTGTGATTTTGACCTATGTAATTGCATTTTTAATTTCTTGACAATTAAAGGAGAAAAAAAAATAGGAGGTATTACTTTTTACTGACCCTCGTACAACACTAGAGTTTTTTTTAATTTTTTTAATTATTTATTGAGTTAGTTTATAATGCAAGAATATAAACTAAAAAGCACATTGTAACATTTCATTCGATAAATTTAAATATTTTTACAGTAAGCACAACGTTTCTTTTAAAATACATTAATTCTTTCTTCATTCTTCATACTTTCAGGCATTTCATCATTCACCTTTAGTCCTCTGTACATTAGGCTGTTCTGTAATTTTGATTTTTTCGTTCGTGGCAATCTAACTCTATTTATATTTCTTGTTCCGTAATTATGTACATCTCTATTAAAAACAATTTCATCCTTAAAGCATTACTTCACGCACAAAAATTAATACATTAAACAGCAATCTCTTATTTTATTGGAATCCAATTTAGCTCCTCTCTCATTTGATTAACCTTTGCACATTTGCCTTTCCCTAGAATACATCTCATAGCTCTGTTCTGAATAACTTCTAGCTTATTAAAATTTCCTTCATTGACCAAATATAACACCGTAGAGCAGTAATCAAAACGTGGAGCAAATATAGTTTTATAAATGAGCTCTGTAGTATTTCTGTTTAATTTATTTCTTAGTCTTCTAAGAAAATTTACTTTTTTAGATCCCTTCTTTAGCACATATTCAAAATTTGTAAAGTACGCCAAATAGAGCCCAAAAGTAACGAAAAGGCCGTAAAAGCCTTTGGGTTGAAGATAAAACCACATCTTCATTCTGCAGCAGATAAGCCGTAGTTTATAATAATGACAAGTTTATAATAATAACATTTAAAAAAAGCGGAATCGTCCCATCGACCAACGATTATTCAAATAAACACTGAAAAACATACAAATAGAAAGAAATAAAACATTTTTCAACAGAGGCATCAAAATTCATAAATTTTAAACGCTTTCCTTAAAAATCTAGCACGCCAAAAGCTTCACTTCACCTTAGCTGATTCGAGTTTTATTGCCTATTTCAATAATAAATCTTTATCTATGCTACATCTGCAAACAAATTGGTTGGAATGGCTCCAAATACCGAACAATTTATCGATTTTCCGAAGCAAAGGTCAAAAAGTTAAGCGATCGTGTTGTATCTATGCAACGTGGACGCAATCAATCAATCAAAGTTATGCTAATAGCCACCTTCTTAATCTTACACGTTATACAATATAAACTGATGTAATAAACCTGCCTATAGTTTAATTATTATCTACCGAAATAGAAAGCGCGATTCTTTATCGAGATATTATTTTCAAAAACTTAGCCGATAAATTCGTGCAAAATTTGCAATAAAGTTTTTTAATAACGCTGGAGTTACACTACAATGGAAGTAGGTCAGGTTAGGTTAGTCAACTGCCCGGAGCTAATAGGATCGTGGCACCCCCAACAGAGGGAATGTTTTCATACATTTTGAATGTAGCCTGTTTCCAGAATGATGAAGTGATTTTAACCGTTCAGGCTGATGTGTTCGCTTTTCGGAACAACTCATACAAGTCTCATAGAAATCGTTTTCTCTCTTACTGTAATAGTTAGAAATGTGATATAAACGGTGCTAGAGAGAAAAAACGTCATACTTTCTTTACATTGCAATCTAAAAATACACAGGAAAATATTTTTTTTACTTTAGCTCCCCACAGGAGGCCCTGAGGAAATAATTCCCCTCAGGGCCTTAGTCATCTTTGGGGATGCTATGTGGAGGGCCTTTTCAGAAAAGGAAGGAGAGAAAGTTTTGGGAAGGAAAAGGGTATGAGGGGTGGGTAGGAATTTGGTGTTCAGTGTGTCCAGGAGTGACGGACGTATGGATCCGTCCCTCCCACTGCGATGCAAGGCGATATTCCGAGAGGGTACAGCTGGAGAAGTCAAAGGGACTCCCTCGACCATTCTCTCTCGATCCGGCTTGCCCTGCAGCCGATGGACAGCTGCATCCGCCGCCAAGACTTGGACAAACTTCACCCCCATGTACCCGGGCACCCCTGCTATGTCACCAAACGTAGCGAACCACTTGTTTAAAAAATAAAATTAAAATGTACATCTTTAAGAAAAAGTTTCCGATTGCAATTTGAAAAACATTTATGAAACTTTGAGAATTTTTTATTAATTATTTTTACATGAATCGTCAAAAATTTTTTAAGGTTAACGTTTACGAGACCTTTGCTTAATTAAATATGTGGGTGTATTCTTTTTTCGTTATCAGTAATTTTAATTTAAAAAAACGTAAGATTAGCCATTTTTAAAACTTTTTTATGTTCGCATTAAAAATTAATATATTACAGAAATAATGTGTATTTCGAATTATAAAATTTGAAAACGTATTTTTTCACCTTACAAAAACAGTTTTTAGTTTTCTGGATTTCTTGGAATTCTATTTATTTGGATTTTAATGCAAAGCGGAAATATTTTTACCTTCCGACGAAACAGGCCCGATGCCTGAGGTGTTAAGCACCCGTTTTGAGCGTTAAAAGATGCAACGGTGACCCCAATTTGCATACCAGCGCATAATGTATCTTAGATCTTACGAAATGTTAGAAGATTTTAGATATAATAAAATGAATAAAGTGGAAAGTCCTTTATAAACTTTGGAGCTGTAAAAGAAATGGTGTCAGGCGGACAAGGTATATGTATATTGCAAACAACACTGTTTGAAGGTTTGAAGAGATTTAGACGTAATTAAAAGATCTGTAAAATCGCGAAGACTCCGCCAAGTAAAAATGTAGCAAGGACGTAGTTAGTAGAACAATAAAAAAGGTTTTTTAACAATTAGCCTGCAGAATAAAGGAGCATTCGTAGACTAAAATTAGGTGGGTGGATAATGTGAAGGCAAACGACATATCTTTGGGGAAATGGGACTAGGGACAGGAGGGAGAAAGCACGATACCGGCAGAAGTGAGTAAGGTATCAGTTTACGTGTTACCTCGGCTGACAGGTGATGACGAAGAGACTTTAGACGATTTTCATACTGCCTCTCAAGCAAATGCAGAACTTCGATAGCAGTTTAAACCACAGGTTCTCAACGTGGGCGATAACGCCCCCTTGTGGGCGTTTCAGACTTACAGGGGGGCGGTAGAAGGCCC
Organism: Glyphotaelius pellucidus; assembly: GCA_936435175.1. NCBI lineage: Eukaryota > Metazoa > Arthropoda > Insecta > Trichoptera > Limnephilidae > Glyphotaelius > Glyphotaelius pellucidus. The sequence goes on along the minus strand of OW386557.1, from coordinate 16,677,625 downwards.
AGAGAAAACTAGGGGGAGTTGAGAAGGCACAGTGTGGGGGTGGTAAAAAAAATACGCTAATCACGTACTAATGTGAATTATTATTACTGAGAATTGACACTATATCATGAAAACAAGCAGGAAGGAGGTACTCGGTACTTAAAATACAAAAGAATTGCCTTTCTAACTTGCTAAACAAGAAGGTGTATAATAATAACGAAGGTATAATCCATGACAATTATTGAGCCAAGTCCTCCCCCCACATCCTTTCCTGGATAAAAAAAATGGGGGGGCGCTAGAAAAAAAAATTCTCAAAGTGGGCGGTGGGCAAAATAAGGTTGAGAATCTGTGATTTAAACCAAACTTGGGAAAGAGTTTTTTACAAGCATGTATGTATAACACACGGATCCGACGGTGTATTCCCACGATGGACAAATCGGCTTTGTCCATCGTCGGCGGTCCGTCTGTCCGTCTCAAGCCGATCCGTATGTGAATGTACGCAGCGGATCGGCTCGCCGAGTACGACCTCAGCGTCAACGTCATTGCATTTCGCTTTACGTTCTAGATTTTAAAGTTTCCAAAAATTTCAATATTTTTCCATAAAGTTTTTTTCTCTAGATCTAGGGAAAGTTCACTAACATAATATCATCGCTGTATATGAGATGCTCGCCGCTCGAATGTCCGGATGTCCGCAAGTGTAAATTCTGCGAATGAATCGATTGAAAAAGTGTGACGCGCTATCCTCTATTTGCACGCTCGCAAAGCTAATAGAAACCACAGCAATTTAAGCGACAAGGAGTGAGAACAAAAAACATTCGACATTCAAGGTCACGTCGGCGAGTACCTCTACTTACAAAACAAGTTTGCGAGAAATGATTGCCTTCTGGGTCCTGTTATTTATAGACGCAATGGATTTAATAGACTAGCGACTAGCAAATTATTATTATACAAGTTCGACTCAATGTTATTATTTATTACTTAGTCAATGAATTTTTGATAATTTTTAAATGATTACAGCTTGACACGGCTTTGCAGTAGTTGTCTACGTATTGATGATACGAATTCAAAAGATTTAGCAATTATTTATTATGAATTATTGTGATTTAGTTTAATTATTTAATTTAAAAAATATTACATAATTATAACTTTAATAATATTTATTAAAATACATACTGTCAACTAACTAAAACTAACGGCGGGACATATATCGGTCCATCGTACACATCTTTCTGTAATTCTGACTGTTGACACGATCCGACTCAAGTATTTGGTTAATTTGATTATGACATGTCTTCTTTGGGATCGTTTTACAGCATTAAAACAAAAATTGAACTAAATTAAGCGTATCAACCTGTGCGATGTCAGCTTGATAAGAATGAAAATGGGATAATACAAAATCTATACGTTGCTTTTTGTAGCTGTAATTACAGAAAATACACTTGAAACAATGTGTATCTGATGTCTAAAAATTCCTTAGATGAATTAAAAGAGAAGATAGGTTAGATGGGTTACTAAGACGGCGCGTGTGGTTGCACCGAACTAGGTCCAGTGGACACCCTTGAATTTTACTGCGTTCAGGTATCGCACGTAAATTTGTTCGTCAGACAAGCTGTCACCAGCTGCCACAAACACGTTACACTTTTTTGTGAAAAAAAAATGCCTTCCTGCCTTCGACCAAGTATATCAAGACATGCCCTGTATAATTAAAAATGACGCCAGAAACCAAATAAAACTGGCTCAAGGCCCATTTATGAAAAAGTGCGAGCATTGTTTCGTACTATTTGGATCGCGTAGTGCTTTGTGTTTTACCTTTTATCGGTCCACACTGAAACTAATTGATGTCCCAGCCGTCCTGCCGGAATTAAGTTTTTCAAACACAAAAATATCCTACTTCCGAATATTGTACAAGGTACAGTCCGCGGACTTTATTTTCGATAATGTAACCAGCTATCTGAATACATAAAAAAAATTATGCCTTACCGATAGCTTTAAGGCAGCGTTTTAATAAATGTAATAATATTGACGTATTATTTTTTTGGCAAGCAAAGTTTCTGACGTCACTTAATCACCCAAATGCTTGTGACGTCACTACACACCGATACTAACACATAGACGAAAGGCTGGCATCACGAAATGGCAGTGGTTTTTAAACTTTTTAAAAACGCGACCCGGTTTGTATAAAACGGAAAACTTTAAAATACATTAAACGCAGATCTTAACAAAAAACCGCTGCACTATTCTTCAATTAAGGTCGAAAGTTAACCTATCTTAAGCCATAACATTCCGAATTTCTACCGTTTTACAACATATTTCTCTAAAACACTTTAAGTTTTTAAGTTTCTAAAAAAATATATGTTGTTTTTGACGATAATATCTATACATTTTCCACGCCGAAACGGTAATTGAATGAAATTATTCCGATAGAAGAAAATCGTATATTTCGAAAATTATTATAAGCACTTTATTTTTGTTACATTACATGTTATATGTATGAAAAAATCATAATTCATTTTTTTCTTTAAAGCCATGACATTACCCGCGAGATTTTGGTTCTATTTTAAAATTGTTTAAACGAGTCATGTTTTATTAAACACTTTCACAATTTTCGCTTAAATATTATCGTTTTCGCGCTCCCTCTAACATTCGTATTTACATATCTCACCTTCCTCTTCTTTTTGAGCGCTTACTAACGGGCTTTAATTAACTACGAATTTCTGTCATTTTTTAATTATTACCTATACACAAAAAAAACTTAATGATTGAGCAGCTGATTCAAAACTTTTAAGAAAGATTATAGTTTTCGGCTAAGACATTTTGCAAAACAGAACAGAAGCCTTTGAATATTTTTTAGCGCAATTTTTTTGATATTTTTTGTAGTCAAAAGCCCGGAAAGCAGTAAAAGGGCTTGCGGGCTGCTGGTTGCTCATCACTGTGTTAATGATAAGCGACCAACCTGGGCAGCCCACGGTGCGTGGGCGGTAAAAGGGTCAATTTTTCGTAATTATTTTCAAGCAACCGATGAATGGATTTTTTTTATTTAAAACTCATGATCAATATATACACATACGGGACTGTGTACAAGTTTTTGTACACGAATCTAAAGTATGGTTAATCTAAAGAGTGTACACCGCTTTCAACAGGACACTTCGACGTAATAGCTGCTTGGTGGTTGACAACGGTTCATCAGAAAAATAAAATTAAAAAATTATCAGACGCATCCGCCGCCAAGACCCGGACAAACCTCAATCCATGAACCCGGGCACCCCTGCATAGTCACCAAACGTAGCGAACCACTTGGGGTGACCTATGGCAGAGGCGTTGGTTATCCAATAAATGGTTCCCGAGGCGGCGGTACCCATACTCGCCTCCGAAATTGAATCGCTTGTCATAATAAAGTAAAAATATATTTTTGTCTAATTAAATTTATGAATGTCTCGCGATCCCCACTTTGAAAACCATTTATATACAACACAGCTTGTCGAAACATCACGCATGCAACACGTGTTCACCTTTTGAAGTGTTAGTTCGACAAATCACACAATGGAATTAGACGGTGCTCAGTTTTATATTGCCGAGAATTCGCATGCAAGACGGCGGAATTCGAAGGAGAGTTGTATTGCGAAATTACTGATATTTAGGGTTATTTTTTTCTGATTTTTACTATGAGACGGCTTGTCTAGGGTATACTAGGTCAATGCTTCCTGCGCTTTTGAGAAACTCAAAAATCATTTTCGAGCAAAAAAATTGGTTGTCTGTAAAGTCGATAATTTTACGTGATAACGTCATATAATAACGATGGAGTGTAAAAGAGATAGATGCGTCACAAGCCGAACGCTTAGGCGGAACATGACATGACATGCTTTTTCGTGAGTGCAGCCGGCGTTCATCGATTTATAAGACGTTATCACGTCAAAAACAAATCTGATGGAGTTTCTTTCCATTCGCAAACACACAGAAGTCACTTATAATTCAAATAAATATAATTATTCGAGGCTTTTGGCTGCCAAATCGGCAAATGTCAAAATAAAATAAAACGAGATAGCGAAAACAGAAACATAAATGCAGGAAGGACAACCGTAGTGAGTGAGGTACGTCGTATTCTACTACGCTGCTCGTAGCGGAGGGGGGTGTGGGCTGTTGAAAGGATTTTTTTTAAATGGCTCGTAACCTAACTTAACTAATTACACCAAGTTTTTTCGCATCACTTTTAATGACTTTTTAAAGGAGTGATGAAGTTGCATATTGTTGAGTTGTCCGGTCACCGACCGTACACACACATTCTTTGAATTTCTATCCTTTTCTCACTCGTTTCGTTTTACGCTTGATCTCAACATCTCTACATATTATAAATTAAAGCCCTCCGGCGCGTATGTCTGTCTGTCTGTTCGCGATAAACTCAAAAACTACCGAACGGATTTTCAGGCGGTTTTCACCAATAGATAGAGTGATTCACGAGGAAAGCCTAGGTATATAATTTGTCAAGGTTTTGTGTAAATTGGTTGAAATATGTAAGAATGTCTGTGAGCGGGCTGACAAGCGGACGGTGTGGATTTGATTTGCATGCAAATTAACAGACGGCGTTTCGTTTCGTTAGCCACAGTAACGCGTGGCCAGGTCAGCTAGTACTAAAATAAAGTATTTATTTAGTAATACAAAACAAGTTAATCAAAAAACTATTTCACTACAAGCCTAGAACATCCACAAAAAGTATATATAGAAAAAAAAAACTATTAACAATAAAAAAAAAACTGAATGAATACAATACATGTCTTCTTATTTACAAAATAAACAATAAACTCATACATACAAACACAAAATTAATTAAAACATCCCAAGTACACAAACACTTTACACGACAACACGATAACACACATTTAAACACCATCCACACTAACTATGCTAAACAATCCATTGGTTACGATGGGGGCAACTTATATAATTGCCTACCAAACGATATTAAAAAAGAAAAAAAGGCGGGTAATTTAAAAAAAAAAATGTTAATGTACATTCTTGATAAACAGAGTAATGAAATGGAGTAGCGATGTATTATGGTGTTTAGTATTGATTTAATGTATTTAATTATTTCTGGTTAATATGAGTGAAAATGTAATTTTCTTTTTTACTAGAATAAAAAAAAATAAAATAAAAAAAGAGTCGCGCGCGCCGTTGTTTTTCCATTTCATCCGCATGCACATATTCTCTGAATTTTCATCCTTTTCTTTTTCGTTTCGTTTTCGCTATGAAAGACAAATCAAGAACGTGCTATATTTTTGAAGAAGAAGATAACACTTTTAAATCTAAATGAACATATGAAAGAAAACAAGACACAGAAAAACAGAAAAAGACAATGGTCGCAACTGGGACTCGAACCCAGACCTCTCGTCTAACCGGGACGGCGCGTGTTTCCAATTTCGCTATTGCCACCTTCTGTCAAACCGTCATATTTGTCAATCTCATATTTCAAATATTTAGAATCATTAATATTATCTTCAACTAGTTCTTTTTCCATATTATAGGCAACTACTCTTTTTATTGGAAACAATCATTCAAAGAATTGGTTTGTAACCTGAATAGCGTCTCGGATAAATGTATCCGAATTTATTCATATGGAACTATTGACTTTATGAAAGTCTAAATGAATATTCAATTTTTTACGAGAAAAACTCTCTTTTTATAACTTTTGAAGGTTATTCCCATCAACGTAATATATCATTGAAGAAGAAGATAACACTTTTAAATCTAAATGAACATATGAAAGAAAACAAGACACAGAAAAACAGAAAAAGACAATGGTCGCAACTGGGACTCGAACCCAGACCTCTCGTCTAACCGGGACGGCGCGTTTTTCCAATTTCGCTATTGCCACCTTCTGTCAAACCGTCATATTTGTCAATCTCATATTTCAAATATTTAGAATCATTAATATTATCTTCAACTAGTTCTTTTTCCATATTATAGGCAACTACTCTTTTTATTGGAAACAATCATTCAAAGAATTGGTTTGTAACCTGAATAGCGTCTCGGATAAATGTATCCGAATTTATTCATATGGAACTATTGACTTTATGAAAGTCTAAATGAATATTCAATTTTTTACGAGAAAAACTCTCTTTTTATAACTTTTGAAGGTTATTCCCATCAACGTAATATATCATTGAAGAAGAAGATAACACTTTTAAATCTAAATGAACATATGAAAGAAAACAAGACACAGAAAAACAGAAAAAGACAATGGTCGCAACTGGGACTCGAACCCAGACCATGGGAATAACCTTCAAAAGTTATAAAAAGAGAGTTTTTCTCGTAAAAAATTGCTATATTTTTGTTCGATTAGTATGACTAAAACCTGTCTTCGTATTTATTTAGTCTATGGTCCACTCGCCGTAAACGAAAAAAAAACAATTTTATTACAAGGTAATCGGCGTTTGGCAACGCTGTAAAAGAATAACGGCGAAGTGAGCTACAGGCTATGGGCGCCCGAAACTCTTATTGACACAGGTAAAAATAGATGCATGAACAAGAAAAAATAGTGATGTACCCGCCCATTGAGCACAGAGCTCGTGATTTTTGTATTCATCTATTTTCGGAAGGTATGGTACAGTATTGGGAAAGTGATTGTTATATCATTTTGATTTTAATGGTGTTTACAGACTGATGTATCGATTCTAGGAGAATTAGATGTCAATCGTTTGCCTCGTAATGCGTATGCGCCGTCTGCCGTTGCTTCGTTCCTTTCCCATGGCTCGGCCCGAGTAGTACCTACCTGTTTATACGCAGCATTTTGGTGAATATACATACAGAAACATGGACATTTTATTTTAATAACGCTTCTTTTCAGTTAGATAACAACGAGAAAAAATATATTTCTGCAACCCAAATGGAAAACAGTGCATTTAATAACGTTCAAAACACGGACAACTCTACTCTCTAGTCTTTTCTTCGTGTCATGTTTTGACAAAATAAAATTAAAGTAGGTTTTTTAGGCTATTTTTCTAATTTTTTCTTAAGGAGGTACACAACCCTAATAATTTTTGTTTGCTCAAAATTCACATTTTAATAATTTCCGGCGAATTCGTAACTATAATAACTTTTTTACTCCAACCGATACCTGGGGATGTAAGTTCTTTATATTTAAAATTAATAAAAACAATACCATTAATATATTTTACGTACAACTATTTTAAAACTTTATAACCAGTTTTTCAACTATAAGGTTAGCGGTAAGCACCAAATTTTATTTTCCTAGACGATGAATTAATAACTTCGGGAGAAGTTAGAAACTTCATTTAGAAACATCTTAAATATTTGTAACCCATTCTTCAGAATTAATTAAAATGAACGCGGCGGAATGGTTGAATCTCCAGGCCCGCTAGGGCGAATTCGACCGTATGTTAGTTTAATACGCCGTGCCGCGGGCGTATATTTGTTTACACGCTTTCTTCACTTAAGATTTCGTCGTTAAGATTCCCACATTATTTGTCTTGTTCTTCTTTTCTTTGATTCGCAAATTCGACAGTAGGTCCGTCCAATACACAGGTCGCGAGTCGCAATTTGTATACACGGCTTCTTTACCTCACGTCGTTAAGATTCTGAATATATTTTAGGATAAATTGTCGTCTTGACTGGCGTCCTTGCCCCATTGGACCCATGTTGATTTTTGTTTCTTCCGCTGCTTACGCGCTATTTTCAGCAGCGACCTTCCCCCCTTCGGTACCTTAGCTAGGTTCGAAGTTGCCAGCGAGGCGAAGTAGCATTTCCAACCCCTGGATGGGTCCAGCGGGGCTACGACGCCAGTTTCGTAAGTTATGAACATGCAGCAACAATGTCCAGAATGAACTACCTCGGGATTGGCCAAGCCTCTGCGTGAAGCACACACACATGAAATAGAGGAAGATAGTGTACAGGAATTACAGTAGATGGAAATCTCTGGTATTCTAAATCATGCCTCCAAAATACATTCTATCACGAATCAACTCAAAAGACTCGCTCCATAATTTTGAACCAACTGGAGGCAAAATACCTCACAGTGCGGGTTCTTTCCTCTACCAGCCTCCTCTAGTTCTCAGTTATTGTTACCTACCATTATCTTTTTTAATTTCTACTATTTCTCAGTTCTTTTTATATGCTGTGTCATTACTGGAGAATGATCGGTAAATAAATGCAATAAACAAATAAAGTAAATAAATTGTCCACGCAAATTTTCCGCATCAAGGTAGCAGGAAGAATTCGAATAATATTGTCAAGTTATTCGCAACCTTTAGCGGTAAACTTATGACCGTGTGAAAATGTAGAGATCCGCAAAGAATGCAAGGTTGATACAGGCGTAAATGAGTAAAATTAAGAATGGTCGGGGTTAGATGGTTTGGACGTATAGAGAGGATGAACAAAGGAGAAAAGAATTCAGGGACGCCCAAGGAAGACATGGTATGATCATGTGAGTAAAATACTTAAATCGGACATTGTCAAGAATAAGAATAATAAATAGAGGTAGATAACACATACAAGGTGAATATACAAGGAGTGTGTGCCAAGTCCGAGTTGTTTGGCGGTCCATCCTCTCTACCTGCCCCATTTATTTTACACTATCTCCATACAGGAGACCCTGAGGAAAAAAAATTTTCAGGGCCTTTTCATCTTTGGTCATGCTGGAGGGTCTTTTTAGGAAAATGAAGAGAGGAAGTCCTTGGGGTAGGATGAGGTATCTGGTGGTCAACGTGTTTAGGAGTATGAATCTAACTCTTCTACGGCGGTATAGGATGATGGATCGAGTGAGTCCGGCTAAAGGGATCTAAAGGTCTCCCTCCACCAGTCTCCCGAACCGGCCCACCACGCAGTAGGTGAGCAAAAGCATCCGCCGCCAACACCTAGACAAATCTCAGTCCTTGTCAAGCCACCAAACGTAGCAAACCAGTTGGGGTAACTTATGGCAGGGGTATTGCTACTTCCTACCGTGTTTTAAATTAGGGATTTTTTTGTATTACTTAAACAAATCGTCTATGTACTTGTAAACTGTATCCATAAGCGTAGAAACATTAAAATAAAAAGTGTTAACTGAATAACTTTTTCAAAAATATTCAAATAAGTCGAACCGCATAATCACAGGACGCCAAATTTGTCCCAGATAGCATTGGTCTCATATAAATCGTTGTAGCTCCCTTAGTCATGGACAGAAATATGTTGTCAGAAAGAGATAACTCCAGGCTTTATATTCACATCCAGAATTCAACCATAAAAAAAATTATGTGCACCTATATGAAACTTGAAAAAAAAAATTATGAAATTTTGTGAATTTTTATTAAAATTATTTTTACATGAAACGACAAGAAGTGATGTTATGATAACGTTTATAAAACATTTTGTCTAAAAAAATATGTCTGCGTTTTTATTTTATTTTTCATTACCAGTAATGCTAGTTAGAAAAAAACGTAAGGTGGGCCATTTTTAAGTTTGTGTACAAAATTTTTATACTTACCTAAAAAATTACATTTTTTTATATGAATACCGCACAAGAGTCTCAACTGCTCCCCTCTGGAGCCAGTGAGACTTTGGCATCCCCAATTGGGGTATGTTGTGAGGCTGAAGGTAGTGGGGAGGGGAAGGAGAAAAGAAGAGGAAGGTGGGAAGTACCTGGATATTCAGCACTGGTCACCAAACACGGCTAAAGCCATTTCAAGCAACGTTTCAATTCTGAACGGTCTTACACTCTGGAACGTGCCGCAAATATACTATATATTATTTTTAATGAATAAATTGTGAAATAACACAAATTAATCAAATAAAATTTATTATTAACATGGTTATTTCTAATAATAAAGTTTTAAAGTGTATTTCACCACCTTTCAAAAACAGTTTTTAGTGTTCGGATACATTCAGAAATATTCAATTTATTTGGATTTTATTGCACAGCGGAAATTTTCTGACCTTCTGACAAAATATGCCCGAGATCCAATGAGTTAAACAAATTGCTAAAATATACATAAATATTTTCTATCCGTTGTTTTGACTGAGGTTGAGAGAAATGGAAAATATTGTTTCAGCGTATACCGTACAAAGAAAGCATTCCATTGTTGAGTCACACCTCATAACAACATCATCTGATTGTCTTGTATCGAGTCTAAAAGAAGATTCGAAGGTTGGGTCGACTCCATTGAGGTTATTAGGTCGATTATATTATAAATAATACGTTACCAGATAAACAAACAGAAATGTAATACGTCGACATCCGAATGATTCCATTTAACAATAATAATAAAATTAATAAGTGACGTCTTTAGTGAAGATAACGAAACTCGTGCAATTTGAGAGGAAATTAAATTGTACCTCGTTGTTTTGATATTTTTATTGCGCGTGGTTTTTTTCCGACTGATAATATATGTAATTTCTTCTTTTTTCACATGTAGCTAGCTAACACTATATAATTTAATAGCACAACTTTGTTTGAATACCGTTCTGGTATCTATAGCATAAATTTAATTGATGATTGTCCAGCATTTAACATTTTTTTAGCTCTGCACAGGAAGCCCTAAGGAAAATAATTCCACTCAGGGCCTATGTCATCTTTGGGGGTGCTGGGTGGGGGGTCTTTTTAGAGGAAGGAAGGAAAGGAAGTTCTGGAAAGGAAAAAGGTATGAGGGTTCATGGGGTGAGGTTTGTTTAGGTCTTGGCGGCGGACGCGTTTGCCCACATAGTGCGTGGCGGGCTGGATCGGGAGAGACTGCTTGAGGCAGACATAATCGAACCTATCGCCTTGCATCGAAGTGGGGGGGTGAATTCATACGTCCGTCACTCCTGGACCAATAAATCCCCAGATTTCTACCCACCCCTCATGCCATTTTCCTTCCCAGTACTTCCTCTAGTTCCTTTTCCGAAAAAGACCCTCCACACAGCATCCCCAGACCCTAAGGGATTTTTTCCTCTTGGCCCCCTGTGCGGAGCTATTGTAAAAAAAATGATATAAGTCGCCCTTCAAGAGATATTTCACAAAAATTGCGTTAAAGAAATTCCTTCTTCCCCGCCTTCCCCCTCCCTCGTCTCTTCCCTCTCTGCGAACCCTACCTCCCCCGTTCCCCTCCCCCCTGCCTTTCCTCCCTGCCGCTAAAATATATGAACTACACACATTTTCATTTATACAAACTTCGTAACGCCAGATTTTACCATTTTATATAGCGTATATGTTATTCCGATGCATGAGCTATATTATTGTAAAATTTCATTAAAATCCATTCAGTAGTTTTTGCGTGAAAGAGTAACAAACACTACGTTTACGATACATTTATACTTTAGATTTTAATTTTAGATTTTCACGGCCAAAAGTATTTTCGTTATTTGATTTTGGGGTGTTATGCCACCACAATTACACATCTGCCCCGATGATGGACACTGTAACGCTGCCGAAATGTTGGCTAAAGAAGGAGGTAGCGCAACACGGCATAACACCCCAAAAACAAATACATACATCCATACATAACGATCCATCCCATTACATAATACATATTTATTTCTTTATTATTATTGTAGGTAGTAAAATTCTTCACACGTTAGTTTTATACTATCATAAAAAAATAAAACGGGTCAAAATATAGTACGTTCAAAGTTCTGCAATTTGGTTGGACCAGCGATGATGTGATTACTACTAAAGACACCTCCAACCCGAACCAAAGTGTCAAAGATTTAGTGCCTATAAAAATATAAATAATATTATGGATAGGCGGGTTGATGTTTTTATAATGGTCGTGAAAATAGACTATATCGGAGATCGTACTGATGCTGTACTGTATAAATAAATATAGCAGACATTTTTTAAATAAGACAAGGTCATGCAACGAGTTACAATATCAGGAGGGTATTATGTACAATAATAAATGTGAACGATGCACGAAGCCCGTGATAAGACATAGTTGTGTGGTGATCCATCCTCTACCCCTTTCCTTACTTAAAACGGTGTTTTATTTAGTGAATACATCCGTTGTACAGCGGTAAGATTCTTGACGTGTCGTATGTTCGAATTACAGCCAAGTGATTTTAATATTTAGGTAACTAGCTGGGTTATCCGGATTCGCTCAGGGAGTTGATATGAGATAGAGATATTGATTGATTTGAGGTTCCAGAATGTTCTGGAATATTGTGGAATGCTCTCGAATACTCTCGAACGTTCTGGACTGTTCTAGAATTTTCTAGAGGTCGAAAGTTTCAGCCGTTATATCTTCAAAAGCACGCCTTTCAGATAAAAACGGGAACCTTCTTCAGGGTGAGGGGTAGAGGGCTACCACACCATATAACTCCCTTGTTCGTACAGGAACTCGTTTCTGAGTTTTAGCGGGACGCACATTTTTTTACACTGTCTTTTATAAGTTATATTGATTATGACGACTTATGACAATCATGTACGTGTATACCATATATTACACAAAAACCAGTTGCAAAAGTGCGTATAGTACGCGCCAAACTTAATTGCCGATCTGAACTTGATGCGATCCATTTTCGCGCAGGTACAGTCGCTTTACTGACTTTACAACGATCGAAAGAGAATGATGCGTAAAACAAACATATAATAACAGATAAAGGCGTGGGCGGGGAGGTACGCCGCTTATCGGATCTTAAACTTGCCTAATGCGACGATTTCTTTATCAACGCCAGGTCGGCATTAAATTTTGGCACTTACTATGGGAGAAGACGATGATTGGGAAGTACAATGGTCATAAAAATGTTTTTTTAGAGCAGTTACCATTTTCAAGACTAAATCTATTTTACGTATGTTAAATAACGGTTATTTCAGAAATGGAAACAAACGCGTACAGATCGTTAATATTTTTTTTTTTCGAGACGTAATTATAATATCAAAACAATGCAGTTTCACAAATTGAAAAACTGCTTGTTGGGATAAAATATATTTTACAAAAAGCTTTTCTAAACAGATGTAACCAAAGATATTAAAAAACAAAGTAAGTTAACAATAATTTCTCGTGAACACATTCACAACAAGGAATTTACATAGACTAAACTAACCATAAAATGTTTTCCACACAGGTGTAGTTACAAGAGGATCGAACACCAAAGGATAACATAAATTTAAGTTTAAAAAACCTATATAACTTATTTCCACTTGTGTAAGTTAAATTAAAATGGAATTCTATCTAGTAAATTTAGTTGCGAAATTAGAAAAAAAAATACAGTATAAATGTGTTATAATTTGCTGAATGCTCTTAACGAAAAGATTACCGGATCAGTTAAATTCTGAATCGAGACAATAGCTGTAACAATAACAGCTATGCAACTAGTTTAAAATACATTTAGAGGTTAATTTGGAGTATTTAGTCTATCTAACTCTTCGACCGGCGCTCTTTCTGACGTAAGTGACCCAACTTAGTCTGTGAGCAACCAACTCCACTTCGGATGTGGGACTTGGCTCTGACATTTAACACATTTCATTTGACATACTTCACAGTGACTTCTTAGCAGTTACTACAGATTACCCCGCTCGCATAGCGAAAGAAAATAATGTATCTAATTTGGAAGCTTCTAAGGTTGCTTAGTGATATATTAATTAAGGGGTGACATCTGTGAATCAAAATAAAGGTCAATGAAATAAGTAAACAATTTCTTTTAAAACCCATTAGGTGACCTATAAAACTGTAGATCCGATAAGAATGCAAAGTTGATTTAAACGAAATTGTACAAATTTTTATAAAATTGAATATTTCTTTAGACTTTTACAAAACAATAGGTATTCCATATAAATAATATCTAGGTTACAAAACATTTCTTCGAACAATTGTTTCCAATGAAAAAGGTAGTAGCTGCCATATGGAGAAAAAAATAGTCGAAGATAATACTGTATGTTTTTAGGTTTTCACGGCCAAAAAGTATTTTTGTTATTGTTTTTGGGGTGTTATGCCGTGTTTCGCTACCTCCTTCTTTAGCCAACGTTTCGGACAGCGTTACAGTGTCCATCATCTGCCACATCATCTGTCACTCATCTGCCCTGATGATGGACACTGTAACGCTGTCCGAAACGTTGGCTAAAGAAGGAGGTAGCGAAACACGGCATAACACCCCAAAAACAATAACAAAAAAGAAGATAATACTGTTAATTAATCTGAAATTTGAAATACGAGATTGACAGAGATGTGGTTTTAGTAGCCCAATCGGTAAAGCGTTTTCCGGTAAGAGAAGGAGTTCTGGATTCGAGTCTTAGTTGCGGCGTTATCTTTTTATTTTTATTTGCCTTGTTATCTTTCATATTTTCATTTACATTATAAGTGTTATCTTCTTCTTCAATGAAATCGGATAAAATTTTTAAAAAGACGCTAAATTGGTTTTAGTATTATATATCTGATCCACGAAGAAGAAAAGACAGAATTCAAATAAATTACTATTTAATGTATGAATGGAAGAAGTCGGGGACTCCCGGTGGAAGAAGAGATGGTACAAGCAAGTGCTCAAAGTACTTAAGAATAGCACGTATAAGACGATGCATGAATGTGAATGTAGCAAAGAGTGCCAACATAGGTTGTGTAGCGGTTCATCCTCTCTGCCTACCCTTATACGCGAAGAAATTGACGACCGGCGACCTTAATTTGTGTTATTTCACAATTCATTAATTTAAAATATATATATTTGCGGCACGTAGGTACCAGAGTGGAAGATACTCTCAGTATCGCCCTGGTGTAAGGCCACCATTCAGAATCGGAACGTTGCTTGAAATGGTTTTAGCTGTGTTTGGTCTGAATAGCCAGGTACTTCCCACCTTCCTCTTCCCATCTCCTTCCCCTCCCCACAACCTTCAGCCTCACAACATACCCCAATTGGGATGCCATAGTCTCACTGGCTCTAGACGGGAGCAGTTGGGACTCTTGTGTGGTACTTATATTTAAAAAAAAAAAATTCGTGTTAAATAAATATACCTAAAGCGTTACTTTAAAACAAGATGTTTTAAGAATTTCCATTTTCCTTTTCTGATAATATGTTTTACACGAGGTTTATTCAACAATAATTCTTTACCCGAGAATCTTAAAAAGAAACTGAAAATATTTCAAAGCTTTTTAACAATCGGGCTTAGAGTAATTTTTAAAAGGAAAACCATCAGGAGAGTTTTCAGGCACTAAAGGTTTACGGCAGTTGGGGATAATGACAAGTAATTTCGGCAACAATCGCAAAGTTGATCGTAGTAATTTTTTATCCAATTTCCTCCATTCGTTATCTTACCGCTCTGAATATCGGAAAATGCCGAGTCAGCGAGGAGGTGGGGGCAAATCGATCTCCGTAATAACATCGAAAACACAAGCTAAGGGTCGTTAAATTGGGTAGCAAATGAAAACTGTACGGTAAGAAAACATAAATTAATAAATTTATAAGTGGTTCGAAGATGGAAGATAACTTATTCTTCTTCTATAGGTCTCATAGAAAACATTATGTCTCCCTTACTAGCATAGATAGAAACACGATCTAAACGGTGCTAGACAGAGAAAATACCACGTTATATTTTTAAATCTAAAAGTTGACCGGAAAATAATTAAAATGTACACCTTTATGGATCCAAAGTTTCCGACCGCAATTTGAAAAAAGTATTATGAAACTTTGAGAATTTTTTATTAATTATTTTCACATAAAAAAAAGTAAAGTTAGAGTAAGTAAATTAGACAGAAAAAACGAAGTGGTCCATTTTCAAAACTGTTTTATGTTTTAAAAATTATATTTTTATTTCGAATTATTAAATTTGAAAGCGTATTTCATCGCCTTTCTGAAACAGTTATAAGTTTTCGGATACAATCAGAAATATTCCATTTATTTGGTTTTTATTGCAAAACGAAAATATTTTGTCTGACAAAATACGGTCGAAAAAAGACATGAAATTTTGTTAATAGCCCACGACCTAACATAACCTATTTAACTGTTTTTTTTTCATCACTTTTAATGACCATTCAAAGGAGGTGATGAAGTTGCTTATTGTTGAGTTGTCCGGTCACCAATTCAAGTAGTCGACGGCATCGGGAGTCATTTGATACGTAATAGGCTTTCCTCCGTGGATATGACAATAAGTTACGTAGTTTGTTTGTGACCACATTCATATATTTCAAAATCATCAAGGCTACATTTATAATTATTATTTTATTATTATCTTTTTACAGCATATTTTTTACCATATGCTCCTATCTCTCTTTATATTTTTGTTTATATCTGCGAACATTTTCAAGAAGATTATTTACGTTTACGCTCCTAACAATATTAATCTTACAACCTTTTCATGTTAATACTCCGTAAATGTTCAAAAACAATGAATAAATTATGGTGTCTAGGCTTGGGGAAGAATTTAACGGAGATGGCCCGCATATGAGATGGGCTATTCTGGACGTGTGACATGGTTACCGAATAACTGTTAGCATTCAAACAATATCGGATGGCGTCCTTGGTTGGGGAGAAGCAAAGGTCCACAGATGATGATATTTTATTTATATTTGACTTTAACATGAGACATCATATTATGGGATGGGGTATGGAGAGTTTTATTGAGAAAAGGAAAGACTTTGAACCAGGGCTTGAAGAAACCCTTATTGTAGAAAGGGGGAAACACATAAAACCTAAATTCATTTCACAGAAGATTGGTTGAGCACGCAAAAATGAACTGTTCTCGTGTTATTAATGTCAAGCTGGTAAAAATAATGTTTTTTTTTTTAAAACATCTAATCGCGAGAAGTAAATGGCTGGTTTCACGGCTGTGCACTAGATCAATGATCTTAGTTTTTTGGAGCACCTTCCTTTGAAATACCGTCCCTGCGGGAAAACGGCGTGATTTTTTTTTTTTTTACATGAATACCCCACAAGAGTCCCAACTGCTCCCGTCTGGAGCCAGTGAGACTGAGGCATCCCCAAATGTGGTATGTTGTGAGGCTGAAGGTAGTGGGGAGGGGAAGGAAATCGGGAAGAGGAATGTGGGAAATACCTGGCTATTCAGATCTGGTCACCAAACACGGCGAAAGCCATTTCTAGCAACTTTCAATTCTGAACGGTGGTCTTACACCAGGGCGATACTGACAGTATCTTCCACTCTGATGGTTAGATAGAACGGTGAAAATACAAAACCAACTGCTGACACAAGATAGGTGAAAGTTCAAAATAGCCAAAATGATGAACAAGATATAGATAAATAATTGAATATTACAACAACATACACTAGCAGTTGAAAACCCGTTCCGCGGGTTTTTGCTGCTAGGCCTTACGGGCGGCTTTTGGTTCGGCTTCGCTCAGTTGAGTGTTGGTGACCGTTTTATAAATGCGATAGGAACTAGTTCTAAAAATAGCCGGTTCCTCGGATCCACTGTGATCCAGTGACTTCTAGAAACCGGGACAAAGTAACCGCGACAGGCAATGGCGTCATATGTTATATATAGCCGCATGGTACTATTAATCACAACCTCCAGTTATAATAATAATCATACTACCGTCAATCTCTCCAATCCGGAGAGAAACACAAAATTTTCAGCCGCATTTATACCTGCCAGCGGCATGTCCTCATTCCTCATGCGATCTGTTAACGTAAGTGGCGCCATCCTTTGGCATTATTGACTACTTGCTTGAATTCGATTCTATTACAAGAGTAGCTTTTTAACAAACTTCAAGTACGAAGATGGTTTTGTATAAGACGTGGCTTCAGAGTTGCATTCTTAGCCGGATTCTTAAATCTCAACCGTACAGACGTAAGCCTATTAATAAAGCTCGATACACATGCAACGAATTTAAAGCTTTTTTCAAACAACTATCACGAAAAATAGTAATCACAATCGTTGCATCACAAGACAGAAGAGAAAAAAACATCGGTATAATTTTTTTACGTAAAAAAACGACAACAATCGGTTTACAGTGGAATTATGCAAATAATAATTGTACCACGAATTGCCAAGTATTTTAAAAAGCAACTGAGATGATTTATTGAAAATTGAAAGTGTTTCGCAAACCGGTTCGTAATGAAGCGGATTTGCATAAAGAGTATCTCGTCCCAATTCGTTCGTGTTTTGGAGTCCTAAATAATGGTGTCATTCGTTTTTGATTGCTATCTAAAACGTTACCGTTGTGTATCGTATCTTTTATATACTTTTTTTGGTATATTGTCACCTCAGTTAGCCAGGGTTCTAACTTTTTTTTTAACATTAACTCCACACCTTATGTCATCTGAGATGCTGTGTGTGGAGGGTCTTTTTGAGGTGAGGAAGGAATGAACATTGGTCTTGAAGATATCAATGTTTTAAGAAGGAGGAAACTCAGAGGCCGGCAAATCGTTCCACAGCCGAGCAGTTGAGTCGAAGAAGCGACCCGTTCTCATGTGACAAATGTCAACCGTGTGTATATATAGGTTGGGCACGCGTTTCGAATGTTTCCCGACTATGCACCGGTGCCGAAGGGATCAAAGACGCTAGTTCCTCGGAGCATCTTCCATTGAAATACCGGCAGAACAAGGATAGCTTTCCCACCCGACGCCTGTGCTCTAAAGATTGCAATCCGTCTGTTAAGATGGGAGAATCTATCAAACGGACCGCCCGTTTCTCCTCAGAGTCGACGGTATTTTTCAGGTATTTTGGAGCTCCAGACCAGAGGTGGCTGCCAAATTCAACCGTGGGGCGCACTTGTGATTTGTACAAAGTTAAAAGTTGTATACTATTAAAGTGTCTTCGGGCCCTGTACAGTACTTTTAGAGAGGTTAACTTTACTCCGGCTTCGATGGAGCCTTCAGTTGTTCTAACTTATCTTGTTATCTTGTTGAGGGTGACCGGATAACTCAGAATCATGCAACTTCAACACCTCCTTTGAAAATATATTAAAATTGAGGAAAAAAACATAAAAAAATTACATGTTAGTTACATAACTTATTTTGTTATTGATGAGTTGTGATAATTTTCATGCTGCCACACCAGCAGGAGCGTGCACGTGCACATAGTATTTAATCAGGGTAGAGAGTAGCTAGAGAGGTAGGTAGAAAAATAATCAGTAATATAAAAGCTTACCAAAGTTGTACTGTTTTCGCCAAGAATGGCTGCTAAACTTCTAGTTTTATTACCTAAGCAATATCAAATATCCAAATAACCACTTCATTTACGCGTATTACAAGCCAATTACTCGATTATATTAATTTTCCACATTTTTTCGGTTGCAAATTACAAGCACGAAAGAAAACCAAATCAATATCGTTGGTTAAGTTATACTAATTAATATAGGTACCAATAGATGGCACTGATTGCTACACTTATGATTTGCATATGTCACGGCTTTTTTCTTAACACAAATGAGTCGTCCCTTGAATGAGCTTCGCATGCACGTACATACATTTTTTTTATGTGTGTTCGTTTACTTATTTAGTTTCATTTAATTTGATAACCAATAGCGGTCGGTGCGCGCAAATTCTCCTAATCTTAATATATATATATTTCTTCTGTCCATGTGTATGTCACTGAACTCCTCCTAAACGGCTGGACCGATTTTGATGAAATTTTTTGTGTGGGTTCAAGGGGATTCGAGAATGGTTTAGATTCACAATTTGGTCCACTGGGAATGTTCTTTTAATTAATTTTTTATTTCTAAGGAGTTGTTGATTTTGGAATGTTTTACACTGGACCCGGCAGACTGCGCTACCATCGCAGTATCGAATATTCAATATTATTCTATTTTAATTTTAGTTTTTCCCGACAGTTGTGTACAGGACAACGTCTGTCGGGTCCTCAATAAATAAATTGTAGAACACTCTCGAATGTTGTCCTGAGCGAAGCCGGGTAACCCAGCTAGTTCTCCTATATGTTTAGGCCCGTTAAAAATACTTTTACAAATGCATTTGAAAATTTAAACAATGTAATCACTAACCAGAAACGAAGAAAAAAAATTAACGGCCATCAAACCAACGCTATTTTGCACATCCAGAGTTAAAGAATTTTACCATATGAATTAGATCTATTGGATACTACATAAAACGTATTAATAGCCAGTTTATATTGCAATATTGTTAACGGTTCATAGGTTAGGTGTACCTTCGAAACTCTTAGGTGATTTTAAAAAATTCAAAATCTTCTGCCTTCAGCGTGCTCTTACACGATAGTGATAAATATGGCAAAGGATTATATCTGCTAATAACGCAATTTTACAGGAGAGCAAAAACATTTTTTTTATTGGTTGGACACATCGACAAGGTATTCGGTAGTGATAAATATGGCAAAGGATGATATCTGCTGTTGACACAATTTTACAGGAGAGCAAAAACAAATTTTTAAAATCGGTTGGACACATGGACAAAGTATTCGGTAATATAGTGAAGGATCGTATCTGATATTGACGCAATTCTGATATAGAGCAAACATAAATTTTTAAAATCGGTTGGATCGGTTGGTATGGACGGGGTATTCGGTAGTGATAAATATGGCAAAGGATGATATGTGCTGCTTACGAAAACACCAAGTTTTAAAATCGGTTGGAAACATGAGCGGGGTATTAGGTAGTGATAAATATGGCAGAGTATGATATCTGCTGATTACACAATTTTACAGGAGAGCAAACACGAAGTTTTAAAATCGGTTCGACATTTGGGCACTTTCAGAGTATTATTAAAGATAATATAATATTACAATGAGGAAATCTATAATTGGTTTTTCAGATAGGTGTATAAAACAAGTATAAATTAATGTAAACTGTTGATTTCCCTAAAATAAAATAAATAAATAAATAATTACAAGCTTCGTAAGAAAAGAAGCGTAATTAATATCCCAACACAACCTCGATATTATTTTTCTCAATCGTACTGAGGTTTTATTGTTTTTTGCCATTTTAAACAGTTACAAATTTTTGCCATTGCCATTCTGAGTTGTCCGGTCACCGTGGGAGACAACCCCATTGTATGGCTACCCAACATTTGACTGGTTCGAATTTATTTGCACGGTGCCAATTACATTTTCCGATTAAGTAAGTATGTAGTTACAGATGGTACATCTCGACAGGTGAACGGAAGGCCGTGACATTTAACCGACGAGATGAGAGAATTATTACCTACTGCAAGTTACAAGATCGGTGGTCAGTGATCTGCCGTGCAATTATTGTCATTATAAAATATATAGTATTCACAAAGTCATTGTCGTTATGCCGACGAAGTTTTAATGTCACCAAGTTAACACGACAAGTGTGAAATATTGTTGTTTTAAAGACAAGATAAGGATTTCCTCAGTTTTCTTATGAAATCTTTTGAAGAAAGATTTTGAAGTCAATGTCATCCGAAGATTTTCATTGTTATGAGTGGCGATCGACGAATGAAATCAAATATCTGGGTGTAACACTCGATTCAAAACTAACATTCACAGCAAATTTTGAATATGTGCTAAAGAAGGTATCAAAAAAGTCAATTTTCTTAGAAGACTAAGAAATAAATTAAATGGAAACACTACAGAGCTCATTTATAAAATTTTAGTTACTCCTCATTTAGATTACTGTTCTACAAATTTTATATTCGGCCAATGAAGGAAATTTCAACAAGCTACAAGTTGAACAGATCAATGAGATGAATACTGAGGAAAAGCAAATACGTAAGGGTTAATCAAATGAGAGGAGCTAAATTGGATTCAAATAAAAAAGAGACTGCTGTTTAATGTATTAATTTTTGTGCATAAGTCATGAAAAACCAAATACCAGAATGCTTAAGGGTGAAATTGTTTTTAATAGAGATGTACTTAATTAAGAAACCAGAAATATAAATAGAGTTAGATTGCACAAATGAAAAAATCTAATTCACAGAATTGCCTAATGTATGGAGGACTAGAGATGTACAATGGAATGCTTGAAAGTATGAAGAATGAATGTATTTAAAATGATATGTTTTGTTTAGTGTAAAAATATTTTAGGTAATTTATAAAATGAGATGCTAAATCGTGCATATTAGTTTATATTCTAACGCAGTATAAACTAACTCTATAAATAATAATAAAAAAACAGTGGGAGAAGGTCAAATAAAATGGAAACAAATAAATAAACAAATGGGGGGAGGGGGGGCAATGCCAACTAAAATTCTCAGAACAGATTTAGAGAGATAAATTCGAAATCTTTTGATTAAAAATATTATATCCACAAAATCTTTAAATGATCATAACTGGACAACATTTTACTTAATTATTGGGGCCCCATCTGGTTTTTACATTTATTACATTACTTAAGAGAAACAAGGAAAATACAAAGTGCAGAAACAAAATATCAAGAACAGCTATCAAAAATGTCTTACAATTTTAATAATATTTTGATTCAGTACTCGTGGTGTCAATAAAAGCGATGTCACGGAATTTAAAATCTGCAGTGTGGACCCAATATTGTTAAAAAGGTAAAGGTACAACGAATGCAAAACGAATCCACTGCAATTAAATATTTGGATTGCGAGAAAGGTCAAGATAAATATCAAAATCTAGGAAATGACTGTTTATCTCGTGTGATTTTTAAGTCAATTAATATTGTTTCAATTTCAATTTACAAACATGTTTCGACTCCTACAATCATTTTAATTTGGGAGGCAAGTATGGATACCGCCGCCCCGGGAACCATTTATTGGATAACCAATACCTTTGCCGTAGGTCACCCCAAGTGGTTCGCTTGGTGACTTCGTAGGGATGCCCGGGTAATGGGGTGAGGTTTGTTCGGGTCTTGGCGGCAGATGCGTCTGCCCTCCTGCTGCGTGGCGGGCCGGATCGAGAGAGAATGGTTGAGGGAAGCCTTTCGACTTCTCCAGCCGGACTCTTTTAACCCGTCGCCTTGCATCGCAATTGGAGGGATGAATTCACACGTCTGTCACTCCCGGGCACTGACCCCCATATTCCTACCCACCCATCGTAGCTTTTTCCTTCCCAGAACTTCCTTTCCTTCATACAGCATCTTCTAAGATGACATAAGAAATTATTTTCCTCAGAGCCTCCTGCATGGATAAAAAAAATAAATAAAAAAAAATCATTAGATAATTTTCTTAACGATGCTAATTTTGCGGCAAATAGGTAAATTGAACCAATTGACTATAACACCTACAATTCTAATTAGCGATGTACATGTACAGTTGTACAGTACGCCGATAGGGTCCGTTATCGGGCAAGAGAGAGTGCCAAGGTTACAATGGGCATTTAACACAAGAGCCGTTAACTGTGTAATTGTCGAATGATCCGGTTAAATTGGGTAAATCATAGATTATAGACTATGTAGCAAGACTAATATAGCAAGCAAGTACCGGTGCACACTTGTTTGAATATCATCAACATCATAACTAGGAAGAGATGAAACTAAACGAGGATGTGAAAACAACAAACATCCGGATTATGTTCGGCTGATTTTAATAAATTAATCGCCGCTGATTGACAATTATTTAATAATTTGTTTTTAAATGTTGCGAAGGTCGTTTTGTTTACGATTTCAAGGTTTGATAGGTGACCTATCATTTAGAATTATGTGACAAGGTTAGTATTTCCTATTTTACTCTTACACGTTTGTTATCCATGTTCATACTAAATCAATGCAACCATAATATTTATAGTTAGATGTATAGATCTGATATGAACATGGATAACAAAAGTATTATTAATTATACTAAATGGTCAACTAATCGTAAACAAAATAACATATTATGGGCTTGCTTATTAATCTTCTTAATAAACACCGGGAGTTGATATGAGATTGAACTGGCGTTCGAACCCACAACGGATCTTGCTTTATATACAATGGTCATACCAATGAGTAGCCCCCACCCTTACAAAAAAGGCTTCGAATGGTCCACAATGTTCCAGAACATTTCAGAACACTCTCGAGTTCCACAATGATCTGGGATATTCCGGGATGTTCCCGAACGTTCCAGACTATTCCCGAACATTCCAGAAAGTTCCAGGATGTTCTGGAATGTTGTGGAATGCTCTCGAATGTTCTGGACTGTTCTAGAAATTTCTAGAGGGCGAAACTTCTAGCCCTTATATTTTCAAAAGCACGCACTTCGGGTAAAAACTAGAACCTTCTTCATGGATGGGTGATAAAGGGCTACCACACCATATAACTCCTTTGATCGTATCGGGACACGTTTCTGAGTTTAAGCGGTACACTATACATTGTACACTTTCTTTTATAATACGTATATCTATATGCGTATATTGGTGACCGGACAACTCGGAATGAAACCAACTCAGAACCACCTCAGAAAAGTCATTAAAAGTGATCAAAAAAAATATTTAAAAAAATTATTAAATAGGTTACGTTAGGCTAGGGTTATGGGCTATTTTAAAATTATTTTTTTCAAAGCTTTTAATGACTTTTCAAAGAGGTGTTGAGTTGACTTTATTCTCACTTGGCAAACTGTAAATATTGATTATTGATTTTGTATTACACATAAACTTTATTGCTAAGTGCCAATTGGTTGCAACCATTTGATTAGCAATTAAAATAGGTGCAATGTTTTTGCATAATTTATTAAATCAGTGATAATTAGCATAGTCGTAACACAAACAAACGATTAAACTAGTTTCAATGTGCCAATAAATTTCTCTAAACGGACCGTGCGAATTTTTCCCTATCAAACCGACAAAGATTTAATCGAAAGAAACGATAAAACCGTTTTAAAAATTAGTTCGAATCGTATCGGAGATTCGATTATTGCTCCTATCGACTGATTTTACTATTTCATCGAGTTTGAATAAATTATTTTTAAATTTATAATTATATGACGATCATATGTTCATCGGTATTATGAATGACAAATAAAATAAACTGTCTACCTAGTGGGAAAGAGACGGGAGAGATAAAAGAGTAAGGCACAGGGTGTAGAAGCAAGTATGTATTAAACTGAAGGGAATTGGGAGTGCTGCAAGAACCTTTACTTCAAGGTGACGATTTACGACCCAGGTTCACGAAAACTCTATGCAATAAAAAGTCAATTTCATGTGATGTCAATTTTTCTTCGAGTCGCCGGGAGTTGAACTTTTAACCCTAACGTCTAGATCAATTTAAATCGGGTCGTTAAAGCAAAATTGAAATTCGTCAATTCGTAAGTACAACTAAAAAATAATAAAATTATAAGAACCAGTATATTATTGGATTTTACTCAATAATTATTATTGTATAAATTTAACTCAAGAAGCAGAAAATTCGTGAGCTCTGCCATCGTGATATTTACACATTTCAGACGGGAGCAGTTGGGAGTCTTGTGCGGTATTCACATTAAAAAAGTGTGACATTGTAATATGGTGGTACAACCAAATACTTCGGAAATTGAGAGAAAATTATGTTCAGCAAGTATTGAATTACCTGGTCAACGTTCCTGTCAAGTTACAGAGTACCAGACAGACAGAAGGGGCAGAGAGGGTATGACTTGCAACCCGCAACATGTGCCTGACCTTGAGGGCGACCTTACGACAGTATTTGAGCAGCAGGTTGGAATGATTCGGAAATTATAAAGACTGAACATATAAAAAAATGTTTCAAAGATTTTAACAAAAAGGGTCAACGAAATTGGACGTAAACGATGGCTCCTATATTCTCGAGTATTTTTTTTAATCCGTTTAATCACAGGAGACCATATTTGTCTTAGCTCACACAGGTCTCATAGAAATCGTTGTCTCCCTTATTATCTAACTAACTAACTAACCATCACGCCATTTCCCGCAGGGGTAGGATGAGATGATGGAACACCAAACAACTCTATCTTGGCACACACTCCTTGCCTCGTTCACATTCATACATCGTCTCATACATGCCCTTCTATTATTCTGACTCTTGACATGGCCCGACTCGAGTATCTGATTCACTTCGTCGTGTCATGTCTTCCTCGGGCGTCCCCGACTTCTTCTACCATTGACGTTTGCGTGATATATTCTCCTTACACTCCTTTCCTTGTTCATTCGTTTTAAATGCCCAAACCATCTGAGGGTCCCTTTCTTAATTTTACTCATTACGCTTATATCAGCCTTGCATTCTTTTCAGATCCCCACGTTTCTCACTTGGTTTTACCACGAACGTACTTGGTTTTACCACACATACGCGTCAGGGACCTCATTTCTCAGCATTCAGTCTACTTTCGTCCTTCCTCTGCCAGTTCCCTTATTATCAAAGTAAGAATTATGATCTAAACGGTATTGGAAAGAAAAAATAACACGCTGTAGATGTATTCAAATCTAAAAATTGACCACAAAATGTATTCCTATTAAAGGTATTTGTACCGTATTTATTTAAATAAATTATTTTCAATAAACTGTGAAAAAACAAAACGATTGTAAAAATGTAGGGGATAAAACTAATTGACCAAACTTTATAGGATACCTATAAACATAACATCAATACGTTCTGGGCTTCTTTTCATTGCTTGTAAAACGATTGAAGGGTTCAAAAAGCATGAGCAATTTGTCCGAGCGACCTGATTTTATAGCAAAGAAACCCTACAAGGGTAGCGCGCCCCACCTGTCGCCAATCATTGGGGACCACTTTACCCAGTGATATACTTTATCAAGGTCCTTCATTTCCACAGGCTATTTGAAGCTCTTTAGAAGTTCGAAGTAAACATTCAAAACTGAATTAGGAAATTAAACTTAGCTGTTTCGCGAAAATTTACGTGTGACAAATGACCATTAAGCGCCATTTTGTTTCTTTTTTACATTTGAAAGGTCGCCGTTAAACGCCGATTCAAGATGCTTTTCAGTTTTCTGTCAAATTGTTGACAAGCCTAACAACATGATAGTTGTCCTCTTCTGCTGTCACAATTTGTTCAGAGGCTGAAACGGACTTCGCGGTTCCATGCCAACCCAGAATCACGTCAACTCAACACTCCTCAAGGCGATGGGTCGAGAGAGTCCGGCTGGAGATATCAAAAGGTCTCCCTCAACTCAAAGGGATCGAAATGATAATCTAGTCTCCTTCAACGGAAGCATTCTCCCGAACAGGCCTTCCATTGATATGCTTGGTGTAACTCTAAGTGACCAGCTCAGGTACGGGGGCTCCATCGAGGCCAGAGTTAAGTTAGCCTCTCAGAAACTGGGCATACTGTACAGGGCACGCAGATACTTTAATAGTACACAACTGCTAGCCCTGTACAAATCGCAAGTGCGCCCCACGGTTGAATTTGGCAGCCACCTCTGGTCTGGAGCCCCAAAATACCTGAAAAAAACCCTTGACCCTGTGCAGAAACGGGCGGTCCGTTTGATAGATTCTCCTAATTTAACTAACGGATTGCAATCTTTAGAGCACAGGCGCCAGGTGGGAATGCTGTCCTTGTTCTACCGGTATTACAATGGAAGATGCTCCGAGGAACTAGCGTCATTGATCCCCTCGGCACCGGTGCATAGTCGGGAAACACGCCAAACGCGCGCTCAACATTTGTACACGGTTGACATTAGTCACATGAGAACGGGTCGTTTCTACGGCTCGTTCTTGAGTTCAACAGCTCGGCTGTGGAACGATTTGCCGGCCTCTGTGTTTCCTCCCTCCTACAATATGGGTCTCTTCAAGACCCATGTTCACTCCTTCCTCTCCTCAAAAACACCCTCCACACAGCATCCTCAAAGATGACATAGGCCCTGAGGAAAATTATTTTTTCCTCAGGGCCTCCTGTGTGGAGTTAATGTAAAAAAAATAAAAAAAATAAAACTAGTCTCATCCGATCCGGCTCACCATGCATCTGCCGCCAAGACCTAGACAAACCTCACCCCATGAAACCGGGCACCCCTGCTAAGTCCCCAAACGTAGCGAACCACTTGGGGTGAACTATGGCCTCTAGAGGTGTTACCCATACCTGCCCCCCAAAATGAACGTTCTTTACTGAAATTTTTTTGATACTTTATTAAGCCAAGAGGAGAACCCGAAAAGGCTCGCGACTGTTCTAAGGAGTTTGTTTAAATTAAAAACATTTTAATTTGACTAATATAAAACAATTAAGGCGCCGTATCCCCGCTCGAAAAGAAGAAGATGGAGAGATATGTAATTACAAATGTTGGAGAGAGCGCGCTAATATTTAAAACGATGAAATTGGAGCGAAAATTGTGAAAATGTTTAATAAAACATGACACGTTTAGAATAGAGCAAAAATCTCGTAGGGGTTGTCTAAAACAACATTCAAAGAAACACTGTGAATTTTTTCATACATAACATGTTAAATAATAGAGACAGTCGTGAAAATAAAAATTTTCGGAGCATACTTTGCGATGTTTTTTTATCGAGGGAATTTTATATAATTTGCGTTTCGGCGTGGGGAATGTATAGATATTATCTTAAAATATAACATATATTCTTTTAAGAGCTAAAACTTCAAATGTTCAAGGGAGATATGCAAGAAATCGGTTGAAATTCGGCCATACACCATATCCCGGAGGTGGAGGCAGAGAGGATAGACCGCCAAACAAACTCCGTCTAGACATAACGCTTCATCCATATTCAAGAAACATATTGTGCATACTCTTCTGTTTTTGACTCTTGAAATGACCCGACATTACCTAGCAATTAATTATACATTAAATTGAGAAGTATTTTTTTAATCTCTCTGTAAAATTTCCATCTGCCTAGTGTGGAATGTTTTATTACGTATTTCCCCGTGCACAGCTTGTTTACAGTTAATGCATTGTATCATTATCCGTCCAGACTGTCTGCGTACCCACTGTACTGTATAATAGACGTGTTGAGTGACTGTGGGTCGTAGATTCTCAACCTTTTTTTGCCCACCGCCCCCTTTGAGAATATTTATTTTTCTAGCGCCCCCCAACTGCTTTTACATACCATCAGTCGTTGTGAATCTGAAACAGCTATTGCCACGATTATAGTTTCCACAACGCATACTTAATTATACAGAGAACGCATACTTAATTATATAGAGAAGTATTTTTATTAACATTGAAAAGACACTGAATTTATAACTTATCTAATGAGAAAGTTGAATTTTATTTTGTTTAGGAAGTTAAAAAAGCAATACTGTTGTATTTTAAGTACCGGGTTGCTACCTCCTTCCTTCTTATATTCATGATAAAGTGTCAATTCTTAATAATAAAAATAATAATACACGTATAATTATTAGTATGTGATAAGCGTTTTTTTCTTCTTTTTTGACCATATTTTTTACCTGCCAACGCCCTCACTGTGCCATCTCAACGCCTTCTAATTTCCTCTGGGTCTTCTACCGCCCCCCTGAAAGCCTCAAACGAACACAAGAGGGAGTTATCGCCCACGTTGAGAACCTATGGCTTAGACCATATTTCTCACTAAGATGTAAGGAAGACAATGTTATCTATGAAATTTGAGTTATTCCCAAAAAAGAACAAATTAGAGGGGTTAACGGAATAATATTATCCAAAACGAATGTTGTTCTTATCAATAAACTGTCAAAATTAAAAAGACAAATGATCTCATTCATGTGGCGTTAACCGAATTACAAACGAGGCTAGCCGAATTACAAATGAGGATAACCGATTTTCAAATGAGTATAACCGAACTACAAATGAGGATGTCCGAAAGGCATGCAAGGTCACTCAAGTGCAATTGATAAGATAAAAAAACACACGCACAAATGGTTCGGGCACGTACCGCGGGAGGACGATGATATGAGACATGAATGCCACGAGAATAATAATGCATTATGTCGAGGAAGTGGATGGAAGAAGTCGCCGAGACATGGCAAACATAACAAGCGAATACTCGAACTAATACAGTTTATACTTAAATCAAATAACAAACGCGGTATTTTTCATAAAAAACTTAATTTTGGATTTGAAGCCAAAATACCCAACCAAATTGAATATTTAAAAAAAAGAGCATTATTTGTTTTAAATTATAAGATACAGGCCATTACAGAATTCAATTTTGCAAGATTTTAGTGGTAACTTTGTCATTTTTATTAGTTAATCAAGTATAATTATTAAAAATTAATCTTACTACTGTGTTAATATAACGAAAAGTGCATCAAAAATTTAAAAAAAAAGCTTTGTCTTGTCTAGGAATTTTAATTTACGTACGACAAATTTGTATTCCAACGTAAATCGGTCACTTGTAATTTAAATTTAAACCCATCAATTTACATTTCATAATTTTTCTGCAATAAATTGAACAAAATATTTTTTATTTAAGTATCATATTTAAATCATTTTTACCTCACAAATAAATGCCAAAGTAGCTTCTAAAATCATTAAAAATTCATTTCTTTAACGGCCTATATTTTATTATTTAAATATAAATACTTAAATAAAGTAGCACATGTCCGTGCTTGATATTTGCTCTATCTTTTGATCAAAAGTTATATTATTCAATTTGTTTGGATATTTTGGACTCATTTCCAAAATTAAGTTTTTTATGAAAAGGGCCGCGCAGCCGTTCCTGAAAATTTCGCGTTTACGATAACGCGAATTTCGTCATTTCACGCAAATACATGAATATTGCCGTTTTCACAGGAACGTCGCCAAATTCGTAATTTCGGACAAAAAAGACAGAAATTTTCTTATTTTTAAGCGACATTTTCTGGAATTATTTAAAAATAACAAAATAATAATATTGTACTTTGGTTTTGACAAACTTGAAGCAAAAACTTTGTACCCCTTTTTACGAAAATTGCGCGGACGGAGGAGTATGAAATTTCGCACACCTATAGTTTATATAGAGAAGGAGTGCAGAATGCTAATATTTTTCTTAAAATTATGAATAAAAAACATTAAATCAATAAAAAAACATTACAATTATGGTCGAATTTCGACCATTGGGCGACCACTAGTTCACAGAATTGCCTAATGTATAGAGGACTAGACATGTACGATGAAATGCTTGAAAGTATGAGAAAACGCCGCTCACATCATTAATTTTTCGATTTTGAAGAAAACCAAATTTAACAAAAAATCGACTTTTCGCTACTTCTTTTGTATTATAATAACAAAGTTAACAACACATTTGTTGCTAAGTACTCTACTGCCTTTGCCGAAATAACAATAAATTTCTGAAAAATTCACAAATACGCGAATTTCTCAGAACCGTACTATATTTTAAAGGTATTTGACGTTTCACCCCATTGTTAACCCAATGTGAAACAAAGTGATAATTAGAAGCTATGTTACTTTATTTTTATTTATGAGTGAGGAAATGAGTCATAGTATTCAGTATACGGAATAGGTCAACGAATTGACAAACAGGTGTTAGGAAATTAAAAGATGAATACTCTAATCTCTAATGTGACTCATGTTTTACGGTATTTTCTCATTGGAAATGGTAAATTATTCAAGCGAGTTTCCAGGATTGCAATGAATCGAAGAGGTGTAAATTGTTATCATAAAACTAGAAGCTTACACGCCGATTTTATGTTTGTTTTGTGATGGTTAAAACTAACGGGAATATTGTAATAACGGCACCTCTGGAGGAAACGATAATTATTGGAAATTATTTATTGGCGGAATAAGAGGCCAAAGCAGATAACCTTATCAATAATAATAAGGTCAGAGGTTGCCTCTAAAAATCACTCAAAATTGAATATTCTTGAATGTCCTGATTTAAAACAAAAATAAATAAAATAGAACGATTCCGATCTAGATACTTGCTTTACCTTTCGATTTAAAAATAAAGATTCAGTTTGATTAGGTGTTTTGGCCTCAAATTCAAATTTAAGATTTTTTTGAAAAAGGTCGCACAGATGTTCCTCCTAACTGTGGCTTACTCAGTGACAATCGTAGACATATGCATATAAGTACACGAGAACATATAGGAGAGGGATACAAACCAACTACAGCGAGACGCGGAGGGGCAAGATGACTGTGATGATATGTGATTTGTCAATAAATCAATCTGACAGTATACATGCATCTCGCATTATAATTTCACCATTTAGTTCTTAAAAGTAAAATCTGCTTTTGAATGAATAGACCTATTTACATGGGAGCGCGAATTGCTCGCCACGTTATAAACAAATTTTCGAAGTCCAAATACGGCAAAGTAAAGTTCGCCTGTTTTCAGAATCGAATATTTTGTTGCCGTATTTAGTTAAGTCACTTTTATAAATGTTTCACAATTTATTTACACCAGTAAACAGCGACGAGTACAATTGAGAAACGCCTAGATATGTATATGTTACTAAAACTGATCATATAATGTGATCTGAATAATCTTAAAATACGATATTTATTTTATGAGTAAAACCTCAAATCGTAATATTTAATTAAACGAAGACACTATGAGCGAAACTCAATCGAAAATCTGGGAACATAAAATCAAAAAAATATTTTGGCACCTCTGGGACTCGAACCCAGGACCTCTCGCTTTCCGGGCGAACGCGCTGTCCACTGCGTCAAGGTGTCATTAATTTTTTAAATAATGCTCACCTATGGAATGTAATAAGACCATTGGGTTTATTCTCTTTTTCACTTCTATTTTTACACGTTTTCATAGTACACACAATTTTGTCGTGTTATTTCGTAAAATACCTATGAGAGCTCGATGCTGGTTCGCACAAGAATGATGACGTCACATTATGGGAAGGGGGAAATAATACGCTTTTATCTCTGAGGGCAGGTCTACTAATATGTATATGTCTATCTATGGTGACAATAATATGTCCGGCTACCAGGATATCAGAATACAGTAAGATGTGGATAATGAGTGTGTAATGAGTAAGTAATTGGTAAATAAAGATGTGTAACTTACCCTGACCGGCGGCTTGAAAACCGGTTGGGCCTCCTGGATCTCACTCGCCTGCTGGGACATCTGCGCGCGGGCTTGCCGCTCCCTCTCGCGCAGACTATCTCGCTCCACGCTATAACAAACAACAACACACCATTATTACTTCAATCGATCAAACATATCATCTAATTAAACCACAAATAAAAACACAAGAATTGGTCAAACTCGTCTGATGTCGTGGAAAACACCCCAAGGTAATCCTACTTTCTCAACACTTCCTTAACGGTGCTAGAAAATCTCCCGATCTCCGATGCTGTATACTCAGTACGTACAGACGTTACAACATCAGGAATTTTTTATTTGAATAAAAATGCATGGTTTAAATTTATTGTGTTAAAATGTTATGTGTGGTCGGTCTTGCTGTATGGATGTGAGACATGGATCTTGAAAGTAAATATCATGAAAAGGTTAGAGGCTTTTGAAATGTGGCTTCACCGGAGAATGCTCAAGATTCCATGGACCGACAAGATCACCAACACAGAAATTCTCAGGCGGGCTAGAACTGCTCACATTAAAAGTCAGGAAAATTTCATATCAGGGTCACATACTTCGAGGAGAAAAGTATCACTTGATCCAATTAATATTGAAAGGCATTATATAAGGTCGCCGAGGGCCTGGTGGGAGACAAATGTCTTGGCTGCGAAATATACGAGTGGACCGGCATTAGAAGTGCGGAGGAGCTATTCCGGGCAGCACAAAATAGAGAGACATTTTCCAGAGTGATCGCCAACGTCGGGGGAACCTGATAGGGCACACGAAGAAGAAGAAGTTGTGTAAATCTTTATTTAATAATATAACTATATGTCACATCGGCGTAACTAAAATATTATGCATTCGTGCTTAAAACGAAAAAAAAACGTCGGCCACGCATAAAACGCATTACACGTTCATCACAGCCGGCTAAAGGAACGTTTTCCTCGGTACGATAATCGTTGAACACTATTTCTTTCTATTTTTCTTGGAGCTGTTTTTCTTCGAGCGATTGCCGCTGGAGTCGTTAAAGACGATTGTACGTCATGAATAGGCGTACAGAAAAGGGTGAATATAAACGTTATTCGTTGTAGATATGTATCGTTTTTGATTAATAATTAAGAAAACAAGCGAATAGTGAAAAATCAACAAATCGCAGAAGCTCCGAGCAAAATAGTAACCAACGATTGTATTATCGTTCAACGTTTAATCGGTCAACATTGAAAGATAATCGAGATAGTCACACCGAGGAAAACTTAAATTTAGCCGGCTACTGCTGAACGATATTAGTGAGCGAAACAATCAGCGAAACAATCGAAACAAGTTGTTTCAAATTTTTAGATAAAACATTTTTTTCTTCGTTTCTTTGGTTTCTCATTTATCTGAAACAAAAGATGAGGAACAAGTAAAATGTCAGTTTTTGGAACATTTACAAAAATAATTATTACGAACAAGTTAAATCAATTGAGAGCACCAGCAAGGAAGGGTTTTAATAATTATATTCCTCGTCTGCTAGGTGATAAGTTGACAAAAGATGTTTGAACAATTTAACAACAGAGAATGTTCGTCTTAATTTCAAGTTCGTTCCACTAATAAAAAAATTTATGATCCTACCCAAACTGCAGGTTTTCGAATATAAAACATTGTAAATAATTTACTCTCCCTTGACAACCAACGTATAACAAAATCTGTCCTCGCAATACATGTTATTTCGATGACAGAATTTCTGATTTAAAGTGCTAGTAATTGACTACCCTCCTTCGCACAAGTTGACATAGCTCATGATGAAATGTTGTTGCGTACTAAAATACGAAGTTTCTCAAAAATTCCAGACGTAAAAATAAGTACGAAATTCATTACCCCAAATTTCACGCTTTGAGAGTTATTTCCGTTTATACACACAGTATTCTAAACGCTAAAAATAATAAACGATAAGCCACAAATGATTTGAGTCCGTAAAAGTTGGTGGCGTGCGTTTTACTAGCATTATCTGCCTTATGTCCGTCAAGGTACACGTGTTCATCAACCCATAAAAAGCTAGGTCACCAACTAGTTTTACGTTCAGTCATCTGCCATCAAATAACTGTCAATCATTAATAATCATTATTGTGGGAGGGGGGTATGGGTATCGCCGCCTCGGAAACCATTTACTGGATAACCAACACCTCTGCCATAGGCAACCCTAAGTGGTTCGCTACGTTTTGGTTAGCAGAACTGCCGGGTGCATGGAGTAAGGATTGTCCAGGTCTTGGCAATGCATCTGACCACCCCTACCTCATGGCGGACCGGATTGGGAGAGGCTGGTTGAGGGAAACCTTTTTACCTCTAGCAGGACTCTTTCGACCCACGCTGGACGTGAAAATCCATCCATCTCGGATGGATTCACACTGAACACACTGATCTCCAGATTCCTACCCAGCTCTCGTGCCTTGTTCCTTCCCAGATCTTCCTGAGAGACCTCCACAGAGCACAGATAGATCCTTCTTACATTTCTTCGTTCATCCGCTCTGCGTGCAAAAAAAAACAATGCATCCCTTTCTTAATTCCCGCGTAATATTTACATCAATTAGCCTTGCATTATTTGCGAATCTCCGCTTTTTTAACACGGTCATTACATGGTTATAAAACACATACGACTCATGGATGTCATTTCTACAGCGTTTAGTCTACTTTTGTGAAATTTTAGTATTATTAATTTACCCGTAAACAACGTCCCCAACAGATCACGTCGGGTTTGTCAAAAACAATACACGAGAACTATACTTTCGCAGTTTGGCGCCATTGTTTGTTTTCCTTATTCGTGGAAGCGTTGTCGTCACAAATTTAAGGGAACAGAAAGCTTTCCGAAGTTTCCCGAAGGTCGGCGGAACGGGCCGACAGCCTTCACGGGTCACGTGGCCCTCCGGGGGGCGGAACACGTGACACATCCCCGCCCCCGCCCTATCGATAAATACGTTTCACCAGGTTATCATAAAATAACAAAATAATAATGTATAATATCATCTGTACGCTTGTCTTATCACCACAAATATTATTTATTGACACGATTGGCATTTAAGTGCGAGTTGAGATAAATAATAACTAGTAACATAATTATAGGAATAAAATTATTGTATTAAACATAAATATATACATATATTATTCGACGGCGTCCGTGCTCGAAGGGTAGACTCTCGACTCACAATCCGAAGGTCGCGGGAGTGAACTCGGCGTGTGCAAATAAATTGTATTTGATTAATTTGTGATATTTCACAATTAATTAATTAAAAATAATATACAGTACATTTGCGGCACGTTGCAGAGTGGAAGATACTCTCAGTATAGCCCTTGTGAGACCACCATTCAGAATTGAAACGTTGCTTGAAATGGCTTTAGCCATTGTTTGGTGACCATATCTGAATGGCCAGGAACTTCCCTACCTTCCTCTTTCCCATCTGCTTACCCTCCCCATTACCAACATACCCCAATTGGGGATGCTATAATCTCACTGGCAACAGGTGGTTGGGAGCAGTTGGGACTCTTGTGCGGTGTTCACATATAAAAAAATAAGCTTTCAAAAGAAGAAATTTAACTTACGAGTGTTGAGTGAACCTGAAAAATTACCACATACATGTATAGGTCACCCCAAGAGGTTCGATTCGTTTGGTTTTCCTAACCATACCTGATACTATCTCCTTCTCAGAACTTTCACTCCTGCCTTTCCCAAAAAGCCCCCCCACACAGCATCCCCAAAGAAGACAAAGGCTCTAAGGCTAATTATTTTCTTCAGGGCCTTCTATGTGGACCATATGATAAAAAAAATATTTATCAAACATTTAAGCAGAAGTACACTCGTGTTTCTTGAGGTGAGGTTTATTCGGGTCTTGGCGGGGGATACATCTACCCACTAGCTACATGGCAGGCCGAATCGGGAGATAATGGTTGAGGGAGTCCCTTTGACTTCTCCAGCCGTACTCTCTCGGAACATCGTCTTCCACCGCAATGGGAGGGATGGATTCTAACGTCTGTCACTCCTGGACACACTAAACCTCAGCACCCTTTTCCTTCC
This sequence comes from Glyphotaelius pellucidus, assembly GCA_936435175.1. Taxonomy (NCBI): domain Eukaryota; kingdom Metazoa; phylum Arthropoda; class Insecta; order Trichoptera; family Limnephilidae; genus Glyphotaelius; species Glyphotaelius pellucidus. Next base: position 16,640,970 of record OW386557.1, on the reverse strand, counting down.
CAGAACTTCATCTCCTTCTTATCCTAAAAATACCCTCCACACAGCATGTCCAAAGATGACGTAGGCCCTAAGGGTAATTATTTTCCCCAGGGCCTCTGTGTGGAGCTAATGTAAAAAAAAAACATTTCAAATAAAGAATTTTTTTGTACACACTGCATCGCTCGTCTGTTATTATCAGTTCCAATTATGAAAATTAAAAGTTCAATTTGTTGAACTTAAATAATTTGACACAACACGCAGAAATAAAATTTCAAATCACGCGTACATCCATGCACCGGTAATCAGAATTAACGTGTATAATTATCATTTTACAATTCCTGCGGATCTTCGAGATGTTTTTTTTTTAATAAAATTATAATAACGCGTACAACTCTGCCAACGTCATACGACAATAAGAGTGCGCAATGCACAATGCACCTACAACCGGCACTAACTTCACAATCTATTATGCACCCGCTAATGACTGCTAACCTATCACCGTTGATTGGAGATTTGCAACGACGAACTACATGTTATTGTCATGGATGATTATTGCTTAGGATATTTGAGACCCATTACGCTGTATAGTATGTGGTTTGTAAGGATTAACAACTAACACACTAATAAAAGTGTGATTCTGAATAATTCTTAAAAATATATATATGTATATCAAATACAAACGGAAAAATATTGTGAATATATATTGTTTGTTCTTCTTCTTCTATGCATGAATTTTGCAAACAACTTTTTTTCCATAGCTCCCCACAGGAGGCCATGAGGAAAACAATTACTCTCGGGGCCTACGCCATCTTTGGGGATGCTGTGTGAAGGGTCTTTTTATAGAAAGAAAGGAGAGGAAGATCTGAGAAGGGAAAATGTGTGACGGTTAGGTATGAATCTCGGGGTCAGTGTGCCCGTGAGTGACGTATAAAATCAATTCCTCCCACTGCGGTGCAAGGCGATGGAGCTGATCAAAGGGTCTCCATCAACCAGGTGGGCAAACGCATCCGCTGCTAAGACCTAGACAAACCTCACCCCATGAACCCGGGCATCCCTGCTAAGTGACATAGTGAACCATGCATTTACCTCTGCCGTATGTTACCCCAAGTCTTTAGCTACGGTTAGAGACTTAGCAGGGGTTAATGGGGTGAGTTTTATTCAGATTCTAGTGGCGGATGCGGCTGTCCACCAGCAGCGTGCGGGCCGGGTCGGGAGAGGACGGTTGAAGGAGACCCTATGACCTCTTCAGCCGGACTCTCGACCCATCGCCTTGCACTGCAGGGGAGACATGGATTTATAGGTCCGTCACTCCTGGACACAATGACCTTCAAATTCCTACCCATGCCTACCTAAATCCTTCTTTACCATCATTTACTTTAAAAGTTCCTCCACATAGCATCTCCGAAGATGACACAGACCATGAGAGAAACTATTGGCCTCTTTCGTGGTGGAGTTATTGATTTTATTAGACAAATGTTTAAATTAAAACAAAATCAACGTACTCGCATTTGATTAATGGCAACATTCAAAACGTAATAAATTATTATATTACGTATTTACATTGGAAATGATAAAATGACCGGACAACTCAGAATGAAAACGACTCAGAACCACCTCAGAAAAGTCATTAAGAGTGATGAAAAAAATTTATAAAAAATTGGATAAATAGGTTACGCTAGGTTAGGGTTATTGGCTATTTTAATTTTTTTTTTTGTAGCTTTTAATGACTTTTCAAAGAGGTGTTGAGTTGGCTTTATTCTCAGTTGGCATGGAACCTGATTAAATACGTCACATAATGTAAACACTGCACGCAACAACAGCACATAGGTGCATTCTTGTTTGCCATAGGCCCTCTGCCTGCTAAGATTGCATAACGAGCCGGTGCCTTGCCGCTCCGCCGAGGGGTTATTTCATAAACGGAAACATTTGATTCGCTTAACTAATAAACAAACAAACACACACATACTCTAAACGGCGAAAATTGTAAACATTGGAAAAGTCTTTGTAAACAGTCCGGTAATTAATGATACGGTTAACGTTGTTTAATGTTATTTTCTTTAAACATTAAGCTTTGTTTTTACGCACAACAAAACAGTTTATGAGGATCTACCTGCTGGCATTTTTACGTTATCAGAGATGTCGTCCTTTGTTGTGAAATGGAAACAGATAGCTCATATATGTGATGTTCTATATTGAACATGTGGCTCGGCTAACAGTTGCTCGCTGACATTCAAACGTCATTATTTGACAGCCGGCGTGGTCTAGCGGTAAGGCTTTCCACTCGCAATTCGAATCTCGCGGGATCGAATACCGGAGTGGCAAATAAATTTTATTTGATTAATTTGTGTTATTTCAAAATTATTTCATTTAAATTTATATGTAGTATATTTGTGGCACGTTCCAGAGTGGAAGATACTCTCAGTATCGCCCCGGTATAAGACCACCATTCAGAATTGAAACGTTGCTTTAAATGGCCTTAGCCGTATTTGGTGACCAGATCTGAATAGCCAGGTACTTCCCCACCGTCCTCTTTCCCATCTCCTTCCCCTCCCCACTACCTTCAGCCTACCTAACTAAGGTTTGAAGAGACAGGAATCATTCTACAGCCGAGCTGTTGATCACAAGAACGATAGAATGCAAACGTTGAGCAATCAATGATCAAATCATTGATGCTAGATGATACTCGGAGCACCACACCGTTAAATATCGGTAAATCACACACAACTCCCACTTGACTTCTAAACGCAAATTGATTGAACTTGAAATGAAACTATGAACTATTCACCGATATTATCTTATTTTAGCACGATGTCAAGGACATTTTAAAAACTATTTTTAAATCAAGGCAATAATACACAACCTGACTGAATAAATTTCCCTCTAGGGATGCAATCGAATCCGTGTATCACATAAACAAGATAGAACGAATCAAATAAAAATGTGTTACGACGAAGGACGCGAAAATGTGATAATGCCAAATCTGGTTTGTATATCAAATCACAATTTTGTCGGGGTTTGAGAAATGTAAGCGAGAAAAACCAATAACACCTGGAAAATAATTTAAAATTCTGTCGGAACACGTGAAGCATGGCCCTCGCAGGAGAGCTGCCGGGAAAGAATGGTTTTATTGGGAGACTTTCTGTACGGTTTGTCCCAATAAACGGGAACAGTTCAGGTGTGCGATTCGGGTGTTGGCACCCAATCACTTTCCCGAGGTCAAATAACTCGATTTATAGCTGCAATTCGGTTTGTAAGGTCCCTGAGTTAAGTAACAGCAATGCAAGTTAAATAACGGCTATAATTTAAATTGTTTATATACATTTATTTTTAATTGTTTTGTTACAAATCTAAACCCTTTCTACTTTTTACACAACACGCTTTTTCACGTTTCTCAGTATCAACCTGGGAGGCGGGAATGAGGACCGCCGCCCTGGGATTATTGGATAACTAACACCTCTGCCAAAGGTCACTCTAAGTGGTTCGCTACGTTTGGTGATTTAGCAGGGGTGCTCGGGTTCATGGGGTGAGGTTTGTCTAGGTCTTGGAGGCGGATGACCGGGACACACCGAACCCCATATTCCTACCCACCCCTTAAACCCTTTTCCTTGCCAGAACTCTCCTCTCCCTTTCCTTAAAAAAAACCCCTCCACACAGCATCCCCAAAGATGACATAGACCCAGAGGGAAATTATTTTCCTCAGGGCCTCCTGTGTGGAGCTCATGTAAAAAAAACCTAGGGAAAAGGCATAATTCAGAAGAGCATCGTATCGAGTGACCACATCTGAATAGCCTTACTTCAAACCTTACTCTTTTCTATATTTTTCTTACCACTCCCTTCAACTTTATAACATGCCCCATAGACCCACTGCCTTCAAGCAGTAATAACGGTACGTTTGAGGCAAGCAAATTGAGAGTGTGCCAAGAAACACTTGTTTAAAGTTTCATCCACTCTGTGTGCTAGTTTTTTTCAACATTTTAAAAATGGTAACATTGCGTTTCGTTTAGATAATAACGGTTTGCTTTAATCTATCTTCTTTTATCTAATAAAGGAAAGTATTCCCTGTGGAAGGGAAGAGTGGGTGGGGTGGATTTGATTTTTATACAAATCTACAGTTTTATTCCCAGACTGGTGAAAATTGGCACACTTGACCTCCAAAATAAGAGGAAGGTCAATGTCCACATATTTCTAAAAATTCTGCGTATAGCCCGGGCAACGCCGGGGACTTAAGACAATGTCCATAAATCAGTTCCAGAAGGGTAAAAAGGGTTTTTTTTCCATTTTAAGGGAGGTATTCTAGTCTAGAAGCATGAATTTTAGGTATTTTTTCAGATGCAATAAAAAAAACTAATAATATTTTTAGTAGCCATTATTTTACCAAATGTTTTAAACATTGAAGAAAACACAAAAAAAAATCAAACGAAAAAATTCAAAATGTTAAAGGGTGTTGATATGGGGGGGGTCTCAAAAAAATGGCGCGCCCTGGTTGACACGTTTGCAACCCTACCCTCCTAGTAAACAAAAAAATAATATTTCTTCAAAATTCGCAAATTCACTTTGTGGCGTCATTATTAATTTTGATTAATTTTATTAAGTTATTTGTTATTCATTAAATTTAAAAAAAAAAATCATAATCCAAACAAATGCTGCTAAGGAAAAAATGGCACGAACAAAGGAAAAGCCAAAAAAAATGTTTCGCAAAATGGCGGCTGTATGAAATAAAAAGACATCTTTTATCAGTTTTTTGACTTTTCCGAACTTTTAAAAATAGTTAAAATTTTAATTTTCTTATATTTTTAGTTAGCGCGATAGAGAAATGTATGGACAAGACTCACCAAATTTAAAGAAAATTGATTTTGTAGAACGTGAGATACTGTATCAACCGTAGTATTTTCGAAAAAAGTAGTTTAGAGAAAAATGCGTTTTAAAGTTTTGTTCTATTTAGATTATAGTTAGATTCCGTCTAAACCGCGACACTCAAATGGTTATAACTTTAAAAATTATTCGAATTTCGAAAAACCTTTTAAGGAGATATTTTTGAATATGTAAAACTATGGAAATATGAAGAAAACTTTTTTTTTCTATACTAGAATACCCCCTTAAACATTTTCTGTGTAGTTTTTATAAACGTGAGATATTCTGTTTCTGAGATTTCTAAACTTATACTAACTTTACCTATGAGTAAGTTAAAGATGAAAACTAAATGTCGACATCGAACTTTTAAATATTTGCTTTCAACTTTGGTAATAGCTCTTCAAAGAATTTTACGGGCACTTGTTAAATAGAAGTTGACAGAATGAGGAAAATATCAACGTTTATGTTTTTCAATGTTATCGTACCCAATGGACTTTGAGAAGAAATCACATCGGTTTTGCAAAGCATAACATTCATTATTTTATTCAATAAGTTGTAAAATATTGTATCTGGCCAACATAATTCATTTTTTCACTTCTTGATAATGCGAATACTTTCGACATCTTAAGAGGATAAAAGTACGAGAAATGTTTTGTAGGAAAATCGTAATTATCTCTCTATTGTAGTGGTGGTTCCCAGTTAGTGGTACGCGTAGCCCCAACGTTACGTGGACTTGAGGGGATACCCCCACGCAAACATATTTTGAGTCAGTCAACCATCGTCATCGTCTTCATCACCGACTTCAACTCTAAAATGGATTAAGACTGTGAAGCTCACTAAAAAAACAACCTGATTTTTCAGAGCTGTACAGAGAGAGGCATGCACATTTGTTTAAATTACAATGTGATTCATTAGTATCAGAATTGTTAAGCTATTATCTATCTTTACATGCTGTCTGTACGCTTAGATCTTTTAAAATACCCAAAGGATTTTCATGCGGTTTTCACCAATATTGATTCATGAGGAATTATTTAATAAATATTAAATTAAATATTGATTCATGAGGAAGGTTTTTAGGTATACAATTTGTCAAGGTTTTGTGTAAATTGGTTGAAATATATAAATAAAGGAAGCGGGCTGGCAAGCAGGCAGCGGGCTGGCAAGCGGGCGGTGTGGAATTGATTTGTATGCAAATTAACAAATGGCGTTTGTTATAAAGGTTGGGTAATGGCTTTGTGTTAAGCCACAGCAGTGTGACCTGGTCTGCTGGTTAATTAATAAGGATTAAGATTTCAAAGAATGAATGTCGAAAAACTAATTTTGTTTATCATGTTGGCTACAAAGGAGTATACGATTGTGGACTTTCTTCCTACTCAGGAAAAACTAATTGAGAACCACTGCCCTATTGGATATTTTAAAAAAATAAATAAAATAACATTGGGACAGGGACAGGTGACAGTCGACGATGACTTTCCAAATGTAGAAATGTTTGTGCTTTCCTGTCGCAAGTTTGCCTGGTACAAACTTCTAAATAAAATACTTAATAATAAAACCAGGACTAGGTACTTTTAGAAATGATAGGACGTTCAAAATAACAACTGTCGATCAGAGTTAGTTGGAAGATCCCAATTAGGATCTCATCATCTCTATCTGATTAAAAAAATAAAAATAATAACATTTAATATTACTATTAAGCTTGTTAGTGGTGAATGGACTGTTGGGTGTGAAAATCGTTTAGATCGGGTTAGATGATTATAATTAACTAATAACCGAATCCAACAGCGAGTACCAACTTACTACAACTCAAACCTGCTTAGATAAAAGGTTTGAATCGAAAATAGCACGGTTTATAATAACCAATAACTTTAAGAGTGTAATGTAATAAAACAGGTTGTGGCCACCATAAAGGTGAAGTAGGTAATTCAAAATAATGTGTTTTTTGTTTGAAAATGTGATCGCTTAGAAATATTATAGATGCTTTAATTAAATACTGCGAGTAGAACACATCTTTGAAATAATGCAACATTTTTTGACAATTCTTTTGATTTATTTATTTATTTATTGACGCCCTATTGGGCTTTTACATGTACAATAAAAATTTCATTTATAACAACAGTAAAACCATAAAATAAAAATATTACAAAATATATAAATAAAGCATAGACTAAATAGAATAAATAAGAATATATCTAATGCAATTTTACTTGGATGACTTTGTAGAACTTGTAGGTATGATCCATATACCTACGAGCAACAAAAACATTAAAAAAAAAATCAAAACACATTAATTTTACAATAACCTACTCGTTGTTTTCATCTAGAATATGAACAATAAAAACAAAACAAAATTGAAATAAAATAAAATGATTTCTCATTCATTATTAAATATTATTATAAACCCAAAAAAGTATCAGGCCCTCAGATCTTCTATGATCTGAATTCAGGCCTATAAAAAGTGCTTTAAAGTGCAAAATCTCCTATTTACTAACCCGTTTCAGGATATGGTTTGATTGTATAATGTGTAAATTTATAGTTATGGAGAAAACGATCGGAAAACGTTTCAATATTTGTGCCTAAACTTCACAAAAACTACTTATAAGATTCTTTTTGGCTATGTTTTTGCATAAAACGAAACAGGCGGCTGGTGTTAAGCAAGAAATTTCAAACATATCGCCATCTACCTAAGGACTATGATTTCACCCGTGCATCGCCTTAAATTATAAAAATAATATTAATCGACTCATAGCTGTAGATGTATAAGAACCATTTTTAAAATAAGGCTACGAGTGGCATTTCATGTGCTTTAGGTAACATTATGGAGATAAGTTAATAAGTAGAAATTATTATAATTAGCATATTAAGGCTGGTGATAAAATACATGTAAGTAGATAAGACGTTATTTGGGCAAAGTCAATAATTCTACGAATAATTCGTGCTGCTTGGTGTAATTAAGAAACCATTACGGTTTGGTAAAACCCGTCCGCAAATTGAAATGTGCCCTTTGTGTGTATCACTTGGACTTATTTCTAAGAACAAAGACATTTAACATTACCAACAAAAGTTTAAGGAAGTACCCACCAATCAATACCCAGACGCTTAACTAAATGAAGACGGAGATCCTGAAAGCAAAATACGGGTAACGGTAGAAATGGCAAAAAGCGTTATTAGTTATTATACTTCTTGATGTGTTATTACTTGTTCCCCAGGTGGTGTTGTTATATAGTGTCAGTTTTCCTCCACACGGGCAAAAGTTGGACATTGAAAGCAAGGCATCGATTATTAACATGTTGGTCGATGAAACAAGCCCAATAAACAAGATCGAAGATATCGTGGACAGCACGGGACAACGAGCAGATGTTGAGGGAATTGAACAAGAAGAGCAAACTCCTGTAAAATATAAAATGAACTTAAAAAATAACAGCATATTTCGGACGTAATATACTATGCTACAGAGCAACAAGTGCTAATATCGGAATAATAGGCATGTAAGATGGAGTGGAGGAACGAAGACTGTAAAAAGTTGGAGATTTTCATGGTTGAGGAACATTCGTTAGTGGATAGATGTTTAATGTGTGGAAAAGGGTGACCGGACAACTCGGAATGAAACCAATTCAGAACCATCTCAGATAAGTCATTTAAAGTGATAAAAAAAAAATGGTTTAATAGGTTACGTTAGGTTAGAGCTATCGGTTAATTTAAAATATTTTTTTTCATAGCTTTTAATGACTTTTCAAGGAGGTGTTGAGTTTATTCTCAGTTGGCATGGAACCGTGGAAATGGAGATGTTGGACACTGTAACGCTGTCCGAAACGTTGGCTAAAGGAGGTAGCGCAACACAGCATAACACCCCAAAAACAAATAACGAAAATACTTTTGGTCGTGAAAATCTAAAAACTTATCGTGGAAAAGATATTTAGGAAAAATGAGAACAAGAAGAATTATGGCAGAGTATTCTGTTCAATTCATTCACGATTGGTAACTATTTTGCTAATGTAGCTGTTGTTTTTGATATACATGTCTCCATTGAAGTATAAAGCGGAACTAATTAAACACAGTGCATATTTTAACGAGGTCATTGCTTTGTTTTCGTTTATTCTTCATTGCTTTCATTTACTTTGAACTAATGTATATTTTTTTTTCTTTTGTTTTGTTTGCTTATGACTGCCTAACTGTGACTGTCAATAACTATCAGGAATTTAAATCAGTTGTTTCGCAGAAATCCAAAAGTAACATCGTCATTAATTAGTTATATTGTGAGCGCCATTTTAATTTTTTTTTTTTTTTACATAAAAGATCCGCGTTGAACGCCGATTCTATGTGCGTTTCAGCTTTCTATTAATTTATAATAAGTTGTTGTCCTCTTGTTCTGATCACAATTTGTTCAAAATCTGAAAAGGATTTAGAATCGGCATTTAACGGAAACCTTTCAAATGACAAAAACAAAAAGGAGCTGAATGGCCAATTTGATGACAATGTTACATTTGAATTTCTGCGAAACAAGTGGACCTTAATAAATAAATAATTGTTTGAAGCTCAGGGGCACTTCGATGATTGGATTTCTAAGCTTGCAAACGGTGTTTACTGCTGCCGATGTTTACATTGTACTCGTGATACGTTACGTCGTTAGATGAAAATAAGCAAATTAATTCATTGTAAAATTGCCAAGACAATGTGGCACATTAAATCAAAAGTAAAATTTTATACAAAAACAAAGATATTATTGAAAATACTAATTTCGGATGATGGTGCATTTGTAAGCGATGTATTTGCTATTCCTGCAAAATACGTAAAATTATTCAAGTTCAACGAACTTTTAATTTTGATCAGACAAGCAATAAAGGAAACAAAATTTAAAATGTGTATTTCGATGTGTTTGACAGAAGCTTAGATACTATATTTTTGTTCGATTAGTAGGTATAAATATAATGTGTTTTTATAATCGTCACCTCATTCGGATAGGGTTCTAACTGCACCTTACAATGGAAAGGATTTTGATACCTAAGAACATGTGCGTAGGTGTCAAAGCCCTTAAAGTGGTAAGGCGTAGTTAGAATCTTATCCAACTAAGGTGACGTAATGTCATTGGATAGATGGTAATTTTTCAAGTAACATAAGATAATAGTTAATAGCTAATAACATAATTAAGATAATAGTTAATAACGTAAGACAGGTAAATTTCTTCTCTTGAAAGACAAATGACCATAAGGCAATTTTTTTTAATAAATACTTTCAGCTTCACAAATAATAAAATTATAATATTTAGTATCTAATATCCAGTAATATTACAATGGTTTAGTATACAGCTGGACTCAGGGCTGAATTACTTGTAATTGAAATACGTATTTGAAATAAAAATACGTATTTTGTATTTGTATTTCAATTACTTCCTAGAAATGTATTTTGTAATTGGTATTTCAATTACCTGATGCTGAGGTATTTTGTAATTTGTATTTCAAATACTTATGGCTTAAAAAATATGTTTAAATACATTTAGCGATCTTAATAAAGATAATGAAAAATAAGCTGACATAGATATTACATAGACTAAAACGCTAGAATCCAGAGCAATATATGATAATATTTAGAGTTGGCAACCCTGTACGTCAAAGCAAGTATCTTGTCAATTGTCGTTTTCATCGTTTTGCGGTATTTATTCATGAAGACGTGAGTTAATTGATAATAGATGATCAAATTCCGTCAAAACCACAAAACTTTACAAGTGGAGCGTGAGATGAGATGTGTCTTCTGAGCAATATGATTGGTCAATTTTTGCACGTCTCTGTTTCGCTCTGCTCAGCTTTGCTACTGTGAAAACGCACCCTTAGATAAGGGCACTTACGACAATTTATTGCAACCAAAGGTTCTACGAAAACCAAATATATTTTGTATTTGAAATAAAAAAAAATGATTAAAATACTGTATTTTTTATTTCAAATACACAACTTGAAAGTATTTTGTATTTCGTATTTAAAATACATACGAAAAAGTATTTTGTAATTTGTATTTTAATTACAGCAAAGCATGTATTTTGCCCAGCCCTGGCGAGACCTGACCTGGATAACTAGTGGACAAGAAAAGTGATGAAGAGGTGTCCAACAACAAGTGGACCAGCAATGCAAGGAAAATCAAAATTGCTGCAAACAGGAAGAAGTGGCAAAATGACCTGTCGATCATGATCAATGTCGGGGAGGTGGTAGGTAGTAGTAGGTACTGATACCCTCATTATCGCTCTGGGGAATTACAACCAAGCAGAATCGAAACGTAGATTGACATTGCTTTAGCCGTGTTTGGTGACCAGATACAACCCAACCTTCCTCTTTCCCCTCTCCTTTTCTTCAACCTTACAACATACCCCAATTGGGTATGTTGGGGTGGCTACGGAGGATTGTGAGCAGTTGGAAAATAGTGTGGTATTCACCTAAAAAAAAAAAATTTCGCATCACAACAAAATTCCAAATATAACGTTAAAATTAAGAATATAAACAATTTTCAGAAAAAAACAGAAGTACTTACAAAAATTCTGTATTTAATAAAATAAACCAGGGTTTCCCAACCTTAATTTCGCCAAGCCTCCCCGGACCAAAAAAAATATTTTCATGCCATGCCCCCCTTAATTAAGTTTCAACAAAAATTTTGAAATAACGAGTGAAAGATTTTTTTTTTTTTTACATTAACTCCACACAGGAGGCCCTGAGGAAAAAATAATTTCCCTCAGGGCCTATGTCATCTTTGAGGATGCTGTGTGGAGGGTGTTTTTGAGGAGGAAGGAGTGAACATGGGTCTTGAAGAGACCCATATTGTAGGAGGGAGGAAACACAGAGGCCGGCAAATCGTTCCACAGCCGAGCTGTTGAACTCAAGAACGAGTCGTAGAAACGACCCGTTCTCATGTGACTAATGTCAACCGTGTACAAATGTTGAGCGCGCGTTTGGCGTGTTTCCCGACTATGCACCGGTGCCGAGGGGATCAATGACATTGTAATACCGGTAGAACAAGGACAGCATTCCCACCTGGCGCCTGTGCTCTAAAGATTGCAATCCGTTAGTTAAATTAGGAGAATCTATCAAACGGACCGCCCGTTTCTGCACAGAGTCAAGGGTTGGCGAGCGTCAATGGATTCAAGCGAGAAGGTGGGGCGGGGGTGCGCATCACACGTCGTGTTGTGACTTGTCGAAACTTGTATAGCAGCGATTGAATGGCAATTCGGACCAGTTAATTTACCTACGTGTTAAAGATTTTTTTTCGGAAATACAAACGTACCTATTACGCCTCCCCTGACATTTCTCTACGCCCCCCTGGTTGGGAAGTCCTGAAATAAACTATGATTCATACCTGCCTTTAATCCAAAAAACGAAAAATATAAAAACGAAATAAAAGCGAATAATGTAGTGACCACACGCGCACATATCTGTTGAACCGCGAGCGCTTATGTGTCGTACCGTCACACGACGCTATCAAGCTGTGTACACACACAGCTATAAAATATAAAAGATCATCGCACGCCAAATAACGCTCTCCATACAATCCCTTCAGACCGTTCTCACAGACAGGTCTGAAGGGATTGTATGGAGAGCGTTATTTGGCGTGCGATGATCTTATCTGCGCGTGTGGCACCAGTGCTTAGTTCACACTGAGCTATATATCTGCGAGCAGATATCTGTTGATTCGCGAGCGCTTATCTTTTGTCCTTTCACACGAGGCTATCAAATATTTCTTCCTGTGGTAGGAGAGGGGGTCAGTCGAATTAGGGAGCGGAAACGGAACGCATATTTTTTGTACTGAAATCTGTCAACTTGACATCTGTCATCCACGGGTCTAGGCAGCTCCGTAATTACAATGACCCCCTCTCCTGTTTTAGTCGGAGAAGGGGAGAGTTATCTTCTGGGATATCGCGTCTGGAGCGGTTACGTCTGAGATGTGTATTGTCTATGATTGATCTGCGCTTAAAAACGCTTAGGTGTGAACGGTCTGAAGGGATTGTATGGAGAGCGTTATTTGGCGTGCTATGATCTTTTATATTTGATAGCTGAGTGTGAACCAGCTTTAAAGGAATGGTCAGATTTCACTCGATCGCAAAGGGGTTCCATATTGAAGAAGTATTAGGATTCACAAATTTAATTTAATTTATTCGTAAGTAAAAAGATGTAAAATTTTAAAGATGTACCAACATTAAAGAAAATATTCCAAAAAACCTACATAAAAAACGAATAATCATTAATATTATTCGTTTTACGACAACTCTCTCTTTTCCCTCGCTTCAAAACGTGATAAAATGTTTATTTGTGATTGTAGCAATAACGCAGAATCGATCGGCAGTCGCCAGATTTAATTTGGTACATCTGCATTTATTTAATTTCGCATTCGACGAACAAGCCTCGTGACGGGACACTCGGCTGATGATGACCGATGGACATTGAATGATTAATTCCAATTTAATCAATTTGTACACAGCATTAGTCGAGTTGTGCTGGCCGAAACCAGTGCAGCTCTGGAATGTTTTGTGGCGGAAGGAGAGAGAGGTCGGAAATACCTGGCTCTTCGGATATTATAGTCGATTTTTTTATGAACGCACAAGTGTCCCAACTTCCAAGTCAGTGAACTAAGGCATCCCCGATTGGCGTTTGTTGTTGTTTTTTTTTTACAATTTTCATTATTCATAGTTTTTTTGTACAAGATTTTTACACGATTATCAACTACCTACCAAACTAGACATAGATTACTCAGTCGAAATTTGATATAAATTAGGTGTATTAAATTAATAAAAATAGATTTTTAAAGGCTGTATGTAACAGCACATACCCGAAGGATTTTAACCAGCGATTTCTGAGCATATTTGGAGTAAAAAATGAACGTGTCATTTTGCTGTCCGATATTTTTTTTTCTGTTAAACCATTTTTTTTCAATCACAGGTCGCCTCTGACCCCATCCCCATACGTCGCAACGGGATCGAGCGATATGCGCGCTGTTTCATGTGTTACCGTGCTGTTAGAAAGAGACGGAGTGCTTATTGTGCGAAGTTTTAGATTTTTTTTTTTTTCTATGAATACCGCACAAGATTTCCAACTGCTCCCGTCTGGAGCCAGTGAGCATCTATGGCATCCTCAATTGGGGTATGTATGTGTGAGGCTGAAGGTAGTGGGGAGGGGAAGGAGATGGGGGAGGGGAAGGAGATGGGGAAGAAGAAGAAGATGGGGAAGAGGAAGGTGGGAAGTACCTGGCTATTCAGATCTGGTCACCAAACACGGCTAAAGCCATTTCAAGCAACGTTTCAATTCTTAATGGTGGTCTTACACCAGGGCGATACTGAGAGTATTTTCCACTCTGGAACGCGCTGCAAATATACTATATATTATTTTTAAATGAATAAGTTGTGAAATTAAGCAAATAAAATTTATTTGCCACGCCGGGATTCGGAATGCGAGTCAAGAGCCTTACCGCTGGACTACGCCGGCCGTCGATATACAAAGATACCATAAATATATTTAAATCTTACGGGTACAGGTATACAAAAATTATCTTTTGTTTGTTCGTATGATATGCGCTGCAATACTACCTACCGTTCTTCCGATTGCGATGAAACTTCGGTGATTTGTTGTGTGCCAAAAATCAACACATAAAAACTCAAAACATGGAATTATGGACAAAATTCTATTAGGTTTATTTTTATCAATTTCAACTGTGGTTACTAATATACCTACGCGCCATGATTAATCAATTTGGTCATTAATTGTCGTCCGTAAATGAATGCACTTATGACTAACAGTACATGAAATTATAAATAGACGATAATAACTAAGTAATAACATAATGTTAGTTTAGTGACCATTTCCGGGAATTTTATAAACTATCGACTGGTTAATGTTAAGAGGAAACTGGGCGGCATTTTGTGCACACAAACGTATTCCTCAATTTCTCTCTGGGTTTTAACACTACTGCAAATATTTTTAATGTACCTAATAATCTAGGTAGATATCGACCACTAGCATAGCGGTACGTATTCCTTTTTTGATGAGGTTTTTTTTTTTTTTTTTTCATGTACTCCACCCAGGAGGCCCTGAGGAAAACGATTTCCCTCAGAACGAAATTATTTTCCTCAGGGCCTCCTGTGTGGAGCTCATTTAAAAAAAAGGCGCACGGCCGCACTCAGAATTTATTTTAGCAATGAATTCCAATCAGTATATTTTTTCCACACTTTTATCGGAATATCAAATGCAACTGACCTGATTTTAATAAGCGGAGGGTGAGTGCAAAGGATACACATAGACGCTTGAATAGTCAGTTTAAGCCTTCTAGCATTGAAGGTCGCGGTAACACAATAATAGTAGGTACCTACTTCTGCTTTAGATTCGTTAGAATAAGAAAGCATCGAACGTACTTACGCTTCTCGGAAGTGCGATAAGAAGTTTTGTCAAGGCCTAACCGCTGGGAAATACTTTCAACGTAATAGGTATTTAAGATAAACAACGCGATGCGAAAAACATGTTTTAACATTTATATATTATGATAAATTGTCATGTTTAAGGTAGGATTAAATTTAATATGTGAATATCGAGGGTCTCAACAACAGCCCGGAGCCAGCTGGACTATGGCATTCCCCTTTTGGGCATGATTAAGCTGAAGGGCGTGGGGAGGGGATGTGGGAGAGAAAGGTTGGAAAGTACCCAACTATACAGATCTGGTCACCAAACACAGCTAACGCCATTTCAAGCTACGTTTGTAGATTCTGAACGCATTACGTACAGTGTAGGTAGGTACCTACCTAGTTGTCCAATTTGAGAGAAAACATTATTTACTCGTATGTCAATACATTTCGGCTGTAATAGGAATTGAACCAGCATACACAAATACGAATAACTTTTACGATAGTACCTAGATACCTACATAACGATGCACCATATTTGCTTTGTTTTTGTTGTTTTTTTTCATCAATTCCACACAGAAGGCCCCGAGGAAAATAATTTCCCTTAGGGCCTGTCATATTTGGGGATGCTGTGTGGAGGGTCTTTGGGGAAAGGAAGAAGTGAACCTGGGCCTTGAAGAGACCCGTGTTGTAGGAGGGAGGAAACGTAGAGGCCGGCAAATCGTTCTACTGCCGAGCTGTTGAACTCTAGAACCTATCGTAGAAGAAATCAACATATACACACATTCCACATAAACATTCTAAGAGGTATTTTATGTCATATGCGAATTATGGGAAACCAATTAATATCATTCAATATTCTTATAAAAAATAATTTCGCATTCTTTTGATAAGCAAAATAATACAAATATTTCATACATTTAAATAGATAGACCGACGTTTGTATGTGTTAGTACATTACATTGTTAATGATGTTTGAAATTGTTTATAAAGGAATATTATGTACCTAGGTATGTTGTGATAAAGTGAAGCGTGTAAACATATCGTCACCTTAGTTGGATAAGGTTCTATCTACGCCTTAACGCGCTAAGGACTTTGACACCTAAGCACATGTTCTTAGGTATCAAAGTCCTTACCATTGTAAATTGCAGTTAGAACCCTATCCAAATGAAGTGACGATATAATTACCCACAGCACAAAAAAAAGAAAAATATCAATGTGTAATGGTTCGCATCACGGATTCGTATCTATCTCTAATGTCAAACACAGATGGCTCTATTTACGTATAAATCAGTAAACAACAGTTTGCCATTCTGTTAATGTGAAAGGTCCAACGTTGTTGCCATATCCAATAATGTCGAGCATTTACTAAAATAATACAAATTATTTAAGTGCGGTTAAAATATTAGGTAATTACTCGTATTCCGCTGCACTCTCTACGCGTAGATTGTTGAAATAAAACTTAGTTTCTTCTTTACAGTACGAAACACACCACACATTATTTCAACGTTTATTAAATTAAAATTAAACTGGAAAAAATAATGAATCGTTCGATAAACCCACCGGATGTGGTCAAAGCGCACGTGCGTGTTGCAAAATCTGAAATCTGGACAAGCAAAATAATGATACTGCACAAAAAGTCAAATAAACACAAACGTTACTAATTTGTTTTATGGTTTCGAAAACACACCTTTTCACGCGGTGCCGGCGCGCTGTGCGGTATCCTTGGAGATGAACAAACCAGACATGACAGCTTGGAGTGTTAGTAGTGAATGCGGAAAAAACTTATTTCACGCGAAACACAAAAAGAAACCGTTATTATATTATTTATGTCGTTTAAACCACGAAATAACCCACAATCAACGCACTATTGCGCTTTAAAAGCGACACAACACTGCACTATTCGCGATTATTAACACTACATACTTCACTATGCAACAAATTGACACAAGATAACCTCACATTCTTGAATCAAACACCATTTTGTGTAGGGTTTTCGTCACAGATAAGAAACAATATTATTTAACAAGATATTATTGTAGTATCACAACACTGATGGACTTGGTTACATAAAAACCATCTCACCAGTTGAATCACGCGTCGAACAAGCGACGAAATCAACACATTTCAAAGAATGAATCACTTTTCTAAAATAGTAAACAAATTGAAAAAAGTTCCCGCCGAAACTTGCGACGTCTTCCTTCGGCAAGAAGCGGTCCCAAACTGAAACTCGCTGAAAGATAATATTCCATGAATCAAGGAAAAAAGGAGTCAGCTGTTGGGGCCGATGACGCTCGCCATTGGTTCGCTATCTCGGTGTCTCCATGACGTCACCGGCTTTTAAATAAATAATAATATCGTAGGTACATTATCGAACATGGCAGTGATTTTTTTCTGAGTGCGTTCGGTTTCTTCCGGAATATGTGAAGCAGTCAGGTAGGTGGTAATGAGATAGGTGGGTGAAAGGCAAGTATTTAGGTAACTACCGTGTAAATTTGTCGTAGATTATGAATTATTATCACGTATTATTTCGAGTAGGTATACGAGACAGAATGTGGGTAGGTGAGAAACTTTTGATTTAATAATACTCATAATAAAAATAAATATTATAATGTGAAGCTGTTTTAGGAAAAACCAACCCTCGGCCGTTGTGCGATAATTATTATTCCTGAAAAAATCAAACCTATCCATTTTCAAATGTGGGTTACAGTTGTGGGCCTATCTTAGGAGGCGGGTATGGGTACCGCCGCCCTGGGAACCCTGGGATATTGGTTGGTAAAAGGATTCTTAGCAACATTTCTAAACAAACAATTTAATGATTTATTGCATTTTTAATATTAACTCCACAAAACAGGATATCATAGTGGAAGTGGACCAAAGGAAGGTTCGGGGCTATAGTATATTCGGGGGCATATATTCTCCTTACATTTTCCCTCATCTTAAACTTTTCATTTTGGGAGGCTGGTATGGGTACCGCCACCCTGGGAACCAACTTTGGATAACAACAAAGTTGGATAATCAACACTTCTGCCATAGGTCACCCCAAGTGGTTCGCTAGGTTAGGTGACTTAGCAGGGGTTCATGGGTGAGGTTTGTCCGGGTCTTGGCGGCGGATGTGTCTGCTCACCAGCTGCGTGGCAGAGCGGATCGAGAGAGAATAGTTTGATATTATCAAGGCAGATGTCGGGCAGTGTTTCCCGCAAAGGTAGGCAGAGGGGTTCCATGCCAACTAAGAATAAAGTCAACTCAACACACCTATGAAAAAAAAATCATTTTAAAATAGCCCGTAACCCTAATCTAATATAACCTATTTAACCAAATGTTTATATTCTTTTTATCATCATTTTTAATGACTTTTCTGAGGTGGTTTTTAGTTGGATCGCCAAACAACTCGGTCTTGGCACACACTCCTTGCCTCATTCACACACATACACATTTATTCACTGTCCTGATGATGGACACTGCAATGCTAAGCTAAGCTTTTTATCAAGAAGGAATGGGAAGCCAACACCTGACACCTAAAATCAACAAGCTGCGTGACGACTTGTTTATCTTATTTAATTTCGGGTGTTTTGTCTGTCTGCGAATGCATCCATTTGACATTTTAACTCGGGGAATCCACATTCTGCGTTATACCTGGACCTGTGAGGGCGTTAGTGTGAGTGAATGGTGGGTTAGGCCGGCGATATGGTCGGGTATTGTTTTGAAAGTACGTATACCTAATATTGTAGATAGTAGCTACAAAAGATAACGGCACTGCGAGGTGATGATAGAACATTATTGTTACTAAACTTGTTACTGGTCTGTACGGCTTGAGACACTCGGTGTTCTCGGAACCGACGACCTTTTGTCTCATCTCTCTCTCTCTCTTAGCAGTGCTGAAATTCCCAACAAATAATAATTTATTGTTTTACAACGGCAGGGATGCGCAAACTTTTGCAAAATTGCAACAATTAACCCCCAAAATTATTAAATATTTTACGTAACAT
The DNA here is from genome assembly GCA_936435175.1 of Glyphotaelius pellucidus. Taxonomy (NCBI): domain Eukaryota; kingdom Metazoa; phylum Arthropoda; class Insecta; order Trichoptera; family Limnephilidae; genus Glyphotaelius; species Glyphotaelius pellucidus. The sequence continues at coordinate 16,621,791 of OW386557.1, read as the reverse complement.
TTAAAAAAAAATTAATATATTAACCCTTCATAATTTTGACGTATTTTTCAGATGGTCAAAATATTTCCGCTTTAAAATAAAATGCAAATAAATATAATATTTCTCAACATTTCCCAAAACTAAAAACTGTTTTTGAAAGGTGATGAAATACGCTTTCAATTTTATAATTCAAAATAAACATAATTTTTTAAATATAAAAATTTTGCAATGAAACGTAAAAAAGTTTTAAAAATGGCTCACCTCACGCTTTTTCTAACTAAAATTACTAATAACGATAAAAAATGCACGTACATATTTTATTAGACAAATGTATTATAAACGTTACTGTCGCCTCAGTTTTTTGTCTTTTGACTGAATACTGAAATTTGATAGTTTTATTATCAAGTTCTGCAAGTATTTTAGTATGAATTTTTGTGGTCACATTTTAATTCATATTACGCCATGCCGACTGTAATGCTACTTACATCGGACAAACAGGTAGAGCATTCTCAACTAGATTCATAGAACATACCTATACGATGTTATAATAATAAAAAAAATTCTTCAAAAATCGCAGAACATCTCTTAGTGAATAATCACGTTCCACTCAAAAACAATAAGCCTAAACAATTGCATATAGAAAGGAAGGGTCTTAGTTAAAATTTGCTTGAACAATTAGAAATCAATAAACAAACGAACGACCCCAATGTAACGCTAATTAATAAAGTAAGGAAAATGATTTATTTCCCACTTCTTAGTATGAATACAAGACCCTAAAAATATAACGCACTTAAATGAGTTATAGCAATATCGACATTATAAAACAATTAAGAAAACCTTAACACTTAGTTGAGGAAACAGATTTCGAACGGTAATAAATCAATAGAGACGTTCAAAAATTAACATTTAAAATCTTATAAATAAGTCGCTTGCCTGACAGTGGATTAACCACAGTTTGAAAATGGTCTTGTAAACCGAAACAGCTGCAACAAAAATACATACTCAAATACTTGCAGAGCTATCAAATTTAATTTTAATTAAATTAAAAAAAAATAATAATAATAATTAAATGGAGTTCTACGAATTAAACACAAAAACAATTAATATCATCAGACTGGTAAAATTATTTGTTACTATGGCAAGCAGGTATTAGGGATATATAAATATTTTTTTTTTTAATATCAAATAAGGAATTACACAATTTCTTCAAAGAAATGACACCATCTCAGTAAGTATTCTATTTTCAAACTTTCTTAAGACGGGCAGGTGCCATATTGTTGAAAAAATGCAAATAAGAAAGTCCCAAATAAGTGCGACGATTTTCAACATTTAAAAAAGAATCTTTACAAAACCATTAAAATGGTCACCATCTTGAACCGGAAACCGAAGGCGAAAATGTAAAACGGTCAAGTTATCGCTAGGCTCAGTCAATAATGATTGGTGCACGATAATTATTCCTCTCCCATTTATTCACATTATAGCATGCGTGTTTTTCTGCTGTACTGACTCTTGACGCGACTTGACCCAATTTTTTGGTTATGCTGTTTCTTTCTCGGGTGTCCTCGACTTCTTCCAATTTACTTGCTCACCGTTTCATCGGTAGGCATGCCATACGGCGTAAGCGACACGAAACAAACAGGTGGTATCCCTGAAAACCGTATGGGTGGGCGGTTTCATAATAATAGAGTTTGGATCATTTCTATAGCGCCGTTTTCGTGAGAAAATCAACTCAAGGGCGCAAAAAATCACCGCAAGAGGTTACAAGTACCTACTGTTCACAAAAAATAACATTTAACAAATATTCGGCATTCTCTGGATGAGCGTTAACGGAGAAAATGAGAACGAATCGAATGGCATTAAATGTAATTGAAAAATTGTCACGTACATTGGATAATACAATATGTCAAAGGAGCCTGTTCCTTGTCCAGAGATTCGCTATTCACCCCCGTCCCCGTAAAGTATTTTTTTTTTTGAGGAACCGATTAATGTCGCTGACATATTTAATTTAAACTTCGACACATTTAAAGCCAAATTAGTCCACCACTTTATAGATGTAAATAATGAATGAGAAATCATTTTATTTTATTTCGATTTTCTTTCGTTTGCTTTTATTATTGCTGCAAAGAACGAATAATATATTCTTATTTATTACGTTGAGTTTATGCTTTATTTATATATTTTGAAATTTTTTTTTATTTATGTTATCCTGTTGTTATAAATGAAATTTGAATTCGATTTCTAAGAGCCCAATAGGGCGTCAATAAATAAAAAAAATTAATTTAGAATCAATTTATAGAGAAATCTGAATCGATATGCTGAAATAGGCCAATCTCCGAGAGTACAGGGAAAGCCTGTCAGTCCCATAATACAAAACTTTGAATTAAGGTAGCCATACGGCAAGGTTCGTATTAAATGCGTTTAACAAGGTTAGCTCATACGGGCCTTTTTCGAAAAAAAAACTCGTCGGGCCGCTTTCGAAGTTTCGAAAGCGTGACGTAAAACTTGACGTAAAACTTTCGTAGCTTGAAGTAAAACACCGCCACTTGTATTGCAGTTAATTTAAATCTCCTAGTGGGACATGGACTCCAATCTACGTCACAAATTTTTAGCCAATCGCCGTTCTACCCCCTCGATGAGCTAACCTTGTTAAAAGCATCTTCTACGAATCTTGGTCATACGGTACGCTTACCGAAGTTTGACCATCTCTGACATAGCACAAAACATTCAACCATAGAAATGATAAACAAAAGGCGAGTGGAGTGTTGTTTACAACCAATTTACAACAATGTGTTCAGCGAACAAAATTGGAACATTAACCTAACTACACACACAAATATTAGTTGTTTTTGTATATTGAGGGCCGAACATAGGCAATATAATACCTATACGTATTGTAATAGCAATATCAAGCCATTTACGTACTTTCTTTTGGATTATTGTCAAGGTTATGTCGGCTTCCTTGTTTGCTAATCGGCAATGGAAGAACGCTGTGTGCAGCTGTTTCATAAAATATGGAAGTTAAAAAACTGCCAAGAGATTTGTTTCTAAACAGAGAAAGCCACTTTAAACTTTCAGACAGGAATAAAAATAATTTAGTTTTATATGTATAACTGTTCAAAATAGAACTGTTTTGTGGGCGTGTCTGATGTACCCGAGAGGCTATTTTCTTTGTTTTTTATTCTCGAAAAAAATATTAACAATTTTTTTTTTGTTGGCGATATAAAATGTGCTGTTTTATTCCGCATAATTCCGCGAATAAATACGAACATGTCGCTTCTACAGCGATATGTTTATTTATTCATGAATGTTGGTGACAGTCGTCTTACCAGCCAGTGACGCTTTAACGTCATATTTACGTTGCAGTCAGATGGAACCTTTTCGAAATGTGCGGTTTAAGATCGTTTTTAAAATCAATAATTCAATGTAGATATTAAAATTACACATTTTTAGCACTTACAAAGATCAGAAATAGAAAATAAAATTTAAATCTTTCACACTTTTTAACGAGGCGAATTTGGTAGGCGGGTATGGGTACCGTCGCCCAGAGAACCATTTATTGGACCAACACCCCTGCCATAGGTCATCATCAAGTGGTTCGCTACGTTTAGTGACTTAGCAGGGGTGCTCGGGTTCATGGGGTGAGGTTTGTTTAGGTCTTGGATCTCGAGTCCTCCGCGAACTCTGGATCTCGACTGCGTAGGCAGTCACGTAAACTGGCGACGTAAGTTTCTTTCAAATCGGCAACGTCCTCTCCTAGCGATTATCTGTTACAGTTTTCAAAATTCATCGAATTCAAAAAACGAAAAAGATTTCTTAAGTCCTTTTGACTTACGGCAGCGTTTAGTTGTGGGAGTGCGATTTGCAACCTTCATTTGAAACAAATAAAAGTATTTATTGCCGTTTCGCAGACACATTAATAACAATAATAACTAAATAACCACCTACACTACAACCTTTGTTGCTAAGGAGATTGGATCGGATCACACGACAGGAATATCAAATAAACATTTTAACGAAGAGGCGTTTTGATGACCAAGTTGACCGGCCTTGAAGATGACAAGACCAAACAATAACGTATGTTTTGTAAGCTTTAACTCGACCGTTTGGCATTTCGTCTGTCTGTAAATTTGTTTGTACGTTCCGGTTCCGAAAATTTGCTGCATCCTGTTTAATGTTGAACATTTCAGAATACTCTCGAATATTGTGGAATATTCTGGAACATTGTAGACCATTCGAAGCCTTTCTGTATGGGTGGGAGTACCTATTAATAGGGGTATACGAACGTCAGTTCGATCTCATATCAACTCCCTGAGCGAAGCCGGATACCCCAGTTAGTGTTAGATAAAATAATTTGAATTGCCATTTTCAAAATTGCAACTGATTTTCCGATGATTCCAACTAGTTGGCCGGCGCAGTCCAACGGTAAGGCACTTAGCTCGCATTTCGAAGGTCGTGGGATCGAATCCCGGCGTGGCAAACAAATTTTATTTGATTAATTTGTGTTATTTCACAATTTATTCATTTAAAATAATATATAGTATATTTGTGGCACGTTCCAGAGTGGAAGATACTCTCAGTATCGCCCTGGTGTAAGACCACCTTTCAGAATTGAAACGTTGCTTGAAATGGCTCTAGCCGTGTTTGGTGACCAGATCTGAACAGCCAGGTACTTCCCACTTTCCTCTTCCCCACCTCCTTCCCCTCACCACTACCTTCAGCCTCACAACATACCCCAATTGGAGATGCCATATTCTCACTCGCTCCAGACGGGAGCAGTTGCGACTCTTGAAATAAAATAAAATTAATTAAAAAAGTCCAATTTGACTTCTAACCCTCTAACGCCGAACTACCGGAAACCACCCAATCCTGTTCCCGCGCACTGCTGCTCGCATGATGATTGTGGAACACGTTTGACGAGATATTATTACGCAATAGCGCCTCGATAATCGCAATTACACCGATTACTGATTACCTTTAATGTTAACATGAATATGACACTTTTAACCTTTAAAATACGTCCATCGTCAATGGTTTTTCCGTCTCACGTAAAACTTTGCAAATGTTGGTTTCACGGTCTTTTCACATCCAACGTGTTTTAATATGTTTTATTGTTTTTTAATGTCGGGATGCATTAACCTCGTGTTACACTGTACTACATAACAAAGCACAATCAGTTCGCATAAAAAGATAGTGGGCTGTAAAATAAGCACTTAGATTACAACTAACTAAAAAGAGGGCAATGAACTTAATGGACAAGTGAAGAATTCTGTTAGCTTTTGCAGTAAATAGGTGATTAAATGTGAGTATTTCGCTCATTATTCAACTTGTATATATACATATATTTTAGGCAAAGGAAGGAGAGGAATCCCTGGTAGGGAAAAAAGGTATCAAGAGTTGGTAGGAACCTAAGGAACAATGTGTCCAGGAGTGACCCGCGGTACTACGGCGGGTCGTGAGAGCAGGCATTTTTGCGGGCAAACGTATGTGCCGCCTCCGTAGTCTAGGGGTAAGGCTCTTGACTCGCAATCCGAAGGTAGCGGGATCGAATCCCGGCGTGCGTAAATAAATTTTATTTGATTAATGTGTGTTATTTCATTTAAAATAATTTATACGCAGTAATACGCGAACAATAATATTTTGACTAAATTTCATGGCGCTAGAGCGTTCGACAGCTAGAGCTGCTTCAGTGAAGATTATCTGGTACAAAGTCCATAAATCTTAATGAGGTAAAGAAATGATTTATTATTTTTGTAACCGATTTAAGATAATAATAAATTCGTAGAAAATGTTATTTCAGCATTCACCCTTTCTTTGCACTAATAATACACGTCAACAACAAATAATAACAGAAGCGATAAGGAAATCGCGGCAACATGTTATCAACTAATCGGAGGGACAAGAATTCATTTAGTGTTTTAGGCCCGAGGCCTATTTTGTCGGAAAATCAGAATATTATCGCTTTTTTACATTAGCGCCACTCATGAGGCCTAGAGGAAAAAATCCTTCAAGGCCTATGCCATCTTTGGGGATGATGTGTGGAGGGTATTTTTATGAAGAGAAGTTCTGGGAAGGAAATAGGTTTGAGGGGTGTGTGGGTCATCTGGGGGTCAGTGTGTCAAGGAGTGACGGACGTATGAATCCATCCCTGCAACCGCGGTACAAGGCGATGGGTCGAGAGATTCCGGCTGGAGAGGATAAAAGACCTTCCCCAACCAGTTTCTCTCGATCCTGCCCACCACACGGCATCGGCCGCCAACACCTGAAAACACCTCACCCATGGGAAGAAAAAGGGTATTAGGGGTAGGCAGGAGTCTGGGGGTCAGTGTGACGGACGTATGAATCCATCTCTCCCACTGCGATGCAAGGCGATGAACCCGGGCACCCCTGCTAAATTACCAAACGTTGCGTAATATAATTAATAACAATTTAAAATTATCCTTACAAAAATAGCAACTTTATAAACACTTTATAACTTTTACAAAAATAGCACTTTGGGTGACTATGGCAAAAGTCCGTAGTCACCGTCCAATAAATGGTTCCCGGGGTGGCGGTACTCATACCCGAATCCCAAATTGTCTGTATAAGAATATGCAAGAATGTTTTTATTATTTTGAGCGGCTGATTCAACACTTTAAAGAATAATTCTTGTTTTCCACTTCTTGCTTTTTTTGCAAAACAAAGCAAACCGTTGAATATTCTAAAAAAATTTAATATTTTATTTAGCCAAGTGTAAAGTACGAAAAGGCTCTTATTCTAGAATTGATTTGAATTGTAGAATATAGCGTCGCTCCTCCCTCGAGACCCCCTCTCTCTATCTAACGCGGTAATGGAGGCCGACCCTGAAAACGTCAGTGCTAAATAATAGTGACGGTCGTAATCGAAACAATTTAACAATCGGGATACCGATAACCGAAGGCAACGTCGGAAGAAAGATGAGAGCAATCGTTTGGAAAAAACAAAAACGATATCAAAAACGAAAACCGTTTTTTCTCGCCTTTCCCAACAATCTACATCTATTCTAATAGTATAAATGCGAAACTGTGTATTTGTTTGTTACGCTTTCACGCATAAACCAATAAACCGATTTTAAAAATTCTTTCACCAATAGAAAGCTACATTATATGCGAGTAATATAGGCTATATATAATGGTAAGCTCTGGCGTTTTGAAATTAAAAATATTGATATATTTATTACGTTTTCTGTCGCTAACAAAAGCGAGTTATTACTAACGTCAGAAAACAAATCGTTGCCGTGGAAACGGTTTTAATGGTTATGGCCATTTTAATGATAAATTTGCGGGAAATCGTAGTTAATATCTATATAAACAAAAATGAATCTCCTAATGTTTGTATGCGCTGAACTTCAGAACGACTGCACCAAATTGGATAATTCTTTTTTTTACTACCGGGTAGCTCTGGCATTATGAAATTTAGGTGGCACACGAGCTGTTTGAAAACTGAATGTACCGGGAATGAATGTATGGAATGCGGGAGGGGGAGTGGGGGAGGGGGGGGGGGATAATTGATAAGTGCAAGCCCTACAGTAATTTCCCCTTAATACCATGCGAGCGAAGCCGCGGGTAAAAGCTAGTAATTAATAAAGCAGGTTTTCAGGGAAAAAAGTGTATTTCAGAAAATGTAAAGGTTTTTATTAGCAACATTTCTTCTTTGAGCTGATTTAGTATCTACCTATACAAATAAACTATACTTAAAACTTATTTTCACAGCTCAGTGTTGCGACATATTTTTTTTCTTTATTGAGAGATTTTATACCGCAAATCTGAAAACTTTCACAGTCCACGACATCTGTTTATGTAATTTATTAACTTGTTTTCGTGTGGTTTTGTATCAATCGTACTTTTATTGGCAATGAGCAAGTTGAAATTGCTTTAGCCGTGTTTTGTTACCTGAATAACCAGGAATTTTAATCTTACGCTACCCCACCTCCACTTCCTCCCCTCTGGCTCACAACTCACAACATCGGTAATGGGGTATTTCCACAAATTTTTTTTTATTATTGAAAAAAATTACGATGATAACGGAATTTTAGTTTATTTTTATGACGACGACTTATCTTTCTATAACGTTTTAAAATACGCCTTTTTAAAATGCCCCCAAAACGATGTTTTTGCCACCATTCACTCTGTGACGTCACAGGCGCCTCTCATCATGCGATCGCCGCCCGTAGGTGACTGTAGTGAGTCCGTAAGTTGTACTTGGTGTTTTAATGACTTCCAGTTTGCTCGAATTATATCTTTATATTTATCCTATATTTTCCCACTTGCAAAACATGTATAGTTTGGTACACGTGTTTACAAATACTACAAGAAAAACCCAAAATAAGATGTTTAAATGACCCTTTCTAAGGCGACAAAAAATATCGACTGTGTACAAATGTTGGGCGTGCGTTTAATGTGTTTGACACCAGCGCCGAAGGGTTCAATGACGCTAGGTCCTCGGAGCCTCGGTCCTCGAGCTCGCCGTACATTCCCAACGGGAATATATGGCGAGTGATATGCTGAAATAGGCCAAGCTACATCTTTTATAGCTGTGTGTGAACACGCTCTAAACCGCATAAATTACTTAATTAACCCACACTAAGAACTTAATAACCTATTTTGTGCATGTAAATTGTTGTTCTTTGTAGTAATTGTGGAAGTGTAATTTCCATAATCTGTACGTAAAAGTGCGGAGGTTAGGTAAATAATGGGGTATTTCCACAAACCAGGTATACCGCTAAAAACATGTGGAAGATTTAAAGATTATTTTTCTGAACATGATTATCGCATTAAAAATGTTTAATTTTGATATTTTCATTCATAATTATTGATTTCAAAATACGCGTAAACGGAACGAAACGTAAACGGGCCATAACTGTGTGTGAACACGCTTTTAGATGAAAATTAAATTTTCGCAAACATCAATTCATATTAAAAAATTCACAATGGCAGCAAAGGATTTTTTTTACAAGTGAAATTTTGAACTTTGATTGAATAGAAATGGAATTTTAATGCAACTTTTACCATTTCTCCCTGTTGTAAAAGGTGGTTTCTTGTAGTAATTAAGTTGAAATGACGTGTAATTTCCATATTCTGTGCCTATTAAAAGTGCAGTGATTAGGTTAGTAAATATTTCAAATGCAATTACTATATATAAAAAAAAGAAAATGTATGAAAGTGTGTGTCTCGCTAAAACTCGGAAACGAATCCCGGTACGATCAAGGGAATTAGTTATACGGTGTAGTAGCCTCTATCCCCCATCCATGAAGAAGGTTCCCGTTTTTACCTGAAGGGTGTACTTTTGAAGATATAAGGGCAGAAACTTTCGACCTCTAGAAATTTCTAGAACAATCCAGATCATTCGAGAGCATTCCACAATATTTCAGAACATCCCGGAAAATTCTGGAATGTTCGGGAATAGTCTGGAACGTTCGGGAACCTCCCAGATCATTGTGGAACATTCCAGAACAATCCCGAATGTTGTGTAATGTTCTGGAACATTGTGGACCATTTGAAACCTTTTTTTGTATTGATGGGGCTAACCATTGGTAGGGGTTAGTTCAATCTCATATCAACTCCCTGAGCGAAGCCGGGTACATCAGTTAGTTTTAAAATAATTTCAAGATATTCTAATCGCGTGCATCGTCCTTAAGGTGATTGTCACAAAATTTGGCAAAGCATATTTGATCTCAATTTGCTTATTACTGTAAATTTCCCTTTTTTGGGGGCAGTTGACGTTGAGAAGCCTGTTACGCTACCGTGGTGTCTACAAACCCTGGCCTTTATCCTTAGCCGTTACTATAAGCCTTTATCTTCAACAAAATAGAACTGCACCCATACAAACAGAGATAAGTACAAAATTTTAATTGTTATTGCAAGAGAGCTGGGTATAACATTTCACGGACGAATCGGGTTTCGAACCTGGCAACTCTACCTGGTCACTAGACACTGGCCACTGGCCATCCCGGAAACGTACCGCAGGGCAACCTTAGAATAAGCACTCTAAGGAGGCAACCACTCAACCAAGGCAGTTTGCAGACCGACCTAGGCCTAGGTGTACCGCTGATAGCTCCGTTGAAACCTCTTATCTCATAAACTACGATTGTAGCAGAAAAATCGTAAAATACATAGAGATTATCATGTCAGTGGTAAAGGGTTACTACAACCTTGTTACAACGGATCTCTCGGCGGTAGAATCTTACAATGTTTCGCAACCCGCAGATAGATTTCTCATTCTGTCATTCATCTGACCGGTCAGTGGCTGAGTTAGCATCGCGTTTGGGTCCCACCCGGTCATCGCATGTTCGATTCCTCGACTGGCTAAGTCCTCCACATCGACACAAGTAACATTTTCCGCTTACTGTGGTGGTGGTAGGGAATTTTCAAATACTGTCAGAGTGTTCGTAATCCGGGAATGTTTGTCTTTATTTAAAAAAAAAATCCTTCGTAATCCGCACACATATCATAGATCCGTTGTAAAACATTTAATGTTACAGAAAGAAGGGTTACGTTACAGCCTTAGATGAGTTAATATATGACGCATGCTTCACTGAACTAGGTCCAGTGGACATACTTTAGTGACCCTTTCATACAGCTATTTCACGTGTACAGACATATTCATTGAATGGTTATCCTTCATAAACGTGTTACATTTTTTCTATTAGTTTTATTACTTATATGTCACTGGTTCCAACGGAGCTCTCAGCGGCAGGATCTTAGGACTGTTTCCAAACACGCAGATAGGTCCTTTCCGAAAAAGGCAGAACCGAAATTCAAAATCAAAACGAAGCGGGCGAAGCAAAAAAAGTTTCAATCGCGAGTTTTTCATAATAATACAAATAACATACTATTTTAAGACATGGGAGAGCCGTTGGTAAACAATTTAAAAGTCTAGACTTTCTAAATTACCGATCTATTTATAATCCTAACAGAAAAACGTATTAAACAATTGTATCGAACGTGTCAAAGAAATCAATACGTATAAAAAAGTATTTCTCTGATGTTTCATGAATGTGTTATGTGAATATGTTTCTATCGTTTATACTTATAATTCTGTAATGATTTATGCATCAAACGTGTCAACAAAAGCAAATGACAACTGAAAAGGTCGATATTGGAATTTACGTCACCACACAGTACCATGCCGCCAGCCCACACAATTAGACAGTACCGTGCCGCCAGCTCACACATTTGCGTTTCTTCAATTATCTTTATCAATTGGAAATATATGCGCAATTGATAATAGATGTTACATACAGCATCAAAACGGGTCCCAAACCCCTTCTAAACAACCGCTTAAACTCTTCACCCGGAGCCTTCAGCCGATGAAATGACTACAGCTGAGTAAAAATCTCAGTATTTACGTTGCCCCCACTTTGCCAACCGCCGAGTTACTATTGGTCAACGCTGACAAAAGAAGTTCCCAAATCGGGAATAATTACGTAACCAAAATTCTCTTTCTAGAAAATGAGGAGCGAAATTACGATAAATTGGTCACATTTACGACCAGTAAATAAATATCAGCGCCAAAAAATAAGTATGTGCTAAAATAATAACCTGAAAACTGACATCTATCTATGTTTTCCGCACTTTGAAAAATATTTATTCCAACAAAATTGTGACTTGGTTCTAATATGTAAACATTGTACATTTTCTTATAAATACAATAAAAATAATGGGAGACGATGGTTTGTAGGAGCTGATCTGACTTGGTGAGAACTATTGCATACAATTCTTGCAAAATCTAATCGCCAAACACAGCGTTCAGGAAAAATGCCTAAACTCACATATCCTACAAAGAATAGGAAGTTTCTGGCAACAAAAGTTCAACCCAGGTCGGTCCTATAAATAGAGACCTCTCTCCTTTCCCAGGAGTTCCAAAATCTACCACCAACGAAGTAACAGTCTCCTACAACCAAAGTCTACCAGTTCAAATCTATTTTCAAGTGTCTTAATTCAGTACTAAATTCGTATTCATTTTTGGGAGATAAGTCATTTTCGCGCAGTAATAAACTGATCGTTGCGAAACTCTGTGAGAGGCTTTTGGCGTGAAAAATGTGTACGGCACCTTTCAGAAATACAGTATTGTACAAACGCCCCAATAGTCTCGTACAACAATTAATTGCAATAAAATTGACTTGCACTTAGTGAGAACCTTTTCAAGTAATGTTGTTACTTCGCAATTGTGTATCTTTAGGGTCTTCGTTTTGTTTATCTTAGTGAAAATCAAACATTGTGTACCCCTATTGTATTGTATCACATTTTACAATCTCGGCCATAATGATTACATTAATGGGGCTGTGTGCTTTTTAATAGGAGAATAAATACTTTCGAACACCAATCTGCATAATACTCTGTACTGCAAATATGTAAACAATATTATAATTTATTTAAATTTTGTAAGAGTTACACAAGACTTGCTAATTGACTTGCTTTAACGGGTGATTCCTGACATTAGTTGGAGTAGAAAAGTAAAATTTATTTTTAGTGTCCGATGACTTTTTTGATGTTTTTTTTATATTTTTTCTCAAGGCCTTGATGAATATAATTTCCGTCAGGGCCTATGTCATCTTTGGGGATGCTGTATAAAGGGTATTTTGAGGAAAGAAAGGGGGTGAAGTTCTGAGAAGGAAAAAAATATGAGGGGTGTGTAGGAATCTGGGGGTCAGTGTCTCCAGTAGTGGCGGATGTATGAATCCGTCCCTCCCACTGCGAAGCAAGGCAATGCACCGAGAGACTCCTCCTTGAGACGTCAAAAGGTCTCCCTCAACTCTACTCAGCCGAGTAATCGCCCAACCCCTCGCTCCGACCTGTCCAGTAAACACGGATTTTTTTATGATTTGCCTAAGTTGAAAAAAACAATTAAAAAGTCATCGGAGACAAAAAATTTATTTACATTTTTTACTCAAAATAAAGCCTAGCATCACTGGTTTAAAGTAAGTCAAGAACGTTCCTTAACACCCTGTATAAATGTGATATGTTTAGGTATTTTATTTTTCTTAGAAAGCAAACACTCCGCTTTTTGACTTAATAAAAATATGAAATGAAAAATTATTTTGTGGTTTGACATTTTACAACTTATAGGGAAAAAGACATCTACATAATATAAATAGATAAACAAAATTATCGTTTTATAATGTAAAACCACAATTTTATTGGTGTATGTATTTGTCACCTCACCAATAATGATTGTCTTGGAGATAAATGTGAAATCTACGGTTATTAAATACAGAACCTTGCCTATTATAAATCACCAAGCAACTTTACTTATTAAGGTTGTTTTTCTTTATTTCTCCCCACTATTTCTACATTCAATTTGGGAGGAATATTATTTGATAGGAACCTTTATTGGATATTGGGGTGACATGGCACCTCTGCTACAGGTCACCCCAAGTGGTTCACTACGTTTGGTGATTTAGCAGGGGTGCCCGGGTTCATTGTCTGAGATTTGTCTAGGTCTTGGAGGCGGATGACCAGGACACACTGAATCCCAGATTCCTACTCACCCCTTAAACCCTTTTCCTTCCCAGAACTCTCATAAGCCGAACGCTTAGGCCGATCGTGCCTCTCTATCGCTTGTTCCGCCCTCTCGCTTGCACGCTAGGCTCAGGCGGAACGTGACAATGAGTCATGATTTTTCGTGCATTCAGCCGGTGTTCATCGATTTATAAGACGTTATCACGTAAAAAAAAAATACATATCAAAATTTTTTTAAATAAAATTTCTAAATACAGTAAGATGCATACATAAGACACAAGTAATGTAAAAAAAGTAAGCAAATAATAATAAAAATAATATTTGTCTGATTTATAAAGCGCCATTTTTGTGAAAAATCACCTCAAGGGCGCAAGCAAAACGTAAATACATACTTAATATAAGACAAACGTAAGTAATGGGATCCCACCAATGCACTGCCTGTGTGTGGGGTAATGAAACCAAAAATGCTAAATAACATCAACATATAAATCTTAACGTCTTATAAATCGATGAACGCCGGCAGCACTCACGAAAAAGTGTGACTCATTGTCACGTTCCGCCTGAGCCGAGCGTGCAAGCGAGATTGCGGAACAAGCGGTAGAGAGGCACGATCGGCCTAAGCGTTCGGCGAGAGCGAGGAACAAGCGATATAGAGGCACGATCGGCCTAAGCGTTCGGCTTGTGACTGTAAAATTCTATGTAAAAGTTTTCTTATGATGTTAATTAATAATTAAAATTATCGTCCGTAAACCGACTTTACAGACAACCAAATTATTTCATGTTATTACCCTCGGGTATTAAAGATGAAATAATAACATTATTTTCATTAAAATAGTATTAAACTGAATATAAAAAAAAATATTGTGCGAATAACCTGTTTAAGAATTTTTTGTGTGAGCAATGATCTATGTCCGGAATAATATGTGCGCAATACGCGTCGTTGGCACAGTCCCTGATATCGTGGCGAGCACTTGACTTGTTCACATTATTTTAAGTTAGTCGTCACCTCATTTGGATAGGGTTCTAACTGATATTTTTTTCAAAAATGACCTTTGAATGCCAAAGCAATTCTTTTGCTCATTTCTATGCCCAAAATAATTTTCAGAACCATCCGTGTTGTATTTTCGTAGATATAGGTATGACAAAGTCCTAACATCAAGCATTATCAATAATAATTCATTTGACAAAGTTCTAACTACACTTAAACTCTCTATTTTGTTTGTATCTGACAGTTGATCTTAAATACGAGGCGCATTATGGTTCGTCACTTCATTTGGATAGGGTTCTAACTACGCCTTATCATTTTACAAGGTTTCAAACTTTTCAAAGACGAATTTCCGTAATCTATTTACCAATTTTAGTTGAAGTATTTTAGTTTATCGTATTTTAATGGAAAAATATTTAAATAGGACGTGGCCCCAGCTTGGAATTGCATTAAGGCAATGTAATTAGAACCTTGTGCAATGAATTATTATGCCTTAGCTGGTTGCACAGGGTTCTATTTGCGTGTTTAGGTTTGTTTTAAAAGGGTGAATATGCGTCCTATTTAAATACTTTCCTTTAAAATATGTTCAATTAAAAAACTTCAAACAATTTTCAACCTCAAAATCGGAAATTGGTAAATAGATTACAAGAAATCGTCTTTGCAAACTTTGACACCTCATACCTCAGAACAAAGTGAAGTGAAGTCAGAACCCTATCCAAATGAAATGACGTAGGGTAAAAATTAATTCGTTGATGAAATGTGACGTTAACGACATCTATAGCCATTTACGCCAGGCTACGCAAGTCATCGGGATGATAAAACAATCGTTAAAGTAGGTACCTGCCTCAGTACGCGAGGAAGGTTCCTGCCTACATCATTGAAATTTCACAGTTGGATAACGACAATATGCATGCAAGTTTTGTTATCGCAGCACCATCTGTTGAATTTTCTTGGAAGCATTCCTGGAAACAATATTATTTATCTATTAATCACACACACGTAAAGATATTTGAATAAAATTATCTAGGTATTGTAATCCGTCGACAACTGAGTAGCCATAGTAATAATTTGTTTATTTGTATACATAGTACCGTTTTTGTTCTGCGCTTTCAAGGGCTTTATTTACACAAAAGACAATGGCAATTTGTATAGTTTATACCCAGGCATCGCTTTATAACCGATTGATGCCAATGTATTACGTTATAAAATTGTATCATTAATATTAAAAAAAAAAATCAGAGTGTGCAATTCACACGCAGTAGAAGTGAAACTAGAAAGTCGCTAGATGTCGCTTTCTTTTTTTTTGCCTGTTTATTTAAAAGTGGTTTGAAGATGGGATATTGATTTTACAAAAATAAAAATGTTTATTTTTTTTGGATTTCGCAGGATTCGAACCTTGGTTCACTGAATGTGTCTCTGGCCGCTGAGATTTGTCAGGCGCTTTACGCCGCTGCGCTATCGGAGGCTTGCGCGGAGCCGTAAATTTACCGCATTGTATTAGAACCGAGGACCCGTCAAATAATAAGTTTTAATGACGCACTTCCGTTTCATCCGAATTTAAAATCACTAATGGTGCTAAAGAAGTTTCACTTCAAAAAACTGTACAAACAGCGAGGTTTAATTATGAAACAATAATAATGATTTGAATGCACTAAAGTGCAACTGCACGGAGCCAGCGGGACTAAGGCATTTCCAATTGGGTATATGTTAATAAATGTGTTTTTGAGTTACAGACAGCCCCGGAACTACGATTTTTTCAAACATGATGGTAGCGCCCCCGTTTGAGAGGGGGCGCACTGTCAAGTGCGATCTATCGACGGGGATTCCCCTGGCACATAATATAAATACACACACATCACATAAACTACGCACGCATTCAAAATCGACTTAAGATACGTTCATAAATTAACTTAGCATGTGTGGAAAACTAACTGGGAGTTTTAAAATTAAATGAATAATCGATAGAACAACGTGCGCTGGATGCTTTGTGAATCAATTTTTTTTCATATAAATTACGATTTTGGCGCCCCCTCAAACTGCCGCCCACCGCACATGTTAAATGGTTTACAAAACGTTAGGGTCAATTATTTTAAAAGCAAAGTAATCTGGATCAATTGAGTCCATCTGAAAAATAAATGGTTCAAGATAAATAGAAGAGGGCCCAGTGCAGAACCCTGGGGAACAACCCATTTTAAAGGAAATTCAGAAGATCAAAGGCTGTCTCCGAAACATCATTATTTTGTCTGTCCCTTCCTCTGCGAAATTGAACTTATCAAACATAATACTTTCGGCTGTCGTGCTGTGCATTAGTCCTGCGTGCAATCTGATTCCGTGAACTGAAATTTGCTTTGAATTTAAGTTTCATTTTCAAAATTGGAACTGATTGTATGAAGAATTCAAGACTAGCGAGAAATTAACTACATATAACCTAACATTTTGAAGAGATTTTTTTAAAATTATATTTCAAAATTGGAACTTATATGTCAAGAATTCAGACCATCTCGTGATTTTTCACGGGTTCACTTCATAAATTAATAAACGTGGGAGGCAGGATGTAAAACCCGAACCTTTTGGGTGGTTGACTCACCCGGGTACATAGATAATTCCTTTCACTTAATCGTAGTTTACCGTTTTACTTAGTCTAGTCGCCACATTACAAGTAGATGCGAGTGACGCGGCTATCAAAAACAACTTATTACTAACTTGTACCTGACATTGTTTTGTCAAAGTTTGGTAAATCATGTTACCATATTGTTATTATCATATTTTATACTTACTTATAAGGCCCAGTCGTTCCGCAGAAATTAAAATATAACAATGTCATTCAACATAACCATTCAGCGCCATTTTTTTATATTTGAAAAGTCCCGGTTAAACGCCGATTCTAGGTGCGTTTCAGCTTTCGATCAAATTGTAACACGCTCACTAAGTTTAATAACATGAAAGTTGTCCTCTTCCGCTGATCACAATTTGTTCAAAAGAGTTGTTTTGTTGTCATTTCATGCGAAACAACTGGTCAATATTGATATAATAACATAACTGGAATAGAACCTTTAGGTACAGAACTTGAAAAATAACTTTGAAATATGATGAATAGTGCAAATTGTTTAAACAACCCGTCTTTACAATCGGCATTTAACGGGAACTTTTCAACTGTCAAAAAACAAAATGGTGCTGAATGACCATTTGATGACTTTGTCACACGTGAATTTATGCGAAACAATAGGACCTAAGAGTACAACAAAAAAAAACAGTTGTTGATGCTAAGCCACTTTTTGTAAAAACCTACAAAAATCCAATAAACTTATTCCTGGTCTAGTATCCATCCTATGTAGGTATATAAAATTTTTAATACATATATATTTATAATTTATACACCTATGTATATTTACAATATATTTTTGAGTTAAGTGGAGGGAATATTTAAAGTAATAAAGCTTTTTTAGAGTAATACGGTTTTACCCCGGTGTATGGTTTTACCTCGGTATACGGGTTTGCCCCCAGTATACGGTTTTACCCCGGTATACGTTTTTGTACAGGTCTCCCCTACATAAAATTTTCAATAGTTATATTTATATACCACATATATTTACAATATGTTTTGGAAGTTAAAACTTCTTTAGCACGGTTGTGATTTGCAACTCGATGAAACGAAAAACGATACTATAAAGAAACAAACATGTACATCTATAAGATTTAGGCTGCGAGAGAATGAGAAAGACTAATCGGTCTCCCCACTCTTGCTACTTTATTTTTCATTTCTACCGCGTGTGGACCGCACACAATTTTTTTTTATGGGCATAGCTATAACTTTTTTGACCACGCGCCATTGCAGACAAACTTTTTTCTTATACCAACTTTTAAGCCCATGTGCACAAGATGCTCTAAAGGAAAACTGTCAATTCAGTTCCTTGCATTTATGATCGTGTTATGATAATTACAGTTAGCATAAGCGTGACATTGGAGACGTGACGTGGGCGGAATGCTGACAATATCATAATGTGACTGTTCAGACCACAGACAGACAACGTCACTATTCTCAATAAATAAAAAAACAATACAATAAAATGGGAAACTGTTCGGTACATTTTTTGTTTAGTAAGGTAACAAGTAATTCTATGAATATAAGTCGACATCGCGTCCAAAAATATGTTTCTAATTTACTCTTATTTAATAAATAAAATCCAAAACTTCCTCTCGAATCGTAAGATTTTAATAATAATAATAATATTAATACTTGAATGATTTATATAGCGCCGTTTTTGTGAAAAATCACCTCAAGGGCGCTGTACAAACTTGCAATATATTTATAAAATCTAGAAAAACTACAAACTAGACAAACAATTAAAAACAACTTATGGCTAAAAATTGCATCCACCGGTTCATACGAAAATATATGTACAATGTCTCGACCAATGAACGCGATGGTTCCTAAAAATGTATACAGGACCATACTTACCTGGGAGGTCGCTTGAAATTAACACTGTTTATTGTCTATTAAAAAATTTATATATTAAATCCTGAAATATATTTTAATATTAGTATATAATACAATCTTTAATGAGTGTATTTTGGAAATCAAAAGCAGCATTTTATAGTGGGCGGTACAGTAGTACAAGGATTTGATCTTCCTAAATGTGATTCGTCAAGAGACAGATTGATGTGTAAAGATTCAAGTAATTTTAATTCAATAAGAAAAGACATTTCATAGGCAATACTAGTATGATATTCCAAGTGAGTTTATTCCAAGCCTTGGGCCCACATACTCCGAAAGCGCGATCTCATAACTTTGTATGTGGCTTGCGTTTAGGATCCATTAGTCTCCCTATAGCTGATGATGTTGCTGATCTTAGGGTTGACTGCCTCGGACCAGTATTTTCCGGGACATATAGTTCAGAGATGAGATGACACATATTTAAGTACTTAAATACGTGTAATCTACTAACCTATCTATCATATCTACATAACATTTTTTTTTATTATTTCAAAAATAGAGGTGCAGAATTTGTCCAAAGAAATGTCACCATCCAATGACAATTCTTTTTTAAAGCATTCTTCAGGCCGTTAGGTACCGTACTATTAATTATTATTCCGATTTGACAGCAGCTCGAGTAGGAACCATGATCATGCGAAATCTGACGGGATAAAAAGGTAGTATCCAACAAGGACCGGAAGGTAACAAACAAATTTACAGAAATATGAGAAGCCAAATGGTCGAGTTAAAACAAGAAAATTTGAAAAACATAATGTATGAAATGCAGGTAACTCCATTAATGTAGGACTGAATGCCGTTGGTACTAATAAAAACCTGTTAAAAGAAGCGATGCTAGCAGTCCACAGAGTGCTGGTACCTACCCTGATGTATGGTAGTGAGGAATGGAACTGGCAGAGGAAGGATGAAAGTAAACTGAATGCTTTTGAAATGAGATCCCTGAGGCACACACAGGTAAAAATATGTACGATCATGTAAGAAATGTGGAGATCCAGAAAGAATTCAAGGCTGATATCAGCATAATGAGTAAGATTAAGAAAGGGACCCGAAAAAACGAAAAAAAATAGTGTAAGAAGAATACGGCGCATGCAAATGTGAGTGGTAGAAGAAGTCGGGGACGCCCGAGGAAGACTTGGCACGATCAAGTCATCACGATGAATCGGATACTTGTGTCGGGCATTGTCAAAAGTCAGAATAGTAGAAGAGTATGATGAGACAATGTATGAATATGAGTGAGGCAAAAGAGTGTGTGCCAAGACCGAGTTGTTTGGCGGTTCGTCCTCTCTGCCTACCCCTGCGGGATACGGCGTGATGGTTAGTTAGTTAGTTAAGAAATTAATCTGGAGATTTCGAGGAACGATTGGACACGATTATTGAACGATTATTTTCTCAAAGCCGTTTCAAAGTCTAAATGACATTCATTGCGATTTTATAATAATAATATGCTTTACATTAGTTAATGCATTCTGTTGTCAAGGAAGAAGTGTCAAGGACGTTATGCTACTTTATAAAATCTTAACGATATGTTCTTTCTTATCAATAATAAAATAAACGGATGCATCATAGAATAAAATATACATTTTTAATGGTAGCTGTCTTTGTATTGTTTTTTATTGGATTTTTTAAAAACATACAAGGCATTATGTCACATATTCTCAAACATCAATAATTCTGATTCTGGCTGCAGAGAAACTCTACATATTATAAATTAAAGTTCTCCGCCGCGTCTGTCTGTCTATTCGCGATAAACTCAAAAACTACTGGACAGATTTTAATGCGATTTTCACCAAAAGATAGAGTGTAGTGAGTGTTTCATGAGCAAGGTTTAAGTATATAATTTCTCAAGGATTTGTGTAAATTGGTTGAAATATATAATTAAAGGAGAATTGTCTGTATGTGGTGGACGAGCGGGCTGGCAAGCGGGCAGTGTAGAATTTATTTGTGTGCAAATTAACAAATGGCGGTGTGAGTCAAAAGGTCTATCCCTTTATGCAGTATTTAACCAAAAATGATACTTTCTTAAACGATGTTTGTGTTGTTGCTTATGGCCATACCAGCGATTTCTCTAAACGCCAATAAAAGACAGAAGATGACAATTTATTATATACCACTTTTACAAAACGACTCTCACCAAAACTCGCAAATGTGAAAAGTTTAAAAACAAAGTTACAAACTAATAGTCAGTAATAATAAAAATGAATACGCAAAAGCCATGAAAATAGATATTCTAAAAAAAATGTAAATAATCGCGAAAATTCTCGAAACATTATTCATTTTTTGCAAAGCTGTGCGGCGCATGCATAATTTATAATTACCCGCAAACAAACAACGGGTCTACCGCAATAATTAGTGGGCGGATTTTTGAATATCAAATCCGCCGTTAAATGCTCATCCCGAGGTTACGAGTCCATGGCGGTATATTTAGGATTGGGTGCTAATGAGCACACTTTGGCTTTGCGCAAACAAGAGAAACTGTGTTTTTTGATCTGTTCATATTGTCCCGGGAAAGAATTTCATTAAAAATAGATGATAATTCAGCAAATTTGGCTTGGCTTTTTAAAATTCTCATTTGTTTTGAGTTTTTTTAGTTATGTTTCGATTTCAGGGTCACTTGTTTTTCCTGAATTTTTGTAAATTCCTGGTTTTTTAGGGTGTTTTAACTTGTAAACTTGACATTCCGTAAACTTGATTTTCAAATTGTTTGACCGCTTTATCGTAAATTGTTTTATCGAATTTATAAATTACAAAAAATTTTACGTTGATAAAAGTTTTTCGTATCGTTACAAACCTAAAATTCCCTAACAATATCTGGCAATTCTCTTTTGAGCAGTGACTGGGTTGGCAACGCGTTTGGGTCCCATCCAGACGTCGCGTGCTCGATTCCTCGGCTGGCCAAGTCCTCCATAGTGGTGGTAGCAGGAGATTTTCAAATATTGTCGGGTTATTCGTAACCCGGGTAAATTCTTTAAAAAGTTACACCAAGTACATCAATAATGGAAGGCCCGTTGGGAAGAATGCTTCCGTTGAAGGAGACTAACTAGATTGTCATTTCGATACCTTTTAGCCGTAATCGGGCATGAATGAGACTTTGAGACATTAAATTACTCTTAGATTATTCTTTCCCCATGAGGAAACTCCCTCGAGGTAACCGTCCATTCTCTGCTTTATCCTTTGGGGTCCTGTCAAACAAAAAGCTACCATGGGCTGTAGTGTCATCCGCGTAACAATGAATTGGTGCACACAAAAGGTCATTGATGTGCAACAAAAACAAAGTCGGAATGAGAGCCGATCCTTGTGGGACGCCACCATTTATTGAATGCGTTGAAGAGGCATAAATAGGCATTTATTATTAAATTAGGGAGCAATCCAGGGGGTTGGTTATGGTGTGAAATATTCGCTTTCCTTTCGATGAAATAGTCTTTATTAAAAAAGACCCCGATAGTCGTGAACTTGGACATGAACTCCCGTGGTTTAAGATAGCCGTGGAAGGTTCCAGTTGCACTGAATTCCGCCTTGTTATTTCCAAATTAGGCCAAAAAAGACAAATGCGCAATGATAATAATTATACATTTATATAACATAATTTCGGCGTTGCAGGTGTGAAATCACATTAATAAATTGAAAACATATCAGCTGGATATTAGAAGCGCAGGTGATTGATTGGTCCTTCGATAATAATGCAAATCATTTGAGGCTGTTGCCAAACGGCAATAAAATTCTCAATACGTATCGATAATAGCGCCAAAACTCACACGAAAAACCACCAAACATCGTAGGTAGTTCAGTGTTCACTTCAATAATGCGCAATTGGTATGAAATATGTATACAATGTACTGTGACGTTGTACCAACACGTACACCAGAGGTACGGTACCGGGTTACTCAGGTGAAATTTATTGCGAAAAATTTAAAATATGTAAATCAAATGTTTAAAAACGTAATCATATTTCAAGGTATCGAAGTCCAAGTTAAACGACAGTTTTCATCCCCACCCTCGCGATATTATTGAATAATGTAGGTTTTACACCATCTCTTTTTTCAGCCCGATTCCCGTACAGAGACTAAAGACAAAAATTTTCGCTTTACGCGATCATTTTTTTCATCTCTATTTTCATATCTACGATATCAATTGGCTTCACTGCAAACAACACATGAACCATATAGTTTGTTGTGATGCCAACTGAAATCGTAGATATGAAAATAGATATCGCGTAAAGCGAAAAATTCTATCTTTGGTCTCTATACGGAAATCGGGCTGAAAAAAGAGATGGTGTAAAACCAACATTACCTCAATAATTCAATTTAACCGTTTTTCAATATTTTAAAAAAATCTAATGGTTAATGCACGGTTTTGCCTCAGTTCCAACACTCTTTAACAAATTTCGGGTCGTCTTTTTATATTTTTATAGATTTGCAGTATTTTTTTTTTACAAAAACATTATTTGGTTAAGTTGGCCTCACTGGGTTTACCGTGCTGAGGTCCCCATTTTATAAATATATATGTAAATAAATAAAATGGATTTGAAAAAAAAAATATATTAAACTAAAATTAGGTAACTAATTTTAATTATTATGAATTTGAATAGCTAGCTAAATGTATAATATTTCTATATTTCATACTGACAATTCGTGGTGAAATTCCATTATAATAATTTATTAAATGCATAATATTTTAAAGATCCGGCGATGCCAGCTGAAAATATTTACATTGAATAGTTATATATTCCAAACAGAAAAAAAAATCATGGCAAATACGTGGTCATGACTCCCGAACTTACCATTCAATAGTTTTTTTGGGAATTAGATAAATAAACTTTTCGCTATCCTGATTATGTTTGGGGAATAATGCCGTGTTGCGCCACTTCCTTCTTTAAAAAACGTTCTGAACGGCGTTACAGCGTCCTTCACCAGGGCAGATGTATATTGCGTTTTGAAACTTGCGAAACTAAAAAGAGACAAACACAAACATCTATAGGATTTAGCCTGCGAGAGAATGAGATAGACTAGTCGGTCTCCTCTTTGTGCGATGCTTCGTAGCCTCCCCACTCTACTTTAGTTTTCTGAAGGTTTCACTTCTACCGCGTGTGAACTGCACACATTGTTTTTTCATTTGTGTATATAATGTCTTCTACGCTTGGAGTTTACCTGTGTTGTGAGGGACATTATAAATGGTAAATTAGATTTTAACAATTACAGCAAGTTCCAACACAAATAAATAGAAATGTTTTAAATATAATGGAAAAAATATATATAAAATGTGTATAATTAGAAGTATTGCAACCCGTTCCATAATACACGTATTTTGTACTGTGTAAATGTAGGTGTTTTAAATTGTGCAGTAAGTGAATTTTAGCTCTAATTGCTCGCAGAAGATTAGACGATCTGTAACAGCTTGATAACTTAAAATATTTTTTTCTTCACAGAATCGTTTAATTTTTAACGGCTCGCTCGTAACATCTTTCGTACCCCTGCGACAGACAGTCTACGCTCGCCTTCGTGCCTTCAGCGGAGAGGCACGAGTCCGAGCCCGAACTTGCTTGCTCGGAGCGTAGAATGGTAAAATCACGGCCGCGGCGTAGACGCTATTAACTAGGTCATGATGCCTGTGCTTGGCGCTTGGCTCGGGGCTTGATGTTCAGACTTGAACGATACCACGTAGGATTATGGATTTCGGATTTCGAACTATTTAAGGAAGAAAGGTAGGCAATAGGCCTATAATCACCTAATCACAATTAAACATCGTTCTATTCTGGGTTATGTAGTGGAAGCACTACTTTTCTGACAGCCTTGTCAATACATAACCTACTACGGATTTTGAATAAAGCGATTTAAGGAAGGAAGGTAGGCAATAGGCCTATAATCACCTACAAAATTAAACATCGTTCTATTCTAGGTTATGTAGTTGACACTTTTCTGACAGCCCTGCATCGTCAACACACAACTTACTGCGGATTTTGAATTTAGAGCGATTTAAGGAAGGAAGATGGGCAATAGGCAGTTGCCTATACAATTAAACATCATTCTATTCTAGGATATGTAGTTGACGCACTATTTTTCTGACAGCCCTGCATTGTCAACACACAACATACCACGGATTTTCAATTTAGAGCTATTTATAGAAGGAAGATAGGCAACAGGCATTTACCCAGGGGGATGTAACTGTAATGTAAATGAAAATGTTCAAGTAATTAAAAATCTTATTCGATTAAACGCCGCCTAAACCCCGACCTAAAGATTCTAAGCCAAGGAGCTTAACCGATCAGCCATTCTGGGAGGCGGGTGCGGGTACCGCCGCCTCCGGAACCGTTTATTGGATAACCAACACCCCTGCCATAGGCCACCCCAAGTGGTTCGGTATGTTGGATGGGTTTTATTAGTATGCTGGGTCCATGAGGTCCTAGGTCTTGGCAGCAAATGTGTTTGCCCACGTACTGCACCTCGGACCGGATGGGGAGATACTGGTTAAGGGAGACCTAACCCAGACCTCTCCAGCCGGATTCTCTCAACCCATAGCTTTTTCCTCACAGAACTTCCTCTTCTTCTTTTCAAAAAGACCCTCCACACAGCATCCCCAAAGATAAGCCTCAGGGCCTCCTGTGTGGAGCTAAAGTAAAAAATAGCCACGGAGATGCATATAGTATGGAAAATACTCTCAGCATCGCCCTGGTGTAAGACCACCATTCAGAATTGCAAGGTTGCTTGAAATGGTTTAGGCCGTTTTGGTGACCAGATCTGAAAAGCCAGGTACTTCAACACTTTTCTCTTCCCCTTCTCCTTCCCTCCAATCCACACAAACTTCAGCCTCACAACATAAACCAATTTGGGAACGCACAGTCTCACTTGCTCCAGACGGGAGCAGTTAAAAAATATACTGAGATTGTGACCCCACAGATGAAATAAACACCTCTATCAATCGATACATTACGATTTCTTTTCAATATAATTAGAGATTCATTTCAAAATGATAAAAGTACAAACAAGTTTAAGGGAGCAAAAATTGAGAATAAAATCTGTTTTTATTATGCAATTAGCATTGCATTGCTACGAGTTTTATGTAAACACTCTCCGTCCGACTTCCAACTTCGCTCGCTGGTTAAAAATAGCGTTCAATAATAATAATTGGCTTTGAGGAGAAAAACGTGCATTCAGTCGGCCAAATAGCCAGAACAGGTGAATAATGTAGGTGTAGGTGTACGTGCACGTAGCTTCCACCTCGTTTACATTTGGAGATTATTCTTGTTATTATGTCACGTTGCGGGATTATTTCAGAATCACATTCCGGGCTATTTTTGCTGCCAAATTATTTTTAGCTATCTCTGAAATATCGTCGATTTCAACAGGTGAGATTATATATATCGACCTTGTTTCTAAAGCCGCATTTATGGGAATGTTACTTTTCAGTGGTTTCATGTAGAATAATAACAGTCTTCGAACTACTACTACATTGTAAAATATTGTATTTTCTAAATTTAGTTTTTTTCACATACTACAGTTCGTTGCCTCGGTTCGTATTTGTCCAACAGACCATTAGAAAATTTTACGTGAGGAGAAGGTTTTCTTTCATTATTTCAATAAAACACTATGACAGGTGTTTAAGATAAAGCTATATCCGTAAAGAAGGTCTCATTAGTTTAAATAATTCTTAGTTAAATGATTAACTATCATTTTTTATACTTTAATTTTAATTTAAAAGTGGAAATTGAACAAAAACTAAAATGGTCTGTTGGACATATAAGAACTGAGGCGACGAGTTGTTGTTAGATGATATTCGTTACAGAAAAAGTATGCGAATAGGTGTTTATGCAAAATATTTTTTGACGTGATAACGTCTTATAAATCGATGAACGCCGGCTAAACTCACGAAAAAGCATGACTCATTGTCACGTTCCGCCTGAGCCAAGCATGCAAGGGAGAGCGCGGAACAAGCGTTCGGCCTAAGCGTTCGGCTTGTGACGCATCTATCTCTCTTCCATTCCATCGTTATTCTATGACGTTATCACGTAAAATAATCAACCGTAAACCGACTTTACAGACAACCAATTTTTTTTTAATATACAAAAGTTTCCGTGTTAAATTTAGAAAATGTTGCTTTGGCGATGATAGAGTACTTAGCCAGCAAAGATTTGAACCAAAACCACCTCAGACCGCAAGGCCGGGATACTGAAACAAATCAACCTCACAAAAACTCCGTAAATGTCCGTAGTAGGATGAAACCGGTCCTGGTGTAAATAAATTAGTGGAAAAAAGTGCAAAAGTGTTTTAATTTCAATTATATCACAAAAACTCAAGTAATGTTACATAAAAGTATTTGTAACAAGGTGTGTGCACCCCCTTTATTTATGGTCTCGGTGTGTGGCACCTCTAGTGCGTGCCCATTGACATTTGGGCATTGGTTATATTGCGAGCCCTGCATATATTTTGAAATGCAACAGTTGTTAATCCTGCACAGATTCAAGAAAGTCAATCATTCTTTGTGGAACAGCCGAGAGCTTTGGGCGGTCCTCTCGACCGCAATACGACGGATCCTTTTTTGAAGATCGCTACGATTCTGATCGTCATACTCGCCATCTTGGGAGCTGACTGGAAATCATCCTGAAGGGACGATCATCGAGAATCATCCGCCTCTACCGCTTTTGGAGGGTCCTTTTGGCTAGGAGCCAATTCTCTGGAGTCCTACCCTTCCCACGATGTGAGATTCGTTTCACAAAAGAAGATTTCATCATGCGTCATCTCAACTTACCACGGTATCAACATGAACTATTTAAACCTAAGCAAGCCCTTTGCCAGACAGCCTCAGTTTTTGTTAGGATATCATTTTTGTTTTAATATATTTTTGTATTTAAAAATACCTTTTTTTCTTTGAAAATCATTAACCTTCTCCTTACATCTTTTTTGCTCATAGCAATCTACCTTGTACATTGTTGCCACCTCATCCCAGGTAACAGTAGGAACCTCCAAAAATGTATTAATTTTTTTTTTAAACAATTAAAATATTTAAAAATGATATTCGGAAGGTCTCCTACAAATTAAGAAGCTGATCTTATTCAGTGCCCCGGCCATAGTTTTTATTAAACACGCGACCGGATGCGAACTGGGAGCCGACGCGTTTGTCCATTCGACTGCTACAACCGGACTAAACATTAGATGATAAGATAATAAAAAGCTTGTTAATATAAATACTATGTACATAATAAGATAAGGAATACGTACGTATATCTGTAAGAAGACATGCCAAATATTCATTTTAGTGGTTAGGACCTCCCGCCGGTCGGCCCAACAATACCGAAGGTCTGTAAGAGAAGAAACAAACACGCACGTTAGTTTTCCATTGATGATGAAAATACACTACTGTCAAATATGCACTAACGACCAAAAAGGACTAAAATAATATGCACTAATAACCAAAAAGACTTAAAATATGAACTAACAACCAAAGAGGTTCAAATAATATGCACTAACAACCGACAAGGTTCAAATGAGCACTAACGACCAAAAAGCTCAAATATCCATTAACAACAAAAAAGGCTCAAATAATATGCACTAACAACCAAAAAGGCTCAAATAATATGCACTAACAACCAAAAAGGATCAAATAATATGCACTAACAACAAATAAGGCTCCAATATTCACTAACGACCAATAAAGCTCAAATACGCACTAATGACCATAAAAGCTCAAATATGCACTAACAACAAAAAAGGCTCAAATAATATGCACTAACAACCAAAAAGGATCAAATAATATGCACTAACAACAAATAAGGCTCCAATATTCACTAACGACCAATAAAGCTCAAATATGCACTAATGACCATAAAAGCTCAAATATGCACTAACAACAAAAAAGGCTCAAATAATATGCACTAACAACCAAAAAGGCTCAAATATGTATTACGACCAAAACGCTCAAATATGCCGACAGTTGTTAGTTGGCGAATTTTGCATAATATTACCTACTGTACCTACGTTGGTCGATGAGTAAAATTATACTAATAAATAAATATTTTTATAGGAACTACTTTAAAGGAAAATATTGCGTCAGCTTATGTACAACTTAATTTTATTATTTCCTTTTAACTCTGTTATATACATTTTTCTATTACTTTTCTTATATATCTTAAGTTATCTTGAATAGTTTGCATTTTTATATTCCTGTTAGGCTTTTGATAATACTAAAATAAATAAAAAAATTCTTCGCTAAAAGTATATTGGTTCCACGATAATTGATCCGACGACAATTGGCCCGCCGATAGTTGGCCCACCGACAGTTGATCCGCCCGAGAGTTGATCCGCCGGACAGTTGATCCCCGGACAGTCGGTCAAGTTGATCGAGGGTCAACTGTCCAGCGGATCAACTGTCCGGGGGATCAAATGTCGGCGGGCCAACTGTCGGCGGGCTAATTGTCGTCGGATCAATTGTCGGAAAACCGAGTAGGTACAATACATATTTATTTGGGAAAAGCGAACCAATTTCTAAAAGCACAGTCGTTATTATCAACTAATATGTTTTTTTGAGGAATTAATGGTACAGCTAAGATTTATCTTTAATTGAAAAGTTTTATTTTGTAATACCTAAATCACGAATGAAAATCGCTAAACGTATCACCTTCTTTCGCGTTTTGAGCACGCATAAACACTACAAGCAGGTTACGTATTCACGTTCATATCAGATGACCTTAATTTAAAAAAAAAAAAACCGGAAAATGATTAAAAATAAATATGCATTGACGAAGAGACAAATCCCACAGCTTTAAAACTCGTTTTAATTAGCAAATTTTTTTAAACAGCGACATTAATTTTCTTGCAAAAACTACTCCTATAGCAAACTATTAAAAACACAGTAAAATCTCCTCGTAAAACTAGATTCTATGCCTCAAAGAAGTAAAAATAAGAAAAATACACATTAAACCACGGATGTACTACATAAAAAAATTATTAATGTTTAACCATAAGAATGTTGCTCCTATTCGCTGTACTTTTGTTTTATTTCTCTAAAAACAATTGTCACGATGAGAAGCTGATATTAAAAGTAATGATCACAAGTCTACCAAAACTTTAAATTAATATTATAAAAATAACGGTTCGCAAATAAAATGTTCGTGTCAGAACTGACAATCTACACTATAAGTTCTCAACGTGGGCGTTTAATACCTTCAGGGGGGCAGTAGAAGACCCAGAGAAAATTAGGAGGGCGTTGAGATAGCAAAGTGAGGGCGTGGGTGGGTAAAAAACATATGGTCTAAAAAAAATGCTAATCACGTACTAATAAAGCAAAGTAAACATTAATATTGGCCAATTTTTGTTATTGTATGTATTGTAATAATTTTTATCACGTTTGCTAAAATTAACATATTTCGATAGTTCGGGAAGTGGATGAAAATTGAACTGAAAGATTCAATTATATTCGGATCTGCATTAATTGGATGATATGAAAATTTTTATTTTTTATTACATAACATTATCATCTTACTTGTATTGTTATCATTAAGAATTGACACTATATCATGAATACAAGAAGGAAGGAGGTAACAAACTGGTACTTAAAATACAATAATTGCTTTTTAAAATGCTAAACAAAAAATTGAACAAATAATTTAGTACATTTTTAATCGAATTATTGATTCCGTGACAGTTGAAAATAATCGTTACAATAGTTTCAGATTCGCGACAGATGCTTAGTAAAAACAGTTGAGAATCTATACTACAGCTCATGATGAAAAATAGTTGCATTGACCTAGAAACTGAAAGGAAAAGATTACGTGTTGAGGTGTCGTTACTGTAGATATTTGGGATTACGAATGCAAAAAAATCTATACGTCCCCCTTCGCCGAATTTGTTAATTTGTTAGTTCCTTTTTTGCCATCTGCGCAGATAAATTTGGACATCGACGATCATATATTTTATTGACGGAAACGTAATGCCTCCTTCGTTCGCTCTCACGCAGTTTCGATCAAAGATACCAATCTAATGTAGTATTGTTTGAAGAATGTACGGTCGGGAGACCACGCAAATAACCGCTAAAGTCTATTCACAAAATTCTTCATAAATACCCAAAATAAACAACAGATAAGTTGGTTGTCGACTTTTTCTCAGCATTCATAAAACTTTCCAACAAGTAAAAGTTACATTATTTGACGTCTTCACAGAAATAGCGTTATAATTTGTAATTAGTTTTTATAGAGGTAGGTACAATTACTAATGGTGGAACTGTGTAATCTACATTTTTGAAAAAAAAAAGGAATAAAAGTGAAAAAAATATTTTTTCATTGCAATTTTTTATTTATTATATCTAAAAATTAGAACTGCATTTGGGTTTAAGGTACCTTTGCAATTTTGTGTTAACATAATGAAAAATAAAGATATTGCAATAAAATATAAAGCGCAGTTTAGAAATTGCTCATATTTATTTAATACTAGCTTAATTACCTTGCGTTGCCCGGGCTTTAGATCATGTCTCTAATTTTAGATATGAATATATTTTACTCATTCAGATCTAAAAGTAGTGTAACTAAACTCACCACTAGTGATTCTTCCTTTCTACCTACTGTTAAATTAAAAGAAAACAAATCACTTTGTAAAACACCATATAATAAAATGTATGTCATTAAGTAGACCTTAAAAACAGTGCTTCAATTTAATTTTTTTTTCTTTAAGAACAAAAAAATTTTTTTTTTACAGTGTTCTATATATTCAGCGTTATTGCATTTTAAAAGAATATTTGACAGTTAAATTGGTGTTGCCAGCTTACAAATTTTTTACTTCGATTTTTTATTTATTTTTTTTTAAATATTTTTTTATATATGTTGAACGGTCAACATCGTACTGAACGGCGGCAGTCGTTGGCGCGCCCGCGGCCGACCTTGGCTACTGCGCATCTAATGTGCGCTTAGCAAGGTCACGCCACCTCCAAAGCAAAACTTACGTTTTTGGCTAAAGAATGAGATAGCGCGACACGGCATAACACCCCAAAAACAAATAACGAAAATAACAACAAAAAAAAAACTTCAGTGACAGAATTACACGTTTAACATAAAGGGTTTCGGTGCTATAATTTTTTAAATGTTGGCATTATTTTTCGATGATTTTATGACTCCTTAAATTGCGTCCATTAAGAACTTACATATTATGTAAATATATACCTATTGAACAAAAAATTAAAGTTCGGCACACAATAGGTGTAAATAATAAGTTACCAAGCATCATCATTCGCCAGCAGAGACCTGAACGTGTTTCCGCCCAGAAACTGATAAATAAACGGCCTCACAGTTCATAAAGGTCCCAATTGCATTGAAAAACGACCGAATGCAGTAGCGTCCTTGGCGAATCCATTGATCCGCCTCGTGCTGCATACAATGCACAATATGCACAATATGCACATGCACAGCGCACAGTGCACTCAGCGCCGCTCAGGGCAGGTTATTTCAGGTGCAAGAGAGCTGCATCATCTCCTTATTGTTATGTTAGGGACCTTCGGGGCAGCCAACCGACAACATGCACCGTCGAGACAGAATAGCTGCCTTATTCAAATACATATTCTTAGGTGTTTTCGTGCAATCAATACGCATAGCTTGTTTGCACAGGTGAAAAACAATTAAATTTGTAAAATATGCTTCAAAATTAAAAGAATCTAGTTGAAATTGAAATTATTGCCATTCTGTATACATTTCTACACAATTTGACTGCAAAAAAAACTGCTAGATATTATCACTCTCAAGAGCCTTTCGCATTTGGCGAGTATTTTAGTCAAGCAGCGAGTATATTAGAAGCTAAACGCGTCAGAACACCACAATTTCAGTAGAGTGGGTTAGTCAGCTCTTTAGTAGATTCAATCCATTTCGTTCTATTTTTAGCAGAGTTCTTTTGTAAACGCGCGAAAACGTTGTGACGTTGGAGCGAAGATGCTACTCTAAAATTATTTATTTATGCTGCTATTAATCTCTTTTCGTGTCCATAGTTCATTTATTTCCATCTTTCTAATTTATTCTTCCACCTCTTCTAAAATTTCACCTCTTCTAAGCATTACAATATGGTTAATCAGCGTTTTTACTTTTTTGTACAACAGCCCCCGTCATCTTGCAACGAGCGGCGGGCAATAATGTACTCTACTTGAAAGTAATGCGAACGATTTTCGCCAAGTCAAGTAGCAAGTATACTCGCTACTTGACTTAATACTTGTTTAATGCGAATAAGCCTTTAGATAAAATAAAGCTACAAGTTAGTGAGCGATGGCTTCTCACACAATTACACCGAGAATTCATAAGATAAATGCTTAGCAACAGAAAGTAATCGATGAGAAAACAATGTAGATATTTACGTTTATTTTCGAACGTAATTTGTCGCGATTGATTTCTGAGAACCCACAGAGCAAGTAGTCGCCAATAAAAATGATTATAATAAATGTGAACCACGAATCTATCTGTCGTGTTTCAGCACGATCGGATGTCGGGAAGTGGGTTAAATTCCACTTCCAAGATTTGCATTTTTTCCCCTTTATTTTTCCCAAATAATTGAAAACAATGGTAGAGGGACTTTTAAATTAAAGGAAGGAGGAATAAGGTATGAGGGGTGGGTAGATCTGGGGATCAATGTGTCCAGATGTATGAATCCATCGCTCCCACTGCGATACAAGGCGATGGGTCGAGAGAGTCCGGCTTGAAAGGTGAGAAGGTCTCCCTCAACCAGTCTCTCCTGTTTCGGCCTGCCGTGCAGGAGATGACAAACGCATGTGCCGCCAAAACCTAGACAAAACTCGCCCCATGAATCCGGGCATCTAAATCGCCAAACGTAGCGAACCATTTTGGGTGATTTATGGCAGGGGTGTTGGTTATCTAATAAATGGTTCGCAAGGGCGGCGTTACTCATAAACGCCTCCCAAGTGAGCCCAAAATCAAAAATCTTTCCGTTGGCCACTGAGCACTTAAACCTAAACAGGTTTTTTGCTTTAATGCGAGATTATAAAGGTAAGAAAAATAAACAGAAGCAATTCGAAGGTGACCTAAAATGTGATTTACATTTTTTTACGAAGTATGCCAAATGTGTTACGGCTTTGACATTTTGAGCGGTATCCGGAAAGATGCAGGAAAGTTGATAGTCAACAACGGAACATTCGGCCAGTACAGGGTGACTGGTAATTAATGCGAAGTATTGAACAATGGAATAGTATGTAATGATCAGAAAGTATATTTTTGTATCAATGCTCTATTGAGAAGATTAAATAATAATCAGTGTACCTACTCAATTTACTCACATTCGTGCATATTAAAGTTCTAAATTAACTGTGAGGATATCGGATCTTTTAATTATAAGATGGGTTAAATTCGTTAAATGTTATGATAGGACAACCGTCTTATAACGTTGAATGTTGTGATAGGACAACCGTCTTATACCGTTATATGTTGTGATAGGACAACCGTCTTATACCGTTAAATGTTGTGATAGGACAACCGTCTAGTGCCGTTAAGTGTAATGGTGGGACAAATGGTTCGCTACTTTTGGTGACTTGGCAGGGGTGTCCGGGTTCATCGGGTGAGGTGTGTTCAGGTCTTGACGGCGGATGAGCCTGCTCACCAGCTGCTTGGCGGGACAGCCGGTTGGGGAGACCCTTTGACCTCTCCTCAGGTCTCTCTCGACCGGGAGGGCTCTATTCACACGTCCGTTACTCCTGGACACTGACGCCTAGATTCCTATCCACCCATGACACCTTTTCCTTCCTTCCCAGAACTTCCTCTCCTTCATTTCTTTAAACAGACCCTTCACACAGCATCCCCAAAGTCTACACAGGCCCTGAGGATAATTGTTTTCCTCCGGACCACCTGTATGGAGCTAATGTAAAAAAACCCATGACGGTTCACTAATTATTCTATCACACACACATAACCATTCGGGGTCCCTTTTTCAGCTGCCGACATCTCAACAAATTCACTGCTGAGAACAGTTCACATATGCATTTTTTGGTATATTTCCAGATTCCAGGAATGCCTACCACTTATTTTAAGTTTAATTTGACTGGTCAGTGGTTGAGTGGGCATCGCGTTTGGGTCCCACCCGGGCGTCCCGTGTTCGATTCCTCGACTGGCTAAGTCCTCCATCACAACACAAGCAACATGTTCGGCTTTCTGTGGTGGTAGTAGGAGATTTTCAAACATTGTTGGGTTATTCGTAACCCAGGAATGTTTGTCTTTCTTTTAAAAAAAAAAAAATTTACTACAGCTGAAAAACAGAGACTAAAAAACAATTTAAAAAGATAACATTGAACCATATAAAAATATGAAATCTGAATCATAATCATCCGATAAACCAACACATAAAAACTTATAATAATCCCAATACAACAACCACAATACAAAGTCCAAAAAATTTATCACTAAATATGCTCAAATACCAGCGCTAATAATTGATGCATTCCCAATACATAATATTATGTAATAAAGAAATGGAATCGAGTTTTATCCGTTAGATTTCGCTTAATGATCGTTTTCGATTGAAGAGTGAAAGTATCAGATTGATTCTAGCAACAAAATTATACCTTTGTACCACGTCCTTCAATATTTTTTGCATCAATAACAAGTCACTTTGTATAACTTTCACTGGCCAATCCAACGCGGATGCACTGACCGGTCTATATAATTTCTTTCAGTAGCGTAGCGAACGTCTTTTCAGCGAGGTAAGTGCACGTTGCCCCGGGCCCTTGCAGAATTCCCGATTATTTAAATATAAGGTAAGAATACCATGATAATACTTCAAAAATAATAACTTCTAAAGGGGACAAGACCAATTATTTTATTCATTTCAATAAAATAAAGGATGAATAAGGTCACGTCATATACAATTATTTAATTTATTTTACAGAGTATTAATCGTTTTTGTATTTTTTTTTAATTCGTAGAACTAATTTTTTTTAAAAAATTAATGTGGATTTATTTAAAAATGGTATTATTAATTTCTGCAAGTATTTTAGTTTTTTATTATTGTAACGGCTGTTTTGGCGTCCACGATATAATTAAGATAACATTAGAATTTAATGTGGGGGAAAAAAGGTCTGTGTATTTACTCTCTCCTACACAGGTTTACTCCTCTTTTCCACAAAAAGACCCTACATAAAGAATACCCAAAGATGATATAGGGAAATAGGCCCTGAAGGAAATTATTTTCCTCAGGGCGTCCTGTGTGGAGTTAAGCAAAAAAGTAAATACCTCACAAAACAGAGAAACTGTGGTAACAATTATTTTTTCAGTATATCGGTTTAACCCAAAAATATAGAAATATAAGGAGATATGCTATGATGTCCACCCGACTGTCGCCGGAACTACTACCTAATGGAAATAGTTTGAATACGGAATTTAGTTGATTTTTCGAAGTTGTACAGTAGTATTGGTTAACAATATAGTTTGACTACAGAAAGAATTCGTTCATTTAGTTGATTTTTTGAACGTGTGCAATAGTTGTGCAATTGGTTAAAAATATCGGCGACACCAGAAAGCAGTCCCACCCAGTAAAAACTGCCGATAGCCCATCTCCTCATATTTCAATATCTTTGGTTAAACCGGTAATAAATCTTTTTAAGTACCATAAAAATTGAAATTGGAAGGAGGTAAATACAATCGTATATACGCGGTCTAGCCATAGCTTGAAAATGGCATTGAACGCCGAAACAGCTGTAACAATAATAAAAAACTAAAATACTTGCAGAACTTAACATGAGATTATTAAATTTGATTTACATTAAATAAAATAATAATAATTTTGTAGTGTTGATTCGATTAGTACCTATTAGGTGCATGGTGGAAATGCCATATTTAACATCAAAGTAGAAAAAACGCAGCTAAAACTGTAAAACGACGAGCTTTAGTGTCATTAAAATTGTACAGAACAATAAAGCTTTGAAAAAGTGGAGTAGTAGTAATACTAGTACCAACTAGAGATAGGTAAGTTTTGCATTTTGCCGGAGGCCTCGGAGACGTGTTTCCTTTTAAAAGCACTCGAGTTCTAGGAGCAGGTCTCGGATCCGAGTTCTTGGGTACGGACTGGGTACTGGGTGCTGTTGCGGCTACCGGGATGCACGGAGTCGGACCTCGGAGCCGGAATCCGCAAAAGAACTCGAACCCGGAACCTTTTCCCGACTCGGGAGTGGCTCGGACCGTGGACACGGGGACTTCAGTGGAAGCATTCGGGTTCCAGCTCCGAGTTCCGGGTTTGGATTCGAGTCCTGGAGTAGGAGAAGGATCCGCTTCACGCGAAGAAACCGAGTTCAAGAGCCCACTCCAGCTGAACCACGGAACTAGTATCTACATACACAAAATAGGGCTCCATAAAAATTTCACTGTGAGACGGTGTGACTGACAGGACATTTTTTTCCGATTTCCCAGACCAGGTTAGTTTTATAAAAACGATTTTAAAAAAATATTATTTTATTTTACAAATTAGAGATAGTCTACTTTATGTAATGTAATAACGCGGAATATAAGAAAGGGTTAGGTTAGTTTTAGGTGGTTATTAAAAGGGTGATTGTACCTATGTGTCGAGCTGGTGCTTATGAACAACTGGAACGTCATGCCATCCCGATATGTCCCCATGAGGGCGGGCAGAGCAGTGAGAGCGCCACACGGCTACGTCCTGCCATGCAATGTTCGCTTCGGCCTCATCCATGCACCTTTCAGAATGCATTACCTAAATATCAACATTGATTTAAGAATATATTTTCATATCAAACACCGAATTAACCGGACGATTTTACGTATTTTCTATTCGATTCGAGGGTTTTATTTACAGGGGTTTGTGCGGCTTACCGCTGATAGCTCAGTTGTAACCTCTCCGTCTTTCTTATAAATGACGTATATAATTTTAATATATTATAATAAAACAAATATAAAACTTATTTCCACTTTAATTTATTGACCGTAACCGGTTTCAGCTCGTTAAAGCCATCTTCAGACTGGTACAAAATTATTCTTAGCCTACGGTTTATATACATTACATGCGGGGGAGGAGGGAGAGGGGTGGTCTACAAGGATTTTAAACAATTATATTAACTAGTGGTCGCCCAATGGTCGAAATTCGACCACAATTGTAATGTTTTTTTTTTATGTTTGACATTCAGTAAGACCATAGACAAATAATATTAAAGACAAACAATATTAATCTATTCTCAATTTGACCATAGACTGTAACAATAAACAATAGAGTAAAGACGCGAGTGTGTGTGTCAAATACATGGTAGTGTGTGTAATGTTTTTGTTATTGATTTAATCTATTTTTATGCATAATTTTTAAAAAATATTAGCATTCTGCACTCCTCCTCTATATAAACTATAAGTGTGCGAAATTTCATACTCCTCCGTCCGCGCAATTTTCGTAAAAAGGGGTACAAAGTTTTGGCTTCACGTATTAATATATTGATGATTATTACATTTGTTACTAAGTCGTCTTTGACTGTCGAATTTCTAATTATGTTGGTTATTCCAGTAGGCTCATTACCTCGGGTTTGTAGCTCCGTTCAATATTGTTCAGGGAAAACCTTACAAATAATTGATTAAAATCTTTGTAGACCACCCCTCTCCCCCTCCCCCATATGTTATGTATAAACCGTAGGCTGTGAATAATTTGTACCAGTCTGAAGATGGTTTTAACGAGCTGAAACCGGTTATGGTCAATAAATTAAAGTGGAAATAAGTTTTTTACATATTTGTTTTATAATAATACATAGATTTCCACCATGAATTGTCAGTTTCAAAAATAGAAGTATATAATTTTATGTATAGTTGTGGAAGGTATGCAAATCAAGTTCGAAAACGCAAAGGCAACTTCTGTAAGATCCGTTGTAACCTCTCACTTTTTCATAGACAAGAAAAGAGAGGTTATAACGGAGCTCTCAGTGGCGGAAAACCATATCAGTTGAAAAATATGTTACGATCGTATTACGAATGAGAAGATTCTAAAAGAATACATACATATCTGCAAAATACCTTTTATACAGGGTGTATTTTAACTAGCGATTCCTGAGCATATTTGTAGTAAAAAATGAACACGTCATTTAGCTATCCGATGATGTTTCTTTTCTATTAAAAACTAAAAAAATACTTTTTCAGCACACGTCGCTACTGATTCCATCCCTGTAAATCGTGACGGGGTCGAGTGATATGTGCGCTGTTTCGTGTATTACCGTGCTGTTAGAACGAGACGGAGTGCTTACTGTGCGACCCGCCACTATGCTATACTGGACCACTCAGTGACGACGTGTGACGGATTTTTTTTAATAGTTTTTAATTAAAACAAAATATCATCGAGCAGCAAAATGACGTGCACATTTTTTACTAAAAATATGCTGGAATAGGAACATAGGAATCACTGGAATCCTTGGAGTACATACTGTTACATATATTGAAACATCAAAACATCGCCAGATTCGGATTTATGTATACCAAATTGTTATAGAAAAAATGTATTTTTATATATTTAAAAAAATTATGTAATAAAATTTTCTATGATTATCCGAATATAACACATTGCACATTTTTCCAAACTTTTAGAAGTTGTTTCTTGTGTGCCAGCGAGTGTTCAAATCATTAATCTTCTGAAAATAAACAAAACACATGAGTCATATATTTTATAACTCATGTTTGCTCACTTTTATTATTTATTTCATGAATATATTTTACCGAAAAATATGATGTTTATGAACAAAGAAAAATGATTTTTCTAATTATGTTTCAAATGTAAAGACATGCAAGATATTACGAGCGATGCAAAATCAGGCGTAATAAATACTTGGAGCAGATCAAATCAATCATTGGAAAAAGATGTAGTATAAGAAATACAGTAATGTAATAATGAGTTTTGTATCCAAGTGGGTCATTTCATCATTTCTGCGTACCTTTCAAGTTCGATTGAATTTATTAAAAAATATCCAAATTTCAGAACAAAATTTAAATTATTTGCGAGCAAACTATTCCAATACCCTTCAACAACGTGAGGTAAACATTCTAATACCAGATCAACTTTCTCGTGGGAAATTCAACCCCCAACCACTAAATCTCATTTGTTGTTCCTTAAGCCGCGCTAAGCTCGACGTTCCAACCAAGCCGAGCTTAAAATCAATTGATATACAGGGAAAATAACATCTCAAAAATGAGGTAAACGCATTTGCGATGAACGATTTTCAATTTGTTTAATGGAATTAGGGACTGTAGTAAGCATCTGCTGTAATATAATACTTTTCCGTTATTTTATTTTTTCAGTTCGTAAAAAAACAAATTAATAAAACATGATATTTTTTATAATAGTTTTAGGGCGTGTTGTTTCACAGAATCGAACAAATCATCAAACTAGTGGTCGCCCAATGGTCGAAATTCGACCATAATTGTAATGTTTTTTATTTGATTTAATGTATTTATGCATAATTTAAAAAAAAAAATTGCATTCTGCACTCCTTCTCTATATAAACTATAAGTGTGCGAAATATCATACTCCTCCGTCCGCGCAATTTCGTAAAAAGGGGTAAAAAGTTTTTGCTTCACGTATACGTATCACGTATACTGATGATTTCAAAGTAAATATTCAAGTTCTGAGAAAGTTCAATTCAGGTTCTATTCGTTACGTTTAAACCATTAAAAAAGTACTAAAGCAAGGATAACAAAAATACTATGTATAAACAAAACGACATCAATTCGTTAAAGCAGGTAGCTATTACGTATGAACTCAAATTTGATGTGTTATAAAAAATATATAATAAATGCAACGGTTCATCGCGGCGAGAAGTGAAAGTTGATATGACGGTGTTAAATTAAATTAATGATGTTATAAAGAGATGATTTCCAAACGAAACCTGAGGTCGTCGAAAGTGACATCTCTTTTATAAGTGAATTATTAACAAAATAAATACGTAATAACGATCATACTAATGGTCACACAGACAAAGCCAAAGGAATGTGCAATTTCATCAGTTTGACACCAATTTTATTTTCACCTTCCTTATAACTCAAGTGAACAGAACCGTAAGTACGGGGTTCTTTCAATTAAGGCAAATTAAAGCAGTACGGAGAAACTTGACAACAGAGGCGACTAAATTACTTGTCAATTCGTACGTTGTTTCACGTCTGGATTATTGCAACGGAATATATGCTAGTCTCCCAAAATATCATATTAACAAATTACAATCCGTGTTCAACGCTGCGGCAAGACTTATCACCGGCGTATCTAAACATTCCCATATTTCTGAGCATCTCAAAAACCTTCACTGGCTCAAGTGTCCCGAAAGAATCCAGTTCAAGCTCTGCTGGATGATATTTAAGTCCCTTAACGGAATGGCTCCGGCTTACTTATCGGAAATGTGTATTCCAGAAAATTCCAATCCTCGACAATTAACCCTCAGGTCAGCAGCAACATCAGCTATCGGAAGGTTGAAGGAACCAAAACGCACACCAGATACTAAATTCGGTGAGCGTGCTTTCGGAGTGTCAGGACCTAAAGCCTGGAATGGACTGCCACACGAGTTAAGAATGATCACAGATTCAGCGAAATTTAGAGCTAAACTCAAAACTCATCTTTTCAGACAGTCTTATCCATAAGTTAAAAAAAACCTTTCACCTTCGCCTTCACGCCCACGACGTTGTAAGTAACTAATTGTGTAAAATATAACCAAATTCTTATTTTAATCTTTTGTAAAGCTCTAAATTCACTAGTCTTTCAAAATAAATACTAATTCAATTTTGGCATTAATTTTCTTATAAATGTAAAAGCAACAGTGATGGGGGTAGCAAAGGTAAATTCATGCAATGTCCAGTGTTTTCAATATAATGTCCTCCACGTGCAAAGTCGTATCATCCCCAAGCATAAACTTTCTAAAAAAGTGTGTTTATCGGAAGTGACCTGCCAGGTAAGTATGGCTCTGTATCTTTTTGTAAATAATAAAATTAGATAGATTCTAAGAATATTAAAAAAAAAATAAATTGTAAAGCGCCCTTGAGGTGATTTTTCATAAAAACGGCGCTCTACAAATTGTCCAATTATTATTATTATTATTACAATTAACTAAATTTGCATTCGCAGTAATCAGCTCTTACGGCCGGTATATCATCGTTGATGTTAAGCTCGGATTGATTGGAATGTCGAGCTTAGCGTGGCATAGCACATATTCCGTATACAAGAAGATATAACCAATACTACACGTAGGTATTGTCTATGATTTTAATATTTTTTCTTTTTCATATATCGCGATGGTTCAGAATGTGAACGACAGTAGATTATTTTTAAGAGGTTTAATTTGTTGCAAATTCTCCAAAACAGGGCAACGAGAATAAATAGTCGAAATAGATCTTCAGAAATAAAGGAACTAAATTGGCTGGCAGTGAAACAGATGCCGACCTTTGAACGCGATATTGATACATAAAATAATAAACAACCTATTAGTAAAATACTTTCTAAATAATATTAATACGCCAAGGACTTTCACAGACATAACACGCGGACGTGCAATGAAATCAGACTACCAAAAAAGGTCAAATGGAATTCGCAAAATAGTTTTTACTCTACAACGCCAATTGGTAGGTTCAAGATGTATTGTAGAAGCCACATTAAGCAAGAGAAAATATAGAATATAAGTTATAATTTTAGTAATTAAAAGTTGTATCGACTATAAAAATATCGAAGTCTGAACAAGTGATGAATAGATTTAAACTAAGTACGTGAGATGAGGTGGGTGAGTTGTTGGCATGACTCAAACGACAGTTAGGAAAATCTCAGCTGAAACCGACCTCAGATATAATGTAACGGGACACGCGTAGGCAGTAGGTACACCAGATAACACCGATACGTAAGTATTATCGGTGCGTTTGCAATGGTAGACATTACGTGATTTGAATTCTAAATGACGTGGATATATTTAAATTGGGACCGAAATAGAGTTTAAATGTACGAATAAAAAAAATCTATGACTTTGTATGCAAAACATATTCTGATGTAGAGCCGACTGGTTTAGACACGAATATGCTTTTTTCAGATTTCTTCCGCAAATCTGTGAGTTTGATTTTTAAAGTACTGGGGTATTAGAAAGACGCTAAGTTAGTTTACGTAGCGTTAGAGAGAAGGCAATAGATGAGACTATACAAAGCAACGCGATCTCACGCAGCCTCTTTCTACACCAGTGACCAGATCATCGTCCAAGCCCGACATTCGTTCGCCATACCAGTAGTTCGGTATTATCAACCAGTAAACTACATTAGGAGAATAACAGAAGTATTTCTAAGTTATAATATTTAATTAAATGGGCGAGTGCTCTGACCACTGAGCTAAGGCGTTAAGAAAATGAAGATAATACAATAAGTTCTTAGTCGAAGTATGGTAAAAGTGACCGAATTGGATATCGACACCTTAGCTCAGTGGTCAGAGCACTCGCCCGGAAAGAGAGAGATCCTGGGTTCGAGTCCCAGAGATGCTAATATCTTTTTCTGATTTTCCTGTTTCTAGATTTTCGATTAAATTTAATTAAATATTACAATTTGAGGTTTTACTCATAAAAGTTAAATAAAAAAAAATAATAATTTCTATGTTATCTCTCACAGTTAACACGTAAATTATATTGGCGCAGCCGGAAAGGTTTTTTTGAAGTTGGTTACTA
Organism: Glyphotaelius pellucidus; assembly: GCA_936435175.1. Classification (NCBI taxonomy): domain Eukaryota; kingdom Metazoa; phylum Arthropoda; class Insecta; order Trichoptera; family Limnephilidae; genus Glyphotaelius; species Glyphotaelius pellucidus. Next base: position 16,578,251 of record OW386557.1, on the reverse strand, counting down.
ATTTATTACAGATATTTTCATATTTTTTTACTAATTTAATACAGTTAGTTTCCTACCTCTCACAATATACACCTAAATAATATTGGTGCAGCCGGTAAGATTTTTTGAATTTGGTTTCTAATTTCTTACATATATTTTCAGGGGTAGGCAGAGAGAACAGAAAACCATTCCACGCTCTTCACGTCTTACAACAATTCATCTATTATACCCACTCATGAGTTATGATTCACTAAATTATGGGCGTCTGCGTCTAAAAGCAAACATCCGACGATACATGGTGTCCGGAAACATACAAAGGGGAAACTGGTGAATCTACATCGCATTTGGGTTTGAGTCGATTTTGTGGTAAAAATCTATATATGAAAATATTTGTTTGCCTCTGGCTTTGTATGTATGTATGCATGCTATGCGTTGCTAAACCATTCATCCGATTACGATGAAACTTTGGGGATTTGGTGTGCGCCTGCCCGCGATGGTTTCTGTATGTACTGGTGAACTCTGGCATTATGAAATTTGCATAAAAAATTGCAATAGGTGGCACACGAGCTGTTTGAAAAATGAATATACCGGGAATGAAAGTATGGAATGCGGGAGGGGGAAGGGGAACCCGCGAGGGGGAAGGGGAACCCGGGAGGGGGGAGGGAAACTCGGGAGGGGAGATTCGCGGGAGGGGAGATTCGCGGGACGGGGGAAGAGGGCGAGGGAAGTGGGGAGAGGGAAGGCGTAGAAGGCGGAGTGGGAAAGCGAGAGGGGAAGGGGACGCGGGAGAAGAAAGGGAGGCGGAAGGCGAACGGGACGAATGTGAAAGGTCACGCAGGGAGAAATAATTTCTTTATGGGGCATAGCAACGAATGCCGGGAACTTGCTAATTATTGATATATAAACGATTTTGATTTGTGCATTCGTTTCAAATTGGAATTTTAGGATTGTGTATCCAATTTTTTTTTAAAACTCTTTATGTTGATACCAAATAAAAAAAATTAAAAAAATATATGTATATGCCCTGACCAAAAAATTTTTTTTTAGTTTCGCTACAATCTTTACCGATGTGAAAACAAAACTGTCGTCGCCAATCTACATTAATAATCAGATCTTTCGACAATCAGATTCCAGACAGGCCATGGCAATGATTTATTATATTAGAAAATGTTTTATTAATTAAACCTCAAAGTAAGATAAAATTGATCTTCCTTCGTGCACACCAACACGCTCACAGCACAATTCTATCAGTGGACTTTGCATTTCGACCAACATTGGGGCGATTCAAAACTTCGTCATTGTGAATTACGTGTGATGATAATATTGATAATAATTGGCCCATTCCGTGTACACGCTGATAAGGTCACCGGAGTAAACACCGAGTAGACACGGTAGACTAGTGGTGGTTGGTTAGGTAGGTGCTTTCTCTACAGTCTGTGTTCCCTGTAGTACTAGGTTTTATTTGACAAGGTCGCACAAACGACGAGGAATCGATAATTCGAGAAAAAGACTAGATGAAATGATGAAAGATATTTTTTAAATAAAGTTTAGTTTATAAAGTCAAATATTTATTTATTTAAACTTTAAAGTGAGTACACGGGAGGGTATCAGTATTATATTTAAAAACAAAATAGGATTGTATGAGTACGCAAAACACAAAACTTTCTGATGTTAATGACGTAATAAGTAACTGTGTATTTCACAGATTCTTGATAATAGATAGATTTATTTTTACACTGGGTATTGTCACCGTGTTTTTTTTTCAATCTACGTATGGATAATTGTATGCAAGAATTAAAATAGTAGGGATTGGGCGCAATATTGAGTAATCTGAAAATATGTTGTCTGTTGTATGCCGATAATGTGATAAAGATTTCTAACAGTATGGAAGATCTACAGTAACTCGTGTCTATGGATGAACTAATTGTGTATGAAGAGTGAGTTAATGATGAATGTAGTCTTAAATCATCGTTTTGAAAGACAGAGTGCGAAAACAGTTTGCAATATAAGAATTGTGAATACTTGGAGCAGGTGGATGAAGTATGTTTACGAGAGATGGAAAGGGTGATAGATATATTAAAAGAAGGGTAAATGCAGGAAACTCTATTTGAAGGACTGAAGGCGATTGGTGCTAACAAAAATTGTCCAAAGCGAAACACAGACTTACATAATATAATTTGCTTTTCGGCGTGGAACGTATCTAGATATTATCTTAAAAAATAACATATATTTTTTTAAGAGCTTAAAAACTTCAAATGTTCAAGTTTTTAAAAATCTACCACGATGGCTTCTATTGTAGGGCTCTTTGAAATATGTATAATAAGATAGAAAATTTATTCGCCATTTGGATGGTCTTAAACCACAGTGAACTAAATCACTTTGTGCAGTTTCTGATTAGAGCTTGAAATTAGGGCTCCAAATCATAATCTAGTTCTGCCAGAGAGAACCAATCAGAAAAATACTAGATAGTTTTGCTCTGATTGGTTCTTCTTTCTGGCAGAACTAGAATATGATTTGGAGCCTTCAATTCAAGCTCTAACTCGAAAATTGCAAATTGAGTTAGTTCACTATGTTTTAAGACGATCCATTTCATCGTGTTTGCTGCCAACTCACAGTTCCATAATCTTGATATCCAAGTCAAAAGACAAGGTTGTTGTCATTAATTAACTCTACGTGAATTAATTGCGCCAATTAAAATCAGCCCCTCGAGAATAATAATAAATAAATAAATACACAAACAAACAAAGCAAGCATCTAACTTTTAAAGCGAGCAACCCATTCCCCTTTTAAAATAAAGCCATCTTTACCTCACACAATAGCCACTGTTTATTTACTGTTAGCAGTTTTCTTTATTCACGCGTGATATTTTTTTACAAATCATAATTCAACAAAGAGCTACAGATTCATTCGAGTGCTTTTAACGCAGGTTTAAAAATTAAGAAACAAATTTAAAAAAGGCATCCAATAAAATTTAACAAAGAAACTGATTTTAAAACTCCTGACAGTTCCAGGCATTGATAAGGAAACCGTTAGATGTGTGTGTATTTGTGAATAACTTGACAATTTTATTCGAATTCTTCCTGCTACCTTGATGCGGAAAATTTGCGTGAGCAATTTATTTATGTTATTTATTTATTACTAATACGTTTATTTACCGACCATTCTACAATAATGACACAGCTTATAAAATGAACTGAGAAGCAGTAGAAATTAAAAAAAGATAATGGTAGGTAACAATAGCGGAGGACTTAGCTGGTAGAGGAAAGAACAATTTGGGAGGCGGGTATGGGTGCCGCCGCCCCGGGAACCGTTTATTAGATAACCAACACCTCCGTCATATGTAACCCCAAGTAGTTCGCTACGTTTGGTGGGATAAGGGGCCGTTCAAGTATTACGTAACAATTTGGGGGGAGAGGGGGGGTTTTGTAAAACGTTACTGTGCGTTACCGGCGCAGGAGGGGGGTTCGAACAACGCGTTACGTGACATTTTTTTTAAATTTAAATATAAAACAAGGGATTTAAAATCTTCCAAGTTGGCAACCCTTTTCGTCTATGTTTTACGGGGAATCCCTCGACTGTATTGTACGTCATTTTAATTTAATTTCCGTTGTCAAAATCAAATCAAATTGGTAAAAAAAGGTTACTTGGCTGTTAGTGGAGGGGAGGGAGGGTCAAAAATCTTCAAAAATTGTGTTATGTAATACTTGAACGCCCCCTAACAGAGTTCATGGGGGTGAGGTTTGTCTAGGTCTTGGCGGCGGATGCTTTTGCCCACCTGCTGCGTGGTGGGCCGGATCCGAAGATTTTGAGTGATGGAGATATTTTAACCTCTCCAGCCGAACTCTCTCGACCCTTCGCCTTACACCGCAGTGGGAGGGATGGATTTATAGGTTCTTTACTCATTAACACATTGACCCCAGATTCCTACCCACCCCTTTTACAAACCTTTTTCCTTCCCCGAACTTCCTCTACTTCCTTTTCCTAAAAATACCACCCACACAACATCCCCAAAGATGGTCCTGGGGAATTTTTTTTCCTCAGGACCTCCTACATCAACATAATGTTAAAAAAAAGTGTGTTGTGGGGGTGTGTGAGTGTCCAGGTCGATCGTACCTTACTTCATATGAAATTCATCAAACTTTTTCAATACTGAAATTCATTCTTGAACTGATGTCGCCAGTTTAGATAGGACCCTTCACTTCCTAAGCCCCAGACAGATCAATAAAATTGACTATCTGTTAGTTAGTCGACAGATCAACAACATCAATTTCAATGATCTGCTGGAGCCTAGGAAAGGAAGCGTCCTATCTAAATTGGTGAGTTTTCTTTGAAGTTGATAAAAATGATACTTCTTGAGGTTATTTGTGCAAAGGTTCCAGGTATAATTCCAAAGCAGTGTGTTTTTAAATTCTCTCTGATATTGTAAAATTTAACGGATTTTAAATCAGTAGGCGTTGATTAAACATTATGTTCAAATGTTTGCAATTCAAATTGGCCTTCCGAGAAATAGTACAGAACAGATTATGGGATTTTTAAAAGTAAATTCAGAACAAATTACTTTTAAGCTTTGTTCTAATTATTAACGGCCTTGGACCAAATGAAATGATTTTTTTCTATTTTTAAAACGGTGGAATTCAGTACCTATTGTAAAGTATAGCGAGAAAATATTAATTTACATAATTTCACGACTTTACCCGGCTTCGGGCATTTTTAGACTGGTTTTAATTTAAAAAAAATATTAAAAGTTTTCGATTGTGTCCCAGACCGTAGCTATAAATATTCTAAAGCCTTGGATCAGTTTTTAGATTTCACGGCCAAAAGTATTTTCGTTATTTGTTTTTGGGGTGTTATGCCGTGTTGCGCTACCTCCTTCTTTAGCCAACGTTTCGGACAGCGTTACAGTGTCCATCATCAGGGCAGATGTGTAATTGTTAGTGGAGAAATGTGTGCTTAAGTACTCACCGTACTTGTACTTGGAGGCAATACCGTGTTGCCACTACAAGCTGGTCTCCACTACTGGAGTGGAGCTGGCAACACGGTATCGCTTCCAAGTACAAGTACGGTGAATGGTGAAAGTCATGGCACGATTAAGCCGCCGTTATCCGAATTTCTACCGATTTCTTACATATCTCCCTTAAAAATTTGAAGTATTTAAGCTCTAAAAAAAATTATATATATATGTTATTTTTGAAGATAATATCTAATACGTTCCACGCCGAAACGCATATTATATGAAATTCCCTCGATAGAAAAAAATCGCAAAGTATGCTTCGAAAATTATTTAAAACAAGTCTATTTCTATTATTCTACAAGTTATATTTGTGAAAAAATTCACAAAGTTTCTTTAAATGATACTTAAGATACCTTCCACGAGATTTTTGCTCTATTTTAAACGAGTCATGTTTTATTAAGCTTTTTCGCAATTTTCGCTGCTATTTTATCACTTAAAATATTAGCGCGCTCTGTCCAACATTCGTAATTACATATCTCTCCATCTTCTTCTTTTTCAGCCGAAGAGCGCCGCCTTAAGAAAGGGAAGCTCAAATGTTTGGGCATGTAGAGAGGATGAATGCAGAAAGGAGAATATATGATGCGACTGTGAATGGTGGAAGTCGGGATGGCACGATCAAGCGTATACTTGAGGCGGGTCATGTCAAGAGTCGGAATAACGCAAGAACATGTTTTAGACGACAAATGAAGGAGAATGAAACAAGAAGTATGTGTCAAGACAGTGTGGCGGTCTATCCTATCCATCTCTGCCGAGAAACGGTGTGATGATTAGTTTTTTTAGAAAAAAAATTAATACCCAGGTGAAAACCAGGTAGTAAAACCACACGACTATAATCCAGAAATCCTCGTGCTGAGAAATTTGTTGTTTATTCATTATTTTCACATCAAGGAAAGATTAAGGGTCAGCTGGGCGTTGAACCCTTTCCCGGAGAGTAAAACATCAACGCAATAAAAACAAAACCACGGGGATCAATGTGCTTTGTTATTTAGAAGCACAATCCTATATTATATTGTACATTATTTGTTCAACAGTGTTCCAGATAATGCCCGAGCCACACGAGATTAGTATTTCAAGCCAGGTTAGCAAGCTAATGCTAGTAATTATTTTATTATTTTTTCCTTTATTTTTCCCGTTATATCTTGATACATTTGAAAAGTAATTTTTTACATATTTTATAAATATATATATAACGTAACATAAGATACAAGTAATGTAAAAGTTAGAAAAAAGTAAAAAATAAGATATGAGTAGATAATGGTAACCCACTAAGGCACTGCCCGTGCGTGGTTAATTTAAACTCGAAAGTGTTAAATTACATTAAAGTACAAGTAAAAAATGTAAATTTTAAAGTGAAAGTTTAAAAATATAGGTAAATATAGTATCTTTGAAAATATTGCAGTAAAAGAGTGACACATAGAAGTTAGTTGATTTTTTATAGTTTCAAGAAGGTAAATAAAGTTAGTCTTGTGTAGAAAACTGATGTGTTTGCATTAATTTGGTTCTGATTTGTGGAACGTGAAACACATTATTAGTCCTTTTGCTGATTCTATTTTTGTTTTGTACGAAATAATTTTTGTTTTTAAATACATATTTCATAGTCTGCAATATAAATAATTTACCGATATTGAATATTTTAGTCTCATAATAACCCGGTCGGGAATGTTTTATTTCTATTATACACAACTTTAATGATGCGCTTTTCAGTATTTTGTAAAGGCTTAGGCATCAAGCGCACCACCCCATTCTACAATGCCGTAGATTATTGAAGATTGTACCAGGGGAAAGTAGATCATTTTCAAAGTGTCAAGATTGAGTACTTCCATAAGTATACAAAAAGTGTATGTAAGATATCTTAATTTCGAGATGGTTATATCAATTTGTGATTTCCAGTTTAGATGTGTATCTAGATGTAAACTAACAAGCCATTAAACTCTGGCTACATGTAGGTAAGTCAGTAGGCTAACATCTCAAGCTTGGTTATTTAATGGATGGGATTCATACTAGATAAGAGCTAGTAGCGCCACCCACCACCGAAGTTACTATCCTGTCTTTGTGTTTAGCTTCGTGTGGCTGGCAAAGCTAGAAAATGATAGGCTAGTAAGTGTGATTTTCCCAACGGGCGCATTGTTACTTTAGTCACTGTAAAGATACTGGCTTAAAATTTTCTAGAATCGTGTAAACCGCTCTAGCTTGTGCCAAGCCAGGAGAGTAAGTCAGGATCTTACCATGATAAGACGCCGACATATTAACTTGCTACCCTGGCTTGAAATACAAGCCACGTTACTGAGACATCACAAGCATAGAGAGTGAGCAATACCCTCAGGAGCAAAAGAATATGAATAATAAACGTGACAATGTGAGACGGATGAATAATATGCGATAGTTTGAATGATACACGTATTTTTACAATACATAAATAATATTATCTTCTAGCTAACAAGATTTGCTAACCGACCAACCGTCACGCCGTTTCTCCGCACGGGTAGGCAGACAAGATATAGCGACAGACAAATATGTCTTGGCACACGCTCCTAGCTTCATTCACATTCATGCACTGTTTCATACAAACTCTTCTAATATTCTGACTTAGACAAACAGTATTTGATTCATTTCACGCGTTCCTGACTTCTACTATTCACTTTCGCGTCATATATTCTCCTGGCGCTCATTTCTCCGTTCATCCCCTCCATATTTATAAGCTTGCACTGTCATACGATCAAATATGGTTTTACCACACATCTTGGTCTTGGGATCTCATTTATACTCACTGCCATACATCAGGGTTGTTCTCGGATAAAGAGGTATTAGTCATTTTTGTAAGACCGCCAAACTTAAAACTACGCGAAAATACCATAAATTCAAAAAAATTGCTCTTTTAAACAAAAAGGTAAAACAAATAATTTAATATATTGATTCCGTGACAGTTGAGCCCATATACGCAAAAAAATGGCGGGCTTTAGAAAAAAAAATATTCTCAAAGTTAGCGGTGGGCAAAATCACGTTGAGAACCTATGAACTAGACAAACCTCACCTCATGAACCCGGGCACCTTTGCTAAGTCACTAAATATAGCGAATTATTCGGGGTGACCTATGGCAGACGTGTTGGTTTTCCAATAAATAAAATGGTTCCTGAGGCGGTGGTACTCATACCCACCACCCAAATTAATAAATTTCTGTAATTCACATAACGTCATTGCAAATTGTACATACTTCTCACAATTGAAAATTAAAAATATGTGCGGGTACCGAAAACCAACAAATTAAAAATATTGCTGACAAATGGAAAATCTCATTGAAATTTCATCCGGCAACAATATTTTCAACAATGTTTCCAGTATAGATGACAATGTTGCGATTCTAAATCGGCAACATTGTTTTAGATTACAAATCGGCGACATTGTTACGATTACAGATCGGAAATATTCTACTGTTTCGACAGATACAATATACAAGTATTTAGTATTACCAGAAAATACTGATAAGGTGAAAGTTGGTAAGTTTGCTGATGGTAGCGGTAGGATTTGCAATGATTCTAATGGATAAAATACCCATTCCTGTTATTCTTTACCGATAAGTCGGTATTTGGCCAAACGATCGAGATTATGAAAGGGACGCTTACATATTTAATAACGGTGACCGGACAACTCGGAATGAAAACAACTCAGAACCATCTCAGATAAGTCATTTAGAGTGATAAAAAAATATATAAAAAATTGATTAAATAGGTTACGTTAGGTTAGGGTTTTCGGCTAATTTAAAATTATTTTTTTCATAGCTTTTAGTGACTTTTCAAGGAGGTTTATTCTTAGTTAGCATGGAACCGTTAATAACATAGGACAGTGTGCTAACAATGTGAGTAACGCAAAACACATGGTTTTGGAGATGTATCACGTGATCCGTTGCGAACTTTTTTTTTACATTAAGCCCACTTACATAATAAATAACATTTTTAAGTATTTATTGAAAACAGGTTCAAGTTTATTACTTCTTTTTCTTGTACCCTATCAGGTCCCCCCGACGTTGGCGATCACAATGGAAAATATATCTCTATCTTGCGCCCTCCGGAACAGCTCCTCCACCCTTCTAATACCAGTCCACTCTCGTACACTTTGCAGCCAAGACATTTGTCTCCTACAAGGCCCTCGGCGACCTTCTATCTTGCCTTTTAATATTAATTGAACCAAGTGACATTTCTCCCCTCGAAGTATGTGACCCAGATATGAAATTTCCTGACTTTTACCAATGTGAGCAGTTCTCTATCTGCTCTAGCCCGCCTGAGAATTTCTGTGTTGGTGATCATGTCGGTCCATGGGACTTTGAGCATTCTCCGGTGAAGCCACATTTCTAACCTGTTCGTGGTATTTACTTTCAAGGTCCATGTCTCACACCTATACAGCAAGACCGACCACACATACCATTTTAACATTCTCGCCTTAGTTTTAAATTGACATATACAGAAGAGTGATTTCATTTTACTGAATGCTTCTTACTGCTTCAACTTTCTTACTGAAAGTTCTTACTGCTTCAATTCCGCACTTAACCCCTACATCTGGGTCAAGAGTCTCCGTGAGAATACAGCCGAGGTATCTAGGTAGTCTTTCCACCTTTTTACTGAACAATACTAATACCGTAATATTAACTAATAAAAATACTAACCTAATTTAATTACTTAATAGGTACTGGATTTGGCACAAAAAGTAATAGCAGAATGCACGATTGTAAAGGCATGTCTTGTTTATAAGATTAATACTTTAACTGCCGTACAAGTGGGCCCCACCTTTCCGCCAATCGATAACCATAAAACAGACATTGCTCCCCCCGTTCCCATATTGTCCTACTGCCCTCAACCTAAATCATACTCATGTTATCCCACGGGAATATTATTTACTCTTCGTTCTCGAGAAATAAATTTCATAAAACGTTCTTCAGTGCTTACGGGTTAAGCACTGAATAGGAAATCGATAGAAGTGACCTACATCTATCTGAAAGAAATCTGATGTCGCCAATTAACGTAAAACAAAGGGCAATGCAATCGAATGACAATTCGTTTGAAATTAGTAGAGAGAACCTCAATATCTGAAAAAGTGTGATCAATTTCGTTCTAAAGAAGGGAGAAGTAACTTCGGGTACACCAGACGCCCACAACACTTATCTTTTCATTGCGATAAGATAGATACCTACTTGACTGTTATACATGCCTAAATAATTGCATTATGCATTTCCCCCACAGAACTTAATCTTGTTGATAACATTTTAAAGAATAGCTTATGTGGTGGGGATTGACCAAATGGAGTAAATAAAAGAAGAAATGGATCTCTGTTGGTTTAAGACGTTAATGCGATAGTGACAGCATATAAAGAAGAACGCAAGAAATGCAATGTGGGCGTGTTTCGTTATCCATAAGTTTGATCGTTCTATCCAAGGTGATACTTAAAAGATTTCAAAGTGTACTTTTTGACAAATGGCGCAAGAATAATTATTTTAAGAAAAAAAAACCCTTTTTGTAAGTTATGATTTAAATATGAAGATGAATTAATTGTTTGCGTCCGTATATATGCAATACGAACATGAGAAAATAGTTTCTTTCGTAAGCAAACTCAATTTTTTCATGAAAGATGAGCAATTATTGTATCAGTGATTCAATCCAATACTTTATTTGTATGCCTTTCTTTGAAAACATTGAATTTGTTTATGGTCAAAACTATTTCCTCGTATTCATATACATACATAGGAGCAAACACGTAATTCATCTTAAAACAGGTCAATTGCCGGGTGTGTGCCGGCTTACACGCCAAAATTTTCTTTTTTTTTTTAAATGGGATTTTAACCCTTTGGTACAAAGAAACGTATGAAGGAAGTATGGGGCATTCTTGTTCTTGACGTATGAGGTATCCTAAATACATCTAGCCACTCGGAATATTTTTATTAAATTTGTCTATGACATCGACCCTTTGTTTTTCCCGGGATTTGAGCTGTCAAACTACGAGCGTTGAAAAAAATCAAAAAAACCTATAAATTTATCAAATAAACGCAAGTAATGTTGTTTTTATGCACAGTTTATTGTTCTTGGAATGTGTTTCGGTAAATATAATATAAGACAGCACAAAATAATACGTCAAAATCAAAACTTTGCAAAATTTACGTCGTTTCCTCCTTGACATTTATTTGAAAACATAACTTGCAAAGAGTGTTTTTTTCCTAAAAAAATTAAACCAGCGCCATCTATGAAAGAGCAGAATGTGAATTATTTTAGGTTAAACCTTAAATTTCATCAAAATTGTGCTTTTTTTCATTTCGATCAAATGGGATGGTGATATACGGTATCAGGCAAGTGTAAGAGAGACAGAACGCGTTCTAAATAGGTTAGAACCAAAAGATATTAACTCAGTGGCGAGGTTTTATTTGTTGGATCTGTATGCTGATGCAAAGCATGCGAAAACATGCAGTTTTATGGTCGATTATATTTTCCGTCTGTATAACTTGTGTCTTGTAGCTATTACTTATCGACAAAATCAATTCGCGCCTATGTTTATAAAGTGTACACCGACATTGTAATGCATAATCATTTTAAAATATCGACTGTTACAACATAACTTATTGAGATAAATCACAAAATCGATAAATCCTTATCTTCGTCGTGGTAAAAGCAGATAAGATAGGGGCCGATAAGGTCTTCTCTTCGTATGGCAGGGGTCACCTAACGGACGAATTGGAATATGTATTTAGTAATTCGGGTGGGAAAACTGTATTTGCTTTACTGGTATTTTAATGGATATTTATATGGAAGAACTACAGGCAGTCCGGAATACCAAAAATTATGTAAATTAAATATATCTATTTATATTTATAGACGCTGACGCTCTAAGGTGAAAACGGTAACAACTCCAACAAGAGTCAAAATAGAAAAACTACAAAACGGTAACATCAGAAGCGAGTATGAGAAGTGTGCAGAGATGAGATTGAATGAGAAGGAAATGGACGGTCTAAGCATAGAGGAAACATGGAACCACATAAAAGTGAGTCTGTACGAATCTGCTAAAGACGTGTGTGGGATAAGTAAGCAAGGCAGAAAGAAAGGCGACGCATGGTGGGATGATGAGATCAAAGCACTGGTCTCTGAGAAGAAGAAAGCATGGTTATGTCTGATAGCGACTGGCAGTGCTCCAAGCGAAGAGAGAGATCGAGCGAAAGAAGTGTATAAGGTATGCAAGAAAAGAGTAAGTGTTGGAGTGAAAGAACGAAAGAAACGTCTGGAAGAGGAAGAGGGAATCAAAATGACACACCACTTCCAAGAAAACATTAAGTTGTTTTGGAAGGAGGTCAAAAGGTCCCGGAGTGGTTCAGAGAATAGAAGCATGAAAGAGATAAAATCGAATGATGGACAAATGTTGACGAATGAGGAAGAAATAAAAGAGAGATGGATGAAATATTTTGAGGAAGTCTTTGAAAGCAATCCGGGTGATAGTGAGTCCAGCGTCGAATCGGGTATAAACGATGACGAAGTGAATGTTACCAAAATCGGCATGGATGAAATAAAAAGATCAATCAAATGTATGAAGAATGGTAAGGCTGTGGGTTTCGACAATATTGCTGCCGAATACTTTAAAGGGGATAGTCCTATTATTCTTACGTGGTTGTGCAGACTTTTTAACCAGTGTTTAGAGGAGGGTTACACGCCATTAGATTGGAGAAGGGCTGTAATCATGCCATTATACAAAGGTAAAGGGTCACGTATGGAATGTGGGAATCACAGGGCTATTAGCCTGCTTAGTTCAGTCGGCAAGCTGTATGGTAGAATATTGATAGAAAGGGTAAGAATGGAAACAAAGGAAAAAGTTTGGGATGTGCAAGGTGCTTTTATGAGTGGAAGGGGGTGCATGGACCAGATTTTCTCGTTGCGTATGCTCACTGAGAAGTTTCTTGCAAAAAACCACAAACTCTTCTGTGCCTTTGTAGATTTACAGAAAGCATACGACCGAGTTGACAGGAAAAAGCTGTGGAAGGTGTTGTCCAAGTACGGAGTGAATACGAGTCTCATACACGCAATTGCATCTCTGTATGAGGGAAGCGTTGCATGTATTAGGGTGAACGGCGATTTTACGGGGTGGTTTGACATCACAAAAGGTGTTAAGCAAGGCTGCGTAATGTCACCGTGGTTATCCAATCTATACATGGATAATTGTATGCAAGAATTGAAAGAGATGGGATTGGGCGCGAAATTGAGTGATCTGGAAGTATGTTGCCTGTTGTATGCTGATGATGCGGTGCTGATTTCTAACAGTATGGAAGATCTGCAGTCGCTTGTGTCTAGGATGAACGAAGTATGTATGAAAAATGAGTTAATGATGAATGTAAGTAAGTCTAAAGTGATGGTATTTGAAAGAGAGAGTACGAAAACAATTTGCAACATAGTTGTGAATGACGAATACTTGGAGCAGGTGGATGAGTTTGTATATTTGGGAAGTATGTTTACGAGAGATGGAAAGACTGATAGAGATATCGAAAGACGGGTAAATACTGGTAACTCCATTAATGGAGGACTGAACGCCGTTGGCGCCAACAAAAATCTGTCAAAAGAAGCGAAGCTAGCCGTCCATAATGGAGTGCTGGTACCTACCCTGATGTATGGCAGTGAGGCATGGAACTGGCAGAGAAAGGATGAAAGTAGACTGAATGCTGTAGAAATGAGATCCCTGAGACGTATGTGTGGTAAAACCATGTATGATCGTGTGAGAAATGTGGAGATCCGCAAAGAATGCAAGGCTGATGTAAGCGTTATGAGTAAGATTAAGAAAGGGACGCTCAGATGGTTTGGGCATGTAGAGCGAATGAATGAGGAAAGGAGTGTAAGGAGAATATATGACGCAAATGTGAATGGTAGACGAAGTCGGGGACGCCCGAGGAAAACATGGCACGACCAAGTGAATCAGATACTTCAGTCGGGCGATGTCAAGAGTCAGAATAATAGAAGAGCATGTATGAGACGATGTATGAATGTGAACGAAGCAAGGAGTGTGTGCCAAGATCGAGTTGTTTGGCGGTCTGTCCTCTCTGCCTACCCCTGCGGGGAAACGGCGTGATGGTTAGTTAGTTAGTTAGTTTTATATTTATAGAAACACAGCCAAACAAGCTTCGCAAGAATAAAAAATACAAGTGAGCAATTCACACACGGTAAAAGTGTAATCTTCGGAAAACTTAAGTAGATAAGAGTGGGGAGGCTACGAAGCACCGCTCAAAGAGAAGAATGATTATTCTATCTCATTCTCTCGCAGGCTTAATCCTGTAGATGTATGTGTTTTCTCTTTTTGGTGTCGCTTTTTCGTTTCATAGAGTTTCAAATCACAACGGTGCTAAAGAAGTTTTCACTTCAAAATACACGTGGGCAGTTCACGCGGTAGAAATGAAACCTTCAGAAAACTAAAGTAGACAAGAGTGGGGAGGCTACGAAGCACCGTACAAAGAGGAGACCGATTATTCTATCTCATTCTCTCGCAGGCTCCTATAAATGCATGTGTTTGTCTATATTTGGTGTCGCTTTTTTTGTTTTATCGAGTTTCAAATCACAATGGTGCTAAAGAAGTTTTCGCTTCAAAAACAAAAACATGTTCGGGCTGTTTTATTTGGATACAAATTTTCATATTATATAGATAATTTGGATTATGACATTATAATTTAAAATAAAACAATAACTTCGTTTACATTCCTTTTCCTTAAAACTTATTAATTGCATATCAGGTTTGTGTTCATTAAACTTTACTCCGAGATAAAGCTAATTTTTACTCTGTTTTTGGCAATTTAATCTGATTCTCGACCCCTGGTACGCCTTTGAACTTACTGCGGAATACAGTTACTAGTAATAAAAAGTGCATTTTCTGATAGGCACCTACCTATTGATGAAAAGTTATATAACATTTTGTGCTGTAATGCACTTGAAATTTAATTTATTATTATGTATTACAAATTATAGTCATACTAAGATTGTTGAGATGAATGGTGTGCTTTAATTGGAATCATTGCTTAATTTGGAATCATCGCTATAACCATATTGAAAATGTAAATTATTGTAATAATAATAATACGGCGAGCCAATATATAGAATTTAAAAAAATGCAGTGTTTACATTTGTGAACCCAGGTGCGAGCCGAGACACGGATTACGAAAAGGAAAGAAGCAACCGCAAGAGGCGTATCGCGCCGTTTGCGATTGATTCGTTCCTTTCCCAGGTTTGGTTCGTGTGTGTATTCGCAGCCTTGTATTTTATCTTGTACGTGCATCAATCAACGTGGTTTACGTACATGTATTAGGTGCCCGATACCTTAGTGAATTCTGCGTGATTAAATGTTATTTATTAATTACTAACTGGGGTACCCGGTTTCGCTCAGGGAGTTGATATGAGATTAAACTGACGTTCGAACCCACGACGAATTTTGCTTTATATACCCCTACTAAAGGGTAGTTCTACCCATACAGAAAAAGGCTTCGAATGGTTCACAATGTTCCAGAACATTCCACAACATTCGAGAGTGTTCTGGAATGTTCCACAATGATCTGGTATGTTCCGGGATGTTTCCGAACGTGCCAGACTTTTCCAAACATTCCGCAACATTCCAGAATGTTCGGGGATGATCTGGAATGTTGTGGAATGCTCTCGAACACTCTCGAATGTTCTGGTCTGTTCTAGAAATTTCTTGAGGGCGAAACTTCCAGCCTTTATATCTTCAAAAGCACACCCTCCAGTTAAAATCGGGAACCTCCCTTATGATGGGGACAGAGGGCTACCCAATGAAATATAAGAGATTTTACTGCATTAACCGCAGTTTTTACCGGGTGGAACTGTGTTTCCTTGGGCGGTGTAAATAAAATAAACTGGTTAGTATGTTCAAAATTTATTGCTAATTAATTAACTTAAATGTGGTGTATTCCCCTTGACTGGGCAAAACGTTAAATTAGTTTGACTTAGTTCGCCTAGTTTGATTTTGTATGTGAATACCGTACAAGAGTTCCAATTGCGGCAATTGCTCCCAACCGTCTGGAGCCAGTGTGACTATGGCATTCCCAATAGGGGTATGTTGTGAGGTCGAAGGTAATGTGGAGGGGAAGGAGATGGGATAGAAAAAGGTGGGGAAGTAACTGGTTATTAAGATCCGGTCATCAAACACGGCTAAAGTTAATTCAAGCAACAAGTAGAGTATCTTCCACTCTTTATTGCTGAAAACGACAGTAAGATTCGTTCGTCTTTGAGCTTTGTTAAAGCGTATACGAATTCCACCGCTCGACTCTGAAGAATAGAGGTCCAGAACAGGGCGGTGTACATCTCTGTGCACACGGTACATAAACTATCAATGGGCTCGCTATACAATCCATACTGCATCGTCAAACAGATTAATTTGAGGTTAGTTATTATGGCAAACGTCAGACTATTATGATGACTTGAGGATGTGGGTTCCGCTCGACAGCGGATGTTTTGATAATGAAGCCACAGAGCGGAAGATTATGCGTCCATAATGATTGAAGCGTTTCCTTCATATCTTTTATTGAAGGTTATTTATTTAACAGCCGCAATACATCAAAAAACACTTAACCATGCACAAATGTGCAGTCCACTTCATAGAATCTTACTACAGACTTACATAGACTTTTAAGGTTCGGCATTCCGAATTTCTTCCCATTTGTAACATATTTTCCTTTAACACTTTAGCTTTCTTTAACTTTTAGTTATTAAAAAAATTATGTTATTTTTGAAGAAAATCATACATTGCTGAGTCGAAACGGTAATTACATAAAATACCTTCGATGGAAAAAATCGCAAAAAAAAAAAAAACCTTTAAAAATTATTAAAAACACATTTTGTTCCGTTATTTAACATGTAATAGATATGAAAAAATTCACAGTTTTTCCTGAAATGCTACTTTAGATATTTGCCGAGAGATTTGTTCTGTTTTAAACGAATCGTGTTGTATTCAATATATTCACAATTTTCGCTTAATTATTTATAATCGTTTTTTTTTTATATTCGTATTTACATAAATATCTTCATTTCGAACCATATTCTTCTTAATTTTGAGCCTTTTTTGTACACAGCCTAAATAGAAGAAAATAAAACAGACGGGTTGCAATTTGCCACCTTGTCAAAATATCTAAAAATCAGAACAAAGATAAAGGTGTGAAAGCTGTGATGGCAGAGTAGGTTTTAGCCACTTAATAAATAAAGGCGCTTTTCCCGACGCAACATGTTTCAAAACAGCCGACACGTATAAAAATATTGGGGTAGGGCCACAATGTTTTTTATTTTCCGTGGACGATGGAAAAAAAACGTTGTGGCTTCGACCCAATGATTTTATTTTTGTCGGAAGTTTTGAAAACGGACTCAAAAAGTAAATTTTAATGGAAACCAATATCCCCACTGACTTTGTAACTTTTGATTATAGCTAATATAGCAAGCGCCCTTTCTCTTAAGCCTCGATTACATTGAGCGAGTTTACAAGCTACAAGCCGGCGAATTCACTATCTGCTAGTAAAATCGCTCAGTGTAATCATATACATTAGCTAACTAGCAGATTTTACACTGAACAAGTTAACCAGCAGATAGTGAATTCACCGTCTAGTAGCTTGTAAACTCGCTCAATGTAATCGAGGCTTTAAACTGTCCGAATTGTCGCCGTGCTATAGTAGTCCCAGAGAAAGGTCGTGTGTACGTCACCGACAAAAAATCTTCTCACAGGTCTTGTATGAAAACGAAAAAGGAAGAAGATACTAGAAACTCTGGGACTACTAAATTTCATCGAATTGAAAATTTCGTAATGATGAAACGAATTAATATATTTGAAATTTCAGTCCGATCGGTTTTTGGTTTAAAAAACACGCCTACGTCGCATTTATTTTGTTCTTCTTTATCCTACAGTTCTACCGGTATTTCAATGGTAGACGTTCAGTCATTGATCCCAAGGCACAGGTGCACAGCCGGGGGTCTCCGTCAAACCCGTTTCCGACATTTTTTTTTTTTAAAGGTGCCGGTAACCCGGGCGTTTATTAAAATAAAGAGTTATTTGCATTTACATATATGTGCGCTACCCGACTCACTAGACAATATCTGTTCTGAGCCGGGTACGTTTGTACCAATGTTTTAGGACTCATTGTGGAATGATTTCACGGCTTTTGCGTTTCCTCCTTCCTTCAAGATCCAGCTTCATTCATTCATTTCCCTTTACACAGCGTCTCCAAATATGACTTTGTCCCAGACAAAAACCCCAGTGCCACAGTGGACAAAAACCCTAGTGCCATAGTGGAGAAGTGAAAGTAAAAAATAAAACAAGCATGGCGATACTAAACTTTCGCGTTCTGGCATCACATTAAACATGAGAGTAAACTGAGTTATCAAACGTAAATATTATAACGGATTGAAAAGACAACAATGAAGTTGGTTGGACGCCAAGAACACGCCGGTAAACAAGTTATTTTTACCCGATACATTGTGTACCTTTCTTGCAATAGGTGTAACATTTTTATATTTAGGTGTATGGCAAAACGCACATCATATCTTTGCAAGGATTTCCCAACCTGCTCGAATATTATAAAATTACAATCTAATCGGCGTTTTGCGTGACGCCTATTCATCCAGTTTCCATGGCGACCCTACAGTTGATCCCCGACACTATAAAACTATATATTTTTTTGCATTATTTAATAAATTCAAACCTAAAATCAACTTCAAAAATACCTTTTGCAATAAGTTGGTATAGATAACGAACCAATTTATGTAAGTGTTGATTTTTTGTACGTATATGCTGGTATACACAGAGATATGTAAACGATTTGGGAGGCGGGAATGGGTACCGCCGCCCCGGGAACCTTTATTGGATAACCAACACCTCTGCCATAGGTCACCCCAAGTGGTTCGCTAAGTTTGGTGATTTAGCAGGGGTACCCGGGTTCATGGTGTGAGGTTTGTCTAGGTCTTGGAGGCGGATGACCAGGACACACTGAACCCCAGATTCCTACCCACCCCTTAAACCCTTTTTCTTCCCAGAATTTTCCTGCATTTCCTTTCCTTAAAAAACCCTCCACACAGCATCCCCAAAGATGACATAGGCCCTGAGGGAGATTATTTTCCGCAGGGACTCCTGTGTGGAGCTCATGTAAAAATAAAAGTATTTTTTCCTTGATGCATTGGATGAAAACATGTTTTATGTATTATATATGCTGTAAATTACAGTGAGAAAGTAGAAAATAATATTGGTCACTCTGGAATCAAAACTGCAAACAACAGACTTAAATTAAAACAAATGCTTAGATTGCTACGAAACGTACAAAAATATAAAATTTTAATAGAAATTATCAAAAACAAACACATCTCCCAAGTTCCTCATTTCACACTAAAATACTTCACACTCAAGTATTCGAGTAGTATTTATTTACATCACTTCAGCCTAAATTTAGTCACATTTGCATTTGGCCGCGTGAGCAGTGAGCAGTGAGCAGCGAGCACTAAGCACCGGGAGCTGGTAGCTCGCGCCGGGTCGGCAACGTAGGCGCCTTTTCCCTTCAGGTGGGAGGCTGGGATTCTATTCAGATGACTGTCTCCGTGACTCCGTGACGCTTCACACGCGTAGTGATTTATTACTCACACTTCTTGGAGAGATATAATTCTACCTTTGAAGCTGGAATTCAGTTGCAATGTTATGATTAAATACATTTATACATTTGATCTATTTAGTTATTTTAGAGCTGACCGGTGCCGCGATATTAAGGCTTCGTTTTTTTATTTATTCAACTTTATTAATTTTATTAAATTGGTGATGTATTGTGCCTATCTCTCTAGGAAATCCTATGTTGGCAACACGCGCATTTAATAACATAAGCAGTTCGATACGATACGATTGTAGCCCCAGCCAGGAGCACTCCTGTCCCGGTGAGACCGGTACACCGAGGGGCACTGATTTATTAGGACTTGGAACACGTGCTCACCATACCAATTACATTTAAAATAAAATACATCTGGATCGTACTATTGGAAATACATACGAGTAAATATAAATATATATTAATAAAATCTTGCGGACAAGACTTGTGGGCGTTGTTACCCAATCCTAATGATCAACTGTTGAGCCGAAATTTTGGCTGAACACTCCTCAAATGCACATTACGCTCTTCCCATCTTCAAAAATCACTAATATTTTTTTTAAAAACTTGAAAACTTCAAATGTTTATGGGAGATATGTAAGAAATCGGTAGAGATTCGGATAGCGGCGGCTTAAGGAAACATTTGTAAAAAAATATTTTTAAATTCCGGAAACCTCTATTAATTACCTCTATTAATTGTATTAAATTTTATATCGTTGAAGAAGAAGACAAATATAATCTAAACGAAAATATGAACGAGAATAAGACAAATTTGCAGAGAGGATATGCAGAGGACGGACCGCCAAATAACTCTTGGCACACACTCCTCCCTTCATCGACATTCATATAATAGTACCCTTTACACACAGAGTTCGGAGCGGCCGTGCCCCGCGCCACTTCTGGCCGCCGCGCAGAAAAGTAAAGACCGAAAGTAAGATAACGGTTTACAGCGCAGTACACTGTGAGACTTTTCTGCGCGGCGGCCTGAAGTGGTGGGGGCACGTCCCGCTCCGAACTCTGTGTTTAAAGGGTACTATTGTCTCTCGTCATTCTGATACGGCTCGACTCGAGTATTTGGTTCATTTTACCATGCCATGGGCGTCCCTGACTTCTACCATATTGACTCATGTCACATATTCTTCTAACACGCCTTTCTTCGTTCAATCGCTCTACACGTCCAAACCAAGCAAGAGTCCCTTTCTTTTAATTTAAACATCAACACAAACGTAATGATAATAATAGATCGAACACTGGACCATGGCGATTCAAAAAACCACGATAAAAATTTATCCAGAAAATTCCATTGTTAAATTAAAACTGACAACATTTTAAAAAGTTATACCGATACAGAAGTATCGTTGATCATATAAATATAATTTTTTTTTTAGTTTTATTGATCCGGTTTACTTGGTTAGTCAGAAGCAAGGTTTTAAACAATAATAATAATCCAGCAGAAAGGTAAAAAGGCCAACGCTTAACAAAGGAACCTTCCGGTGGGGCAATTCAGGGAGAGGCGATCAAGTCGGGTTCCGCACATTTACACGAATCGAATTACGAATAATTAATTAATCCAGTGGTTTAATGCCAGGAAGCCGGGCTAGCCTGGCGAACAAAGTGATTACGTCTTTAAATTTTATAATGCGTCTCGTTCCATTGCACAAAGCGACAGTAGTGATGGTGAACAATGGACAGATGACCAGAAATGGATTATCCGCCGACAATTGGCCCTCCGAAATGATATTTACTATAAAATTATAATTATTTACCAATTTCAAACGTAAAATCGACTTCAAATATACCCTTAATAATAAGTTGGTATGACTATCAAACGAATTTACACGCAGTGTCGTCCATTAATCACGTGATATTTTTTAGCAACTTTTTAACCCACCCCCCCCCCTCCCCTGGTGGTATGTGGTGAGGTTTAAGACTACTCCCCCCCCATACCCAAAATCACGTGTATTTTTTTAGTACAAAGTATTTTGAAATTTTCAGAATATTATCTTTAAATTACAGGAATCTGATTACACTAGGTTTTTTTCCATTTTTATACTCTGCAAATAGGTCTTTTAACAGATATCCTAGTTTAGATATTGTTCCAATGTTTTAAGGCAAAACATACGCGGCAACGATTTACGCATGTATTCGGCGTCAAAATCACAGACTTACAGGTGAGCCGAGCGGTTGTCGCAACGCGCGGGGAAATCGTTGCCTGGCAACGGTGAGTCAAGGTCACGCGTCGCTGTTTGGTTAAGAAATCGTGCGTTCAAGGAAAAATAAATACACGTGATATCTTATTATACCTCCCCCCTCCTTGTGATATTTCGTGATTTTTTCCGAACCCCTTCCCCCCTTTCGAGCCTCACGTGATTAATTGGCGACCCCTTATGCGCTGTATAGACTAGTAGATTTTTCCTTTACTTTGTTATTCGGCGGTACATCCTCTGTGCCCATTTATTTTGTGTAATTAGGTATACCGTATTTTCCCTAAGCCGACTGCATATTGTATATAAGAATGCCGGAGGGCCTACTATCATGGGACCCTTGAAATATGATCTATACCGATTTTACCAATAATTCGCAAAAGAGCTATTACCTCAGACCGCAGAATCCCATTAAAATTGATTATCTCAAGAAGGAATTTCGATCATTGAAAATTTTGATCATTCTTCATCCAAAGATTGATTGAGATCAAGATGTTGCAATTTACCAAAGATTCCATCAACAAATTGAATAAGGAAACGATGTAACCCATCAACTCTGTGTTCAAACCTCAATGATACTCGACAATTCACATCTGAGCGTCTAGATTAATCCCGTTCGAGATGCTGTAATCCGGCCGATGCACGAAATTAGGAAATTGGGTCGGCAGATTTTTATTCGACATGTGCGCAAAATGTGTTACGGGCGGAGTTCGAAATGAGTCAGTATGCAAATAGCCCGCCATTATCTTATTTCTCCGTTGCTAGTGGCTAGCGACAGCTACATCGTACTCTTACCGCTACCTGCTCAATGCGCAACTTATTAAGACAGGGTTTCTAACCATCAAAACAATTGATCTATCTATTTCTACAAAAGAATGTGTCGTGGCGGAAGGATGTGTGACGGAAGGGCGGACGGTCAAAATTTAATTTATTTGGGAGGCGGGTATGGGTACCTGATGAAATTCTGCCATAGGTCACCCTAAGTGATTCGCTACGTTTGGTGACTTAGCAGGGGTGCCCGGGTTCATGGGTGACGTTTGTACGGGTCTTGGCGGCGGATGTGTCTGCCCACCAGCTGTGTGGCAGGCAGGATCAGGAAAGAATTGTTGAGTGAGTCCCTTTGACTTCTCCAGCCGTACTCTTTCCGAACATCGCCTTGCGCTGCTGTGGGAGGGATGGATTCGTACGTCCGTCACTCCTGGACACCTGAGAGTCCTACCACCCCTCATACCCCTTTCCTTCCCAGAACTTCCTCTCCTTCCTTTCTTAAGCCGCCGCTATTCGAATTTCGACCGATTTCTTACATATCTCCCTTAAACATTTGAAGTTTTTAAGTTCTTAAAAAAATATATGTTATTTTTGAAGATAATATCTAGATATGTTCCACGCCGAAAAGCAAATTATATGAAATTCCCTCGATAGAAAAAAATTGCAAAGTGTGCTCCGAAAATTATTTAAAACAAGTCTATTTCTATTATTTTACGTTATATTTGTTCCACGAGATTTTTGCTCTATTTTAAACGAGTCATGTTTTATTAACCTTTTCGTCCCGGAACGAAAAAAATCACACATGACCCGAAGGGGGGTCACTCGGGGACCCCAATTTGTTTTGCTTATTAAAGGGTGTTAATGATATATTTTTTTGTAATTTGTTATGATAATAATTAGAGGGAAGTATATTCATCGTATTTCAGTAGTCATTTTAAAAATCGTTTGATAAATAAAGTCATAATTAATATTCTAATGAATTTAGACCATAGCGTGTATTTTTCCATAGAAAACGGGCCGATAGCCAGCATAACACCCTGTTTCCGAATCTCGACTGGCGATTGGCGTTTACCGGAAACGACCCAGACCGAATGATCTTTGACCGGCAAGCGAACATTATAGCATTGTAAAAAGAGTAAACGAGATGCGCAGTGTAAACGAACGCGATCTAGTCCTTTCCACTAACAACTTAGAAATTACTTGCTATCGCTTAGAATTATCCCGATACATTCAGCAGATAGGGACGGGGTACGCCCGAACAGAGGGGAAGGGGGGCGGGTGGCACAGATTATTCGCCGGAATTTGTTATAAACTATTTAATTTTAAGAAAAGTAGTAATGCGATATTATTTTTTTAATGCAGATCGATAACCAAATATATTTTCTAGGATTACCTAAATTATTGAGTATGTGGTTTAAAAAACAACTTAAATACAGCGTAAAACTCTCGTTAGTGTAAGTGCGTTCCCCTGGTCCGGTACGGAAGTGTTAAGCTTTTTCGTAATTTTCGCTTCAATTTTATCGATTTAAATATTAGCGCGCTCTCTCCAACATTCGTAATTATATATCTCTCCATCTTATTCTGTTCGAGAGCGGTTACGGGGCCTTAAAGAGACCTTCCACACAGCATCCCCAAAGATGATTCAACAATCGCCGGGTTTTAGTAAAGTTTTTTTCACCTAATGTATTTAAAATAGTAGCCAAATAAACAAATAATAAAATTTAAAAGAATTAAACAAATTGATTCTTTTAAATATAATGTCTAACCACGAAGTATTTGCTTCTTAAGAACAAATAATAAAACTTCCATAATACGGTGATAACAGCTAAGGCCAAAGAGAAGGAAAACTTAGAGAGTTGTAACAATGTAACCATGACATCTTTCTTATCTGCGCAGGAGTATGCAAGGATTCAAAAGTTTAGACTAATTTAGTTTTATCTCAGAACTAGCTTATTGCAGTGAGAATCCCGTACCTGTAGCCTCGAGATATATACCGAATGTCAAGGACATTCTTTGTTGAGAGACAAGAAACTAGACAAATAGTAATTGACATCGTAGTTAACACATCCGTATCGGACCGGGGGAACGCACTTGCACCAACGAGAGTTTTACGCTGTACCTAAATTGCTTTTAAACCACATACTCAATAATTTAGGTAATCCTAGAAAAAACTATTCGGTTTTCGATTTGCATTAAAAATATATGTACCGCATTACTACTTTTTTAAATATTAAATAATTTCTATCAAATTCCGGCGGAGTATCTGTCTCGCCCGCCCCACTTCGTCTCTGTTAGATCGCCTGGCGTTACCTCGTTCCTATCCCCTCCACCCTGTGCAACAAACTAGTCATGAACGCGGTAATCGCCAATCGCCAGTCGAGATTCGGAAACAAGGAGTCATGGTGGCTATCGGCCCGCCTACTCTATTTTCTATGGAAAAATATGCGTTATGGTTTAAATTCATTAGAATATTAATTATGACTTTGTTTATCAACGATTTCAACAATGACTACTGAAATATTATGGATATACTTCCCTCTAATTATTACAAAACCAAACATGAAAAATTATGTTATTAACATCCTTTAAAAAGCAAAATAAATTGGGGGACCCGAGTGACCCCCCTTCGGATTGTGTGTGATTTTTTTCTTTACGGGACGAAAAGGTTAAACAGACAATCTGGACATAGTACGAGCTACGATACAATAAGTTTAAATAAATGTAAACACTGCACAAAAGAACAGAATCACTGGAACTGTGGACACCATATTAGAATAATTGCAAGTCATATTGTTTCTATTATCAATGAGGAGAATAAGTGAGGCAAAAATTCGAAGAGTTCCCATCCATTGAGATTTGGTGACTAAACACAGCTTAGTGATTTCAAGATGTGCAACATTCACAGATCACCATTGAAAAGTTATTGAAAATATTGGAATTTTGATCCTGGTCTCCTGGAGAGATAATAATGTAATGCCTACATCATGTCTTGATTTTTATATGAATACCGCGTAGGAGTCCAACTGCCCGGAGCCAGTGAGACAAGGGCGTCCTAAATTGGGTAATTTCGTGAGACTGAAGGGAGTAGAGAGGGGAAGGAAATGGAAATGGAGAACGTCCACCTATTTTAATGATTTCCGTTTTATAAAAACAAATACCAAAAAAATTCTTGACAAAATGTTGTACTTTCTAAACGATAACAAATCAACAGCATGGTTTGACCTTGAACAAGTTAAAAATATGCCTGTGGCAATTTTGCTCTCTTTTCGCGACAAACTTTTGTTTGCCTACTTTGAAACAGCCGCCTAAAATTGCAAATTTCTTTTTATATGTTCTTAAGTATTTCAGAATGATAAAAATCGAAAGCATTTATTGGGGATATAAAATTTTCACCTAAAACGCCTTATTTCTACTTTCTTTGATAGTTTTATCAAAAAAGTATCGTTTTACAAATTTAAAATAGGTTTACGACGTTTACCAACCACCAACTGTAAAGTTAAACCATGCCAAGCTGTTTGTACCCTACCACGTATGACACGCGTACAAACTGAAATGGGTATAAACTGGTCATCTGGCTAAAGGTTGATTCTCACTGATATAACATAAAAAAGGCTGGAGAGTCGCGAGGTGGTTTTTTTATTGCTAAAAGGGGGTTGCGCCTTTAAAATTTTTGAAAACAGCTGCTGTATACTATACGCGGAATGGATTGAAGATAATATGATAAGCCACTGTCAAAATTTAAAGCATCTATAAATTAATAAATGGTAACCTTTTGAGACTTCAGAATGCAGATTAAACCGCTGAGTCTATAATTCTGTAACTCTGTACCGTAGACCAATTACGTGCGTCAGACAGAATAACAAAGCAGTTTAGAGGTACTCGACTGGACCGTGAATTAGCCCCCCGGCCCCGGCAGCGGAGTGGTGTGGTGTAACAATCACAACAGGGACAGAATTAGAGCACGAGGTCTAGGTCGTATGTAGATAAGAGAGATCTATCGAAGAATCAATAGAATCAGTCGCATAAAAATATGATTAACCTTATCTAGAATCTGGCTAATTTAGAGAATTTTGGCAATTTCTGAACTTGTTGGGGTATTTCATTTTGAGTTTTGAATCGTTTGAATATAACCTATATTTGTCTTGCACGAGTTTCCCCAAGATGTTATTCCATATCTGATAGTGGATTCCGCTAGTGACAAATAAATTATTTTTAGCGTACTAATGGGCATAAAATATTTTAATAAACAATATAACAATATCGACATGTTTCGAAACATGTCGATATCGTTGATTAAATAGTGGTGTACACAAAGTTTTTTTTTTTCATTAATTAATTTATTTGATCAATTTGGTTATTTCACAATTATTTTAGGCGCATTAAAAATAATATACAGCATTGGTATTTGTGGCATGTTCAAAAGTGGTAGGTACTTTCAGCATCGCCATGGTGAAAAACCACCATTCATTAATTTTTGTTGACAATCTGAATATCCAGGTAGTTCTCAATCTTCCTCCTCCGCATCTCCTTCCTCTTCCCACATCCTTTAGCCTCACAACTTACCCCAATTGGGGGTGCCGTATCTCACTGGCTACAGACGGTTGGGAGCAGCAAAAAAGGGAAAGAATAACGCAGTATTCAGCTGCACTTCGTATGTGACTGATACAATTGCACAACCGCTGATTTATTGCAGACTATTAATGTCTCGATGATAGCAAAACATGACAACTGGACTTGAACAGCTGGTGTAGAATAATGAAGAAATCTGAACTCCCTGCTTCAAGTGCATTATTTAAAGTGGTTCGTCTCTTAAAAAAAATTACTTGATGTTGTCCAAAATCCGATAAGAGAGGTACAGCGCACGTCAGAAAAGATTATTGATGTTTAGATAGAAATGCTACAAGTTATGATTGGCGTTATAGTGTACAAAGCATTGAACACTGAAGCCAGCGCAAAAAGCGATCGAACATTCTTAGTTGAACAAAAAACTCACCAAGGCTACGAACGCCACTAGCCAGTGGGGTAGAGACTAATTCACGAGCCCTGAGGCACACTTATAAACCAAGCCCCGCAAAGTATATGCTTAGAACATAATTTTTTTTAACCTTTCGGCTACCTCTTACTTTCAGGTTGAATAATTAATACCAGTAAGAAATATGGAGATTCGCCAAGAATGCAACGCTGAAGTAAACGCAATAAGTAAGATTAAGAAAGGGACATTTAGATGGTTTGAGCTAGTAGATCGAATGACCGAAGAAATGAGTGTAATGAGGATGTTAGAAGAAGTCAGAGGTGTCCGAGGAAGACTTGGCACGATCAAGTGAACCAAATACTGGAGTCGGGCAATGTCGATAGAATAACAGAAAGGTGTGTATGCTTGTGAATGAACCAAGAAGTGTACACCAAGACAAAGACAGATCACCCCAGCGGAAAAGCAGAACAAAAAAAGTACAATTCCGTAGACTAGAAAGTTAACTTAAAAACAAGCTTAAACAGAGTAAGAAAAAAATTCTTTTTGAGGAGAGGAAGGAATGAACATTGGTCTTAAAAAAACCCATGTTGTAGGAGGGAGGAAACAGAGGCCGTAAAATCGTTCCATAGCCGAACTGTTGAACTCAAGAACGAGTCGAAAAAACGACCCGTTCTCATGTGACAAATGTCAACCGTATTCATATGTTGGGCGCGCGTTTGGCGCGTCTCCCGACAATGCACCGGTGCCGAAGGGATCAACGACGCTAGTTTCTCTGAGTATCTTCCATTGAAATACCGGTAGAACATGGATAGCATTCCCACCCGACGCCTATGCCATAAAGATTGCAATCCGTTCGTTAAGGTGGGAGAATCTATCAAACGGACCGCCCGTTTCTGCACAGAGTCGAGGGTATTTTTCAAGTATTTTGGAGCTCCAGATCAGAGGTGGCTGCCAAATTCAACCGTGGGGCGCACTTGCGATTTTGTGTACCTTCAAAGTATCTGCGGGCCTTGTACAGAACGAATGTATTATATAGTTGGAATGTAAAAGAGGATAAATCCTTGAGAACAGTCTTCAAAAAGACAAAAGAAATCTCTGAAAATGATAAAAAAAAAATTGGCATTAGAGTTTTCTAATCGTTTAAAACCAATTTTGGTGTATCTTGGCTTATAAACTTGATATACATTTTGCATGGGGCCCCCAACGAGATCCGGCCTCTGGGCGGCTGATGAAGTGGTCGCCACGCCACTGTTACTAACAAATTCTATTTTGTTTATTTTTACGCGAATAAATCATATTCCAGTACCAACACGGCACAGAGGAGGCGAGAAAAAACCAAAGGCATAAAACACGATTACATAAAAAAAACTAAAGTATGAAATATGAATATTTACTCAAACTGAAGCTACACTTCATCAGGAATAATTAATTAAATAATTACCTGTTTTTCTCTTTCTTTCTATTTATTGTCAATCTATATTCATCTCTATTTTATTTAGATTTTTCGAATTTCTCTTAAGTGCACAATATTTTAGTATGTAACCATATCATATGTATGTACACCTTCACATATAGATGATCCAGAAGTTTCAATTGTTCTCATAATATACTTACCTATTGCATAATGTTATTCTATTTCTGTTATAATTAGTGTAACTCGCTCATCAAGCACAAGAACTAGCTTCATCTTTGGTGAGATTGCAATTTTAAATAATTTCTGTACCAACACGTAATTTATATAACACCTCTGTATACTTATATATCTATATCTATGAAGTTATGTTAACAGAATAATCTGTTGAACATAAAATAACTGAAACTGCAGTCGTACCAGCTACGTAAATTACATGTCTCATGGAATCTCCGTTACTTCACGTTCAATCCACTGTATATTTGGGTAACATTTTTTTGACGATATTCATGATACGACTAAAATGTAATTTATAAGTTACAAGAAAAGTACTCTTGAGGTGCATTACTGTACAAAATCAACAAATGTACCTAGTAAATGAAAGAATGAAATTAAAATTAATTTTGTAAGCTTTCTTTGCAAGGTGTAAAGAATAACCCAAGGGTCTGTGGACAGGTTTCGTGGTCCAAATTCGTGCCTAAATGTGGCTTAATAACTCATGTGAAACAGCACTAAACGTAATTGTCGAAGAATGGAAGGAAGGAATGAATAGTAATAAATTTATCTTAGCAATATTTTTGGATTTTCAAAGGGCATTCGAAACTATAGATCGAGATATACTGATAAGAAAGCTTAAAGAAATTGGTTTCTCATCTGTAACCATTAAATTAATAGAAGAGTATTTGAAAGACAGAAAACAGGTAACAAAAATAAATAATCAATTTTCTAAACCAATGGAAAATAAATTAGGAGTACCGCAGGGATCGGTCCTTGGACCTTTATTGTTCATACTCTATATTAATGACATGGTGAAAATATTTTCAAAATGCAAAGTACGACTGATTGCCGATGATACACTAATATACTTAATTGGTGATAACTACGAAGAACTAATAAATATTTTAAATAATGAACTAAATAATGTAACAAGATGGCTAAAAATAAATAAGCTTAAATTAAATACAAAAAAAAACAAAATGTATGGTGATTGGGTATAAGAAGACATCCAGTGAAAGCAAAATTAAAATTGACGGTGAAATTATTGAAAGTGTTACTGAAATGAAATACCTAGGAGTCATATTAGATTCCAAACTAACCTTTAACAAACATGCTGAATATACCCAAAAGAAAATTGGAAAAAAACTATCTTTTTTGGGAAGAATTCGGCAAAAACTTTCTAGAAAAACTGCAGTCACTATTTATAATTCAATTATTGCTCCACACTTTAATTACTGCTCAACTATCCTTTTCCTGTGTAACGAACGAGAACAAAATAAGTTTCAAATTCTCCAAAACGGGGCAATGAGAATAATACTTCAGCGAAATAGATTCTCAAAAGTAAATAAAATGTTAAAGGAACTAAATTGGCTAACCGTGAAACAGATGTTGACCCTGCACACGATGATATTTATCCACAAAATAGTGAACAACATGTTACCAAAATACTTTTCAAACAAAATTTTATACAACAAGGACATTCACAGACACAACACAAGGACTTGCAAGGAAATCAGACTACAAAAAAAGAACAAAACGAATACGCAGAACAGTTTACTATACAAAGGTATGAAGTTATACAACACTCTACCAGAAACTTTAAAGGCCGCACCAACTGGAAAGTTCAAAACGTATTTTTTTTTTTTTTTTTTTACATTAACTCCACACAGGAGGCCCTGAGGAAAAAATAATTTCCCTCAGGGCCTATGTCATCTTTGAGGATGCTGTGTGGAGGGTGTTTTTGAGGAGAGGAAGGAGTGAACATGGGTCTTGAAGAGACCCATATTGTAGGAGGGAGGAAACACAGAGGCCGGCAAATCGTTCCACAGCCGAGCTGTTGAACTCAAAAACGAGTCGTAGAAACGACCCGTTCTCATGTGACTAATGTCAACCGTGTACAAATGTTGAGCGCGCGTTTGGCGTGTTTCCCGACTATGCACCGGTGCCGAGGGGATCAATGACGCTAGTTCCTCGGAGCATCTTCCATTGTAATACCGGTAGAACAAGGACAGCATTCCCACCTGGCGCCTGTGCTCTAAAGATTGCAATCCGTTAGTTAAATTAGGAGAATCTATCAAACGGACCGCCCGTTTCTGCACAGAGTCAAGGGTTTTTTTCAGGTATTTTGGGGCTCCAGACCAGAGGTGGCTGCCAAATTCAACCGTGGGGCGCACTTGCGATTTGTACAGGGCTAGCAGTTGTGTTGTATTGTGTTGTATTGTAGGAGATACATAAAACAAGAAAAAATATAGTTTGAAATATGATACGATATAATTAATTAGGAAATTGTAAACTTAAATGTACAATTTACTAAAATAAAACTAATAAACAAATTAAATTTCCAGTACAGAACTGTGATTTCACGAAATTTAAATAGGATGGAAGATCTACGATCAAGTCAGACGAGTGAATGGAACATTTATTTCCATTCAAATGTGTACGGAAGACACTTTAAGTTATCTGTGTGACTTTGAGAGTGCAGAATGAAATGTACATTTTTCCTCGAATCCTTCTTTTGTTCTACTAGCCCGAAAATTTTGTCAAGAAATTTATTTAAAGAGAACAAAAAATGTTTTTCTACTGCGCCTATTAGTAAGCAGATTTAAGTGAAGGTATCATCAAAGGCACCTGATAAAAAAAAACGTGAAACAAAGACACGCAAATTTGTGAAAGAGCTGATGAAATGGTATTTTCGTAGCGTGCCCTACGCGAATCAGAAGCGGTAAAGGCGGACGTGCCGCGGTGGACGTATGTATCTACTCGGTTTTATGTTTATAACAACTTTCTGTTGTAGTGAGTTAAGCTTTTTTGCTCTCAGCTGTGTAAGATTGGAGAGATAAAAGCGGTTTTGTGCTAAGGGATTATTGGGTTATACACCATTTTATGGAGTGTTTAATAAATTAAAGTAATGTAATCTTTCCTTCGCTAAAACCAATGACATTAAAAATACGCTATATAAAAAAAATGCAGGGAGGCTTACGAAAAGGATATGATAAAGTATGTCCACTGGACCTAGTTCAGTGAAGGACATCCACAGACCATATCGTGCAATGAAATCACGCAACCAAAAAAGGACAAAGCCAATACGCAAAACAGTTAATTCTACAAAGTGATAAAATGTTGAAATACTCTGTCGGAAACCATGAAAACTACACCAGTTGGTAAAATCAAAATACACGTAAGAACCACATCAAACAAGCGACAATGTAGTACGAAAGTTATAATAAATTAGTAATTTGTAAACATAAATGTACAAACAACTAAAATAAAATTAATAAATAATAAGCGCGTTCTCTCAGAACCTTACATTTATTAATTCACTCTAAGACTAGAGCAAAAGTTTTACTGATATAAAATACAAAATAAATCATAAATGTAGATGGATTTGCAATTAATTACTTTATAATAAACTATTTTGCTATTACTTTATAATAAACCCTATTCTTCAAGTGTTCCCGCTGTAACTCTGCGGAAAACCCTGTGACCCTAATGTACAACTTTGCCATTACTTTAAATTAAACCCTGTTCTTCACGTGTTCCCGCTGTAACTCCGCAGAAAACCCTTTGACCCTTTTATACTACTCTGCCTTCATTTTATAATAAACCCTTTTCTTCACGTGTTCCCGTTGTAACTTCGCAGAAAACTCTGTGACCCTTATATCCTACTTTGGCATTACTTTATAATAAACCATATTATAGTAAACCCAGTGACCCTTATGTCCTACTTTGACATTACTTTATAATAAACCCTATTCTACACATGTTCCCGTTCCGTAACTCCGTGGAAAACCCCGTGACCCTTATGTTCTACCAATCTTTAGAATTCGAATTTGCCAAAACCGGTTAGCGGTTGTTGAAAATGAATTGTTAAAATCATCTCGAAATTAAGATACCTTACATATACATTTTATAGACTTAAGGAAGTACTTAATCTTGACAAATTGAGAATGATATATTTTTCACTGGTGCAATCTTCAATAATGTACGGCATTATAGGATGGGGTGGTGCGCTTGATGCTTTTATTAAGCCTTTACAAAACACTCAAAAGCGCATTATTAAAGTTATGTACAATAGAACTAAAACATTCTCGACTGAGTTACTTTTCAAAGATACTAAAATATTCAACATCCGTAAATTATTTATATTGCAGACAATGAAATATGTATTTAAAAACAAAAATTGTTTCGAAAAAAATGAAAATAGAATTAGCAAAAGGACTAATAATATCTTTTACACCCCTCAAATCAATACCAAATTAATGCAAACACATAGCAGCTTTATTGGTCCTCGGACATTTAATCTTCTACCAAAACACATTCAAACGACAGATAAGATATCACTCTACATAAAAGAATTAAAATTATGGCTTTATGGTGCAGATGTTAAAACACTTTTGCTATAAATTCTATGTTAACCTTAATACATCACTTTTCATTTTAATTCTAACTCATATAACTTTTTTATAACTTATAACTATTGTTAATTGTACTTACTGATGTATGCATTTTTGTTTATATTACCCACGCACAGGCAGTGCCTTTGTGGGTTCCCATCACCTACTTTTTACTTTACGTAGATTAAATTATTCCTAACTTTTGATTTATTTGTTTCTTATATGTGTATTTTGAAATGTTTATAATAATGGGAAAAAATAAAGATTAAAAAAAAAAAAAAAAAAGTGTTTCACTCGAAGACAAGCATTAATTAACGAGACAGTTTCATTTTATTACTTTTTCTACTATTGATGTTTGTACTGACCAAGGAGAGGTTTTCTCGATACCGGTCCACATTTCACATAAATAAAGTAGGTTAAAACGTGTCGGGTAGATATTTATTAATTTATTTAACACAATTGTTGGACTGCCCTGACGCTATAAATTTGTTATCCTTACATATTCCTCCCAAATACACTAGGCGCAACATTTTATTTCACAATAATAAGTATGCTGTGAATTCTGTGTTAGAAAGAATACATAGGTTGGGCAATGAACTAAGTGATGTCGCTGACATATTTAATTTAAACTTCGACACATTTAAAAAGCCAAATTAGTCGATCGCTTTTTAGATGTAAATAACGAATGAGTAATCATTATATTTTATTTCGATTTTCTTTTGTTTGTTTTTATTCTAATTGCTAACAATGAGTAATTTAGTCAAAATATGTTTTTTTAAATGTGTTTGCTGCTTGTAGGTACATGAATTGTACCTACGAATTCTCTAAAGTTATCCTTGTGGATTTAGCATTAGTTATTTTCTTATTTATTATATAGAGTTTGTGCTTTATTTATATATTTTGTAATCTTCTTTATTTGTTATACTGTTGTTTTAAAATAAATTTGTATGTTATATGTAAAAGCCCAATAAGGCGTCAATAAATAAATAAATAAATAAAAAGAATATTTTTTTAGATCGTAGTAATACCTACTATTATCAAAACTAATCAGTCAAATAAATTTGAATCATTGAAATAAATAAATCTTCCTAGTTGGACCAGTCAAAAGAAAGTTTTAAAAATTTCCACATAATGTTTTCTGTAGTTAACAAAATAAACCAATAAATAATTGAATTAATCAGCCTAATGATGTAATTATCGAACACTGAAAAAAACTCGATGAACAAGAAGGGGTAAACGCTACCGTAGAAATGAAGAGCGTTTTCTGATTTTAAAGCAGCAAGGGTCTGGGTCTGGGTCTGGGTCTGGGTCCGGAATGTCCCGTTACTATTGTCGTTGGCCCATCGGAATGTACGA
Organism: Glyphotaelius pellucidus; assembly: GCA_936435175.1. Lineage (NCBI taxonomy): Eukaryota > Metazoa > Arthropoda > Insecta > Trichoptera > Limnephilidae > Glyphotaelius > Glyphotaelius pellucidus. The sequence goes on along the minus strand of OW386557.1, from coordinate 16,543,320 downwards.
TACGTTGTGAGGTCACTGGCGACTGGCGAACATTCGAGAGAAAGTGACGGGAAAATTCTTCAGCGGGCCGAGACTAGTATTTTCGGTAGCGGGACTTCACTGAACAATTGCGCACTAGTTGCACACAACATAAAGGCCTGTCTCTTGCCTTAACTTTTGCGATGACAATCCCTCAAACATCACTATTAACATGATTAACATTGACATTTTTTTTGTGTTTCGAGCTTTCCATGCGCGATGGAAAACATCCCACCCGTGTGAAGCGAAAGGCAGGCGGGTGGAGGGGGGAGACTAATTCATTTTTTCACAGGAGCCGCGCGGTGCGGTCTTTTATGGAGAATAAACCGAACGACTTTTTGAGGTTATGTGCAATGAGCGAGCTTAAATAATCACGAGTTTAAAATATTATTATAACTAAATTCCTAAATATAATATAATAATCAATATATTTGATAGTAAAATAACAAATATTAATATGATTATACTGTTTAAATCGAGAAACGCCTGGAATATTCTCTGCGCGGGAAGAGGGTAATATGATTTTATACAGCGCCCTTGAAGTGATTTTACACAAAAACGGCAATTTTCATGAACAGCCATATAATGTTATTATTATATATATGGCTTTTTTGTCTTGTCGGGACCGGAATCCGGAATATCTTTGAAACTCGACCTTTTTTGACTACGTAATTATTTACTTGATTGTCTACATAATTATTTATGCATTGGAAAATTTTAACTGTTAACTTTCGGGATTAGTCGGAAATCTTTCCTGATAAATAAATAACTATTAAAATATCTGTGTTTTCTCCCTGATGTAGCATTTCTTTTTCATCAGAACGTATTTTAACATTTATGTAAATGCCAAACGTTAAACGTCAAGCATTCATTGCGAACATCGCTCAATGACGTTTACTTCACCCCAATCTTTCAACAAACGGAGGAGACGGAAAACAAAAAATGTTGATAGTAATATCAAAGCAATTGTTAAAGTATTTGTTTAAGCAAGAGACCCGCCTTACCAGTGGCGGTTCGTGATCTAAAACATTGAGACTTCAACATCAGAGCGATTTAAAAAATGAAATAATTTCGGCTTTCTGTAAGCGGCTTGTCTTCTTCATCGAATATCGAATATCGATGGCGGAAATTTGAAATGCTGTAAAGAACAAAATGTTAATTGTTTAGGAGAGCGAAAAGATATTGTATCTACCGTTTTTGTAGACCTAAAGTTACGATTTTTTTTTATTATAAAACATCATTTCGTAGGCGCGAAACCCCGCTTGCGGTTGCTTCGTTCTTTTCCCTTAATTAGTTCGCAGCTCGCGGTAATACCTACCTGTTTATATGCAGCATTAGTGGATTTTTTTACTGTGGAGGCGTGACTTTTTTACTGTGGCGCTGTTTATTTATATGGGAAAATACTGTGAAGTAAAAGGTCTTCGAATAGGGACTTCCGAACTTTGACAGTTGATAACGGCCATATTGTTGAAGTGACATCTATCAAATTGAATGTTATTTATTCATTGTTTTGCCAAATCACCATGGACGACGTTCAACAACAAGTGCAAACGATCAAGTGAAAGCGTTCATAAACAAGTGCAAACGATAAAATTGTTTAAAATTTAATTAATTGTTTAAAATTGTTTAATGATAAAATCTCACGTGGAGGTGATGTGAACTGGCCATTGAGATCGTGCGATTTGACCCTGTTAGATCTTTTCTTGTGGGGTTTTCTTAGTCGCAGTCGAATAAACCACAAAACACAGCGGCCCTCAAAGCCAACGTAGCCCATGCCATCGGTCAAATTTTGCCTGATTTATGCGCCAGAGTCGTGGAAAATAGGACATTTCGAATGCGCGCCACCCAGAGAAGCCGCAGCGGACATTTGAAATTTGTTATATTCCATACACAATGGCTTCGATAGGCCTTTCAAACGAATATAAAATTTCGATGATATCTCACGCACACATTGTTTTATATTAATTTAAAGATAGGAAACGTTATAATCCAAGTGGATCTTATTCGCCGTAGTTTTTCTTTGAGGGTTCATCGTGTATCGGTTCACAGAGAAAACTTCACTGTTACATCCACCCCCTCCTCCTCACAACGTATTTCAATTAGGGATGGCATTGTCTCACTGCTTCCGGAAAGCTGAAATCGATAGAAAAAAACTCATGTCTTGAGAAGTCTGTTCGGAACCGCTGTAATAAAATTGATTCAACAGTGACGTATCATATCCATGTCGCCCATCAATCATAATAAAAGCGAGGAGCAAGTTAATAATGACGTCGTGAATGTAAACATTTCTCAAGAATCCATTGTTATGTACTTTGTAGCGCGTCACGGTACCAATTCAAAGGGAAAATCTACAAACGGTTCATATACATTCACAACACTGACGACGGGGATCAGTCAGGTAGGCACCGTTGATGTGACGGAAAATTATCATGTTCATACGGCCCGCCGCCAAAACTAATTGCCGACCGCTGAATCTATAACATCAGTTAGTTTGACGAGCAGTCCAAAGGGTCGGGTTCTCATCCAGACGTCGCGGCGTCGCATCGAGTCGTGGATTAAAATCCTCTGCAGTTAAGGGGCCATCCATAAATTACGTCACACCTTACGGGGGGTGGGGGGGGGGGGGTGTAGAGAAGTGTGACATTGTGTGATTAGGGGTGTGGGGGGGGAAATCAGCTATGTGACGTCACATGTAAAAATCTAAATTATTAAAACGCAAAACTTAAATGTAAACGAAAAAATGTAAAATTGCAAAATATGTGACGTCACACTAGGGTTGGAGGGGGTCTCACAAATGTGACGATGTGTGACAGGGACGGGGGAGGGGTCAATAAATCATGAAATTCGTGTGACGTAATTTATGGATGGCCCCTTATACGTAAGAATACCTAATAAAATAAGTTTTTTGAAATCTTTTGCTCAACGCCTCTTTAAAAATTAATATTGGCGCACAGCGGCGCAGTTTAGTAATTATTTTTTTATAGCATTAATATAAATTTACTAACTAAGCATGATGCCGTTTTTGTGGAGGGATAGGCAGAGATAATGCACTGGATCAAAATTCTAAAAAAACGGAGCAGTTGTGCGGTATTAATATTTTTAGAAAAAGAAGAATTGTTTTCAGGTGGTCAGGTACAGGCTTTGCCTAATGGGAAGGATGCTTGACTGGCTGACGGTCAAGTCGATAACTTGCATTACGACATAATAAAGGGATATGGATCCCCTTCACTCGGAACTTTGTAAGGTAAAGTTAGAACTACACTGCACCTCGTAAAAACGATCTACTGTCAGATGTGTCATTTCACTGATTTGAAGAAAACCACAAACAACTGTCACATCTCTAGCGTGAATAAATATTTGCATTTTAATTTTTTATATAATGAATTGGGGTAATATAATTTCAAAAAGTGTTAATTTTTCATGTCTAGCAATATTTAAGTAATTTCGATAAATAAAATGGATATAGCTGATTTTGATACTCAACTGACGAGTTTCTAAACACGCCATCTTGGCGAAATAACTGCTCGTGATTGGTTGAATTCCGATATAGCGGGTTTTGGTAGTAACTTCTTGAATGATATAGCGGGTTTTGTTTCTCACTCACAGTTTTGGTTTTTGGTCGTGGTAAGGGCGGTTTTGGAATTCAATTTTAATTTCATCTTATTCCTCGCAAAAACGTGAACAAGATGTCGACTCAGATCAATTTGGCAAAAAATCGGATATCGGTTATAGCGGGTATTGAAATTATAGGACTCCGATACAAACAAATGGAAATTGAAAAAGATTCAAAGCGAAGTTAGAACCTTGTAAATTACATGGAATCTTTAAGAACTTGAAGTTAGAACTTCGTAATACAAGTGTCTACGGAAATACAAAACAGAAAATATTTTGGTTACAGAAATGGTTTGGCATTCAAAGGTCATGTTAGAATAAGGGGTTGAATAATATTCCATATAGTCGATATCTACTCAACTCTAGTTCAAATAAAAAAACTTAAATGCGACATTTATTTACACGTCTATCCATAATACGAGAAGATACCAATTATACAACATCAATATAAAATTATACACACCATTATTGTGCAACGTGTATTATGGATGTGGCACGATCTCTTTTTTAAACAAGAGAAGAGTACTAAGCCACTTTATAACGGTATCTACATACGAGTGCCATTTAAATAAATACGATCGCAGTAATGCTATTAATTATCCATTCACTGCATCACCCTCGAGCACTACATTACTGCATTTGCAAACGACAATATTATGATATTGAACAAATTTCACATGCAAACAATAATTAATACAGCATATTGTTTATCTAGCAACATAACTACAAATACAAAATACCAACTTTTGTTCATTTGGCCACCCACTTTATAATAAAATAAAATCAAACAAATATTTATTTTTAATGGTGTTTTTTTAACCCCTCAGGCTAATTTGTTCGCTTTTTTTAGAATTTTTATTTTAAATCTCGAATTTAGGTTTTATAGAAATTGTTGTATCTCCCTTACTATCAGCGAGGAATCTGATCAAAACGGTGTTAGAAAGAGAAAACACCCCGCTTTATATTTTAATCTAAATTTGACCACAAAATAATTAAAATGTGCACCTTGATGAAACCAAAGTTTCCGAGGTGTCATGAAGTTTATAATACATTCATCTAATAATATGGCTTTTTAAAAAAAAAAAATGTTGTTACCATTAATTGAAGTAAAACTTCTTGACGCACGCTTGACTTGGAGAGTAAGCTGGTGAATGCGTGACTAGAGCGTTTCGAAAAGTGTGATCGGGCGAGGCGAACGTAGCATAAAGAAGTTTTACTTCAGTCGTGCGTAAAGCACACTCGTTTTTTTTTTAGTTCGTAAAAACGTAAGGTTAGCCATTTTTAAAACTTTTTTAGCTTGCATTAAAAAAAATATTTGTCTATTATTTATTTTTTAACAATAAAATTTGAAAGCCTATTTTGTCGCCTTTCAAAAACAGTTTTTAGTTTTCAGATGCGTTCAGAAATACTCCATTTATTTCATTTTAATTGCAAAGCGGAAAATTTTTGAGTTTCTGACGTAATACGGTCGAGACCAGAGAAGTTAAAATGTGTGCCGAATGTTAAAAGGTTATTTTTGTTTGGTTCTGATCATCGCACTGAAAGTGTAAGTTTTTAATATTTTCATCAATAATTATTGTTTTAAAATCGATCTAAAATTGCTAATTCCGTAACGGTTCGAATTTGGATAAGAAGAGGGACAATGTTAACGCTAATATGGCTGCTAATAAGACAGCACTCGCCGGAACTCGGGACCGCCCCTATCAAACGTATGCGGGTGTGACGTCGTAAACGCCTCCCACACGAACATATCGCTTTGGCGGCAAAAAATGAATGGCACGTTTTAAATCGCTCTAGAAAATTAATACGTCAATATAAAAATGTTATTATAACAGTATTTTTTTACAATTAAAAAAACGGTGAAAATATCCTATTCGTGGTTCAGACTCCGGTGGAATATAATTTATTGCAGTGGTGAGTAAATGACAGCAAATTCTGTTTTACCTGGTCGTAGAAATCGGTTCCTGACGTCTTCCACCCCCTTCCTCATCGGAAATATGTAATTCATCCTTCATCAATAAGATAAAACCAAGTACTAACCTGAAACAAGAAAGAAAATAACTATTAGTAAAAGAGCAGCACGTGGTTCATTGAAAATTTCAACTTGGGAGGCGGGAATGGGTACCGCCGCCCCGGGAACCTTTATTGGATAACCAACACCTCTGCCATAGGTCACCCCAAGTGGTTCGCTACGTTTGATGATTAAGCAGGGGTGCCCGGGTTCATGGGATGAGGTTTGTCTAGGTCTTGGAGGCGGATGACCAAGACACACTGAACCCCAGATTCCTACCCACCCCTAAACCCTTTTCCTTCCCAGAACTCTCCTCCCCTTCCTTTCCTTGAAAAAACCCTCCACACAGCATCCCCAAAGATGGCATAGGCCCTGAGGGAAATTATTTTCCTCAGGGCCTCCTGTGTGGAGCTCATATAAAAAAAAAGTAAAAGATCATGTGAACACCTCAACGAAACGCCCGAAGCCAGTAGGACTATGGCGTTCCTATTATGGCAGTTTTAATTATTATTTTACATTAACTCAGGAGGCCCCGGGAAAAATAATTCCCCTCAGGGCCTCTGTGGTCATCTGTGGGGATGCTGCGTGGAGGTTCTTTTTAGAAAAGGAAGGAGAGAATGTTCTGGGGAGGAAAAAGGTATGAGGGGTGTGGCGCAAGGTGATCTTCCGAGAGAGTTCTGAGGGAGAGATCAAAAAGTCTTCCTCAACCTGTCTCTCACCATCTGGCCTGCCACAAAGTTGGTGGGCAAACGCATTCACCACACGAACCCTCACCACATAAACCCGGGAACCCCTGCTAAGTCACTAAAGTAGCGAACCACTTGGGGTGACCTGTGGAAGAGATGTTGGTTATCCAATAAATGGTTCCCGGGCGGCGGTACGCATCCTCCCCCCTCTCCCAAATTGTAATAAAAATCTTTAAATACGAACTTCGTTCCATTTTTAACGATTAATTCCTAGGGATGGTCTTTTTTAAAAAAGGTAGTGTTAAGTTCTCCTAACAAAACTTTCATTTTCATATCATAAGAGAGTTCCTAAAACCCGGAGTCAGTGGGACTATGACAACCCCGATTTGGGTGTGTTGAGTATACGTTTATATCGGTTGTCTGGCTAGAAACAACAGTTACAGCAGCTGGAAAACCAATTTTGTAAAGTTCTTCGAACATAAAAATCCACACAGAAATTCCCAAAGCGAAAACGTTATTAAGTTTAACAACTTTATTTATTTCAGGAAAACTTCGAATACAATGTATTACCTACTACACTAAACAAACAAGAAGTGCCAATATAAAATGCGTATTCATAAACCAACTGTATGTGGCAGAGGTTTGACATAGCATTTAAAGCAGCGCGAAAAAATAACGTTTCACAAACAGAAATGATTTACTAAATAATGATAACAAATTAAGTACTGTTAGTAACAGACCTTTAAACTATACACAGGTTCATAGATAGGTCACAGCGCAACAAAGGAGTATTTATTATTTATAGAAAAAGTGCATTTATAATAGATCGAGCAATAACAGTTGAGGAGGCCAACGAGAACTTGAGATTATGTATATTGGTGCATGCCACGTCACTAGGTTCCTCCAGACACTTCTGAAAAACATCTAAGGTCCAGACTGACAGACCAAGGAAGGGATAGATATGCCCTAACGCAAAATCTGGGTATCATTTCGACGAGCTAGAGGCAAACCATATAACAATGTTTCCAGTATTTCTTGGTTATGCCACGACTTTGATTGTATTCTAACCACCGTCAAGAGCTCATCTAATAATCAAACCCATCGCAAAAAAGTAAAGTTCGATTAAGTAAGGTAACGGATTGCAGTGGGAATTTTCTTACGTAGACACTATCAAATCGAATTGCTTAGCTCCGCAAAAATGAGTCAATTACAATGGTGACCGGACAACTCGGAATGAAACCAACTAAGAACCATCTCAGAAAAGTAATTAAGAGCGATAAAAAATGTATATACAAAAAATTACGTTAGTTTAGGGTTATCGGCTAATTTAAAATAATTTTTTTCATAGCTCTTAATTACTTTTCAAGGAGGTGTTGAGTTGACTATTCTCAGTTGGCATGGAACCAATTATAATACATTACTAAAATGACCTAACCAAATATTCAATTTTGTAAATTCCGAGTTTTTCTCCCGATATGGGATTCTCAAATACGTGCATCTATTACGAAGCAAGCAATGCTCGTACCATTATAAAAAGGATTAGTAATTCGAAAGTAGATTTTATATTCGTATACTAAGTAGTGATAGTACAATGCGAGTTGCCTGTAAACTGTCAGATTAATTTATTTATTAGTTTATTACTAATATAATAAAATTTTAATATGTAAATGAAATCCAATGCACGGGAGATCCCATCGAGGATATCATTATTATTGACAAATAATTAAAAGGGAAACGTACAAGCACTCCCCGCTCTTCACAACTTTGTCTGTTTGTTTATTCCCCTCAACCCTTACGAGACCCGTCTATGCTTTTCTTGGTCTGTGGTCCAGTCAGTTCACACAACGCACAACACACACCGCCAACTAGCAAATAAATAATTAAGAAATCAAAAGGGCAAAATGAAGCCTTTGAAATCAATTGTAATTATAATAACACATTCGATCCTTTCTATTAATGTTTAACTATCCAGCACTTCCGAAGTACGCCTAGCGCGGTTTGGGCAAAGCTAGTTTTGTGTGGAGACAGAAGGTAGAGAGTCGTGCATGATTTAACACCGCGAATTGCCATGCACTCTCGTGGGGAGCGATCAAACAATTCGAGCAATTGCGGTAAAGGAAAATACTACAAGATGATAATAAGTAAATTATTCTGGGTTAACATGCCGCGTCAGGAGGAGACGTGACCCAAAAACACACCCGGGCTGCATGCTCGCGAGGTAAAGGAAAGCTGGGAAATTCAATCAAATTGCTCGTACACTGCTGGGAAACTGGCGCTTAAAGCCAGGAGTATCATGTTTTGATCTCAGGGGAATGCAAAACACCAGAAAATGCAAACCTTTTCCATTTACCAGGTCAAGGAAAAGGGCAAAACTTGATTTAAAAATCACATACAATTTAAATAAGCATTTCATAAAAGGTTTTCCATTCCTGTTCATTATAACTAACTGACAAGTTTGAAAGAAAATAATATTGTTAGAAACTGACGCTATAAGCAATGAGCCAATGAGTTAATATGTTTTGTTCCCAGGGGAATGCAATGTTCCAGTGATGACAAACCTTTTTCACTATTTGGGTCAAGGTAATTGGACCAATTATTTTGTCTAAAAATAACAAATCAAACTTTAAAAAAGGTTTTACACGTTATTGTTGAAACTCAAACAAGAAAGGAGGTATCGAGGGAAATCACGACATCAACTAAACGAACGTTAAATAAGAGATTTTCAATTGACGTTTATTTACGGCAAAAGAATAGATGTTGACAGAAAGTGAATCATAAAGCTATGAGATACATTCATGTTTTGCTTTCAGGGGAATGCAATGTAGCAGCGATGGCAGCTTTTCCACTAACTAGGTCAAGGTAAGTATTTTTAAAAAGATGTGTAAATCAGATTTCGAAAAAGTTTTCATTGATGTTTGTTTTGGCAGAAAGGGCAATTTTTATGAATATTTCTTATTAACCTGTTCAAAAAATCTTAACCCATACATTAACAATCTGTATTACAATGGAAGATGCTCCGAGGAACTAGCGCCATCGATCCCTTCGGCACCGGTGCATTATCGGGAAGCATGCGCCACAATTTGTACACATGAGTTTAACGATTCGGCTGTAGAACGATTTGCCAGCCTCATGTTTCGTCAAGACCCTTGTTCATTCTCCTCAAAAAGACCTTACACACAGCATCCCCTGACATAGCCCAAAGGGAAATTATTTTCCTCAAGACCTCTGCGGAGTTAATGCAAAAAAAGTAGTAAATAAAATTACGAAAATCTATTCAGTCAAAGGTAAATAACATTTAAACACCATAATATGAATAACATGTTACATTGCTTACAATACCACACTCATTAATCATACTACGTACATTACTGCATTGAATATTATATAATTATAAATTTCTATTGTTGATTGATGGGTTGGTAGTTTGAATTTGTTATTTACGAGCAGTTGTCAGATAGGTTAAAGGTTTTCAATAATTATCAGTAGATAAGCGATGTACGTAGTACTATGTATTACATTTGAGGTGTGTAGAAGCAAAGGCAGCAATCTCCACTTTCGTTTTTTTTTAAAGGCAAAAAAACACATTGATATCTTTGCCTTTGATACATATTTTCAAAATCAGAGTTTGAAAAGATATCGAAGGCAAAGATATCAAAGTGTTTTTTTTAAACTTTTCTTCAAAAAATGAAAGTGGAGATTGCTGCCTTTGCTTCTACACACCTCATTTGTTCTCGTATAAGTAAGGTTACTTTATTACAACACCAGGGGAAGAGGGAAATTAAAAGTCAATATCTCAGGCTAATTTGTTCGCTTTTCGGAAAAACTCATATAGGTCTCATAGAAAGCGTTACCAACAAAGTGAGAAATATGATCTAAAGGGTATTGGAAAGAGAAAACACCACGCTACATATTCAAATCTAAAAGTTAACCACATTACAATTAAATACACCTTTATGAAACCAAAGTTTCCGACCGCAATTTGAAAAAAAACGAAACTTTGTGTTTTTTAATTAATTATTTTTACTTGGAACGATAAAAAGTGAGGTTAGAATAATCTTCGTCTAAAATAAAATATGTATGTGTTTATATATTTTTTCGTTAACAGCACTTTTAATAAAAAAAAAACGTTAGGTGGGTCATTTTTAAAACTTTTTATGTTTGCAAGCAAAAATTTTGTATTTCAAAAATTATATATTTATTTCGATTTACAAAATATGTGACGTCACACTAGGGGAGGGGGTCTCACAGATGTGACGATTCGTGACAGGGACGGGTTAAAAAAATCATGAAATTTGTGTGACGTAATTTATGGATTACGCTATTACCCTTAACAAAATAATCTATTTATGCTATTTTACTAAAAATATGTTATTTATAAAGCAATTAGATTTTGTTATTTCAATATTTTCTTTGCGGTATACAACGTAAACCTATTAATATATATTTAATGTAAGAACTTTAGACATTTGTATAGATTTTTGTGTCATTTCAACCGCCATGCTAGAGATGTCCCTGTGTTTTGACGGGTGAGATTTACAGTTTGGAAATCATTCATTTTATGGTTGATAAATTAAATTATAAGTTATTAAATTATACAAATTAAATTAAATTGGAAATATTATATTTCATGGTTTATTTATAATTAGTGATAATTAGGTACTATAATTATAATAATAATATGTTGATAGTTATTAAAATTACACAATTCTATTTAAGTAACAGTTATTAAATTTAATTTAAGTAATATAATATACTAGCTTTTCCCCGCGGCTTCGCTCGCATGGTATTACGGGATATTACTGTATCGCTTGCACTTATCAATTATCTCCCCCCCCCCCCACCCCACCCCCATCCCCTCCCGCATTCCATATATTCATTCCTTACATTCAGTTTTCAAACATCTCGCCTACCACCTAAATTTCATACTGCTATAGCTCAAAGAAAAAAAGAATTACTTATCCAATTTTGTTCATTCGTTCGGAATTTATGCGCTTACAAACATTTCGGATGTTTATTTTTATTTAAATATTTGGAAGTTCGTTAATATAATAAAAAAATACTCTATTTATCATTTATAATCGTTACGAATTATATTTTTAATATAGGAACTCTCATTTGACATTTATTCCAAGCTTGTCCAAAAAAAAAAACGAATTCTAATATTTGAATTTTCTGCAGTAGTAGCTGACCAATAGACTGAGTACCTACCAGCATAGAGCCCAAAAATATGTCAACATTGTTTCCATGGAAAAGATTTTTTTCTGACGTTAGCAAAAACTCGCTTTTGTTAGCGACAGAAAACGTATAACAAATATAATATATTAATATTTATAATTTCATAACGCCAGAGCTTACCATCATATACAACCTGTAGTCTGCGCATATAATTTAGCTTTATATTGGTGAAATAATTATTAAAGTCTTTATATTGTGTTATGCGTGAAAAGGTCATAAACGAACTCGAGCAGTTTCGCATTTATAATATTAGTATGGATATGGAAGTATGGATATATATATATATATTTTTATATGGATATATTTTTTTTTTTTAAAGAAAGAAAAACATTCCCGGGTTACGAATAACCCAACAATGTTTGAAAATCTCCTACTGCCACCACAGAAAGCCGAAAATATTGCTTGTGTTGTGGAGGACTTAGCCAGCCGAGGAATCGAACACGGGGGGCCCCCCGTGTTCGATTCCTCGGCTGGCTATTCCACCTATATGGGGTATATATAGGTAACACAATTCACTCCCGTACGGTTGCCGGAACAGGAGTTTTGCCGTAAACGGGTGAAAAGTTGCACCGTTTACGCGACACGGTCACGTTAATTAAGCGTGAATTATATAGAAGAAAACCTTGCAAACAAATAATTTGTAACAATGTGAGCATTAGACGTGGGCAAAATTGAATGAATGAATTAAATGAATAAATTCAATCTTGTGACATACTCGATCTGATTCTCTTTTTCAAAAGGAATTAAATCTTAACTCCTTACCATTGGCCTTGCATCCTACGATTTTTTAACAACACCATATTTCTTTTTATTTATATTTATTTATTTTACAGTTAAATTATTTCATGTTATATTGTTGAGGTAAGAAAATAATAAGGTGCTCTGTAAATATTGTAGTATTTTGTAGGAATTTAGTTAAATAATATTCTGGTTATTTGCTGCGCGGATAGGCAGGTAGGTAGATAGGCAGCAGGCGCGCCGCGAAACGCCTATCACGTGTAGTAGTATCCCGCGCAGTAAATCCATAACAAATAAATCCGTAGGCCAGAGAGTCAAGTCCCCCAGCCCAAGCGACAAAATCGCCAACCGACAAAGTCACGACGAGTCAGTCAAGAACCAAGTAATTCCGAATTCCGGTGTCGCGTCTTTTTCACAGTCGTCCCGCAGCTCCCACTTATTCAAGGAATTAATAATTTTATTCCTTATTCATTTGTGTCGTCATATTCCTAAATGTCTGTGCGGACCGTAGCGCTCAATCCCAATCTCTGTTTCACTTACTCAAGGAATCAAAATATTTGTTTCTAATTCAGTTGTGACGTCTTTGTCTCAAATCATATGTCCCACGTGACGAGTCGATCTGGCCGGACAACTCAAGACCGTTGAAGATTAACTAGGTCCACGGAATGCAAGTTATTCAAGTCACTGCAAGACAAAAGACACTTATTTGTCAGAAGTTCCTATATCATCCCTTAATGCTCGCAGAGAACGGGTTCGTCGTTAGTTCCCGCGCGGCCAAGCCGTCAACTTAGGGCGAAACTTCAAACTTCCTGACCCCGAACTCCTGCTAAAAAAAGCGAAATTAAGTTCTATGTTTTTCTCCCTCCCACCTGCGATAATTATGCAATGCGTTTAGAAACAAAACGATGTTTATTTATATTATTGTTTTTTATGGTATCTGCCTACCTATCCGTAAACAAAACATCAGTCAGCTGTCGAGTGTCGAACCGTGATAAATAATAATCGAGTGATTATTTGTTCCGATATTTTTATAATAAATTGTACGACGCGTGTCGCTTAGATTTCAATCAGTTTTTATTTGGCGCAAGGTTTTAACTTTACCAGTGAGGTAGGTACCTTCAAGCATTTAAAAATATATATTTGGGTGAAGCTTATTCCGGATCGGATATATGAAAGCGCGATAATAATATTTTTTTATGTGAATACCGCACAAGTCCCAACCGCTCCCGTCTGCAGCTAATGAGACTATGGCATCCCCGATTGGGATATTTTGTGAAGAAGATTTGGGCAAATTATAAAGGATATGTATAGTATTTTCTCTTTCTTTCTTGTTATTAGTATAATTTTTATGTAAAAGCAATTGGAGTGTGTATGTTTTTTTTTATAATTTTAAATTTTAATCTGGTTTTGAGTACTCTTTATTCTTTATCTAAGTGAAAAAAAAATTATCTTGGCATGCGTATTTTTTTACCTTTCTCCTGTGGGAGCAAGATTTTAATCATCCGATGGCATGGTTTTGTAATGGCTTCGTCATTAGTTTGTACTTACTGAATTTGGGGTTTATGTAATATTAATTATTGATGCTATGTATCTGGTGTATAAGTTTTTGTTTTAACGTTTTGTGTTTAAAATGGTGGTGTTTTGGTTACTGTTCGTGCATATATATATTTTTTCACGATTTTTTTGTGATTTGTAAAATTGCTTTTTACTTTTGTTCATAAAATCTCATGTCGTAGTTTGGAACACCTTTATTTTTGGTGGTTCGAAATGTTTTTTTCCTACTAAAGGTACTCAAAAGTTCTCGCTTTAAAAACTCTGTGTTATAAAGTGCTAAGCTTAAAAAACAGACTCCCTGTTAATTAATCATCCTAATTGTTATATACATATAATAAAAGGCGAGCTTTTTTTTTTTTTTTTCCTTTTTTTTGAATTCATTGAATTAAAAGAATGAATTAAAGGAATCAATTCCAAAGGCCAGGAGAATCAGACTGAATCGATTCAGTCCTGGGAATAAATCTGCCCATGTCTAGTGAGCATGATATTATAATGAATTATCGTGTGAACGAGGTTTTGCTTTCCATTACAAAACTCACTAACGAAATAATTGTTCCAGACCTATAAAATGAACAAAATAATATATAATGTAACTAATAATTATTGTAATACAGTTTTTTTTAAAGTGAAAACTTCTTTAGCACCGTTGTGATTTTAAACTCGATGAAACGGAAAAAAGCTACATTAAAAAGAGATAAAAAAAATGCATCTATAGAATTTAATATAGAGAGATAGTATAATCGGTCTCCTCTTTGTACGTGCTGCGTAAGCCTCACCCCTTATCTAATTAACTTTTCTGAAGGTTTCACTTCTACCACGTATGAATTTCATTCTCTGATTTTTTTCAGATTACTTTCGTTTAAAAGTACCGATAGTATACGAAATCTTAAACATTTTGAAAAATGATTTCTATTTCTATTTCTAAATTTGCATCACGAAAAAGGGTTCGTGTTTCATAGACGGCACCCATACCTGCCTTCCAATTTTGAAGGCGGGTATGGGTACCGCCGCTCTAGGAAACATTTATTGAATAATCAACACCTCCGCCATAGGACACCCCAAGTGGTTTGGTGACTTAGAAGAGGTGCCCGGGTTCATGGGGTGAGGTTAGTCCGGGTCTTGGCGGTGAAAGTGTCTGCCCATAAGCGTGCCGGGATGTTGAGGGAGGCCTTTTGACCTCTCCAGCCGAACTCGTAGTTGGATGGATGGATTCACATGTCCGTCATTCATGGACACACAGACCCCCCGAATACTTTCCACCCATCATACTTTTTTCCTACCCAGAACATCCTCTCCTTCCTTTCCCTAAAAGAACCTCCACAGAAACCCCTAAGATTTCGTAGGCCGTGATTAAACTTATTTTTGTCAGGGCCTCCTGAGTGGAGCTAATGTAAAAAAAGGTTTCAGAATAATATTAATTTCAAAGGAATGAGAATAAATAAAAGAGAAGCGCAGGAGGTAGGTATGTCAGATTTTGCTGACTGTTTTCGAATCTGACGCCAGAAGACTAAAAAAAATTGTAATATTACTACATTATATAATATTCTATTGCTACCCCTTTGTTTTAAAGGGGAGCTCGGGAGACCAACAAGCCTTTTTTTAGTGACCGACCGAAGGATCGGTTTTGGTTTCGGCATCAGTTTCGGATTCGGCAGAAAATCTGCCGAACCTTCGGCAGCACCGAAACCCTGCATTCGTGAATTATCGCGCGTCGATCGGCTGAGTTTGGTTCCACTTTGGGTGATTTCGTGACTCCTGTGTCACCCGCCATCATCAGCTGAGTTCGCCAGCCGGTTAAAATACTCAATTAATGAGGTCCTTCTTTTGTAATGTGTTGATTATTGACAAATTTTTGTTCTAAGAAGTAGTTAACAGTTGTTAATTTTTGTTTGTTTTATAGCAGTAGTATATAAAAAAAATTTCACCTACTTCAATTATTGTTTTTTTTTTTCATTTAACACGTGTTAAATGTTTGTTCAAGTGTAAAAAATTAGCCAACTTTCAAAAACAATAGACATGACAAAAAAGTTTCGGTTTCGGCCGAAACTGAGACAGATACCGGAGATTCGGTTTCGGTTTCGGTAGAAAGTCCTGTTTCGGTCGGATACTACTTTTCTTAGTATTGTCGCAAGTGTGAGGACTAGTCCCAGAGAATGTTGGTTAGTTTACTGAAAAATATGTCTACGATGCCATATTTTTCAATATTTTCACTCCAGCACACTTTAAGAGTCACTGGTTGAATCTATATGATTGTTTTATCATACTTTTTGTTTCTTCCCGCAAAAAAAAAAACTCCCAGTCTGAACGAAGCTTAAAAAAGGCTTATAAAAGACAAAAGAGGCAAGTTCACCCTTCGGCACCCAAAGCCAAATCGTTTGTTTACCGGTTTGATTCCGGCCAAGGACGTCTGGCATATTTTACTTTGATTGATGGCTTGTCGGCCAAATAAATATTAATAATATTATACCGCAAGAGGGCGTGGAAATACGCAGGTAAACAAAAGGTTTTCATATCAATACAAATATTATATCATTGTGCGTAGTCAAATACGTCATCGACTGAGCCGTCACAACAAAAACAATGTGTACAAAATTGATTAATAACTTAATTTGTTTATTGACAAGAGTTTAGCTTTGTATTTACTTCGTGGGGTAAGTTGTAATTTGTTTTATTGGGTTGTTGACAGTTTTATTAACTGATGACGATCATTTTGAATATTAAATACATTATGCTGAATGGTATTTTTTTGTCAATTGAGGACACTACTTAGTGCCTACTGGAAGAACATTTTGGGTAGTTTTTCTATTTATTGAATATTGATTGTAATTGAATACGCAGGTAAAAAAATCATATTTGTTTGTGTTTATAAAGGTCCATAATAATTATTCATTTATTGACGTTGCAGGTGTACCTGTCTATTAATATGATGAAAACAAAAAATTATATATAATGCGAAATATGTAGACCATAGGCGATAACGCCTCTTTTTGTGCGTTTGAGACTTTCAGGGTGGCAGTAGAAGACCCAGAGAAAATTAGGGGGCGTTGAAATGGCAGTGACGGCGTGGGCAGGTGAAAAAAATATGGTCTAAAAAAGACAAAAAACACACTAGTCCCATACTGATAAAGCAAAGTAAGCTTTAATATTGGTTAATTTTTGTTATTATGTGTATTGTAATCATTTTTATCACGCGTGCGAAAATTCACGTAGTTCGGGAAGTGGATGAAAATTGAACTGAAAGATTCCAATATATTCAAATGTATTGGGATGATATGAATTTTTTTATTTTTTGGTTCGTAATATTATCATCTTACATGTATTATTATTAAGAATTGACACTAATCATGAATACAATAAGGAAGGAGGTAGTAACCCGGTACTTAAAATACAAAAGAATTGCTTTTTTAACTTGCTAAACAAAAAGGTATACCAAACGAGACAGTTGCCCCCCTCCCCCCATAAGTAAAAAAAATGGGGGGCTCTAGAAAAATGAATATTCTCAAAGTGGGCGGTGAGCTAAATAAAGTTGAGAACCTTTAGTGTAGACCGGGTTACGAATAACCTATAATATTATATAGCTACAATTTGGGAGGCGGGAATGGGTACCGCCGCCCCGGGAACCTTTATTGGATAACCAACACCTCTGTCATAGGTCACCCCAAGTTGTTCGTTACGTTTGGTGATTTAGCAGGTGTGCCCAGGTTCATGGGGGAGGTTTGTCTCAGCTAACTTTCTAACCTAACCTAACCTAACCCAACCCTTAAGCCCTTTTCCTTCCCAGAACACTCCTCCCTTTCTTTTCCTCAAAAAAACCCCCTCCACACAGCATCCCCAAAGATGACATAGGCCCTGAGAATTTTTTTCTCAGGGCCTCCTGTGTGGAGCTCATGTAAAAAAAAACGAATTCTTCCTATTTTCATCATTATAAGCTGAAAATGTTGCTTCTGCATTGTGCAATGATTGAGGACATAAATAGCAGAGGATTGAACCCGCGACGTCTGGGTGTGAAAGCGACGCATTTGTCCACTCGGTTACGCAGACTTACGAAAGTTACAGCGGACTTCCACTTCTATTAAAATAGAAATTTTCACTTTTTCAAATTAAACCCGTTCCCTTTGTAAATTGTTCCCTATTGCCACTCTTCCCTCTACCCATTCTCTCCTTTCCATTGACTGTGTATATTATTTATAATTATGTTGTCTATGACCATTGTTTTTATCTATTATTTTTAATTAGTTAGTAAACCCTGAAGAAGTGAACTTAGCTCACGAAACACGTTGGTTTTGTAAACAATAAAAGTGGTAAAAAACTAAGTATATTAATAATTTTGAAGAAATTTTCAGCATTTTGATAATTATAAAAAATGATGTAAACGTAAATAACGTTTACGTCTAATTCTTTCCTGCTTTCCGGGAATCATAAAAATAAAGCAGAGGGTGACGATCTCACAGTTTACGAGAAGAGAAGAAATGCCCCTTGGACCGGGAATTAACCCCCATCCGTCGCGCGTCGCCAGGGCGGCCGATCGATCCTTAGAACCGCCTAGAGAAATATGTAAAGGACATAAACCTTTGGAGGGTTGGGGATATTCTGGAAAAGGGAGAAAATGTCAACAGATGCGGAGAAAAGGTGGTCGGTGGAATAAGGCTCGCCTGAACGGAGTTAAATTTGCGCTAGATTTGGCTTAACGACGTTTTTAGATCACAACCAAAGACACGTTTTAAAATCATATTTAAAAATTAAAAAGCGTTTTGATTTGTGATATGATACCTTGCTAAATAAAGAATACTGAACTAACATGACAGATATCAAATGTCAAATGAATGCAAAAATATTCTCTAATAAATCGGACAAAGAAAATAACGCGACATGATTATGAGATTAACTTTATGGTGAGGAAAGAAAGACTTTAACTTAAATTTCTGGAATTATTAATTTATTTACGACCGTTAAAAAGGTTTTTACTTAAAGGTACATTTACATAGTTTATACTTTGTATATACAGCTTTATGTAAGTTTATTAACCTGAATGAATTCAATATTCAATTTGTTTTATTGATCTAAATGAGTCCAATATTTAATTTGTTTTATTATTTTCCCATTAGATTAACCGAAATTTCTTATCCATTTTAAATATTACCGGCACAAAGCACTCTCTCCAGGATGAATTGCCTAAAACAAAAAAAACAAAAAATACTTTGTATATAGATTATTAGGTATACGCCTGATATAAACACAATGTAAAATTAAGAAAATATATATAATTAAACAGTATTATATCTTCTTCAAATTTTGCAAATTGCAAGTATTATATTATATCTAAGTATTATATTGCAAGTATTATATCTAACAGGCAAACCCGGTCACACATTGCTGTGTCTAACGAAACACAACGCCATTACCCAAACTTTATAACCAACGCCATCTGTTAATTTGGATACATATCAACCCGCTGCCTGAATTGAATCTTTGAATTTTTCGGTTTTTCTCCACTATAATATGCATGTATTATACATATAAACCTTCCTCTTCAATCCCTCTATCTATTGGTGAAAAACGCATCAAAATCCGTTGCGTAGTTTAAAAGATCTAAGCGTTTAGACAGCGGGAGCGACTTCATTTTATAATATGTAAAGATTATCTTTATTTACGTACTTGTAAGGGGCCATCCATAAATTACGTCACACGAATTTCATAATTTTTTGACCCCCCCCCCCCTGTAACATTTGTGAGACCCCCTCTCCCCTAGAATTTCATGAATTTTTGACCCCCCCATACCCCTTAAGGTGTGACGTAATTTATGGATGGCCCCTAATCAATGTATCACTTAGTGGAACCTAGTAAGATCAACATAATATAATTAAATAATAATAATAAAACTAATCGAAACTTGTAGATAGTATCTCTACTTTCAAATAAAATATTTGTTCTGACGCCCCCCCTTTTATGGTTTTGCAAAGTTCATTCTGTGGACTGCAGTCCAGATTCAGGATTGTGCTTGTAAGGGTGCCGTTCGTATGCAAAGACTGAATCGACTACAGCCGCGCGTTCCGAGACGTCTGTACGACTTCCTACGATTTTCAATTTCAGTCGTTACTTGAACTGATTCCATGCCAACTGTGAATAAAGCCAACTCAACACCTCTTTAAAAAGTCATTAAAATCTATGAAAAAAATAATTTTCAAGTAGCCAATAACCCTAACCTAACGTAACCTATTTTCTTATATATTATTTTCATCACTCTTATTGACTTTTCTGAGGTGGTTCTGAGTTGTACGGTCACCACTTGAACTTTGGGGGACTGGGATATATCGGTCGGTTTCTTACCTTCTTCTATATCTTTGGAAGAGGGAAAAAAGATAATTGAACTTATCACCCGATGAAAGTTTGCGATGGACATAGAGGGATTTCAAAATATTGTTACTGTACAGAGACGATTTTGGACAAAGAACCAATGTTTAGAAAATTAAGTAACTCAATCAGTTTAGAATCAAAGCTGGTTCACATTACGCTATAAATCTGCGAGCGATATCTGTTGATTCGCGAGCGCTTATCTTTTGACCTTTAACACGAGGCTATCAAATATTTCTTCCTGTGGTAGGAGAGGGGGTCAGTTGAATTGGGGAGCGGCAACGGAACGCATATTTTTTGTACTGAAATCTGTCAACTTGACATCTTTCATCCACGGGTCTAGGCAGCTCCGTAATTACAATGACCCCCTCTCCTGTTTTAGTCGGAGAAGGCGAGAGTTATCTTCTGGGATATCGCGTCTGGAGCAGTTACGTCTGAGATGTGTATTGTCTATGATTGATCTGCGCTTAAAAACGCTTAGGTGCGAACGGTCTGAAGGGATTGTATGGAGAGCGTTATTTGGCGTGATACGATCTTTTATATTTGATAGCGTAATGTGAACCAGCTTTTATACATTTCCAGCTAAAAAACTGAAGGAAAAAAGGCAAAAAGAGAACACTTCCGATCGAAGCGATGCAAGCGGCTAGATTGCTCCAGAAGCATCAACCGCGGAACAGCACCTGCTAGTTTCGAAGTCACCAACGAGTTGCGGAATTGCGGACGAGTTCTTTAGGTCTTTTACGTCTTCCATCGATCGTCCTTTACTTTCCGACTTGTTTACCCTCGCTAGGTGACCAGGATGACGTACTTTTCTTATTGTTATCTCCAAACCGATTTATTGTGTAGCGTAATTTATGCAATTAGCTAACAACCTCTACTAGTCAATGTACTTAATCATCGTCCAAGCATTATATAATCGATGTACTTAATGAATAAAACCTTCTTCCTCAAGAATGGTTATAGACAATAGTAGCGTACTTTCAAATTATTGTTCTCAAATTCTACAAAATGAGGATTACACTTATTAACTTCAGTCTTACAAAGATCGCCTTTTTTAATACAAAAGAACCAATAAAACAAAAAAATGTACCATTCTTATTCTCAAATTCAGTTTTCGATAACTTACATTAGATTAGCTTTATCGCTCGCTATCTTATCGTGAATTGAGAAAATAGATATAGCGTTAACAAAGATAAGACGGTACTTACTTCACAGATAAACTCGAATTCGCATCCCAGCTGAGTGTGGATGACCCCTAACAGTATTTGCACCTTCGCAGGGGGCAAGGGAAAATAAAATAATGAAAATTCTCGGGACGTGGATAGAGATATAACGGCGGCGGTATAGCAAAAAAGAGATCGCGGGTGGAATTGAGAAGTAAGTGGTGTTAGCGGCGAAACCAAAGATATAGAATAAGAGAGATTGGAAGGAAGGGGTGAACGAGAACATGAACGTATGGAAAAAGTAAATTAAGAAAAAAAGAGACAAATTTTCATAATACAAAATATTACTATTCACTAGACCTCGTTTTGGATGCATTAAAATTGTCAAAATATTTATTTTTATTTTTATTTTATTTTATTTTAGTGTAAGAAACAAACAGCTTATATACATACAATAGACATAAAAATATACATGTTGACTGCGGTGAAGCCAAAAGAGTTTCTTATGCTAATATATTTTCTAGATGGAGTTTTAATTTATCTTAAGCTAAATTTTAGACTTAGGAAGGGGAGAGGAAGGGGAGAGGAGGGGGAGGGGAGGGAGAATATAGGATAAGGATATGAGATGCTCTCGATACCTTCCACACCCCGTATCAATCCAATATCGCACGCGTTACTTCTATTAGATACTTCTGAAGGTTTAAATTAAAAATGTCTACGTTGTGAAACAATTCGTTGTATTGCGCACATATTCGAGGAATCGGGGAATTTTTTCTAAAGTTTGTTCTACAAGTGTAATCTTGAAGGAATATGGAGTTTTATTAAATTGGTAAGCTCTGGTGAGTCCAGGCCATGTATGCAAGTATGTGCCAAAATGTAGGCCTAAAATATATACGATAAAATCAGGAAACGTCTTATTTAATGTCCGTCAAAAAAGTAAACAATATTGGTTTTTGCCATTGACCTAGTATACCCTTTGGTCGAAGGTTTTTGCCCTCTAGATAGTAATAAAAATTCAAAGTATGACAGTGAGGCATGAAACGGGCAGAGGAAGGATGAAATCAGACTGAACGTTGTAGAGATGAGATCCCTGAGGCGTATGTAGTATATCCATGTACGATCGTGGAAGAAATGTGGAGATTCGCAAAGAATGCAAGGGATGTCAGCGGTATGGGTTAAATTAAGATAGGGACGCTGAGAAGTTTGGACGTGTAGAACGAATGAATGAATAAGGGAGTGTAAGGAAAATATATGACGCGAACATGAATGGAAGAAAGTCAGGAAGACAGGGTACGATCAAATGATCAAAAATCTCAAGAAAGGCTAGTCCTAGTGACGTTAAAAATTAAAATATAAAGCAATTCGACGGCCTCCGTGGTCCCGAGGCAAGACTCTCGACTCACAATCCGAAGGTCGCGGGTTCGAACCCGGCGTGCGCAAATAAATTTTATTTGATTAATTTGTGTTATTTCACAATTTATTCATTTAAAATAATATATAGTATATTTGCGGCACGTTCCAGAGTGGAAGATACTATCAGTATCGCCCTGGTGTAAGACCACCATTCAGAATTGAAACGTTGCTTGAAATGGCTTAAGCCGTGTTTAGTGACCAGATCTGAATAGCCAGGTACTTCCCCACCTTCCTCTTCCCTATCTCCTTCCCCTCCCCACTACCTTCAGCCTCACAACATACCCCAATTGGGGATGCCATAGTCTCACTGGCTCCAGACGGGAGCCGTTGGGACTCTTGTGCGGTATTAACTGTAAAAAAAAAAAAAAAATAGGAACCAATTATAAAATAAAAATCAGAGTGTGCAATTCACGCGCGGTAGAAGTGAAACCCTCAGAAAACTAAAGTAGACAAGAGTGGGGAGGCTACGAAGCACCGCACAAATCATCAGTATATTAATACGTGAAGCAAAAACTTTGTACCCCTTTTTAAGAAAATTGCGCGGACGGAGGAGTATGAAATTTCGCACACTTAAAGTTTATATAGCGGAGTGCAGAATGCTAATATTTTTTTTAAAATTATGCATAAAAAATACATTAAATCAATAAAAAAAAAACATTACACATTAAATTAATATTTATATAGCGTAGTTTTGAGTTATTTCACTTCAAGTGCACTTAACTGTAATAAACTTAAAAGTTATCGTGTTCCTTACGAGTCCTTACAAAATATTGATCAAATAATATGAAACAAAGAATATACAGTAAATACAAATCAATGCCGTGAGAACAGAAATAAAAAAAATTACAGTGCTGTTTTGGCACAGGTGGGTGGCACAGATAATGATCAACAAAATCTCAACCAATAGGAGCCTTGAAAAGTGAGCTCATAATCCAAGCGGCTGGTAAGGTTTCATTCTATCTCATTCTCTCGCAGGCTAAATATTATAGATGTATGTGTTTTTCAAATGACAACGGTGCTAAAGAAGTTTCACTTCAAAAATACTTGAGACAGACTATGTCAAGAGTAATAATAATAAAGAAGGGTATGTATGAGACCATGTATTAATGTGAATAAAGGAATGAGTTTGTGCCAAGACCGAGTTGTTTGAGGTCCATCCTCTCTGCATGCTACGTAAAAAAATCAAATATTCACAATAAAACCGAATTTACTCTAGACAACCTCTTTATAATTTCTGGGATTTATTCAGTACTAACAGAAAGCCGATTTCAATTGTAAGACGTTTATTGACATTGTTATCAAGTTAAACGACAGATCTACCACTATCAATCAGCATGTGACAACTGACAGCCGTAGTACCAACATTACAGATACATAACACTCTTGTCTTTCATCAAAAAAATAAAGAACGTGATGGAAAATGAGTTAAGAACTGTATTAGCTTAGATTTGTTTGTTGAGAGCGGTCGTGATTGTTAAAAAAGAGAAATCATATTTAGATCACTTGCTTCTTAGGTTGTGCCATCTGGTGTATTACATTTCATTGCGCACATACAGATGATATTATCAGTATAAAGAGAGAACGGACGAAAGGGAAGAATAGGAAGGAAGTACAGTGATGTGTTATTATTATTTGTCGTGTTACGTGTGATGCTGACACGGATAGTTATTATTCTTTCTTATTTATAGAACCTTATCGGCGTTATCATTCCGGTCCAATACCGGGGGCATTATCGCCTTATCTACCGATTGATTGCATGTTCAATTACTGTGCACAGAGAGCCGTTACATAATTAAATAGATTGAGACTGTTCTTTTTTAGGGACACGACCATCTCATAGCTTAAGAAACATGTACGTTTGTTGGTTGCTGGTTCGGTACCAGATTGTACCCTTGCAACGGTACAGGGCGGTTCCGATGAGAAAGACTAATTGTTCTCCATACCAGCATTTAAAAATAATGTTAACATTACGCATCTGCGCCTACGACGTGCGTCTGGGACGTCACCTACCTGATTTGATCTTCATAAACTAAGTAAAACAAAATTTTAGGTATGTGCCTACATTATAAAAAACAAATAAAAAAAATTTGATTCATACAACGGGTTTTATTAAGTTTTTAAAAAGAGAAGTTATGCTGCCGCACCTGTAAAAGTAGGCCTCAACGGCAAACGCACGCTCCTCATTGTTCCAACGCGTAATGGCGATTAAACTGTGTCGGGACAAAACTTTATAGTTCCGCCTCTCGATCGAGATCACTAGCGCTCCTTTACGACGTCAACAGACTGAATGGCGCGCATTTAAAAAAAAGGAAGTTATGCTGCCGCACCCTGTATATTATTTAGTTGTTGGTATTGTAAAGTACAGCGAGAATTATATAAAGTACGCAGAAAATTGTACAGCGCCCTTGAGGTGATTTTTCACCAAAACTGCGCTATATAAATAAAACAGTTCCCATAAATTCACCAGTCGTCAAATGTGTTTAAAATTCATGACGCCAAAGCTCGCAGGGTTTTAGCAGAGACAAACAAACGAGATTTTGGTTGATTGTATAGTTCTTTGGGCATTTAGTGATCTGATCAGCAAACCGCTCACTGGACCGACCTCAAATGCCAAATTCCTGCCGAGGCCGTGACACACTGGCGCTCCTCGTAGCCGGGCAGGGGGCGCGGGGTCGGGGGACGGGGGCGATCACTCACTCGGATCAAATTGTTTCATGCTAATGTTAAAATCTTAAATTAATATCACTGATAAAGCTGGGCGCTCACCCAGCGGATTTGATTACACCTCCACGACCAACAAAACCCAATGGGAAAATGATTTGAAAGAGTGTGCAATGCTGAAACCCTAAATATTTCTTATGTAGAGAGGAATCCCGGGCGCGGATATTTGAATAATAGGTGTTTTACCAAACTATTTCCTGTCACAGTCACTTTTACCCCCACGAATACTAAGCGAAAGGGATAACTGCACCCCAGGCTGATAATACCTAAACAAAATCGTCAAAATCGAGGTTTTATACTCCCCGTTTTTATCCTCCAAAACGGGAACAATTTTTAAGATTTTTTTACCGACTGCTTTAGAAGGAAATATTCTATGTCCGTACGTTTAGCTTTTTTCAAATACTTTGTCTAGTTTGTATGCAATTTCAACTATTTTGGAGGGTCCCAACTCCTGTAAGAAGAAACTTTAAAAAAAACACCACACGTACCGACACGATATTGGTCGATATCTATATTATATCAAAAAAACATTTGCAAGTGTCAAAATCCAGAGAGGAAATTGGGGACGGAAAATTGGGGATTAGATGTAAGAAAAAAAACGCCGCCCTGTTTCCTTTATGTAAAGAGGTTAATTGATAATTTTAAAACATTTATAATAAATATCGTTTTGTTTTCCCGATAAATTTATCTTAGGAGGCCTAAAATTTGTTCCTAGGAAAGCAATGAACTGTACTATTTGGCCATCCGCTCATGGAGAAACTGAAAACAAACCAGTTGTCGACGCAATCGCAATAAACCTCCTGAACAAAATCGATATTTTTCTGATTTGACATGCCAAAACATGATAAAACTTGGCAGGTCGTGAGCTGCTACCATGGCAACCTGTCAACAAGGCAATGAAACGCGACTGCCGCGGCGACCAGCAGTGCTGGTCGACTGTGGCATCCCGAATAGATATTGAGATATGTTGTAAGGCTGAAGATTTTGG
The DNA here is from genome assembly GCA_936435175.1 of Glyphotaelius pellucidus. NCBI lineage: Eukaryota > Metazoa > Arthropoda > Insecta > Trichoptera > Limnephilidae > Glyphotaelius > Glyphotaelius pellucidus. The sequence continues at coordinate 16,516,830 of OW386557.1, read as the reverse complement.
GGAGGGATGGGAGAGGGGTAGACGCGGAAGACGAAGGTTGGGAAGTACCATATTTAGATCTATTCATTAAACATAACAAAAACCATTTAAACTAATGTTTCTTTTCTAAATCGTGTCTTTCAGTAGGGGAAAAGCTAATTAGAACTAATTAGCCCCAACTAGCTTTGATGGAATCTACCACAATGAAACTTGTTACAAAATAAGTGTATAGGTTATTATTTATTTATTTAAGTACTACTTTGACACGAAATTAGAGTAAGGAATGCAATTGTGTTCAATATTTGTTGTAGTAACAATGGTAGAGCAAGTAAATGGTATTAATTTATAAAACAAGTAAAATTACTTAAATAGTATTGATTTATAAAAGATGCAAAATTACTAAGTACTCATGAATTAAATTCCACAGAAAACCAACTTCTTTCAAATTGAAAATAAGATCAGGAAATTAAATATGCAACAAGAATAAAATATAAATTAAAATGTTTAAAATTAAATCGAATAAAATTTGAGAAATATAGAAATAAAGAAAAAAAACTTGTTCACCATGGCATTAACTCGTACATTTGAGCGATGAATATGCATACATCGAAAAAAAATCTTGAATTGTAAAAAATAGTAGGTAAATAATATAAGAAAGCTTTTAAAGCATTAAATGAGCAATACACCATTTTATGGTGCGATTTTCTTATGGGGATTATTTTTATTAATATATTATCGTTTAAATATTTAAAGAATAGTGTTTTGAAGTTTCTGTTGCTTTATAAACTCTCGATGATCGGTCATTAACCACTCATAGGCTTGTATGTACGATAATATAACATTAGTAGACATACGTATGACGTATGAGGCGTACCTGAGTTATTATCTGGTTGAAAACTCGATCAAGTCTCCTCGCGTGCTTTTTAACCTTCGATTAAACTGTATCAGAAACGAAATGATTTTACTAGATATTGATTGGGGCGAAATTTTGTAACACATCAAAGTGATCGATCGGATTGGTCGAGACCGCCGCTATAGCTGCTAGGTAGTCTAGGAACTGTATTGGTGGTACACGCGAAGATCATTATTAATAAAATGCAAAATGTCACCATGTGCTCAAGGCCGTTCAGATTCAAGTGACAGAATATTATTAATTCTTTTTTTGAGTTGTCATGACGCGAAATATTAACAATAACGCCGGTAGCTAAACAAGTAGAACATTAATTCATTTTATATGGAACACTTAAGTACACACATCCACGCACATCTCACTTTTTATTAGAATTATTAATAATGCAGCGATTTCAATTTTTACGATTATTATTATTATTCAATCAACACGATGGCAATTTAGCAATACAATTTTAGTCATAAAATTAAATGGAAATTATCTAAGGTTTATGTAAGTGTGCACTGAACCGAAATAAAATAGAATACAATTAAAATCAAACACCAAGCATTGAGGTTCTGTAAATTAATTATTTAAAGGTATCATAAAAAACAATTAACACAATACAAAAATATAAAATTATTTTAGAACTAGCTGGATCCCGGCGTGCGTTGCAATGCAAAGAAATAAATTGTTCCCTTCCCGCAATCCCCTCCCACCTTCCCCGCCTTCACTTTCCCGCTCCAACGTCCCGCTAACCCCCCTCCCGCGTTCCACATATTCGGTCCCAGTATTTTCAGTTTTCAAACACCTCGCGTGCTTTTGTACATTATAAGAACAATAAAATATTATAAGAACAGTCAATCAAATTTGGTACCTAACATAGGTACCTATTTAAAATACCTATAATTCTTGATTCGATTCAAATTCTTCAAATTAATTTGAAGTTTTCAAGTTGAATTTTGGCTTAACAATCATTGTTTGGGAAAGTGTCATTCTTAAATTTTTGACAGTTTCGCAAGAATTTTTTTTCGCAAGAAAAAACTTTTCAGATGTATTGTCGTGTAGTTGTAATAATCTAGAAACCTTCGCGGGGGTTTTAAAGAAGGTATTTTGAAAGTGTCAAACGTACCCTGTGCTTATTATAGCAATATATCTCACTAATCCCCTAACCCATTTTGATTTTCATATAAATAAGATTGGAAATAATTGCATTTATATACAATACAAAATAATCAAAAAGTAACCGAGATATTTAAATAATAAATATAAATTATTATCAATGGTTCCATGACAACTCAGAATCACACAATTTCAACACCCCTTTGAAAAATTGAGTGCAAGCGCTACAGTAATTTCCAAATACAAATACAGTAAATACCATGCCAGCGAAGCCGCGGGGAAAAGCTAGTACATTATAAGAAATCGTGCGGCTCGCAAAAACTCAGAAACGAGTCCCGGTACGAACAACGGTACGAATATGGTGTGGTAGATCTATATTCCCCCTCCAGGATGACGGTTCCCGTTTTTACCTAAAAGGTTTTTACCTATTTTGAAGATAAAAGGGCTGGAAGTTTCGCTCTCTTGAAATTTCTAGAACAGTCTTCCGGAAAATTCTAGAAGGTTTCATAGAGCTCTAGAAAGTTCTGGAAGGAGTGGCGGAGTATGTCGTGGAATGTTCGGGAATAGGGAATCGGAAACATCATTGTGGAACATTCCAGAACACTCTCGAACGTTGTCCTGAGCGAAGTCGGGTAACCCAGCTAGTATATAAATAAAGGGAGCGGGCTGGCAAGCTGGCAGCGAGCTGAAAAGCGGGCGCTGTGGATTTGATATGTATGCAAATTAACAGATGGCGTTGGTAAAGGTTGGGTATTTAGCCACAGCAACGTGTGGCCGGGTCTGCTGGTATATACCTGTATAAAGGCATTAATATGAAAATAAATTTAAGAGATGGCTATTTGAATAAAAACAATTATATTATTTAATTTAATATTAACACTTTTTCTAATTTCTAATAAAATTGTATTATTTTGTATTAATCTATACAAAAAAATAAGTAAATGCAATGATTATCCATTTTAAAATAATTTTATATTTATAATTGTTTTTTGATGATATGATATCTTTAACTAATTAATCACCACTCTTTTAAAGTAGATAATTATTTGTTTATATTGGTTTGCCTATTGTTATTTTTCATTTTATCCTGACGAAGAAACCATTGGTTTCAAAATACGTAAAGCGCCCTTGGGGTGAATTTCTCACGAAAATTGCGCTACAGAAATCATCGAAACACCTATCACGTTGATAATTTTGATTACGTAAGTGTTGTATTCAAAACGATTTGTTTTCGTTTAATTAAAATGACGCTGCAAAGAGAATTTGCCTTTATTGAAGAAGTTTTACTTTTTATTGGTGTTCTCCCGACGACTGCACTAGGCTCGAGCCGTATCATGGCAGTCGCATTCTAATAGCGTAATTATTTATGTATGCAATGAACTATAATGCAATATCTATGTAGAAACAAAGTTGACCCACGACAAAAGGTAATATTGTATTCAATAAAATATTTCCAGTAAGATAACACTAGACGAGCGAGTGAATCATATTATTAAGGCAGGTCATGTGAAAATTCGAATTGACGTGTATGAAAGTAGATAAAGCAAGGAGTGTACGACAGGTTAGTGGAATGGACAGGAATGAGGCTTTTCATCCTTTCTTCTAGTACCTAATAGCAGTACCACCTGGAGAAAAAAGGCGTGATGAAAGTTAGAATCTTACTAATAATATACGCCAAAGTTTGTGTGGATGTATGTGTCTTTGTTACTCTTTCACGCAAAAACCACTGAATGAATTATAATGAAACTTTACAATAATACAGCTCATACATCAGAAAAACATATAGGCTATATATAATGTTAAGCTCTGGCGTTATGAAATTTGTATAAATGAAAATGTGTGTATTTCATGTATTTTAGCGGCAGGGAGGAAAGGCAGGGGGAAGGGGAAGGGGTAGGTGAGGTTCGCGGAGAGGGAAGAGACGAGGAGGGGGAAGGCGGGGAAGGTGGAAGAGGACGCACGGGAAAGGACACGCAGGGAGAATCAAAAAATATTAGTGGTATTTTTGTGTGTAACAATCATAGCACATAAGCAGAAAGGATCGACCGCCACACAACTCTGTTTTGGCACATTCTTGCTTCACTTTACTCTTTTGTTAATCTGAGTCTTGTCATGGCCCTACTCAAGTACTTATTAGATTCGCGTGATCGCGTCATGTCTTCCTATGTCGTCCCCGACTTTTTCAACCATCCACTATATTTTACACTTCATTGGCTGAACGCCCGTTTTTCTACAAAGCCTTGCATTTTTTCCAGATCTCCACATTATCCTACAAAAGGTATGATTTTACACAAATTTCTCAAATTTCTAATTTCTTACAATAATGTGTGGTAAAACAAATAAAGATAATTCGCGATTAAATTGTTAGCATTATTCTCTCACTTCTTTGTGTAAATCGCTTTGATAAGGTCACACAAATAACAATGATAATATCCGATAGGTGCTGCCGCCGCCAGTCGGCGGAGAATCGCCCAACTGACTCCATCTCCGCCCCTCAAAGTAAAACCAAATCGCGAGCAATCAATTCCAAGAAAACACACACAAAGGCACCCAGTAAAGACACCCAGTAAACACACAAGTCATTGTATAATAGATACCTTTTCCATAAGTGTCGAGACATTTAAAAGCGCTTGTACTTGATCTGATACCCACGACTGGAATCAATACAATAAAAATACAAACATACAAACAAAACAGACACCGAGAGTAAAAAAGTGTCAGCATTTGATCTGTTGAAAAGTTTGATTTATTTTATTGATTTGATATTTCGAATTGGGAAGGTTTCCTTACTTGTTCTTTGGCCTTGTCTGGAATCAATAAAATGAAAATACAAACATACTAACAAAATAAAGGCACAAAGTGAAAATGTCCCATCATTCGCTTGATTAAAGTTGTTAGATTTATGTTATTCATTTGAATTTTTGAGTTGATGTAGTTTTCCTAACAAGGGTTTGTTGTGATTTGCGGGCCTGTCAGACGTTACGCTTTCTAAAAGTATATGGATGGAGTATCGATAGACAGAAAATTTAATGGAAATAAAACCACAATATCATGCATTCAAGATTAATTTAACACTAAAGTTCTATCTATAAGCTACTGTAAGTCTTGGGAGGTTTATATATATGTACGTCTTCTGACTACTAACAGCTAACAGCCGTGTTACGTGTTATCATTATTTGAGAATGATTATTTATTATCTTTATCGGGCATTATTTTGGAATCAAAGATTGCCGTGAAAAATGCAGCATAACGATTAAATAAATTAAAAAATACAATTTTTCTGTTTAAAGAGCGTTGGCATAAAGCGGGGTCTCCTCCGACAGTGAACATGAACATTTGCTTGAACATTAGTATAGCAATGGGGCGTGGCCTTACTGCAGACGCATACAAATATGTGCAAGGCCACTCCCCTATTGCTAACGTTTATTATAATGTTCAAGCAAATGTGTAAGAAAAAATCGGAGACCCCGACCATGACTGAAACATTTTTTATAATAAATTTTTTTATCTAATCGATCAAGTTTTTTTGCTGATGTATTCTAATCTTGCTTTGTTTACTAATTTACTATAATCTCCAGTTTATTTATTTATTTAAGGTTTTATTCCGACAGGACTGGGAGGGGCGTGCAATCCCAGTCTGCCATATTTCATAACAACTATAATACATACAATAACATAAGAGAGTAAATTAAAAGATCTAAAAGAAGAAAAAAGAATATGATAACATGATAAAATATGATAACATATTAGGTACCTACCTAATTAAAACATAAAATGAAGACGAGATTCATCACATAAATAACAAAAAGATAAAATAAAATAAAATAACGCAATCCAGTGGTGGTAGATACTCTCAGTATCGCCAAGGTCACCATTCAGACGAGAAATGTCACCATTCAGATGAGAAATGGCTTGAAAATTCATGCATTCATTCTCGCGTTATGAAATTTGTGAAAATGAAAATGTGTGTATTTCATATATTTTAGCGACACGGAGGAAAGGCAGGGGGGAAGTGGGGTTCGCGGAGAGGGAAGAGACGAGGGAGCGGGGACGCACGGGAAAGGACATGCAGGGAGAATCAATTTATTTATTTGAATGGCATTGCAACGCATGCCGGGTACCAGCTGATGATGTTTAAGGAACTGAAAATAAAAAAAAAATTACAATGACGAGAAACACCGACACGGCACGAGTAGAAAGAGGTCTCGCATGTCCAAGTCTTTTATAAGAAAATCCCGAAAGAAGTTACTGAGATTGTTAATAAGCATAATTTTAAAAAAGCACCAAGAAAATATGTCTACCACAAATATTAATGTTTAATTTGTTATTGAATACACTAACATTAAAAATATTTAAAGATATATTATGTATAATTACACTGTTACGTAAACATAATTCTGAAGGTTAGAAAAACTATTTTTTTTTTTTTTTTTTTTTTAAATTAAATGAAGACATTATGAGCGAAACTCAATCGAAAATCTGGAAACAGAAAAATCAGAAAAAGATATTGGCACCTCTGGGACTCGAACCCAGGACCTCCCTACTTTCCGGGTTGGGCGCTCTTATCCACTGAGCTATGGTGTCGGTATCCAATTCGGTCACTTTTAACTGTACCATACTTCGACTAAGAACCACCCATATTATCTTCATTTTTTTTAACGCATATTTTTATTGGCTGCCATCTTTATGAATGATTGCAAGATTCAACTCGAACTAAATGCAATCTAGATGGTGTCTGGATAAATTATTATCCATTTTATTTAATGTGCGACATCTATTGACTCTTCTGCAAGTCTGGGATGAAGTTAAAATAATAAATAATAATATTCATCCCAGACTTGCAGAAGAGTCAATAGATGTCGCACATTAAATAAAATGGATAATAATTTATCCAGACACCATCTAGATTGCATTAAGTTCGAGTTGAATCTTGCAATCATTCATAAAGATGGCAGCCAATAAAAATATGCGTTAAGAAAAATGAAGATAATATGGGTGGTTCTTAGTCGAAGTATGGTACAGTTAAAAGTGACCGAATTGGATATCGACACCTTAGCTCAGTGGATAAGAGCGCCCAACCCGGAAAGTAGGGAGGTCCTGGGTTCGAGTCCCAGAGGTGCCAATATCTTTTTCTGATTTTTCTGTTTCCAGATTTTCGATTGAGTTTCGCTCATAATGTCTTCATTTAATTAAATATTACAGTTTGAGGTTTTACTCATAAAGTTAAAATAATAAATAATAAAAACTATTTCACTCAACAAAGGCTTCGAGCAATAAATACCCAGAATGGATGTAGGGAAAATAGGGTCAACTGACTTAGTCAACTTCATGACGAGTTTCCCAATAAATGACTATTTCAAAGGTTTATTATAAATTAATAGGTTTCAATACCTTTGTGACACATTCACTTTGCAATTTCAACACAGATAAAATCAGCATAGTGATTTTAATGGAAAGGATTTCAAAACATCCATATATTGAATACAGAAGCAAAATGTCAACAATAATAAAGGCAACTTTGTTGGTAGCTATTATCAGCATTTCGTAAAGATTAACTTCCCCATTCACTCATTCACTCATTCATTAATTCATTCATACATTTAGACATTCATTCATTCATTCATTCATTGCATGTCCTTTCCCGTGCGTCCCCGTTCCCTTCCACCTTCTCCGCCTACCCCTCCCTCTCCGCAAACCCCACCTTCCCCCGCCTTTCCTCCCTGCCGCTAAAATATATGAAATACACACATTTTCATTTATACAAATTTCACAACGCCAGAGTTTACCATTATATACAAACCATGTTACTTGCTGATAATGTAGCTTTCTATTGGTGAAATTGGTGAAAGAATTTAAAAAATCGGTTAAGTGGTTTAGGCGTGAAAGCGTAACAAACACACTCACTTTGGCATTTATAATATTAGTATAGATTAAATTGAGTCGAATTAAAATAAAATTAGTTAAATTTTACAAATAATAACCAAAAATCAAAATCATTGTCACAAAAAGTGCCCGCAGACGAAACACTTCAGTCGGGGCGACAGTAGTTAGGAAACTATTCCAAAAGTGTTCCATACACTAAAGTCTGTCTCCGCAACTAGTCTCTCGTCTGCGGGCTCCCTGAATCATCGTTATCTTGGACATGAATCGATTCAAATGAATCGATCGCGATGGCATCAGTGCTCACGATACGAATCGTTCATACTCGACCAAGCTACTACACTTTCGATATGAATCTTCCGGTTAAATAACAATCAATTATTCACAGCGATTATTACGTTCAAATGAATGAATCGATTTATATTGAAGTATCAAACTTACCACGACTGCGAAACAATCAATCACTTGTTTCGCTTTTAAATTATTAACGACAATGAGATTAATTTCAATGGAGCTAACAATAACAAAACAAAGTTATAGTCGTTGAAACAGCGCAAGATAAATAATAACATTAACACCCGTCTCTCCAGCGCGGGTAATCTGTTGAGAAAAACGTCTCTTGTCTGTTCATGTCATAATCAAAGATGGGATGGAATGAATTGTAATTTAATTTAGAGATAAACGTAATAAATTGATAGCAATAATGAAGTAATTGAAACATCTATATTATTATTTCCATCTTTGCCAACCATTGTAAAGGCGTACAATTTTTAATTCAACGTTTATTAGATGCTAGCTGGTACCCGGCATGCGCTGCTATGCCATTTAATAAAGAAATTGTTTCTCCCTGCGTGTCCTATCCCATTCGTCCCGTTCCCCTTCCGCCTCTCCTTCCTATAACGCGTCCCCTTCCGTTCTCGCATTACCACTCCACCTCCTCCACCTTCCCTCACCCCACCCCACTTCCCCCCTTCCCCCGTCCCGCGAACCCCCCTCCCCCCTCCCGCATTCCGTACCTTCAGTCTCGGTTCATTCAGTTTTCAAACAGCTCGCATGCCACCTATTGCAAATTTCATAATGCCAGTGCTCTCTTATTAAGAAAGTGAATAAGAAAACAACGTTATCTAAGTGAATTATCTACAATGTTTCATAAATAAACAATCATTTTAGAATTTTCTTTTGAATAATTGTGAAGAAAATAATGTTTTTTTTTTTTAAAAACACCGCACAAATAAAAACAAAAAAGTTTTATTTAACATTAACTGTTACTGTTAAGTTAAATTCCATTTTTAATTAAACAATAATTTTTTTTTTCAAATCTATGAGAAGGGGGAGAAGGACCACAACTCCAATAATTTAATTTTCCTACATTTGACAGTAGTTTGTGTAGGTACCTAAATAAAGTTCATGATAAAATTTTTATTTTTATTTTGTTAATGAATTCATAAACATAATTTATTAACAAAGATAATAATTAGATAAGAGACATTGTAAACCCATACTGAAGTTTAAAAATAACATATTTTTGGTGAAGAACCATGTCTTGTTCGACAAATTTTTTTTTAAACTTTGGACTTAAATACTATACAATACTCAAAAAGCCAAGCAAAGATGATAAAAAATCACTTAAAACAGTAAATCATTCCATCAAATGATGTTTCAAAATTATTTAATTATCGACCACGTGGAAACGTTTAGCTGTGGCCATTTTTTAATACAGCTTGTTTTAGTTTTATTCCTGTAAAATTCAATCATATCGATAAATTACAAATTAATTATGTTTCAAATCATTAAATATTTACGTATCCCTGCGTATTTGAATTTAAAATTGCGATCAAATCTTCACAGCTCTCGCAAAGAAATACATTAAAATTAATAACAATTCACCACCTGCTCCTGATTATTTGTCTTTTATCAATGCCAAAAGCGAAAAACGGCAACGTCGCAACTAACAAACAAACGATCCAATAAATGTAAAAAGCATTATCAAAAAACCAATTAAAATATCAACGGACAAATAATAATAATGTGCATCATAGGAAAATAAGGTAGGGGGATTATTATTTTAAAAAAGTACACTTTAAAATTGTAGATTGTAACCTTCAAAACCGATGCACTTTGTAAAAAGATTTCACGCTTTATTTTTATGTCGGGACAATGTCGTGCAAGGCAATGTTGCCCTTTTTTTAACAAAAACCCGACATAATTCACAGCAAGTTGAACCCGATAGACAAGTCAGAAACCCGAACCCAAATTAAAATACTAGTCTGTGTGCACTTTGCAAAAAAGGGCGTGGAATCGCTAGCGTTCATTTAAACTTTCAACACAAAGAGAATTGACCTGCTTGCGAAGTGGTCTCCGCAGAATGTAGCATGTGGATCGCGCCATATAGAAGGTCAAAGAACCACACCGTCTGTATCGGTAAATTTAGGGTAGAATTACAAGATCATTTCTAAAATAATCTCAAGATTCGGACCCGGTTTTTTCTCAAATTCTGATGGCGGAGCACAGAATTCATAAGCAGCATGAGCGCCTTTAATTCAAATTTTATCAGTTCCAGTACATTAAGGGTAGAATTACAGAATCATTTTAAACGCATTATTAGTGTTTGGAGTCCGGTTTTGGCAGCATTTTATAAGCAAGAGCATTGTGTTAGGAGAGGTGAGGTCTTTTGTATTTTTGATTTATTCATTTCGTCAGGCCCAAGGCGCCTTACGTCATACTGTGAATTTCGTTGAGGCCGACGGGAGAAGACCAGATATCTAAGTACCTCAGTTAATTAAATGTTGTTCACAGGTGTTAGTGATACAATACAAACAAATATTATGACGATTTTTAAATCTAAGAACAATAATTTTTAAACCTGATAAGTGACAGTACTGCATTTGGTAATATAATAATAATTTATCACGATAGACTAGTAAATAATTCTATAATAGAATTCACACCAGTAGTTGAAGATATTCATAACAAAGCTTTGATTAGACAGGCGTCAGAATAATTGAAATTTCGCTCTATATGGCAGTCGCTGTACAGTACTATCTCGTTCATGGCAGTTGACAGGTTACGCAAAATAATTCGTTAACCGGGTTAATGGTAACAAAGGATTGGGAAGTGTGAATACTTTACGCAAAAATGTCAGCAGCATGCAATTACTAAAACATTAATAAAATACCCCATATTTTTTATTGATATTAATTCCGTGATTGATTTTCACGTCCAACAATAAATAAATTGTAAATATAAGTTATGTGTAGGTATTCCAGATGAAAATCGCGTGCAAACGGGTAGGCATTACCGCGAACTGAGCCAAGAATTATGGGAAAGAAACGAAGTTTTTATTTATATGAATACCGCACAAGAGTCCCAACTGCTCCCGTCTGGAGCCAGTAGTAAGACTGTGGCATCCCCAATTGGGGTATTTTGTGAGGCTGAAGATAGTGGGGAGGGGAAGGAGATAGGGAAGAGGAAGGTGGGAAAGTACCTGGCTATTCAGATCTGGCCACCAAACACGGCTGAAGCCATTTCAAGCAACGTTTCAACTCTGAATGCTGGTCTTACACCAGGGCGATACTGAGAGTATCTTCACCTATGGAACGTGCCGCAAATATACTTGAATAAATTGTGAAAATACACAAATTAATCAAATAAATTTTATTTGCCACGCCGGGATTCGACCCCGCGACCTTTGGATTGCGAGTCAAGAGGCTTACAGCTGGACTACGACGGCCGCAAACTATCGCAACAAAGACTATCGCAAACGACGCTTCGCTCCTTTCCCATGATTTGTGGTTGAACTCGCGTTCATATTCGCAAATGTGTACCCAGCAAAAAGATTAAAATCAACCCCAATGGATTAGGCCGGTTAGCAGCCGAGTGGCCAAATGCGACGAGTTCCCACACAAGTGTCGCGAGTGTCAGCTTAAATCGTTCATTATTGCAGAAGCTACGTTTTCCGCTTATAATGAAGATGATAGGAGTTACTCGTATTAGTTCGATAAAACATAAAATACGTACCGTTAATACGTACCGTTAATACACCTTTCCCTCTCATAAATCAACAATAAGCACAAATAGAGCACCAACGGAGCTTTCGGTGGCAGAAATATAATACACTTTCGGTGTGTACCGTCGAATGAATCGATTCATAATGAACGAATTATGTTCACATGTCAAAATGATTTAATCTAATTAGTGCTTTTATTATTACCGTGACGATCCACGATTACGGTACCGTGACGGCATAAAAAAGGCAATAAAAATATCACAATAATGCTGCAATTCTTTCAAAAGATGAGATACACAATGAACGAAGGCCTGTTTCCTCCAAAGGATAAAAGTAATCATTTTCCTGCATCTCTCTCACACATCGCACCGTGACGTCTCCGTGGACCCCTACAATACTGCGAGCCGTGACGATAATGTTCATAGTATGGATTAACAAGTTAACAGGGATAATATTGAAGTGTGAGTGAATTTCAATAATTCTGGTTTTGCTTCTGTTCTTAAACATATAATGCTGCAGCTCTTTCTTACACATTAAAAAACAACAGCCGAAAATGAGACAAACGGTAAACGTGTATCTGCATCCCCCAAAGGAAATTCCCGTCGCCGTAGCTGAGCCGTAATAAAATTTTCTATTTCCTCCAAAGAAAAAAAAAAGTATTTTGGAGGAAACAGACACACGTACATTGGTTGTCTCATGTTTTGTCTCACCATTACTTAATGTGTAAGAAAGAGCTGCAGCATTATTAGGATAAATAACGTATGTTTAATATGGTAATAATAAAAGCGCTCAATCGTAGCGATTTATTCAAAACGCCCCCGTTGCTACCTGTTGAAAATATTTTCCCGTCCAGACGTCAATTGCGATAAAAATAAAATTATTTTTAAATATAAAAACTGATTCTAGGAATTAAACAGAAGATATCATTTACTGTACGGAGGTTCTTTATGCTATTGATGGGTTTAAAGATTTGTACACAATTTGATAGAAATATGAGCAAATCTATAAATCTATAATCTACCTCAGCCTACCCAGCTTTCATATGGATCTGAGAGGATACTGCAAAAGGAAAATTATCGTGTACCTAGAGCAGGATTCGAAATATCAGGATATTTATAATATAAATATTAAAATATCCTGTATGGATCAAGTGATATAATTTTTTTTCTAAGGGAATATATATGTATGTTAAAAATACAGTTTAAGGCTCGGTAGCAGGTAAGCGTTAAAAAAAGCAGAAGATTATTTGAAAAAGATAAAAATGTGAGGTCTTAAATAATGATGAAAAGTATCTCTCTGAAGTTAATGTTGCCGCTTGAGCAGTTAATATTTGCTCACAAAGGAAATGAAAAAAGTTTTTTTTCTAATGACCAACAGTTGTCAACAATGGTTCAGAGATTTCCATCATATCAAGGACAATGTATTGTGAAAATTAGTTCCATATATACAAAAACGCGACTTGATGGTGCTCCGGGAAATCCTAGTAAAGTTAGAAATGAAGAAACGTGGGAATGTTCAGGAGTGAAAAAAATCGTAAAATTTTTGCGATATACATCAGTGATGTTATATAACAATTTATTCTTCGAACCCTGACCTGAAATACCTAATCTCTGGAATGCTCAGTTTTCAAGAATAACTTGTATACCTTCTGCTTCCCAATCCGTACTTTCTGCAATATCCATGCTTTCTTACCAGATAACTGCTTTTTATTGTGTTTTAACGGGGTCACGTTAGACGGGGCATTACTGTATTTAGTTAGTAGATCTTCAAAGCCACGTACGTAGTCTAAGGAATCAAATCCCTAAATGCTAACGACTGTTTACCGAGCCAAAAGGCTTTCACTGTGAATGTGAATGCCTCGCGGAGGTGGAGGATGGTGCAAAATACAACATTATGTACAGATGTGTACTCAAATCAGGGTAGCCACTAAAACAGATTCCAGGTTTTCCTAGCAGTTAAAAAAAATTCCATGAAATTTAAAAATCGTCCCAAGTCAAGAGACATAGAAAATCGTTTAAATAATTCATAATTCCCAATTTTTCAATGCTCCTGTTTTCCGGTGAAATATATAAAAAAAAAAATACAGGTGAAACAATAAAAATTCCTGCAAACGAGGACCGCACTTTATCGGATGCACTCATTGGGATAAATCAATAATAATAATAATAAATGTTTAATTATCTTTCCTTTTCGTAAAAAAATTAGGTTTATTTGATATCCTCATGGAGATGTGCTGGAATTTTATTTATAAACATACTAGCTTTTACCCGCGGCTTCGTTCGCATGGTATTAGGTGGAAATACCACTGATTCATTCATTTGCTCACTCGCTCGCTCGCTCACTCAGTCACTCACTCGCTCGCTCACTCGCTCACTCGCTCACTCACTCACTCACTCGCTCACTCGCTCACTCGCTCACTCGCTCACTCGCTCACTCGCTCACTCGCTCACTCGCTCACTCGCTCACTCGCTCACTCGCTCACTCACTCACTCACTCACTCACTCACTCACTCACTCACTCACTCACTCACTCACTCACTCACTCACTCACTCACTCACTCACTCACTCACTCACTCACTCACTCACTCACTCACTCACTCATTCATTCATTCCCAAAGTTTCATCGCAATCGGATGAACGGTTAGCAACGCATAATTTAATGATGCCAGGACTCACTATTGTAAATAGAAACCATCACGGCATGCATATATCGAATCCCTAAAGTTTCATCGCAATCTGAAGAATGCTTTGGCAACGCATAGACATCTCACAAACATATTTTTACATTTATATATATAGAAGATTAAAATTGAAATATTTGAATAATATGAAGAAGTGGAAAGAGTTATTCTTGACAGAACTAGACTGCAATGTTAACATTAAATTATATAACTATTATATTATACTACAAGTGCAAATTTAGAATTGCTCCTATCTGTTTAATTTTTCATCCTCGACTATCTATTCCACAAGAGCAGAACCCTTTCACCGCACGCGATATCTCTGAATACCAGTTTTCGTTTGTTTGACTCAAGTAAAAACTTATTTTTAAACTGTAAACAGTGCCCTTTTGGAGATATATTCGCAATAGTAAATTTCTATTTTTTTATAAATCGTTGAAAATTCCAGGTTTTCCCGTTCCGAGGCCACCCTGGTAAGCCTGAGACGCAAAAAACTCCCACAGCTGTCGTAGGGAGCCGGTAAATAAATAAATTAGCAGCTAATAAGACGGTGTGTACTCAAAGGATTCGTCTAATGCCAACTACTTGACTATGTCTAGTACTTTATAAGTCTTGTTAGAATATCAACAATATTCCTAGACAATGGGCAAATAAAAATACTAAGTGAGCGGCGATGGATGAACGGAACTAGACTAATAAAAATTTACATTAATACATAATTTAAAAGCACGTAAATTTGGCTAAGCAAATGTAGGCAGGGACAAGTCGAAAAAATATGGTTATTATTATTGAAGAGTCGAGTGGTGAAGGTGCAATGTTACAAAATCAAGTAATAAAATGAATGTCCAATTCCAATTGATTCAACATCTTAGATTACCGATTGTGGTGACAACCAATGTGGCGAAACGGTACGTTTTTAAGATTCGTATTCCAGATGTCACAAATTCGAAACCAAGAGGCGCAGGTATATGAAATTTTAATTAAATAATAAATTATATGAGGTGTGTAGAAGCAAAGGCAACAATCTCCACTTTCGTTTTTTTTTTTAAGACTAAAAACACATTGATATCTTTGACTTTGATACATATTTTCAAACTCTGATTTTGATGGGAGAAAGCTTTCTTCAATCAAAATCAGATTTTGAAAATATGTATCTAAGGCAAAGATATCAATGTGTTTTATGCCTTTTTTTAAAAAAAAACGAAAGTGCAGATTGCTGCCTTTGCTTCTACACACCTCATATTAAGTACATTTTTGTATCGTTGCAGAGTGGCAGTTACTCTCAGAATTTATTTATTTATTTATTGACGCCCTATTGGGCTTTTACATATCAAATACAAATTTCATTTATAAAAACAGTATAACATAAATAATTTCTGGATCGCAGCTAACAAATAAAGATTATATACGTGACCTCGGTGTTATTTTGGACTCTAAACTTACATTTGAAAAGCATTTTGATAACATTGTCACTAAAGCAACAAAAAGTTTGGGTTTCGTACTGAGAACATGCAAATTTTTCAAAAACACTAAGACTTATCTGATTCTCTACAATTCACATGTTCGTCCTCACCTGGAATACTGTTCACAGGTTTGGAACCCGCGCTATATTGTTTATGTTAACAGGTTAGAAAGAGTTCAGGAGCGATTTCTCAAATTCCTCAATTTTAAATCATTCAACATATACAACTCTTACGACGAAATCGAGAAACATTTTCGAATCACAAAACTATTCAACAGGAGGCTTGTCGCTGATCAGATGCTCCTGTACAAAATTATTAACTCAAAAGTTGACTGCCCGGATTTGCTAAACAAAATAAATTTCCACACGTCCATTCGATATAGTAGACAAAATACCCTTTACTATATTGATAGATGCAACACCAATTCCAATCAAAATGAATTTATACAAAGGACATGTAACTACCATAACAACAAATTTGCAAATATAGACACACGTGCTGACGTATTTACTGCTAGTTAATGTCGCTACAGAACTTCACTGTATAACATTTTAGGTGCGAATAACACATGAATTAATTGTATCTAATATTTTTATATTACTTGGCAACTTTCCCTTATCCCTCTCCTCCCCTTACCCTTCCCAACCCAAATCCCTATTTTACAGTCTATTTCAGTTATAATCACACTTATTTTAATGTTGTGTATTAGTTTACCATTTATTGAATTCACATTTGTACTCTTATTATTTTTTTAAATATTCTAGTTTATATTCAGTTAGTCTTGTTTCTAAATACCTATCTGTGAACATTAATAATTGGTCTGTTTTTTTATCATCCTCTTATGTTTATTGTATTGCTAAGACTGTTAATGTTCCTTAAATAAATAAATAAATAAAAAGATTACTTAATATATAAATAAAGCATAAGCTCAATATAATAAAAAGAACATATCTAATGCTAAATCCAGATGGATAACTTTAGAGAACTCGTATACCTATGAGCAACAAAAAAATTTAAAAAAAAATCAAATTTTTACTTCATTACTCGTTGTTTGCATCTAGAATAAAAACAAACAAAAGAAAGAAATCGAAACTAATTAAAATGATTTCTCATTCATTATTTACATATAAAAGTGGTGGACTAATTTGGCTTTAAATGTGTCGAAGCTTAAATTAAATATGTCAGTGACATTAGTTTGTTCATTGCCCAACCTATGTATTCTTTCTAACACAGAAGTTATTGTTGTAAAATAAAATATTCCGCCTGGTAATTTTGGAGGTATATGTAAAGATAACAAATTTATCGCCCTGGTAAAAGATTTCTATTCAGTATAGAAAAGTATTGGTGTAGTCTTGGTTGGAGTGGAAGATACTCTCAGATTCGACTGAATTAAGATCACAATTCAGAATTGAATCACTGCTTGAAATGTTTGGCGACTACGTGTGAATAGAAAGGCCTGCCCCCTGGAGATGCCATGGTCTAATTGGATCCGGACTGTTGGAAGCAGTTGGGACTCTTGTGCGTTATTCAAACAAAAAAATAAAAAGGGACTAGATCTAAATATTTCGGTACTTCTCTGAACGTTCGTATTTCTCATTCCCTTCCCCTCCACTCTCCTTCCTGTTCATGACAAAACATACCTTCTCCATTAATGACATAACATACCTAGATTGGGTATGCCATAGACCCGCCGGCTCGAAACAATTTGTTTGGAATTTCGCGCGGTATTTACATTAAAAAAATATGAAAGATAAATAGGAACACTCATATATTTCCTATAAGGGGCCATCCATAAATTACGTCACACCTTAAGGGCGGGGAGTAGAGAAGTGTGACAAGGGGTATGGGGGGGTCAAAAAATCATGAAATTCTAGGGGGGAGGGGGTCTCACAAATGTGACAGGGGGGGTCAAAAAGTCATGAAATTCGTGTGACGTAATTTATGGATGGCCCCCAAACAGCTCATATAACAGAAAAAAAAATCAGAGCGTGCATCAAGTGGTAGAAGTGAAACCTTAGACTGTAGTGGACAAGAGTGGGGAGGCTACGAAGCACCGCTCAAAGAGGAGACCGATTATACTATCTCATTCTCTCGCAGGCTAAATCCTATAGATGTGTTTTTTGTCTCTTTCTAGTGTCACTATTTTTCATTTCATCGAGTGTCAAATCACAACGGTGCTAAAGAAATTTTCACTTCAAAAACACAAAACAACTTCAAAAATACAACACACTGGTCTCTCAGCGGCAGGCCCGTAAAAGTTTCATTCATTCACAAACAGCAGTAGTTTTTTTTTTTAATTGTAACGCAACACCTTTATCCACTCATAGCTTCAATTCACCATCGTCAGTCGAAAGACAAAAAGTATCAATAAACTCGCGGACTCAAGTAAATTTAAATGATTTATTAAATTGTGTTGAACATAAATTGAAAAGCTTCTGTGACGTAACGCTTTCTTTACAGGCAAATATAAATATGTAATTAGTAAATTAGGAATATAGTGTGTATATTGATCTCATATTTCACCGGAATAAATGTATAATTTCCTTTGATGTAATAATTATTTAATTTATTGATATTACGGAGCCTTTCAAGACACACAAATTAAAATTAAATTCAAAGTGCATTATTTAAAAAAGTTTGTAAGCAATATGGACGATATGGAACTGTACATGGATAAACATAGTTTATGTTGTAGGAAGACAAACGTACGTCATAGTTGGAACGTACGTCGTTTGAAGTTTGAAAAATTCAAATTATTATCAAATCCATCCAATATTTTTTACCAAGACTGTGTAAAGTAAACGCTCTATTGGAGAATGCAAACTATAGTTGGAATGAGATGTAGGTATATGAAATGTTAATATTTGTCTAGTCGTTCGTATAGACACATGAAGATTTATTAATTGCAGGAGTTCACAACAATCGAATTTAGAGTTTAATAATTTTAATAAAAAGGTTAGGTCATTTATTTTTCGTTTTCTATAGTTGGAATAT
Source organism: Glyphotaelius pellucidus (assembly GCA_936435175.1). Lineage (NCBI taxonomy): Eukaryota > Metazoa > Arthropoda > Insecta > Trichoptera > Limnephilidae > Glyphotaelius > Glyphotaelius pellucidus. The sequence goes on along the minus strand of OW386557.1, from coordinate 16,497,816 downwards.
TTAAAATATTCAATAAGAACGGGTAATTTATATACTCTAAAGGGATATTATGTTTAAAATTTACGAAACGTTACCGAAACATTATGAAGAATTTTGTAGAATGGCGACCAGACTATTGAGTTATGTTCCATTAGGCTTCTAACAAGGGATAAGTATAACAGTTTAATGATTTATAACGATTCAAAGTTTTTAATTGTTCTTAATTCAAATCCTAATATTTTCATACCCTTATTTACAGTTTGTTGAATGTGGACCGTGAATATGTCTAAAATGCTCCCAGCACAACCAAACCGTAGAAATATAAAGCGCAAACAAAAATAATTTGATCAAAAGCTATTATTTAATAAGGTCGAGGAGGTTCAGTGGAATGGGATAACTTGATTTGGGACGACGATTAACTTGGCTGGGCCAAAGATCCCAATTTTAGCAGGTAGAAATACATTATACCTTAAGGCAGAAACGATAGCCACTTATTTTCAAGAGATTTCGGCAGCCCATTCTTACACGGGACAAACGTTTCATTTTATTTATTGTCAATGCATTTAAATTAAATCGAATCAGTTACACCTGACTATATTTGTGTATTTTTAATTCACTTGTTTCCGACTTGACTTTTATTATTCAAATTGTTAATGGTAGCGTAGACAGCCTTGATTTACTCAGCCTAATTAATTACCTTCCATAAACCAACTAAAAATACTTGACCAAAAAATATTTTAAATTTCGACAACGATATCAGGACTGAGTCATTTAGATACTCGCTTTCAGAAATATATGTGTTCAATAGCACGGAAATTAGTTACAAGAAGGCTAAAATAACGTACATTGCATGGGTTCTATTTTTTAATTTCTTTTATCATTTGGGAGGCAGGTACATTGACCCCAGATTTCTACCCACCCTTTTCATACCTTTCCTTCCCAGAGCATCTGCTCCTTCCTTTCCCTAAAAAGACCCTCTATACAGCATACCCAAAGATGACGCAGGACATGAGGGATTTTTTTCCTCAAGGCCTCCTGTGTGGAACGAATGTAAAAAAAGCATACCAATCAAGCAACTACGAATAACTACAACATTTGGACAAAAAAGCTTCTTATACCGTGATATTAAACTATACAATAAAACCCCACTCTCAATAAAAAAAAACATTTAAAAGTTTTGAAATAAGCTGGATACAAAATTTGCGGATTTGAATAGAAAACCTGATAGAATATTATAAGGAATCTTGGAAACACCAAAGACAGACGCCAATAGACAGAAAACACCAGACGACCAACACCAAACAGCAACTACACAATTACATTAAAACACTATAATTATATTTAATTATAGTATACAAAAATAATATAAATTTTCAGCAACTTAAAATTCGTATTTTTCAAATAGTCAAATTTGTAACGGGAAAATTAAATAAAATGCACCATTTAAATGTAAACACATATTAGCCTTTATTTAGGGTACAATCTATTTAAAAGTATGACACGAATTTATAGCAGTTCAATAATAATAAGACAGTACTATAAACTTTATTGATTCACTGATAAACAAACAGGTTACACTTGTGTTGGTTCTCCAAAGGAAACTTAATCGATCCCTTAACCGTTTTGTTTTACCTAAAGGGTTTCAACGAATATCTTCACTCTGATTTAGTTGGGCTCTGAAAGCAGACGGTTTACAAAGCGTCTTTTGGTTCAGTCCTGCCAGAATTTCACCTGAAGATGGGCGGTAAGAACCGGAAAGCAACTAGAGTTAACACATTATATTTTGTTTATGTTAGAAGTCAACATGAGTACAATTCTCCTGTCTGGAATCCACGTTATAATATACATGTACAAGCTGTTGAAAGAATACAAAACAAATTCTTGCGTTTTCTAAATTTTAAAATGGGTATTCCAGCAATTATGTTGAACTACAACACTATTTTAAACGATATGAATATGCTCAAACTGTCAGACAGAAGAATTTTCACCAACTTGGTATTTCTATATAAAATTCTAAATGATTGAGTTGATAGTCCGGTAATGCTTGAATTGATGAGCTTTCAAATTCCACTTCATAACACTAGAAGTCAGGATTTATTGCAGTGCAGAAATTCTCTGACTAACTACCATATGTATTCCTCTTTGCCCAGAATACTAATGGAGGGAAACAATTATACAAGTCAGTGGACATCTTCAATTTGTCTTTTAACAAATATAAAATATTGTTATTGAGGCAGTTCAGTTGTGTACAATAAATATGTATTTTTCTAACTATGCTATATATATAAAAGCCCCGAAAAGGAGTGTTTATTAATAAATAAATTACTTTATATCGGTCATCAAAGCTGTGACATCCCTTCCAGGGATCACATCTGTAAGCCTGAGTGGCGGGGTGAAACTAACCAATAGGATCCTTGCCCTAATTTGCAAGAGACGAAGCGCTGCGGGAATGAGAAAGTATTCGAGATCGCAGAATTAATTATTATACACTGGGAAATCTGCATAACAATTTATTACAAATTGTAACATTTAATGAAAAATTAAAGAAATTTAACATGTGAAAGAACGTAATAAAGAAACAAATAATAAGTCACAGAAAAAATAAACCAGAGAAAAAAACGACAACAAACTGCCTGAGACTTATGAAAGACCTCATAAGTCTCACACATCTAACAGTGGATTATTATATGTTCAAGATCACAGATTTGGATGTTGCGCTGTGGCAATGAAATGACTCATTTCACCTCGAGAAAACAAAAAACCATAATCCATTCAAAGTGGTGATTTGTCTAATAATAATGGAGAAAAAAATCCATGATTCAAGAATTAAAGTAAACGTAATTAAATCATGCAGAAAAAACACTTAGCGGGTCTTTCCTAATGTATGCATGTACCCAAGTGACACACTAAACGCGAATGCTGACGGATCAACAGTATCATTGACATAACAATGTGTACACAAGCGGTAGGTTAGTACTTGGCTAGCTTGTACTACCGGCTGAGCACTTTTGAAGTGAAAACTTCTTTAGCACCGTCGTGATTTGAAACTCGATGAAACGGAAACGAGCGACATTAAAAAGTGTCAAACACATACATCTGAAGGATTTAACCTGCGAGAGAATGAGATAGAATGAAACCTTACCTACGTACAGATCTAGGAAGCGTCCCACTCTATCAAGCTGCGCGCATTGGCCACTTTGATTATGAGCTCACTTTTTAAGGCTCCTATTGATTGATATTGTGTGGATACTGTTCACTCTTCTACCGCATGTGAACAGCACTAGATTTTTATTACAATTAAGGCCGGCCGCACAAATCCGATTTTGCTTTCCGATTGTCTGATCAGACTATACGGACTCGGCCATGCTTCGCTATTGTATTATCCATGTCTTTTTTGAGCATCCCTGACTTCTTATACCATTCAAACCCCTCTCTAAAAACTCCTGATAATAATAAGAACAAATTATGAAATTTTCAGCGAAATCGGTCGAGTAGTTTTTGAGTTTATGAGCGCTTTTATAATTCCACAATTATTAAGGCGCACCAAATCATCACAACAATGCAGCATCTCTTTCCTACACATTAAATAATAGTGAGACAGACAATGTACACATGTCTGCTTCTTCTAAAGGAAAAAAGGTAATCATTTTCTTGCATCTCCCTCACTTTTATAAAAGAACTGAGATGCCGCGTGCCGTTGCCGTAAAAATTGTAAAAGCCGCCAATAGGGCAGGCACATACGAACATTGCCTCGCATTTATTTATATAAAAGAAGAAGACAGAAGAAATAGATTATACTTTGCGTCTGTATATATCGGCTGTAGTATAAAATGCTCATATTTACCTTTCACCCCCTATCACAGCCTGAGAAACCAGTATTTTATTTAAAGGTTACGTATAAAATTCACAATTGCATTTGATGACATGAAGTACCACTAAATTGCGCTATATAAATTTAATTTATTATTATTACCGTATCGATGACATTAACGATGTCGATAAATAAAGGAGTGTCACGTGACGAAAAGACTTACAACATAAATCAATCAAATCGTAGTTTTAAAAGACACAGCTTTGATGATTAAAAATTGAAATTATTAATTCACAAAGCATGTTTCTTTACTCAGAGATAGTATGGAAAGATTAAAAGGGGTGTATTCCATTATTTATTAACTAAAACGAAAAATTGGTTTTATATGTTGAAATAATGTATTTATGGCGAACTACGTGATTGGTATTACTGGATTTCTAATTCCAGCGAAGTGCAAATAAAATTTTAACCCTCAGGCCTCGGGTAAGTTTTGTTAGAAGGTCGACATATTTCCGCTGGTGAACGGACAACTCGAAATGAAACCAACTCAGAACCATCTCAGATAAGTCATTTAAATTTTGGTTTTATCAAGATGAAAATTGAATTATTTTGTGGTTATCTTTTAGTTTTGAATATAAAGCGTGGTGTTTTTATCTTTCTAACATTTAGAACTTAACATACTTACCGGAATAAACATTTATTATTATAACAGAACGTAACATTTAGAACATTCGTTTAGAACATAATTTTTCACAATTATAGCAAAGGAGACCAAAAGTCAACAAATTAGCCTTTTTAAACTTTTTACTTTTAGATTTGGTTATAGAGATTTGAATATAAAGCGTCGTGTTTTTTCTTTCGTTTAGAACATATTTCTAACCATAGGGAACCTTAACCGTAAGGGAGACAACGATTTCTATGACACCTATTATATCAGTTGTTCCCAAAAGCAAATAAGCCTTAACTAAATATGTGAGGCCTTACCAATAAAGCTGTTTTAAATTTTACACGACTGATAAGCAACTATTAGTTTTGAGGTAGTTTATCAGTTGTGAAAATTTTAAAACACGTAGTTGGACCATCCTTACTAATATTGTGTGTATAAGTGTTAGTAGTTGGTTTGCCCTTCTTTCACGTCGCAACGGAGCAACAGAGCAACCGATCGACGTGATTTTTTGCATGGCGATAGTTGGAGGACTCAACAGTGACGCAGGCCACTTTTCATTTTCATAATCATCGCCAGATGGACACTTAGATTAATAATTGTAAATAAATAATCTTTTACCGGTGGTTGTCGGTAGGTATTGGACCGTTAATGCTTTACATACACTTCTTACCGAGTGGTACAAAGAAATTGGTGGAAAGAATTCGAAATGACTATCGCGAGTTGGTCGTGACGCCATCGGAAGGCCGCTGTCGAAATGTGGGTCATCCCCGCTGGCCCGCTCGACACGGGGAAGGGACCAACCAGTGTGGGGGGAGAGGGGGGGCAAAATGATCTGAAATAGTGATGGCCAAACACTTTAATCGAATAAGGTTGCCTCCTAAAATGAAATTTCAAATTTACAAACTTACCACTTTTAGGACGGGTTGTTTCAAAAAATTTGATGAATTCATCAAATATTTTAAGTTAATTTTCACGTTCTGTGTAAGTTCTATTCGAGTTCTGTTATTTTATTATCATAGGCCAGCTGCTTCATAAAACTGAAATCATCACATTAATTTAATATAACTTACACAGAACGTGAAAATTAACGTCAAATATTTGACGAATTCGTTAAATATTTTGAAACAACCCATCCTTGAGTACGCCGAGAACAGAACTTTTTGAATACCGAATAGTACCCGAAGCTTCGAGTTGATATTTTGGTTCCACGCCAACTGAGAATAATGTCAACTTAACACCTCTTTGAAAAGTCATTAAAAGCTATGAAAAAAATAATTTCAAAATAGCCAATAACCCTAACCTAACGTAACCTATTTATCCATTTTTTTAATGTATTTTTTTCATCACTCTTAATGACTTTTGTGAGGTGGTTCTGAGTTGGTTTCATTCTGAGTTGTCCGGTCACCGATATTTGCGGCTGGCTGAAGAGTGACATTCGAATTATGAAGTGTGCTGAATCGTATCTGGCGTGACGTCGCGAGTCAGCATTGCGCACGTTATTCCCAAGTTCACCTGCTGAGCTCTCGTAACTTGTCATTTTTGGAAATATCGAAAAACTAATTTTATACCTTCTAAAGATAATACACATTCAATAAAGCAAAACAAATGAGACAACCTCACTGCTTTGTTTAAGGCGCCGTATCCCCGCTCAAAAAAAGAAGATAGAGAGATATGTAATTGCGTATGATGGAGAGAGCGCGCTTAATTTTAAAACGATAAAATTAAAGCTAAAATTGTAAAAATGTTTAATAAAACACGACTCGTTTAAAATAGAGCAAAAATCTCATGGGGAACATCTAAAATAGCATTTAAAGAAACACAATGATTTTTTTTCTTAAATACAACTTTTAAAATAAGTGAAATAAACGTGTTTGTAATAATTTTCGGAGCATACTTTGCTTTTTTTTCTATCGAGGGAATTTCATATAATTTGCATTTCGGCGTGGGGAACGTCTAGATCTAGATATTGTTTTAAAAAATAACATACATTTTTAAGAGCTTAAAAACTACAAATGTTTAAGGGAGATTTGTGTAAGAAAGCGGTAGAAATTCGGGTAGCGGCGGCTTAAACCTTCTCCCCAAGGGAGGCTAACTTGTGTGCAGAAATGTTTCCATTAAAATTGACAAAAAATATTTGTAGCCGTCTCCAGAACTTTCCAAAAATAGAAGGCATTACTGCCCCAGAAGAAAGTAAAATACATTGACATTCCTACGACCTGCTCGGAGCCATTCAATATAGAGCTACCTTATCTCGAATCAAATCTAAACTGACTTGATCTCCTCATCCACAGTTGTAATTAACTAATCATTAAAAAGTCATCTTCTAATAGTTTGTAGTAGCGGCTTGTTTTTTCAACAAAATATTTTGACTCGGCTCATTTCTTCCATAAATACGTTAGCTAATAAAGATTTCACCTAACGGGATGAAGAGTATTAACTGAAAGTATTAATAATATATGGATGACGAAGGGGTTTGCTCGTAAAAATGATGCACTGAGAATTAAACTTAATTTTATAAACGCCTGGTTTCAGCACGTGAACTTGAAAAGCCCTGTGTAGAGCCTTAGTCCGATTTTGTATGAATGACACTAAAGCCCAAGTGAGGGGAAATTGCCTGGCATCCATCCTGTATGGCAAAACTTTTGAAATGATTTGTATGCAAAGTGGTATAAAATGAACTATTTTAAATTTATTTTTACATGCAATTAATTAGAACGGCTTATGATTTTTTTTTGGTATTTGAAGAGATAGAGAATGGGAATTGGATAAGTAAAAAAAATTAAAAAAGGCATTTTTTATACATCTCCACCTTCACCCTGCGACTTCAAATTGTTCTCGAAGAGCTCTGTCCAGAAATTTTAGGTTCATGGTTTAACAAAACCATGCCTTCCTAAAGGCAGATCATAAGCCGCCGCTACCCGAATTTCTACCGATTTATTGCATATCTCCCTTTAACATTTGAAGTTTTTAAGCTCTTAAAAAAATATATGTTAATTTTGAAGATAATATCTATACAATCCCCACGCCGAAACGCAAATTATATGAAATTCCCTAGATAGAAAAAAATCGCAGTTTGCTCCAAAAAAATTTATTTTCAAGCCTGTATCTATTATTTAACAAGTTATATGTATGAAAAAATTCACAATGTTGTTTTAGACAACCCCTACGAGATTTTTGCTCTATTCTAAACGAGTCGTATTTTGTTAAACATTTTCACAATTTTCGCTTCAATTTTATCGTTTGAAATATTAGCGCGCTCTGTCCAACATTCGTCATTAAATATCTCTCCATCTTCTTCTTTTCGAGCTCGGATAAGGCGCCAAAATATCTGCCCGATAGTGCCAAAATCGGTTAGCGTTTTGCTACGGATGCAAAAATGCATGGTTTTAATCATCTGCTTTTCTGCGGAGAATTTCCTTCATTCAAATTAATAATTACATATCTTTGATGAAGTTATCTTATTATTTTTCTGTGTCTTGTTCGCTTTCATAATATTTTCGTTTAGATTATTAATGTTATCTTCTTCAATAATATATTAAGTTGATGGGAATAACCTTCGAAAGTTGTTCTAATAAAAATCGAGTTACATACCTATTTACTGACAGATCTACGAAAATCAAAGACCTGTCAGGTTTATTTATTTATTGATCAACGCCCTTTTTCAGGGCTTTTACATATAAATGGTAATAAATACAATATTTATTGTACATAACTGAACTGCTTCAGTAACAATATTTTATATTTGTTAAAAGACAAATTAAAGATGTCCACTGACTTGTATAATTGTTTCCCTCCATTAGTATTCTGGGCAAAGAGTATGGTAGTTAGTCCCAGAATTTCTGCACTGAAATAAATCCTGACTTCTTGTATTACGTTGTGGAATCCGGAAGCTTATCAATTCAAGCAATACCAACTATCAACTAAATCATGTAGAATTTTATATAGAAATACCAAGTCAGTGAAAATTCTTCTGTCTGACAATTTGAGCATATTAATATTATTTAATAGAGTGTTGTAGTTCAACATAATTGTTGGAATCCCCATTTTGAAATTTAGAAAACGTAAAAATTTGTTTTGTATTCTTTAAACAGCTTGAACATGTATGTTATAATGTGGATTCCAGAGGGGAGAATTGTACTCAACACTAACATACGCAAAATATAACAGTTTATGGTTGTCAAGAGAACAAATTTTTAACATTTCGATTTGTAATTAGCAAATAAAATATGTCGATTAAATCGTTCGATTAAGACGTATCGATTATGTCCATCGCTAGGCGAAAGTAAAGTAGTTTGGTAGTTTGTTAGTTTGGCGTGCGACACGCACGGGACAAGTTCAGTGTAATTGAGCCCGAGCTGTTGACTCTGGGGAAATGAAATTGAAAACAACGAAAACGAGTACATTGGGAGTACTAGGACAGTTACTATTTGCACGAGGGGTTCTGTCCTCTGTTATTTACACTGGTGCTTTTGCTGCAGGGATAAAAAGGTAAAACTGCTCACAGCCACGGAATTGTGGTGTTGTGACCATTTAAATTTTGAGGATGTAGTGACCGGGCAACTCAACAATGTGCAACTTCATCACTCCTTTGAAAAGTCATTAAGTGATGAAAAAACTTGGTTAAATAAGTTACGTTCGGTTAGTATGGGCTGTTTAAAAAAATATCACTTTTAATGACTTTTCAAAGGGGTGTTGTAATGCAACTTTGTTGAGAAGTTATGGAACCGTTAAGTACATTGCCATGGTAATAAAAAAAAACCCTCGGAAAAATTCAGGTACCTGAATAACTCCCAAACAGGAGGCCCCTTGGAAAATAATTTCCTTCAGGGTTTGAAATCTACGGGGATGCTGTGTAGAGGATCTTTTTGATGGATGAGGAGAGGAAAGAGTGAACATCGATTTTGAAAAGACCCATGTTGTAGAAGAGAGGAACACGGAGGCCTGCAAATCGTTCCACAGCGTTAACATGAGAATGCGGAATTTCTTAACCATTGGAGCGCTTTTGCCACAATATGGCACTATTTAAAATACCTCGGATTGCTTTGCTGCCAATTTTCGCAAAATTTTCCCTTATTTGTGAGTAATTAAGTAGAAGTTTACGATTTTATAATACATTTATTACAAATCCTACGAATATGTGATAATCGACAAAAGATAGTTGAATTCATTGGCTGTATGGATCTATAATCAGTTTGTATGTCTCCATATTAAAATTCTGAGGTATGATTTTTTTTTAATTTGGGCGGAAAATATTCAAAATGATCGCCGAAAAATGTCGAGCAATCGGAGAAAAAAGTTTTAAATTGCGCTGTCGCTCTAGTGGCTGAAAGTTAAACTTAGTTATAAAGTAGAAGTTATGTTTATTTGTCTGAAGCTGCAAAAACTCTTGACATCTTTACTAGGGTAACACTAGAGTGAGGTTATCTCATATATTTATTACGATGATGATGTATTAGATTTAAATAGAAAGCCACTAGTTTTTGGATATCTCTTAAATTGGCGAAGTTATGAGCTCTCAAAGTGAACCACTGGGTAAAACGTAATGGTGACTCGTGACGTCACACAAGACAAGATTAACTAAAATACATAAAACAAATGGACCGGCTGCACAATTACCGTCATGTCACACGCTCTTAAACATTTTGACGGTTTATTTTTTCGATAATAAAGCATTTTTAAAAATTCAAAAAGTTCTACTACTCCGACCGTGAACATAAATATTTGTTTGAACATTATTATAAACTTTGGCAACGGGGGCGTGGCCTTGCACATTTTTGTATGCATTTTGTATGCTTCTGCAGTAAGGCCCCATTGCCAATGTCTGTAGTAATGTAAAAGCAAATGTTAATGCTCACGGTCGGAGAAGACCACGCTTGTGACACTTGTAAAAAACGTGAAATTACATTGTAGAAGACATTGCTCCCATAATACTCGTTTTCGTCATGACTTGACCTAAGGTCATCAGATCAGCTGACACGCATAACAACAATGTAATTGATCACATTTTGATTAAAAACGTTAACTCACCAAGAATCGTCGTTTCTGAGGGACCGCTTACATGTCAAAAATAATTAAGAAATTGCGTCGATTTAATGATTATCAAATGCAGAATAAGAACTCCGGCCACTTGATCGTGCCCGGCGTTGCAAGATGTATATATTTTTTAACGCGAAGTAAATAACATAAAATTAAAGAAATGAGAATAAGCTGTTATATAAGTAAGCTGTTATATAAGTAAGCTGTTATATACGCAAAACCTAGGAACTACATATAGTGAGATATGTTATGTTATCACTATTACCATAAACCAGTGGTCCCCAACCTTTTTATCGCCGCGGACCGGTCAACGTTTGATAATTTTACCGCGGCCCGATGAGGGGGGGGAGTTGATTGCTTATATTTTAGATTGTTTTGATATTACACTTTATTATGTCACCTAAAAAGTAAAACGAGTACAAATCGCCTCAAAAATGTAAATATCTCTTAAAATATAGTAAATACTGAATTCAGATTTCGGTAAATCCATCACTACATTCAAAAAAATTATTAACATAATCATAAACATAATAAAAATAAGCTCTCATTTTGTTGAAAAACTGGAATAAATTAACCAACACAGTCAAACGCGAGTCAGTTCCTATGTCACGAATTCTCAATAAAACAATTCCACTTTTGGGCAAGCAGAATATAAGGGCGGTGACTCACGTCATTGCGTCTCACTCGAGCTGATATGTGTGAGTGCGCAAAATGAAAGCCCAGTCGTATTTTTTATTTATTTCGAATTTTATTGTGTCGGCGGTAACTTGGCGTGAAGGAGTTCTCAACTGAATAATTATATTTTTCGATGATTATCAATTTTTGTTTATTGGGTGTGTTCGATTTTTTACGTAATTTTGATTTTTAAGCAGGGCCTTGCCACGACCCGGTACCATTTGACCCACGGACCGTTAGGGTTGGGGACCACTGCCAAAAACCATAACGACGTACAAATAAGGTGAGAAAACATTCACCAATAATCGTCATTGTTTTCAGCGACCAGAAAAAGACGCCGGGTTCTTTTTTACTTAAAATCTGAACGCGGCCTTTCGTGGACAGACATACGAACTCACACTGGAAATTCCGGTATTTTTACAATGAAATTCATGAAACGATTGTTATAATTTCATTTCTTTCTACTCCGAGAATGCAGAAGGTACACACAACATGGCGTGCACCGTGAATGAATTAGAATAATAATTTCAATATATTACTTTGTTTTAAAACTTTACACATCCAAAGTGGATACACACAGTAATAATAAATTCACGGTGGTTTTTATTTTATAATTGCGATATTATTTATGCCACCAAACAAGTGCACAAAAGCGGTAAATTACAGAAACAATGAGTGCAAACAATGCGCAACTTTGTGGAACAAATTAAAACAATTCAAATCTAAAGCCATTCAGCTTTTCTAGTGGTTATTCATTCAATATTGATAAATTATATACCTTTTGATGAATAAGAGGCAACTGACTTTCAGTCTGTAAGATGGGGTTCAATATCTGCTGCTGAGAATTCAGATCTTTTGTGTATTTAATCTTATTATTTTATATATTATTTCTCATTAAAAAATATATATTTCATATAAGAGAGAGAGAGCAGGGTTGAGAAGTACCTAGTTCTTAAAACCTAACACAAATTGAACCCATTCTAAAAGCGACAATCGCAAATACCAGTTGAAGAGCTTTTTTACAAGTAGGATATGATTTAAGATTTTCATTTTTATCGTGTTGTGCTTTCTCCTTCTTTATCCAACGTTTTGGACAGCGTTACAGTTTGACAGTCCCAAGGTATGGTCTCCAGACATTCTGCTGTCAGTTGTATGGTGAGCTGCTTTGTTGACTGCCTTTACGAATCCCTCGGTTTGGGATTCGTGCAGAGAGAGGTTATGTGATGGTTTGAGGAGTTATCCTTTTGTAGTAAAAACAATTATGTTATACTGGATGTTGTTGTTGAATTTATTCAGATGAATAGTAAATTTACAGAAATTTGATTCTAATTATAGCACTAAGGCTATAATTTGGAGAATGAGTTGCGAGAAATGAAATTGAGATTTTTATAAACATAAAGAAAGTTGACAGGACGACCACAGAGAAAGGTGACATAGACGTTAAAGTTATAGGTAAAAGAGTCTACACATCGAAGTTCAGAAAAATGTGAAATGCTAAGTACTAAATGATTTTAAATATTAGATATAGGACAACTTAACATTCAACAACAGTGTCCATCGTCAGGGTAGATGTAAGTAATGATGACTGGTGTCCTAAAAGTTGGATAAAGAAAAGGAAGCTTAGTAGTTTGACACTTTAACAAGAGATGTCTCTGGCAAGCGGGCTGTGTGGATTTAATTTGCATGGAAATTAACAGATGTCGTTTTGTTTCGTTAGCCGCAGCAACGCGTGACCGGGTCAGCTAGTGTATTATAAACGTTAATTTCACCTCTCTTTTTTGTGTTTTCATATGAAAATAAATTGTGAAAAATTCTCAAAGTTTAATTTTTTTTTTAAATTGCGATTTTGAAGTTTGGTTTCATAAAGGTGTACATTTTACTTTTTGGTCGCTATTTTTTAGATTCGCCTATAAAGCGTGGTGTTTTGCCTTTCTAACCCTGTTTAGAACATATTTCTCACTCTGATAGTAAGGGAGTTACAGCGATTTATATGAGACGTATGTGAGCTGGGAGAAACATGGTCTCCTACCATTCAAGGGGTAATAACTAACAAGCTATTTTTTTGCTAGAGAACAAACACTACGCCTCAAACTTAAATTTACAACGCTGTAACATTCCACAAAATGATGGCTGTTGGTTGACGTTTATTTCTTTGTTTGCCAATCTTGTGTACTTTACATCATTGGTTAGAGATTCACAAGTCAGCGGATTATACAAGTCAGGAAACACAAAATCTTTGTTGATTTGATTATGCCATATTGCAGGCAAAATGGTACCCTTACCTAGATACCGACTAGTGACTGTATCATTGTATAATTTCTACTCCGTGGCGCATCGGTTTGATCGTCTACCTAAAATCCGGAGGATACTTACATATTTGATTTTGGAATAAATGTGGAATTTTAGAACCAATCCAGAAAACATAAATTTTTCCTCTTTATTATGCGTGTTAAACCGTTGAAATCTACTATACTTGTGTAGTAATTAGTAATGATTAGGGACCTTTTTTACATTACATGGGAGGTCCTGTGAAAAATGTAGAATATCTTTTTATGAAAGAAATGTAAAATGTAAGTGTAAAATTGTTACTATTTCCCCCCTCCTATGAATTAAGTGGCGACCGGACAACTCAGAATAAAACCAACTCAGAAACACCTCAGAAAAGTCATTAAAAATGATGAAAAAAATTGGTTAAATAGGTTACATTATTTTAAAATTATTTTTTTCATAGCTTTTAATGACTTTTCAAAGAAGTGTTGAGTTGACTTTATTCTCAGTTGGCATGGAACCGAATTAAGTTCCACCCGTCTTAAAATAAGTTCTGTAACTAATCGGGATTGCCCTAGCAAGAAATAAAAATAATAAACAAAAAATATAAAGTTCTGGTAAGGAAAAAGATAAGAGGGGTTGGTAGGAATCTGAGGGTCGGTGTGTCCAGATGGACATGTGTCCGATGGACATATGTATGAATCCATTCCTCCCCCTGCGGTGTTAGGCGATGTTTCCGCTCCGCTGCCAAGACTCGGACAAACCCCACCCCATGAACCCGGGCACCCTTCAAGTCACCAAACGTAGCGACCCAGTTGAGGTGACTTTTGGCAGAGGTGTTGGTTATCCAGTAAATATTACCCATAGCCTTATTTTTAGTTGAAATTTTTGCATGATTTTTTACGAAACCCGTCATATTTTAGTTGGGAAAAGTGGTGGTTTTCGCAGTACCAAAAAAATCGTGCGTCTAATATTGTTTTTAACTATAAATACTGCGTATCGCGTTATTCTCACGGAAATGACGAAATTCGCATTTTTCGCGTGTAAATGACGAAATTCGTGTAAAAATTCGCGTAAGATTCAGTGATCAATTTAAAAAATAAGTTTCTACCAAGATAATAACATTAATGACTAATAAAACAACAAACTTCGCGGTATTTCAACAAACTTCATAAATGGCTTCAGCTATGACTCTATGACCAATACCTTGGTCAATCTCTTAATTTATTAATTAAAATAAAGAAATACTTGTATTATGAACATATGTTTTATTTTATTTGAACTATTAAGGGGCCATCCATAAATTACATTACACGAATTTCATGATTTTTTGACCCCCCCCCCACCCCCGTCCCTGTCACACATCGTCACATTTGTGAGACCCCCTCCCCCCTAGTGTGGCGTCACATATTTTGCAATTTTACATCTAAAATTTTTTGCGTTTTAATAATTTAGATTTTTACATGTGATATCACAGAACTGATGACCCCCCCCCCCCCCATACCCCTTGTCACACAATGTCACACGTCTCTACTCCCCCCACCCCCCTTAAGGTGTGACGTAATTTATGGATGCCCCTAATATATAGTGTGATAAGTGTGATTTTGAACCGCAAGAAATCACTCAACGCTTAGCAGATTGATGAATGACATTTTATTGGTAGCTTATTGATAGACATTGGTGACAGCTTGATAACCGTCATTGTACATTTACAACATTTAATTTAGCAATCGCGCAGTTTAGTTTGGTGAAAGCAGCCAACCACAAAAAAGCCATGTAACGAAAACTGCGATAACGCCCTTTGATCACTAGCAATTGTACATAATATAATTAGTGGGTTACCTGTTAAATGGCATCCGCTGCAATAAGCATTATATTTCATTTACATCAATATTTCTTACTGAAATAAAATTTCAAAAAACTAATTCTGCTTTCCGTTTTTGGTTTTAAGCAAATTGGCCTATATCTTACAATTCAAAGCAAAAATAAATAAAGTTGCTCACATCCGTACTAGATTTTTGATGTACCTTTTGATTACAAAAATAATTTTTCAGTTTGGTTAGGTATTTTGATCTCAAATCCAGAATTAAGATTTGTATGAAACGTGCCGAAATGGGCCGCGCGTACGTTTCTCTTAACCTATTTAACCAATTTTTTTACATCACTTGATGATACAATTGGAAAGTTCAAAATGTATTGTAGGAGATACATAAAACAAGAAAAAATATAGTTTGAAATATCATACAATATAATTAATTAGGAAATTGTAAACTTAAATGTACAATTTTCTAAAATAAAACTAATAAATAAATACATGACTTTTCAAAGAAATTTTTGAGGTAATTTCATTCTGAGTTTTCCGGTGACCTCAAGACCCATATTCACTCCTTCCTCTCCTTAACCCCCCACACAGCATCTTCAAAGATGACATGAGCAATGAGGGAAATTATTTTCCTCAGAACCGTGACTGTAAAAAAGACGGGTATATTTCTGCTTATTTTCAATATGGTAGGTATATGTATGCATTATTATATCTTCGTGATCGTAGTTTTCCAGCTGTATTGCTGATTTCTGCAGTTTGCAAAAAATTCGGAGTTACGTTGCATCCAAGTCGACTGCAAGGTATGCCTCTGCGTCTGCATCCGAAACACTGTGGGAAATTGAGACAACTTTCGAGTTTTGGCACCGGTCCAACTGAGAGCACACTTCTGCGCTGGCGGGGATAACGGCATAAGACACAATACTCGTACAACTGCTCTCGTGCTATTCTTGATTCTCATTTTCTGCTAAATTCCTTATTATTTTTAGCAACTTCTCAGATTTGAAAGCAATTATACATAATTACAGCCTCTGTTCATGTCACGTGCGTACCGCCGGCACAGGGAACCGTTTACTGGATAACCAACACCCCTGCCGTAGATCACCCCGAGTGCTACGTTTGGATATTTAGCAGGGATACCCGGCTTCATGGGGTTGGGTGTGCCCGGGTGTTAGTGGCGGATGCATCCATCTACCAACTGCGTGGCAGTCCGGATCATGAGAGACTTGTTGAGGAAGACCTTTTGACCTCTCCAGCAGGACTCTCGGAACATCACTGTTGAGACTGAACGTCACCTCATGGACCATCCAATATTTATTCTAAATTCCTCATTTTTACTAAGTATTTAAATCAGAGTGCAGTTAATCTACCCCTGCTCGTATCATGTTAAATTTTCTTTAAATTGAGGCCGAATTTCATGGCATGGGTTTACACTCGAATTTCATGGCATGGGTATGCACACGATGTAGCCGGACAACTAGGGTCAGTTACAAATCAAGACACTTGAATAATGATATATAAAGTCATGAAAAGTGATTAAGGTTAAACGCAACGTACGTTATAATCTACGCATTCACAGATGGCGCCAATAAAATTATTTTAGGTTTTAGACACTTTTGCAAGTTATGCTTTAAGATATTAATAATAATTAATTGTTCGCGCCCGTACATACGCAAAATGAATATGAATAAATAGTTTTGTCAATAAAAAAACTCAAATCTTTCAAGAGAGGCTGACAAATACAAAATTACATCGGTGATTCAATCCAATATTGTATTTGTCAGCCTCTCTTGAAAGATTTGAGTTTTTTTATTGACAAAACTATTTATTCATATTCATTTTGCGTATGTACGGGCGCGAACAATTAATTATTATTAATATCTTAAAGCATAACTTGCAAAAGTGTCTAAAACCTAAAATAATTTTATTGGCGCCATCTGTGAATGCGTAGATTATAACGTACGTTGCGTTTAACCTTAATCACTTTTCATGACTTTATATATCATTATTCAAGTGTCTTGATTTGTAACTGACCCTAGTTGTCCGGCTACATCGTGTGCATACCCATGCCATGAAATTCGAGTGTAAACCCATGCCATGAAATTCGGCCTCAATTTAAAGAAAATTTAACATGATACGAGCAGGGGTAGATTAACTGCACTCTGATTTAAATACTTAGTAAAAATGAGGAATTTAGAATAAATATTGGATGGTCCATGAGGTGACGTTCAGTCTCAACAGTGATGTTCCGAGAGTCCTGCTGGAGAGGTCAAAAGGTCTTCCTCAACAAGTCTCTCATGATCCGGACTGCCACGCAGTTGGTAGATGGATGCATCCGCCACTAACACCCGGGCACACCCAACCCCATGAAGCCGGGTATCCCTGCTAAATATCCAAACGTAGCACTCGGGGTGATCTACGGCAGGGGTGTTGGTTATCCAGTAAACGGTTCCCTGTGCCGGCGGTACGCACGTGACATGAACAGAGGCTGTAATTATGTATAATTGCTTTCAAATCTGAGAAGTTGCTAAAAATAATAAGGAATTTAGCAGAAAATGAGAATCAAGAATAGCACGAGAGCAGTTGTACGAGTATTGTGTCTTATGCCGTTATCCCCGCCAGCGCAGAAGTGTGCTCTCAGTTGGACCGGTGCCAAAACTCGAAAGTTGTCTCAATTTCCCACAGTGTTTCGGATGCAGACGCAGAGGCATACCTTGCAGTCGACTTGGATGCAACGTAACTCCGAATTTTTTGCAAACTGCAGAAATCAGCAATACAGCTGGAAAACTACGATCACGAAGATATAATAATGCATACATATACCTACCATATTGAAAATAAGCAGAAATATACCCGTCTTTTTTACAGTCACGGTTCTGAGGAAAATAATTTCCCTCATTGCTCATGTCATCTTTGAAGATGCTGTGTGGGGGGTTAAGGAGAGGAAGGAGTGAATATGGGTCTTGAGGTCACCGGAAAACTCAGAATGAAATTACCTCAAAAATTTCTTTGAAAAGTCATGTATTTATTTATTAGTTTTATTTTAGAAAATTGTACATTTAAGTTTACAATTTCCTAATTAATTATATTGTATGATATTTCAAACTATATTTTTTCTTGTTTTATGTATCTCCTACAATACATTTTGAACTTTCCAATTGTATCATCAAGTGATGTAAAAAAATTGGTTAAATAGGTTAAGAGAAACGTACGCGCGGCCCATTTCGGCACGTTTCATACAAATCTTAATTCTGGATTTGAGATCAAAATACCTAACCAAACTGAAAAATTATTTTTGTAATCAAAAGGTACATCAAAAATCTAGTACGGATGTGAGCAACTTTATTTATTTTTGCTTTGAATTGTAAGATATAGGCCAATTTGCTTAAAACCAAAAACGGAAAGCAGAATTAGTTTTTTGAAATTTTATTTCAGTAAGAAATATTGATGTAAATGAAATATAATGCTTATTGCAGCGGATGCCATTTAACAGGTAACCCACTAATTATATTATGTACAATTGCTAGTGATCAAAGGGCGTTATCGCAGTTTTCGTTACATGGCTTTTTTGTGGTTGGCTGCTTTCACCAAACTAAACTGCGCGATTGCTAAATTAAATGTTGTAAATGTACAATGACGGTTATCAAGCTGTCACCAATGTCTATCAATAAGCTACCAATAAAATGTCATTCATCAATCTGCTAAGCGTTGAGTGATTTCTTGCGGTTCAAAATCACACTTATCACACTATATATTAGGGGCATCCATAAATTACGTCACACCTTAAGGGGGGTGGGGGGAGTAGAGACGTGTGACATTGTGTGACAAGGGGTATGGGGGGGGGGGGGGTCATCAGTTCTGTGATATCACATGTAAAAATCTAAATTATTAAAACGCAAAAAATTTTAGATGTAAAATTGCAAAATATGTGACGCCACACTAGGGGGGAGGGGGTCTCACAAATGTGACGATGTGTGACAGGGACGGGGGTGGGGGGGGGTCAAAAAATCATGAAATTCGTGTAATGTAATTTATGGATGGCCCCTTAATAGTTCAAATAAAATAAAACATATGTTCATAATACAAGTATTTCTTTATTTTAATTAATAAATTAAGAGATTGACCAAGGTATTGGTCATAGAGTCATAGCTGAAGCCATTTATGAAGTTTGTTGAAATACCGCGAAGTTTGTTGTTTTATTAGTCATTAATGTTATTATCTTGGTAGAAACTTATTTTTTAAATTGATCACTGAATCTTACGCGAATTTTTACACGAATTTCGTCATTTACACGCGAAAAATGCGAATTTCGTCATTTCCGTGAGAATAACGCGATACGCAGTATTTATAGTTAAAAACAATATTAGACGCACGATTTTTTTGGTACTGCGAAAACCACCACTTTTCCCAACTAAAATATGACGGGTTTCGTAAAAAATCATGCAAAAATTTCAACTAAAAATAAGGCTATGGGTAATATTTACTGGATAACCAACACCTCTGCCAAAAGTCACCTCAACTGGGTCGCTACGTTTGGTGACTTGAAGGGTGCCCGGGTTCATGGGGTGGGGTTTGTCCGAGTCTTGGCAGCGGAGCGGAAACATCGCCTAACACCGCAGGGGGAGGAATGGATTCATACATATGTCCATCGGACACATGTCCATCTGGACACACCGACCCTCAGATTCCTACCAACCCCTCTTATCTTTTTCCTTACCAGAACTTTATATTTTTTGTTTATTATTTTTATTTCTTGCTAGGGCAATCCCGATTAGTTACAGAACTTATTTTAAGACGGGTGGAACTTAATTCGGTTCCATGCCAACTGAGAATAAAGTCAACTCAACACTTCTTTGAAAAGTCATTAAAAGCTATGAAAAAAATAATTTTAAAATAATGTAACCTATTTAACCAATTTTTTTCATCATTTTTAATGACTTTTCTGAGGTGTTTCTGAGTTGGTTTTATTCTGAGTTGTCCGGTCGCCACTTAATTCATAGGAGGGGGGAAATAGTAACAATTTTACACTTACATTTTACATTTCTTTCATAAAAAGATATTCTACATTTTTCACAGGACCTCCCATGTAATGTAAAAAAGGTCCCTAATCATTACTAATTACTACACAAGTATAGTAGATTTCAACGGTTTAACACGCATAATAAAGAGGAAAAATTTATGTTTTCTGGATTGGTTCTAAAATTCCACATTTATTCCAAAATCAAATATGTAAGTATCCTCCGGATTTTAGGTAGACGATCAAACCGATGCGCCACGGAGTAGAAATTATACAATGATACAGTCACTAGTCGGTATCTAGGTAAGGGTACCATTTTGCCTGCAATATGGCATAATCAAATCAACAAAGATTTTGTGTTTCCTGACTTGTATAATCCGCTGACTTGTGAATCTCTAACCAATGATGTAAAGTACACAAGATTGGCAAACAAAGAAATAAACGTCAACCAACAGCCATCATTTTGTGGAATGTTACAGCGTTGTAAATTTAAGTTTGAGGCGTAGTGTTTGTTCTCTAGCAAAAAAATAGCTTGTTAGTTATTACCCCTTGAATGGTAGGAGACCATGTTTCTCCCAGCTCACATACGTCTCATATAAATCGCTGTAACTCCCTTACTATCAGAGTGAGAAATATGTTCTAAACAGGGTTAGAAAGGCAAAACACCACGCTTTATAGGCGAATCTAAAAAATAGCGACCAAAAAGTAAAATGTACACCTTTATGAAACCAAACTTCAAAATCGCAATTTAAAAAAAAAATTAAACTTTGAGAATTTTTCACAATTTATTTTCATATGAAAACACAAAAAAGAGAGGTGAAATTAACGTTTATAATACACTAGCTGACCCGGTCACGCGTTGCTGCGGCTAACGAAACAAAACGACATCTGTTAATTTCCATGCAAATTAAATCCACACAGCCCGCTTGCCAGCCCGCTCACAGACATTCTTATATATTTCAACCAATTTACAAAAAAATTTTTGATAAATTATATACCTAAACCTTCCCCGTGAATTACAGTACTTTTTGAGTTTATCGCGAACAGACAGTCAGACAGACATACAGACGCGCCGGAGGACTTTAATTTATAACAAGTAGAGATTTTTCTAATAAAATATGTATGTGTTTTTATTTTTTCGTTATCAGTAATTTTAGTTAGAAAAAACGCGAGGTGAGCCATTTTCAAATTTTTTTTTATGTTTGCATGCAAAATTTGTATATTTCGAAAATTATATGTTAAATTAAAAATTTTAAAGCATATTCTATTCGCGTATTTCATCATCTTTCAAATATAGTTTTGGGATATGTTCAGAAATATTCCATTTATTTGCATTTTATTGTAAAGCTGAAATATTTTGACTATCTGAAAAATACGCCAAAATTCTGAGAGGTTAAAACGTCGTCATCATACTTTAATTAAATCATTTGTTGAATTTGAAGTTAAATTCATAAAATATCTTGTTATTAAATCGAAAATGAAACGAGGAAGCTTCCTTACCATCTGAGGTCATCTAGGTAATCTTATATCGACAGCGCTATAATTCTAGAGATGAAATAAGATTTTCTCTTCTCTCTTACAAGTCATAAGGAAGTCACGGACTTGATACCAGCGCTTGCTGCATTATTTTTTCTACCGTTAATTAACTGCCATTCATTCGCATTAATTTGCATTCGGTCCAAAAGTTGCTGGTATCATTATTGTAGTAGATACCTACCTACTCGAGGTCAATTTGCAGGTACCTACTTGCAAACGACGTACATGAAAGGTGAATTACGCGATTGGTAATAAATTAATTAATACTTATAATATGACGTGTTTTCAGATAATATTGTATCAACGAACTTTATTTCTGGACTCCGGCAATAAGTACTGATTTATTTAAATTTACACGGAGTATGTGAAACTCATTGAACACAGAAATAATACCATAATATCAGTTTACACTTTACGCTCATAATATTGTATACATTATTTAGTAGGGTGGGTATTTGATGAAAATGCTTCGAATTACTTTTTTACGAACAAAAGTAAATTTTTTGATTGATGATTGATCGACTTTATATGATTTATCAGCAGGAAATCACAGTTTAGTAATAAATTGAAAGAGAAAAAATTGGGTTAGAGAAAGGTTTGACATTGGCTGGTGTTTAGAGTGAAATGAAGTAATAAATTTTATGATTGATCCAAGCCATAGAGAAGAAACGGTTATGATATTTTTTACAGAAAGCGTTTTTTAAATAAACGTTACTAAAGTTTTGGGATTTTTATTCCCTTTCACTTGAGTGATATTTTGTAATGAATGTGGATCCAAGTTTAAATAGGAATAAGAGAATAATGTTTGAGATTCTTTATTTGGACATGAATTAAGGTATAAAAGGCACGTCTTGTATGAGAGCCCTCTCTTCTTCATTGACCACCACGCGATAAACGTTACTTTAATGACAAACTGAAGTATTTTCGTCACAAAACAAGGTCGCGGATCTTTTATTTAATGATTTTATTTGAACTAAAATTAAAATTCTGAAAAATAGGTTTCTCAAATAATTTATTGATTTATTTTACTGCATGATTATATGATTTGAAATGTATGTTGAATAAAACAAAATTTTGTTTGAAAATTTAACAAATCTGCCAAGTAACTAGATGGTAAAAACCTTATTGTACTGAAAGTAAACATATTTTCTCAAAATCTAAAAAATAGCTTTACTAGATAAAAGAACAGTTTTTTCGAAATCAATTTATATGTTTTTGTGGAAAAGAGTCAATACGTCAAAAGTTGATTTAAAAAAGACATATTTCCGGTTTTGTCTGGTTATCCCCTCTTAAGGCCCATATGCCTTGTCTAGATATACTTGGTCGAAGCACCCACGTCTTTATTTTGTAAAATATGTTAGAACAATTACAATCAATCGCAACATTAAAAATTTCTGCAATTAAATACAATTTCACAATTCCACAAGTCCCCAAACCGCCGACCGTCTAATCCGCCCGGCCGCAAGAATAAAACAAGTCACAAATAATTAATCCAGCCATTATGTCCGCCGGGAGAAGCGACCAATAACTTCGGCTGATCCGAGAGTAATTTTAATCCGCCGCTAACAACTAACAAAGGGGGCATTTCGCATTTACATCCAGCGGCTGCGAGGTAAAGAGATACAATTTATGTCTTTAAAAATAAGCAAATGTTTTGGTTTCATGATAATTATCGATAATGAAATAAATTCAATTTAATTATGTATTCAGCGCATTTAAATTGAGACATATATTTAGTTTAATTATGTATTCCTCACATTTAAATTATTGAATCTTCTGACAAATTGATGCGGTCAGCACAAAAGTAGCGATAAACAGCAAAAAAATAAAAAGTGAAGTTATTTAGTAGATTTCAGTAATTATTTAAAAAGTGTACTTTTGCACAAAGAGTGGAATCTTAAGTAACTAGATCAAGGTTGACCACAGTCAACAGATTTTAAAATTGCCCGATTATCCAAATTCGTAACCGAAATCGATTTAATATCAAATACCTAGGAACTCTTAAACGATGTTAGTACATAAATGCCTAGCAATAAAAAAAACGAAGGACTCAGTAAAAACACAAACAATTAATTGTTATTTTTTTGCATTTTTGCATTTGATACATTATTTGTAAACATAAAAACACTACTTCAGTCCATCAAATTTGTTTAATTTTGTGAGATTTTCCAAATTGTTTTACTCTGCCTTCGGGAAAACCCCATTAAATTCGAGTAATTTAGACGCTGAAAATATTTTTAAAATTGTAAGGATTAATTTTTCAAACGATGAAAGTCGTCATGAGATTTGCAATCACAAATTACCAGGTAAGATATTTTTCAGAAAAAGTGTGTTGAGACTAAAGAGGCAAGTATTTTGTCAAGTAGAGAGTATATTAGTAACTAAACGCATCCGAACACCACAATTTTAGTAGAGTAGTTTAGTCAGCTCTTTAAGCTTCTCAATCCATTTCGTTCTTTTTTCAGCGAGTAGTGACCCCCACCACGTGTCCCTGCACATTGACATGCGCGAACCCAGCGTTTTAGCAAAGTTTTTTTATAGAAGCGCGGAAATGTCGTGGCGTTGGAGCGAAGATGCTACTCTAAAACGATTTATTTTCATCCTACTAATTTATTATATATTTATATTTTCGTGTCCGTAGCTTATTTATTTTCATCTTACTAATTTATTCTTCCAACTCTTCTAAAATAAGCATTACAATCCGCTAATTATCGTATTACTTTGTTGTGTAGCAGCCCGTCATCTTGCAACGGGCGGCAGGCACTAATGTACTCTAATTGAAAGTAATGCGAACGTTTTTCGGCGAGTCAAGAAGCAAGTTACTTGCTACTTGACTAAACTACTCTCTCAATGCGAACAAGCCATTGGCCATTAACAATTCTAATAACGCGTAGAACCACAGCAGTTTTTAAGATGTCAAAAATATCGTCACGATTGTACATTGGCTTGGATTTATATGTATATTTGCTTTAATCGACTTGGTCCACTTTTGACTGCAGTTAGTTTCTGAGAAACGATCATGGACTGGAATGGTTTCGAATAGGTTCTGAACCTTGGGGAGGCGTTTCCAGGAATTTACCACTGCACCGACGTGCAATTATTATAATATTCATACTTAATGTAACGTTTTGAAAACCTTACCATCTTATTAAGGATGTAAATCGGTTATTTAGTCCTGAATAAGATATGTTTTTATTCGAATCCCACTGCCCGGAGGAAGTTGGACTATGGCATCCCAACTGGAGCATTTAATGAGGCGGGAGAAAATGGGGAAGCAAAAAAAGGTTAAAAGGGTGTTTTTTAATCTGTTTCCAACGACAGTCAAAGCTCATTAGCTTAATTCCAAGGTTTATTAAACTTAACAATCAACGAGTCTAGTTTTTGCACTGTTAATTCGTGGTGGAATTCCATTGTATTATAATTTGAAATTAAAACACTTTTGTACTTTTTTCCACTAATTTATTTACACCAGGACCGGTTTCATCCTACTACGGACATTTTCAGGCTGGTAGTTGAAATTCTTATGCTATGGCATTTATACAAACTTAAGCAGGGGTACACAACATTGTCTCAAGACAATGTTGTCTCAAGACAATGTTGTCTCAAGACAATGTTGTGTACCCCTGCTTAAGTTTGTATAAATGCCATAGCATAAGAATTTCAACTACCAGTCTGAAAATGTCCGTAGTAGGATGAAACCGGTCCTGGTGTAAATAAATTAGTGGAAAAAAGTACGAGAGTGTTTTAATTTCAAATTATTAACAATCAACGTTAAAACACCCAGATTTATAGGTCAAATTAGAGATGGGGCGAACAACACCACACTCGATATACAACTTAAATGATAAACAATCGTTTAGCAAACATTTTTTCAATATTTTTATTTTATATGTTTGTTTGGCCCAACATGGCGAAAGATATCAAAAATTTCCTTTTCCGTCCCAGCATCGGCACCGCTGCTATGTGCCTGGTGCCTGTAACATTCGGAAAGGTATTAACTAGCGAGAAAGGGACAACAAGTTTTATATGACAATCGAATTCGAATTGATTTAAATGCAGCGCTTTATTTTTATTACTTAAAATTATAAATTTTCAATTTCATTAGAATTTTCGTTTTGAAGTTTGAATATTATTATTGAGCTCTAGCTACGATATTTAACTAAGGATGGCTTATTTTACAGAATTATAACAATTAACCCATTTTCAAAATTTAAATTCTGTGAAAGCTCTTTTCAAGTTCTGTTATTATTTCACAGCACTTGGATAAGTGACAGGACTTGAATATTAATTTTGAAATTTGTTGAACTATTCAAATTCTGTGAAATAACCCGTTCAATGAAAATGTTAAAAAATATGATATGTGATATACAGAGATATATAATCTTGCAACCCATTTAGTGACAAATCGAAAGCGCCCTTCGGTACATAAATCGATGTGTAATAATTATGTATTTGCCAACATACAAAAGGGGAAGGTTCATTGACTCTTAGATGGAAGGCGGGAGGTTTTACGTTCCTCTCCCTTTGCCTTGTGGGCAATGCTTCGAGCATTATCGATTGGGATTAGAGAATTCTCCCACCCCTCGGTTTACCTTGACTATTTTCCCGAATAATAATACCGACTCAAAATTATTGTCGAAACAAGCGAAGCTAGCAGTCCACAATGGAATTCTGACATTAACCCTGATGTATATTGTTGAGGCATGGAACAGCCGGAGAAAGGGAAGGTTGAAACTAAATTGTGGTTGAAATGAGATCTCTGAGGCGCACGTGTTTTAAAACCGTATAATATGACCGTATGAAAAATGTGACGATTCGCAAAGAATGCAAGGCTGATGTAAACGTAATGAGTAAGATTAAGGAACGCTTAGAAGAGTTGGG
Source organism: Glyphotaelius pellucidus (assembly GCA_936435175.1). NCBI lineage: Eukaryota > Metazoa > Arthropoda > Insecta > Trichoptera > Limnephilidae > Glyphotaelius > Glyphotaelius pellucidus. Next base: position 16,471,127 of record OW386557.1, on the reverse strand, counting down.
CTTGTAATGCGAATTGACGAAGAAGTGTAAAAATAATATATTATGACATTAGGAAAAATGAGAAAAGAAAATTTTCTCTGAAATCATAAGACTTGTGTGCAGGTACCTACTGAATTATAAACTATATATTTTATGTATCCAAATGAATCCAAAGAAAGGGGCTATCCACATATTACGTCACACCTTAAGGGGGGGAGTAGAGAAGGGGTATGGGAGGGTCAACAGCTTTGTGACGTCACATGTAAAAATCTGAATTTTGGTTACTTTTAGATGGAGGGTGTCTCAAAAATGTACGACGAGGGGGGGGGGGGGGGGGCGGCAAAAAAATCATGAAATTCGCGTGACATAATGAATGGCCCCAAACGTCAATACCTCAATGACAATTATTTTTTCAATCTTTCTTCAGGCAGATGGGTAACATAATATGGATAAAAAATCGAGTATAAGAAAGCGAATATAAAATTTGAAAAAAGAATCTTTACTGAACTATTTAAACGGTCACTATTTTGAAACGGAAAGTACATACAATCAAATTTAAAAACAGACGAAATGCAAGATGGTAGAGTTAAAGCAGGACTTTGCTTAACTTAGTCAATAAGAAAAAAATGTTAAATTTAAATAAACAAAAATGTGCTAATAAAAACGAATAAGGTAGCATTACAAAAAACTTTAATAAAAATGAGAAAAGCCTCAAAAATTCATTTGAAGGTACGTTTGTTTTTCTTACTAAGCTTTTTATATTAACACCACATAAGAGGTTTTACCGCTTCATCTTTGGCAATAATGTGTGAACGGTCTTTTAAAGGAAAGCAAGGAGAGATCTGTTTTTTTTTTATATGAAGGAAGGCAAACATTCCCAGGTTATGAATAAGTTGACAACATTTGAATTTTCCTACTATCATTGTAATGAGTGGAATATGTTGTTTGCGCAATGAATGACTATTGATAGAATGCATTGTCATCAACAAGAGTCTATCTGAAGTTTCACCTCGATCGTATGTCGGGAAGTGGGTTTATTTCCACTTAAAAGATTTTCCTTAATTCATTCAAGAAAAAATTGAAATTCGAATGGATGCATTTTATAATAAACTAGAACAGACCCGTCAGAAATCACGGGATATTATAATTAATGTAGGACTAAAGTATAAAAAAGTGTAACCAAAAGATAAGCGGTACTTAAGCACCCAGTATGTTATTGAATAGAGAAAACAAACAAAAAATAATACATTTATAACTTTCTTATCTTAGCATTCTAGAAATAGTAGAACGTTATGTGATAATATTTACTTAAAAAAATAATTATGAACAAAACAATAGGTTTTCAGGGGAATAGGGTCAATGATGTTAGGATAAAACTAGATCTGGGATCTGCATCGTACCGAACACCTGTTGAGCATTGACAATTTGTAATTAAAGAATCATTTTCGGTAAAATACAAGTACATACAAATTTAATCATTGTTTGGTTAATTTTTCAATCACGCTCGTAACATTACACAATAAAGAACTCACAAACATCTCTAGAAACAATACGCCCGTACCTCGCTGTTTTTACCTTTTATTATGCAATTCGCTATTTGTATCGTCTGCAAAAATGAATCTAAAAGTTTTTAAAAAAAGTTTAGACATAACAAAAACATATAATTTCGGTCCTAAAATTGACCCTTGCGGTACTCCAGATTTGATGTATCTGGATTTAATCATTTCATTTAAAATCTTTCCTTACATTTTTTTCATTACCTTAATTATTTGTTTATGGCTGAGGGTATCAAAGGAAGTACCGGTAGGTTTTTTTTTTTTATTGAATATAATGGTACAGAGGTTACATGTTTTTATAAATTAAATAAAGTTTTTCTTTTAAAAATACATTAATTAATAAGTATCACACCTTTTTTTAGAGCAGAGCTCGAGTAAAAAAGGCGGAGAAAACGAATGTAAAGCACAATTTAACAAAGAAAAAAATAGTAATTTTTTTTATGTGTAAAACAAAAGATAGGAATTTAACAGTGAAATAAGAAAAAAAAAGGTCATATATGTAAGTATACGCATACAGACACGTAGATACACACATATATATATACATATACAAAATGTTATCGGCATGTGTACATACATAAAAACATATGCATATGTGTACACATACATATATAAAAATATACATATATGAATATAACAGAAATGAAATTGAGGTAACAAAAAAGAAAGGAGAAAAATAAAGAAAGAAAAAGGATATCCGTATACTACAATTGTGTTGAGAAGTATAGTATTATAAGATGTAGTCATAATAATGTGTTTTTATTGATTTTTTGAATTTTTTATAATTAGTTTCCAATCTTAGATTAACTGGTAATTGGTTAAACCATTTCACTCCAGTATATTTATAGAATTGTTGGGCTGTGGTAGTGCTACAACGTGGGACAGTCATAGAGCCAAGTATATTTGTTCTAATGCTGTTTGAAAAATGAGTAAGGTTCTCATTATTGAAGCAATCTTTGTGTATTTGTAAAATTGTATTTTTTTTATAAATAATGTGAAGTGAAGTATAGTTATACTAGGTACGTGTTTTTTAGAGTTTAGCTGTGAGTTTATAAAATTGGAAAAATTTTCGAACATTTTATCACAACCTTTTTTTCTGGAAGCCATACTGGCATTCATCTATATTACTCGAGTTATTTAAATATTTATCTAAATCTATCGATACATAATTTTCTAAAATCTTTTCTGATGCGGGTGGTATGGAAATTGGTCTAAAATTATTTATTATGGAGTGATCTCCATTGTTAGTCTTATAACTTATAATGCTTCATTTTAGTTCGCTGGTCAACTGGGTACCATACGTACTTCGATCATCTTTTATCATGACGATCTAGTAAAGAGAAATTACAGATTTTGTATGACAGATTCGGCAATAATATTATTTTATTTATTTTAATATTTTATTCGTCGTTTGTTCCCGCATCAGAGCTGGTTCACAAAGAGCTATAAAATATAAAAGATCATCGCACGCCAAATAACGCTCTCGCGGTTTCTCAAGCGGTTTTAAGCGCAGATAATCATAGAAAACACACATCTTACGACGGAACCGCTCCAGAGGCGATATTCCAAAAGATAAGTCTCCCCCTCTCCGACGAAACCAGGAGAGAGGGTCATTGTAATTACGGAGCTGCTTAGACCGGTGGATGACAGATGTCAAGTTGACAGATTTCAGTACAAAAAATGTGCATTCCGTTGCCGCTCCCTAATTCAACTGACCCCCTCTCCTACCACAGGAAGAAATATTTGATAGCGACGTGTGAAAGTACAAAAGATCAGCGCTCGCGGTTCAACAAATATCTGCTCGCAGATTTATAGCTCTGTGTGAACGAGCTTTCATCGTTTCGTCGGCGCTCAGTTTTGTGCCATGTTGTTAGCGAGTTTGACCATCACCGCGAAGGGAGTAATGGTAAAACCATCCATAATAACCTTTTAATTATTATTTTTTGGGGATGCTGTGTGAACGGTAGTTTCATGGAGAAGGAATGAAGAGATCCATGTTGTAGGAAGGAGGAAATACAGCTGTTGACCTCTATAATGAGTCTTAGAAACGTCACGTTCTTTGTGACAAATGTCACCCGTTCACAGATGTTGGACGTGAGTTTGTCGTGTTTCCCTACTGTGCACAGGTGCCGAAGGAATCAATGACGCCAATTTACTCGGAGCATCTTCCATTGAAAGGATGGCCAACGGTAGAACAATGTTAGCATTCCCACTCGACGCCTGTGCTCTAAATATTGCAATCCATTTGTTAAGACAGGAGAATCTATCAAACGGACAGTCTATTTCTGCGCAGAGTCGAGGGTTTTTTTCAGGTATATTGGGGTTTCAGACTAGTGATGGCTGTGGAATTCAACGTTGTTGTGTACTATTAAAGTATCTTCAGCCCTGTACAATATACAGTTCATAAAACTTCTGAGAGGCTAACTCATCTAACTTCGATGGAGACCCCGTACGTAAGCACAATTGGACATACGAGAGTGAAGATGTATGGGCAGGTTACTGCGGAACTATCAGCTGTAAGCCTATAGCATATGGGCTAATCTTCATCGGGAAAGTGACGCCGGTACAGTTGATAGACATTACAGTTATAAAGGGCTCACGGCTAGATAGCCAGATAGGTAGACATTCTCTTCCCAGAAACGAGGCGACAGTACCTACTTACTGTAAACAACAGCGATATAATGTATTTTCAAAAACAAATTATTTATACGATATTATTAGTGTGCTAAGCCAAGATAAGAGTGCAGAAACCGCAGGATCCAATTATTGTTTTCTGCGGCTTCCCTTACGAAATGGTAGTTGATTAAGAGAAAACCCGGTTGCCGAGAAATTTTAACATTAAGTGGAATGTTTGCTCGGCCCTTTCCGGCCCGTTTCATACAAATCTTAATTCTGGATTTGAGATCAGAATACCCAACCAAAATGAAAAATTATTTTTGTAATCAAAACTTGTATCAAATATCTAATACGGATGTGAGCTACTTTATTTAGTTTTGCTTTAAATTATATGATATAGGCCATTAAAGATTTTAGTGTTTCATGACTTAAGAGGCAATTATTTGTGAGTAACTAAAAAAAAAAATTTTTTAAACTATATTTATCATAGAAATATGATGAAGTATAAAATAAAAAATTAAAATTACTAAAAAAATTCATTTTGATGGGTGAAAATTAAAAATACAAATTACCTATTTACAGCGGAACAAAAATTTGTCGTTTATAAATTAAAATTACTACCCAAAAAATGCATTTTTAACAATGTTTTATTTTATTTTTCATTGTATTTGTAAAATAGAGTAAAATTTTTTTAATGTATAAATAAAGTAGCTCACATCCGTACTAGATATGTGATATACCTTTTGATTACAAAAATAATTTTTCAGTTTGGTTGGGTATTTTGATCCCAAATCCAGAATTAAGATTTGTATGAAACGGGCCAAGTATTTTACCAACTGTATTTTACCTTACTCCCCCGAATACTGAACGAAAGGGACTGCGCATCAGGCTGGTAACAGCTACATAAAATCATAAAAATCGAGTTTATGTATCCCCATTTTATTCCTTCAAAACTGAACCGATTTTTAATGTTTTTTTTTTTACTATCTGTATTACAAGAAAATACTCTATGTCTGTATGTATGGTTTTTTTTAGCCATTGCCTAGTTTATAAACTGAACGTCTGTTGATGATGTTCAGACCAGGCAATTTTAACAATTTTTGGAGGGTCCCAACTCCTATAAGAAGTAACTTAACAAAAAAAGCAAAACATACCGACACGCTACTGGTAAATATCTATATTATATTAAAAAATATTTGCAGTAGTGTCAAAATCTAGGGAGAAAATTGTGGAATACGTTTGTATAGACAAAAAGCTGCCCGGTTTCCTCTTAAGGTCTCGTGCAGCGATGTTAAATACGGTAACACACGTAATAATCACTCGTAATACTAAACTAAAAGCATCACGATACAAATTTTCTCGCAGGGGTAGGCAGAGAGAATAGAGAACCACACGCAACTGTCAATAGGGATACCTTCTAATAACATGTGGCAAAAAACGCACCCATCATCTCAAAAATTCACTACGATAAGCGAACAAATATATTGATACTACTAGTACATGCGTTGAAAGTAGCGTGTTTTAACTTTGCTTTATTTAATAAACCAAACCAACTAAGGAGGTACTCAAGTTCAAGCAAGAGGTACTCAATTATTTGGTTTTGGTACTTAATTATAAACCGTACACCGTACTTAACATTTTTTATTTTTTTTATTTCAAAACGGATTTTTTTTAAGAAACGTCACTATCTCAATGACAGTTATTTTATCAAACTTTCTTAAGGCAAGCACGGTAAGGTTTAGAAAGTCCAAATCAACACGACGATTTCACCTTTGAAAAAAATATTTTCTGAACCGGCCACGAAATCGGTCACCATCTCGAAACGGAACGCAACCATTTTCAGACAGATGAAATGCCAAATGGTCGAGTTAAAACTACGCCACACTCAATCAATTATGTTGCAGACTGTGAGAGGGCTCAAATTTGTGGATAAACTACTGTCAAAGTATAAGGAAATTGAAGACGACGCAAGGACGCGAAATGAACATTTTTCTCTATAAATTTATTGGAATTTTGAGACCTAAGCAAGTGGCTGGACGGTGTGGAAGCCAATACAACATTCCGGGGTAGAAGGAACAAGAATAAAGCTTTAAGGTAACTCAAAGGACCGTAGCAATTTGATCTTACGAATGCAATTAATTACAATAGCTGAGAATGATTCACAAACAAGTCTCCTTTCGATTGATTTCAATCTCCCATTGATTCTATTCGGGTCGGGAACCCATCGCTTCGACAAGACGTCCCTGCCCTGGGCTGCTTTAGGGGCCTTCGTCCATTGCACGCTCAGCCTCTCCTCGCACAGCCTCTGGAATTGTTTTCCCCGGCTTTGCCTAGATGGCTCACAGGACGGCGGAAATTGGTCTCCTGGCATTCTTGCAGTACATGGTCAAACCACCTCTTGTCTGATCGTCGAGTGTAATTGATTGATTCCATATTATAAATACCATTATTATTTTTTATGTAATTAAAACCTTTTAAACAACGGTTCACAGTTGAAGGTCAGCTTTCAAGTACTGACTGGCCATGACTTTTAAAAAATAAACATTACCTACCAATAAATAAGCAACAATCAGCGATGGGTTGCAATCGTTTTTGTGATTTTGTATAAATTGACGGCCTCCGTGGTCGAGGGATAAGGCTCTTGACTCGCAATCCGAAGGTCGCGGGATCGAATCCCAGCGCGGCGTGCGCAAATACATTTTATTTGATAAATTGGTGTTATTTCACAATTAATTCATTTAAAATAATGTATAGTATATTTGCGGCACGTTCCAGAGTAGAAGACACTCTAAGTATCGCCCTGATGCAAGACCACCATTCAGAATTGCAACGCTGCTTGAAATGACTTTAGCCGTGTTTGATAACCAGATCTAAATGGCCAGGTAATTCCCCACCATCCTCTTCCCATCTCCATTCCCTCCCCACTACCTCCAGCCTACATACCCCAATTGGAGATGCTATAGTCTCACTGGCTCCAGACGTGAGCAGCTGGGACTCTTGTGAGGTATTCACATAAAAAAACGTCCCTGCCTTAGGCTACTTCATGAACCCTCATTCATTGCACGCCCAGCCTCTCCTCGCACAGCCTCTGGAATTGTTTTCACCGCCTTAGTCTGGATTAGAAGTTCTCAAACTTTTTTTTCTCGTTGACCACCTTCAAAATTTTACTGGTTTCGGTGGACCCCCTGCTGCAATATTTCTACCGTATTCCCAAAACTCGACACGAGTTGTACTGAATATTGAATAAATTGATGGAGTTGTGGTCTGTCACAACGGGGGGGAGGAGGGGAGGGGGCGAAATGTGACATGAGACTGGGGCGGGATGGGATATGGGCACGGGATGGGTCTCAATACGACCATTTTTTACCGAAATACTAGTCTACTCTCTGCCTACATTGACAGGTAAAGCCAAGTCAACATTTTTGTTCTTTACTATCGAAACCAGATAAAATTTCGTGGACCCCCACTAACAACTTGTAGACCCTCATTTTTTTATCACGCCTGCGTAGACCCCGTCGAGTCTTCCGTGGATCCCTGGGGGTCCACCTGGACCACTTTGGGAATCACTGGTCTAGATGGTTCAGTGGATGGAGGAAATTGGTCTACTGTTCTTAAAGAATATGGCAAGCCACTTCATGTCTGATCGTCGAGTGTAATCGATTGATTTTATATTATAAAAACCATTATTTTTTACGTAATTAAAATCTTTTAAACAACGGTTCACACTAGTTGAAGGTCATCATTCGAGAACTGACTGGCCATGACCTTCAGAAATAAACATTATCAACAAAAAAGCAACATTCTGCGATGGGTTGGAATCGGTTACGTGATTTTATGTATTTTGATTTGCGATGAATGTCTTTATAAAAATCATTTAATTTGATAATTTTTAATTATACAGTTAACAATCGGTCAAGACAATGTAATATTATTGGATGTTCAATTGGAAAAAAATATGAATGCTATGCACCTACATTTCTTGACATTGACTGAGTTTGACCTTCCAATACAATTTTATTGTTTCTTGCATTTCAATGGATTTCCACTGCAAATATTTATGCACTTTTTTTCCTTCTTTCACGTTATGTAACTCGACAGAAAATAATTTCCCGAAGGGCCCATCTCATATTTAGGGATGCTGTGTGGAGGAAAGGAAGGAGTTAACCTGGACTTGAAGAGAATCATGTTTTAGGAGTGAGGAACGAGTCGTGGAAACGACCCGTTTTCACAATGTTGACAACGATCGAACAAAGTTGATAGTAAACAAGTCGGCAGACAGATTTCATAAATTAAATTTAAATATTTAATATTGCATTCTAACGCTTGCAATTTACACTATTAATAGAAATGGGTAGCGTGACACGTACGGTTTAAACTGCATTTATTTATTTATTTGAGAAGCCGTTATTTGATTTTGCGACAGATGTTCAGAGTTATAATAAATTTGATTTAACATTTGCGTCATTAGAAACAGTCAAACGTTATTAAAACAATTGCAGACATACACACATTTAATCCTTCTATACGCTTATAGGTAATAACGGTTAGAAACCGAGTGGGCAAATGCGTCGGGTTGCCTGTTACCACCGAGGCATTGTGGGTCATACATATACAAATACAACTTTGCATTAATCTTCTTATAAATGTAAAACCAACAGTGATGAGAGTAGCAACGGTAAATTCATGCTGTGTCCAGTGTTTTCAATATAATGTCCTCCACGTGCAAAGTCGTATCTTTCCCAAGCATAAACTTTCTAATAAAGTGTGTTTATCGGAAGTGACCTACCAGGTAAGTATGTTTCTGTGGGGGTATTTCACCATCCTTCTCATAGCTTATCCATACACATAACGAATATTAATAAATAAACAAATAAATACTAGCAACTGGTAAAAAAACTCGGCTAACTTATCCTATATGTAGCCATTATTCATAGGTTCAAGTGCCCAATAGTAAAATCAGACTTTTTAAACTAATAAATCCTATATAATTAATCTTAAATGTACCCTACCGTATGAATAATCTATGAGGAGGATGGTGAAATACCCCCTGTATCTATTTGTAAATAAATGATACAATTAGATAGATCCTAAGGATTCACACATAATAAATTGCAAAGCGCCCTTGAGGTGAAATTGCCTTAGCCGTGTTTGGTGACCAGATCTGAATAGCCAGGTACTTCCCAACCGTCCTCTTCCCTATCTCCTTCACCTCCCCACTACCTTCAGCCTCACAACATACCCCAATTGGGGATGTCATAGTCTCAATGGCTCCAGACGGGAGCAGTTGGAACTCTTGTGCGGTATTCATGTATATAAAAAAGGTGCCTACTCCAAGTAGTGAAATACAACCATTCCGAATCGAAATGCTACTTGAAATGGTATTAAACGTGTTTAATGAGCAGATCGTAATAGACAGAAACTTCCCAAAACCTTCCTCTTTTCCATCTTATTCTCCTCCTAACTTCTTTCAGCCTCAATGTATACCCCAATTGTGTACGTCATAGCCACAGGCTCCGACAGTTGGGACTCTTGTGCGATAGTTAACATAAGTTGAGTTTGCAAAGTTATGTGTGTCGGTCTGCAACTAATTACATCTTAAAAGTATCAACTGTATAATACGATTGTACGCTGGTATTGAATAACGAGTCTTGCGTGTGTAATGGTAAAGAAGGTCACTACAATCTAGATGACCTTATGAGAAGCAAAAACAGTTTTACTTCTGCTAAATACTTCATTAATCACGCCGAAATTTACAACACGACGATATATTATAAGACTGTTATGATCGCAATACAAATAATGACAAGAAACACAAATAAAGTCATGAAAAACAGATAGATGTCCTTCGTAATACGATGTTTTAAACATGCAAGACATGATTTTGGATTCTTCGTAGGGTCGGTAAAACAGTTAATCTTTATGCTCGCTAATTACGTGAATCCTTGCTAAAATTTAAGCGTGGTAATTAGGCCGCTTAATCCTTGCTAGCTGCAAGCGAATAGTCGCACGACACATCTGCCAATTTTGATATTTATGAAAATAATTGCGTACCTTCGTCTCGCCAAAATTTAGATTTAAAATTTTTTTTTTATTGTAATATAAAAAATATGGGTTACATACAGACATATATTTTACAAAGGTCGTTTATGGTCATGTATACCTTATCAGAAAAGAGGAGCTCTTGTGCCTGATAAGGGAGCCACGATTCTTAATTAGGTTGTAAGTTATAATATGTTTTGTATAAAATATTTATTTTTTTCTGTAAGTTTTTTTGAAAAATTGTTTAATTTTATTTATTTGTTCTGATTGGTTGATGGTACAGCGCAATTCAGAAGGGAGGTTATTATAGTTTTTTATGGCTTGGTTAACATAATGATCTTGCATTTTAGTTGTTTTAAAATTAGGTGTAATAAATTGGTTTCCATTTCTCATTGGTTTGTAAATTTCTTGATATTCTTTGTTATTTTTTCTTTACACATTTTTACAATGGAAGCTTGCTTGAATATGTCGTCGACATTTGGTACTGGAAAGAATTTAAAAAGTGATTCTGTTGAGAAGGTAGATTTTTTTAAATATTACTTTAATGATGATTCTTTGGGAAACTTTTACTGAGTTTAGATTGTTTTTGTAAGATCCTCCCCAACCTATAATTCCGTAGATAAGTAAAGAGTGAACACGGGCATAGAACACATTTTGATTATTTTTACATTTAAAATATTTCTTAATCTAACAAATTTATTTATTTAATTTATTTATTTACTTCTATCTATTACAGTATTTACCTATAGATCAATTTTGAAAACATTTTTACATAATATATTTTTTAATTTTATTATGTTGGGTGTAAGGTAGGTTTGTGAAGGTGAAACTGTGGATAGGTATTGTTGTATGTTTCGTGAACACCTCACTAGGAGAACCTGTGCTGAGGTGAAATATGTATATACATTTCCTTATTCTCTTCACTAGCTCTGAAATGTGACTATTCCACTTCAGGTGTTGATCAATGATCACACCGAGATATTTTATTTCGGAAGAAGAGTTAATTACAGTACAAAGAGGATTGTGTTGTTTACAGTGTACATGATCATATTTTTCGTCGTGGATTATAATATTAACTTTATGATCAAGTATTTTCTGTAAGGAGAATTTTTTGCATTAAGTGTGAGTATCAACTTTTTATCAACATGGATTTCGAGGGTACAACGAGAGACGAGGAATGATAATAATTGGCAAAGGATGATGATATTAAATATATAACAGTCTGGTAGGTATAAGAGGGATTTGAAATTTCCAATGTGAGAACATGATTGTTTCCAACGATTATTTCGTCATAAATTCATGAATAATAATTCACTGATTCCATCAAAGCAAATACTATTTAATGGTACAACTATTGGGTTACTCACACACACGTTTACAGCAGCAACATTGCTGATTTGGGGGTGGATACTTTATCAAAAATCAACTCGTAAATTAAACCCGCGTAAAAGTAAACACAATTCTGAAATTTTATAACAACGAAAGTTTGGTTTTGCAAAGAAATACATTAGAAAATCGCGTAATATTGGTGAATCTATGCTCATGACAGTTACGACTTATTTAAGAATTTTGTGCTAAGCTCGTCGTAGCAACCGAGCGAGGATAAAGAGCAACTGATATACCGGCCCATGCATTTCGGGCAAGAAAGGCTAAATTTGTAACCTTGCTACATTAAATTGTACGGAATTGTGGAATACAGGATTGTGCCAACAATGTTGAAGTTTTTGTGAATTTTAGCTTTTGCTTCAGTGAAATCAATATCCTATAATAGAGTTGACTTCTGTTGTTGAAATTCAGATGCCAGTGGGCAAATTAATAAAACCATGTTATTAATTTAGCAAACCAGTAACAACCAAAGGGTCAAAAATAGAACTTAGCGCCCTTGAGATGCTATTTCAGTTTCAGTGCCGATAAGTCAGCGTTTATAGAAATTATACTTTTACAGTTTTACACAACAATAAAACAGTTTAATTAAGCATTTCATAACCTACCTCACTAGGTAATGAAGTGGGTAGTGTAATATTTAAGTATAATACGTTTTGAAGTAGGTGACAGAAACTGCACTGTACAATAAAGATTTCAGTGCAATGTTATTGACAGATGACAGACAATAAATAATTGTTATCTGTATTATTTTTGTCCCATTTTACTATTTTTGAACAATAATTTATTGTCTTTACAGAATGTCTGTATTATTTTTGTCCAATTTTTTGTTAAGTTAGGTTAGGTTAGGTTTTAGTAGATATTTTGTGGGGGGATGTTTTGTCGGAGGATATTTTGTCGGGGATATTTTGTCGTGGGATAAAAACATGCATTACAAATGTAAACATGTGAAGAAGTAGAATTTTTCGTTAAGTAGGTAGTGTGTTTAAGAAGAAAAAGAGTTCATCATAGATCTACGGTTAAAAGGGCGATTTGATAAAAAGAAATAAAAGTGAAAATGCAGGTCAGTGCCATTAGCAATGCATTAAGAATATCAAGTCCTAACTCATAAGGTTTTCAATTTCCTTGCAATCTTTTCTTATTGGCCATTCAGTGATGTTTTGTATTCATTAGTTATTTATTGTTTATTTATTTAATTGAGACACAAACAGGATATTTATAGAACGTCCTGTGGGTAATATAAAACAAATTAAAATACAAATATAAATATCCCTAGACAAATGTGTCTGCAGTAATCACATTTGCATATTCACAGAAGCAAACATGAAAAACAGTGTAAGTATTTTTATACATAACTTAAAAACTTAAATATAAAATTTGAAATACACAATAAGTAGAAAATATTTACGAAGTATTTGTTAAAAATAATTAAACAACAAACAATTTTTTTTTAGGTGTACAAATCGTGGTGATATTTCTTGAAACATGTTATATTATTACAAAAATATCTATGATAGTGTGTGTTTTAGCAAGACCGTTGCATGATCGAGACATTCTAAACATAGGATTAAAATATCTATGATAGTGTGTGTTTTAGCAAGACCGTTGCATGATCGAGACATTCTAAACTTAGGATTAAAATATCTATGATAGTGTGTGTTTTAGCAAGACCGTTGCATGATCGAGACATTCTAAACATAGGATTAAAATATCTATGATAGTGTGTGTTTTAGCAAGACCGTTGCATGATCGAGACATTCTAAACTTAGGATTAAAATATCTATGATAGTGTGTGTTTTAGCAAGACCGTTGCATGATCGAGACATTCTAAACTTAGGATTAAAATATCTATGATAGTGTGTGTTTTAGCAAGACCGTTGCATGATCGAGACATTCTAAACTTAGGATTAAAATATCTATGATAGTGTGTGTTTTAGCAAGACCGTTGCATGATCGAGACATTCTAAACATAGGATTAAAATATCTATGATAGTGTGTGTTTTAGCAAGACCGTTGCATGATCGAGACATTCTAAACTTAGGATTAAAATATCTATGATAGTGTGTGTTTTAGCAAGACCGTTGCATGATCGAGACATTCTAAACTTAGGATTAAAATATCTATGATAGTGTGTGTTTTAGCAAGACCGTTGCATGATCGAGACATTCTAAACATAGGATTAAAATATCTATGATAGTGTGTGTTTTAGCAAGACCGTTGCATGATCGAGACATTCTAAACTTAGGATTAAAATATCTATGATAGTGTGTGTTTTAGCAAGACCGTTGCATGATCGAGACATTCTAAACTTAGGATTAAAATATCTATGATAGTGTGTGTTTTAGCAAGACCGTTGCATGATCGAGACATTCTAAACATAGGATTAAAATATCTATGATAGTGTGTGTTTTAGCAAGACCGTTGCATGATCGAGACATTCTAAACTTAGGATTAAAATATCTATGATAGTGTGTGTTTTAGCAAGACCGTTGCATGATCGAGACATTCTAAACTTAGGATTAAAATATCTATGATAGTGTGTGTTTTAGCAAGACCGTTGCATGATCGAGACATTCTAAACATAGGATTAAAATATCTATGATAGTGTGTGTTTTAGCAAGACCGTTGCATGATCGAGACATTCTAAACTTAGGATTAAAATATCTATGATAGTGTGTGTTTTAGCAAGACCGTTGCATGATCGAGACATTCTAAACTTAGGATTAAAATATCTATGATAGTGTGTGTTTTAGCAAGACCGTTGCATGATCGAGACATTCTAAACATAGGATTAAAATATCTATGATAGTGTGTGTTTTAGCAAGACCGTTGCATGATCGAGACATTCTAAACATAGGATTAAAATATCTATGATAGTGTGTGTTTTAGCAAGACCGTTGCATGATCGAGACATTCTAAACTTAGGATTAAAATATCTATGATAGTGTGTGTTTTAGCAAGACCGTTGCATGATCGAGACATTCTAAACTTAGGATTAAAATATCTATGATAGTGTGTGTTTTAGCAAGACCGTTGCATGATCGAGACATTCTAAACATAGGATTAAAATATCTATGATAGTGTGTGTTTTAGCAAGACCGTTGCATGATCGAGACATTCTAAACTTAGGATTAAAATATCTATGATAGTGTGTGTTTTAGCAAGACCGTTGCATGATCGAGACATTCTAAACTTAGGATTAAAATATCTATGATAGTGTGTGTTTTAGCAAGACCGTTGCATGATCGAGACATTCTAAACATAGGATTAAAATATCTATGATAGTGTGTGTTTTAGCAAGACCGTTGCATGATCGAGACATTCTAAACTTAGGATTAAAATATCTATGATAGTGTGTGTTTTAGCAAGACCGTTGCATGATCGAGACATTCTAAACTTAGGATTAAAATATCTATGATAGTGTGTGTTTTAGCAAGACCGTTGCATGATCGAGACATTCTAAACATAGGATTAAAATATCTATGATAGTGTGTGTTTTAGCAAGACCGTTGCATGATCGAGACATTCTAAACATAGGATTAAAATATCTATGATAGTGTGTGTTTTAGCAAGACCGTTGCATGATCGAGACATTCTAAACTTAGGATTAAAATATCTATGATAGTGTGTGTTTTAGCAAGACCGTTGCATGATCGAGACATTCTAAACTTAGGATTAAAATATCTATGATAGTGTGTGTTTTAGCAAGACCGTTGCATGATCGAGACATTCTAAACATAGGATTAAAATATCTATGATAGTGTGTGTTTTAGCAAGACCGTTGCATGATCGAGACATTCTAAACTTAGGATTAAAATATCTATGATAGTGTGTGTTTTAGCAAGACCGTTGCATGATCGAGACATTCTAAACTTAGGATTAAAATATCTAAGATAGTGTGTGTTTTAGCAAGACCGTTGCATGATCGAGACATTCTAAACATAGGATTAAAATATCTATGATAGTGTGTGTTTTAGCAAGACCGTTGCATGATCGAGACATTCTAAACTTAGGATTAAAATATCTATGATAGTGTGTGTTTTAGCAAGACCGTTGCATGATCGAGACATTCTAAACATAGGATTAAAATATTTATGATAGTGTGTGTTTTAGCAAGACCGTTGCATGATCGAGACATTCTAAACATAGGATTAAAATATCTATGATAGTGTGTGTTTTAGCAAGACCGTTGCATGATCGAGACATTCTAAACATAGGATTAAAATATCTATGATAGTGTGTGTTTTAGCAAGACCGTTGCATGATCGAGACATTCTAAACTTAGGATTAAAATATCTATGATAGTGTGTGTTTTAGCAAGACCGTTGCATGATCGAGACATTCTAAACTTAGGATTAAAATATCTATGATAGTGTGTGTTTTAGCAAGACCGTTGCATGATCGAGACATTCTAAACATAGGATTAAAATATCTATGATAGTGTGTGTTTTAGCAAGACCGTTGCATGATCGAGACATTCTAAACATAGGATTAAAATATCTATGATAGTGTGTGTTTTAGCAAGACCGTTGCATGATCGAGACATTCTAAACATAGGATTAAAATATCTATGATAGTGTGTGTTTTAGCAAGACCGTTGCATGATCGAGACATTCTAAACATAGGATTAAAATATCTATGATAGTGTGTGTTTTAGCAAGACCGTTGCATGATCGAGACATTCTAAACATAGGATTAAAATATCTATGATAGTGTGTGTTTTAGCAAGACCGTTGCATGATCGAGACATTCTAAACATAGGATTAAAATATCTATGATAGTGTGTGTTTTAGCAAGACCGTTGCATGATCGAGACATTCTAAACATAGGATTAAAATATCTATGATAGTGTGTGTTTTAGCAAGACCGTTGCATGATCGAGACATTCTAGACATAGGATTAAAATATCTATGATAGTGTGTGTTTTAGCAAGACCGTTGCATGATCGAGACATTCTAAACATAGGATTAAAATATCTATGATAGTGTGTGTTTTAGCAAGACCGTTGCATGATCGAGACATTCTAAACATAGGATTAAAATATCTATGATAGTGTGTGTTTTAGCAAGACCGTTGCATGATCGAGACATTCTAAACATAGGATTAAAATATCTATGATAGTGTGTGTTTTAGCAAGACCGTTGCATGATCGAGACATTCTAAACATAGGATTAAAATATCTATGATAGTGTGTGTTTTAGCAAGACCGTTGCATGATCGAGACATTCTAAACATAGGATTAAAATATCTATGATAGTGTGTGTTTTAGCAAGACCGTTGCATGATCGAGACATTCTAAACATAGGATTAAAATATCTATGATAGTGTGTGTTTTAGCAAGACCGTTGCATGATCGAGACATTCTAAACATAGGATTAAAATATCTATGATAGTGTGTGTTTTAGCAAGACCGTTGCATGATCGAGACATTCTAAACTTAGGATTAAAATATCTCCAGTATTATTGGTAAAAATTTCGGTCCAAAATATGTTAACGTTTCTGGTAGATTTGGGCTTGGCGTATAACTTGATTTGATTGACTTTACTAGAAGTTACGTTAAGTTAGTTTTGAAGTTACTATCTACTCGATTATTCACAATTTTATAAAGCATTAAGAGGTCATTTATGTTTCGTCTTTTAACTAGACTCTCTATTTTGAAATGTGTAAGTTTTTGTTCGTTCCCGTCTAGAAGATGGTAGACATCTGATCGGTAAGACAAAATCCGTGTAAATTTTCTTTGGACTGATTCGAGTCTAGATACCTGTGTAAATATTGATTTGGTCTGTAATGAGTTTGTTGTATGCGTGAGGCGCTGTGTGTGGTGTCTTTCAGCAAAGGTTGTCGCATATTTGACATAAGAACAATACACAAAGTCACCCTTGTGTTTTGGTCTCGTGTTTTTACTATGAGTGATGCTATATACATTGATGGTTTTGATGCGCGGAGTATTTTTAGGATTACATTGTATAATTAATTGCCTGTCGTATTATTTACTAAAAAGCGCTATAAAATTGTGCAACAAAAATAATAATATGTCTATGAGAAGGGAATTTGATAGCTTGGTTCCCGTAAGTGCAAAATAATAAAGTGTTTTGGAATGAAAGAGAAATTTATTCATTATCTAACACTTTATAGGTCTAATGTAAATTGACGACAGTTTTATTTCAAAACGGTATATTACAGTTTTTATTTATCACACAAACATAATTGACAATTACTTCTTCAATATTCGCAAATTGTGGTGTCATTTAAGTTTAATGAAAACAAATCACTTTTGTCTACATCACTTATTTAGTCAAAATTATCAACGTGTTTCGAAACCAATGGTTTCTTCGTCAGGATAAAATTAAAATTATTATTTTATTTTGGAACCATCGTTGATAATTTTGATTAAATAAGTGGTTTTACAAAGTGATTCGTTTTAATTTAATAATTAACAATTGATTACACGATGATAACTGAAGCCGCATCAATAATGCTTGTAAATCTTCGACCAAGTATATCCTAGGTCAATGTTGTAAATTCATAATGTTAATTAATACCTGCCTTTTTTTTGTTACATTAGTTCCACATTTACCTCAGGGTTTAAGTCATCTTTGGGAATTGCTGATGCTAGGGTCTTTTTAGGGAAAGGAAGAAGAAGAAGTTCTGGGAAGGAAAAGGGGATAAGGGGTGGGTAGGAATCTGGGGGTCAAGGAGTGAGGGACGTATGAATTCATCCGTCCAACTGCGGTGCAAGGCGATGCGTCGAGAGAGACCGGCTGGAGAGGTCTAGGTTAGGTCTCCCTCAACTAACCTCTCTCGATCCGGCCCGCCATGCAGTAGGTACGCAAACGCATTGACCGTCAAGACCTAGACAAACCTGACCCCACGAACCTTGGCACCCCTGCTAAGTCACCAAACGTAGCAAGCCACTTAGTTAGTTAGGGATGTTGGTTATCCAATAAATGGTTCCCGGGGCAGCGGTACCCATATCCGCCTCCCTAATTGGGATATTCTTTGATTTAGAGACGTAGAACAGGTATAATTTCGAGAGTAGTACCATTGAACACACATCTATTCGCCTATTGGGAAGAATTGTTTTTTAAATCCTATCGGGAGTATGCCGAAAGCCATAATTTTCTATTGTTAAGAAGAAACAGATAACTTTATCCGTAAGTTGGTCAAACGCTTATAACATTATTTTGGAAAGTAGGCCAGACGGAAAATTTTTGTGTCAATTTAAAGGAAATTTGCGAAGCCGTACTAAAGTGAACTGAAAATATTTGGCACGCGAAAAAATAACAACAGCAGGTATAATACCGTAGTCAGGGGCGCCCAAGTTTTATCAACCATCATATAACAATTATAATATTACAAAAATAATATGTAAGCGTACTGATACAGTCAGTTTTAAATAAGAACTAACCGGTAGTTCTGTGAAGAGTAGACCTCGCGTCCAATTATGTTACTAATTCTTCTTATTTTATAAATAAAAACCGAAAATTACTCCGAGATCATAAGATTTGTAAGTAGGTAGGTACTTATATCGACGTTTCAATTATCACTCCCAAACGAAAAATAATATTTACCGAACTATTAACCCGTCGTGTGTTGACGCTAAATTTTCGCCGAGCCTCCGCTGATTCTATTTTCGTAATAACTTACTTGTTTTTATATGTTTTGAAAATTGCGCCGTCTTAAAAGATCTTCTTCTTCTTCTTGCGTCCTAGCAGAGCCCCCGACGTCGGCGATCACTCTGGTAAATGTATATCTATCGTACGCTGTCCGGAATAGCTCCTCCACACTTCTACCGGTCCACTCTCGTACATTTCGCAGCCAAGACATATGTCTCCTACCAGGCCCTCGGCGACCCTCTCTATTTTGCCTTTTAATATTAATTGGAGCAAGTGAAAATTTTTTTTTAACAGTAGGTAGATAAACTAAGTATTTTCCCCAGAATAGCTACTTATATAGCCAGAAAACGGTTTATTTAACCGTGCCTATCGGCTACTGCGGCGCACGAGTGATTAAAACGGCCACCATCTGTATTCGGAACCGGAACGTAACAAACGATTAAGTGCCTGCATACAAATTTTATGATATCAGAAGAAATTTTGATTCTGGTTTATCAAAGAAGGGAAAATTAGAAACATACTTTTTTTAAGCGCGAGGTCCACTGTTCACGTAACTGAGAGCTATTAATGGACAATAAGTTCGTAAAAAAAAAGCTGTTTTGGTATTCGAAAATTTAAGCACAAGAAAATGAAAGACCGCGGGCCAACTCTTGGACTCAACTGCTTTATTTCATAGTGAAAGTTAGCGCTAGCATCCAAGGAGCCGAGCCAAAAGCGAAAAGCAAGAGCGAAGAATTCAAGCATTAGGTATATTTGCACCGGAGAAATTATTTTATACACGTTCACATGATTTTATTACTTTATTATGATTTAATGTTAATTTCGAGCGGTCATTGAGTGAGTCACTAAATTCCAAAGAGGTATCTCTGGAATTTTTAACTTAAACAGATAGTTTTTCAAATTTAGGTCAGTTAAATTTACATCTTCAGAAAATGATAATAATTTATTTATTTATTATTTATTATCGGACTTATGTCCAATTTACAAAAAAGTGACACCAAATTTGGGAAAATGTACATTGTAAGAATAGATGATGGTACATGAAAGCAAAGACAGACAGAGAAAATAGAAGTGTCAAGTCTTGGCTAAAATTAGAGTAAATATAAAATACCTTCAATTGTTTAGTGAGCGACAAAAATCGTTCAGGCTTATATAAAAAAAATCAAGGTCTTGGCGTGAGTTGACCATTCTACAAATTCTGGACAGTGGTGAATTATAACCATAATTAGTCGAGTGTTGATTGAGGAAGAGCAGTTCTTTATTTCTGAGTCTATGAGAAGGTACCTATATTGAATGGGATGAGATGTAGTAATGTAGGTGAATCAATTCCGACGGCATTCTAAAGGAGAGAGGTTTAGAGTTTGTTCATTCATCGTAGAGAACATATAAAATGTTTTATATTTATTACCAATGTGGGTTTCATTCATAATACAATAAAATCAAATTTAGCTTTCACAAAAACGACTGAAAATCTGATATCAACAAATAAGGACAGTAAAGCTAAGAATCTGCATTAAAAACAGTAAAAAAACATCATTATAAAGTATATTTATAGTTTGTCTTATCTTTCTGTTTTGTGTTTATATTTATATTACGGAATTTTAAGTTTATTATTTTTTTAAAGTTTAGTAACTATCAATACAAAACAATACTGCAAATAATGAGTTATTTTATTTACTTTATAAACTATAATGGCTGCTACTTCCCAATTCCCACACGAAAAATCATTTCTCTAAAGAGTTAGGCAGTTTTGTAAAAAAAAAATATTGTAATCGGCATTGAACATTGTAATTATCTTTTTTTTATGTAGTCTTATTACGTATGCACGTAAAAATAAATGTGTAGATATTATCAGTGATCAAACTTATTTTAACGATTATTCCACAAATTATTTATACCAGAAAAATCACGGAATATTATGGTTATTGTAGGATTTGTGAAGCTGAAAGTATTATTTCCTCAGGATCGTTGCCTAGAAATTTACTTTTAATAATCGTCACGCATTACTGTCGAAGGTTTACACTTGTCAAAAATGTAAACAAAAGAAATACATACACATTTCCAATTTAGAATTAATATTATTAATTATTAAAATGAAATATTTCCGACGAGCAAGCCATTACAAAATAACGTTTTCTACAATTCATTTATTGATATGAATCTCTGAAGATTTTTGATCTCTTCTCGTAGAACACTTATTTGTAAGCTTTTGTAAAGGTCACACTTATATAATATATGTATGCACTTATTTGTAAGCTTTTGCAAAGGTCACTTCATGAAAATTCTCCGGTCCCAAAGAGTCCTAAATTCTCAAGTCTTTCAAAATAAATATTAACTCAACTTTGGCATTAATCTTCTTCTAAATGTAGTACCAACAGGGATGGGGGTAGTAAATGTAAAGTCATACAATGTCCCGTGTATTTAATATAATGTCCTCCGCGTGCAAATTCGTGTCTTCTCCAAGCATAAACTTTCTAAATAAAAGTGCGTTTATCAAAAGTGACCTGCCAGGGTAAGCATGTTTCTGCATCTATTTGTAAATAATAATCTTAGATAGAGCCTAAGATTTCATAATAAATTGCACAGCACCCCCGTGGTGATTTTTCACAAAAAATCTACAAAAGTATATATTATTTTTATTATTATATTATCTCACATCGTGTGTGATCCATGACGTCACTGATCAATTATTGCGTTTTTATCGCTTGTCTGAAAGCTTCAAACAATAATTCAATTTTGAAAATAAGAATTAAATTCTAAGAAATCGAACCTGATTTTACGGAGGACACAGAAAAAATGAAAAGCCAATGTGGTAAAAAATTTAAATTAATTAATTTAATATTCTCGAAGAAATAATTTCGGTGGAGCGAAAAAGAGGAAGGAGTCAGTCGATTGTCAGATCAATCTCCATAAATTTGATTGAGACTGGTTTGGTTTGTAACTGAGTGGTCCAAAGCGTCAGGTTCGCATTCTGGCCAATCCTCTGCTAAATAGCTCCTCCATCATTACAACCTTTTCTCCTTACAGTGATGTTAGTATGAGGATTTAAATGTTGCCAGGTAACATTATCTTCATTTTCTTAGCGCATATTGTTACTGGCTCTTTACACGTGATTGTAAGATTCTTCCTGAACTAAATGCTATCTACGT
This sequence comes from Glyphotaelius pellucidus, assembly GCA_936435175.1. NCBI lineage: Eukaryota > Metazoa > Arthropoda > Insecta > Trichoptera > Limnephilidae > Glyphotaelius > Glyphotaelius pellucidus. The sequence goes on along the minus strand of OW386557.1, from coordinate 16,448,789 downwards.
GTATTGGATAAATATATCCATTTTATTTGAATGTAAATCAATTAGGGTGAGTTTTCTTGCACTTCGTTCGTTTTTCTTCTTCGTTCAGTTTTAAAAGAGAAGCGGTTTTTGACGGACAGATTATTGGCGGGAAAACAGTGTTTTAGGAAAAACATAATAGTTAGACAACAATGGGGTTAGACAATGGTTTACTTGAGATAATATTGTTTGAACCAACCACCTTTGGTGACTTAGCAGGGGTGCTCGGGTTCGTTGGGTGAGGTTTGTCTAAATCTTGGCGGCACGGATCGTATCGGGAGAGACTGGTTGAGGGAGACCTTCAGACCTCTTCAGCCAGTCTCTCTCGGAATAGGTGAATTCATACGTTCGTCACTCCTGAACACATTGACACAAGATTCCTACCCACTCCTCATCCCTATTTCCTACCTAAGACTTTAACTCCTTCCTTTCCCTAAAAAGACCCTCCACACAGCATCTCCAAAGATGTCATAAGCCCTGAGGGATTTTTTCCTCAGGGCCTCTTGTGTGGAGATAACTTAAAAAAAAATTAAATAAAATTCTTCAAAGAATTTTTAATATTTTTTTGCAATTGAACAGCATTTAAACAAGCAACCATCGGAACTAGACTCCACTGTCTTCATTGACAACAACCCGGGGTTCTTCGTATCAATACTACAATAAGTTATACTCATTTATCTTAAAGAATGGTAGCTGACTCCATTTGAAATCCCAATGAAATCACAATAACGATATAAAAGTTGTTTTTTTGGCGTCCTAAATGGCAACAAGGTAAATTTGCTAATCTACACTGGAACTCGCATAATCCAAGTAATTTATGGCACCTCGCCAAAAACAATATCACCAATTGAATCAATTACACAAAAGCAACATACCTTTTATACTTTTTTACGTGTGCCATCGTTTCACCGTCGGCCAGATTGTATTATTTGTTCCTCGCGGTGTTCGGAGGTTATTTTTTTGGTTTATTATAAAAAGCGTGACTACCTGATACTAACAGCATTTACCTCACCTTTTGTATACTTATAATAATGTATTTCATTTTGAAATGCGACCCTAAATGCTAAGGACTAAAGACCTTTAAAAATAAGGGAATCTTATTTTATTTTATATGCATATCTGCAATTTAGCTTTATGTGGTATAAGGCAGGAAACAAATCTAAATACGCTTTTATAATAATATCATGATAAACAAACATTTCGGAGATTTATTTTTATTTAAATATGTGGAAGTTTGTAAATACAATATAAATATCACTATTTATTATACAGTCTTTATAATAGTTACGAATTATATGTTTAATGTAGGAACTCTCAACTGACCTTTTTTCCAAAACATAAGCTTGTCCAAAAAAAACAAAACATATTCTAATATTTGAATTTTCTGGAGCAGCAGCTGACCAGTAGGTACGGGGCTGAGTACCTATCAGCGTAGAGCCCACAAATTATCAACATCGTTTCTATGGCAACGATTGGTTTTCTGACGTTAGCAATAACTCGCTTTTGTTGGCGAAAGAAAACGTATATTAAATATAATATATTAATATTTATAATTTCACAACGCCAGAGCTTACCTTACCATTTCTTTTTTCTTCTTTTAGATCTTTTAATGTACCTACTCTATTATATTATTAAATGTATTATAGTTATTTATGAAATATGGCAGACTAGGATTGCACAGCCCTCCCAGCCTTGCTGGAGTAAAATCTTAAACAAAATAAAATAAAATTATATACAGTCTATAATCCTCGCATATAATGTAGCTTTCTATTGGTGAAATAATTTTTAAAATCTTTTTATTGGTTGCGTGAAAGCGTGACAAACAAATTCGAGCAGTTTCACATTTATAATATTAGTATAGATATTGATTATATTAACGTAATAAGTAAGATATATTTCAGATCGAGAAAATGTCTACTTATTACAGGAAATAAACCTAATTTCCAATGAAACAATAAAATTAAGAAAATCTGTAAATAGCGTAGTAAAAAAAAGTCTAAGCTTGAAGGGAGACATTTCTATGAAGGGAGACATTTGAAGTAGGTAAATATGTTGATACAGTGGCTACAGGTACATGCCCATTGCATAGAAAAATAGTACAGTAAACATTGTTGACATAACTGCAACACAGAGTTGTCCCGGAAATTGCACTAATCACAATCGCAGCGCACACATTGTACACTGCACAATAAAATGCAACTGGTGCCATAAACAGACAGTGGATAACGAAACAGGTAATTTACATTACATCAAAAGCAATAATACTAAAGTAAGGCAATGAACTATGAATCCACGAGGAGAAATTAGGAAGGAGGAAAGTAGAAGTAGAAGAGATAACTAAGTCAAATTTTCGACTCTCTGGGGACTCTGTGTGGAGGGTCTTTTTAACCGGTTGAATGCCTCGGGGTTTTACGGATGAAACTCGAAAATTTCGCGATGTTTTGACTTTTGACGTAAATTTTGTCGGTTAATTTTATGCTATGGTATATAATATTTACCGAAATACGTTCCTTGAACAACGAACTACACCTACAAACACTTTTACTTGCGTTTATTTGACAAATTGATAGGTTTATCGATCTTTTTATGACACGCGACGCTCAAAGTTTGACAGTTCGAATCGTGGTAGAAAAAATGCCCATTTCCAAAGTCATTGAAATGTCCAAAGACAATTATTTGAGTGGCTAGAAAGAAGTGTTCCTTATATCTGTTACGTCAAGAACAAGAATGCCCCAAGCGATTCTGACCTAGTTCTTGATACATTTTCTTTATACATAAGGTTTAAAATTGCATATCAAAAAATATTTTTTTTTATTTTTTATTCGGCGCGCCAACGGCACGCGACCTGTTTTAAGAGGAAACCTGGTCGCTGAGAAATTTGAACAATAGGTATTTATCAAACTGTTCCTGTCACTGTCACTCTTATTCCCTCGAATACTGAGCGAAAGAGACAACTGCACTCAGGCTGATAATACCTAAATAAAATCATCAAATCGAGGTTTTGTATTCCCAATTTTTCTCCCCCAAAACTGGACCGATTTTTAAGATTTTCACTATAATTGTATGAGAAGAAAATACTCTACGTCTGTACATTTTGCCTTTTTAAAGAATACATTGTTCAGTTTGTATACTGACCTGTCTGTTGATGGCGTTCAAACCAGGCAATTTTAACGATTTTTGGAGGGTCCTAACTCCTATAAGTAACTTATAAAAAAAAAGAAAAACGTACCGACATGTTAGTGGTCGACATCTAAATTATATTAAAATCTATTCACACTAGTATCAAAACCCAGAGAGGAAACTGGGGAATACGTTTGTATGGACAAAACGCCGCCCGGAAAGTAAGAAGGAGAAATTCTCGGAAGGAAAAGGGTAAGAGGGGTGGGTAGGAATCTGGGTATCAGTGTGTCCAGGGGTGACGGACGTATGAATCCATCCTTCACTACGGTGCAAGGCGATGGGCCGAAATAGTCTTCCGGGAGAGGTCAAAAGGTCTCCATCAACTAGTCTCTCCAGATCCGGCCCGCCAAGCAGTCGGTGGGCAGTTCAAGCATTCACCGCCAATGCCTACACAAACCTCACCCCTTGAACTCGGGCATCCCTGCCAAGTCACCAAACGTAGCGAACCAATGAGCAAAAGAAATTGACTGGAATTTCAGTATTTGAAAATGTTCGAACACTTTCACTAGAGGTCCATTAGTTCATATTATTTTCAGTGTGTTTTTAAATAATATATTCCTACACTAGCGCAGACCCGTGAAAAATCACGAGATATTATAATTTCAATTTCGAAAATGACAATTAAAATAATTTTATGTAAAAATATCATATTATAGGTACTGTAGGTTGGTACTTTCTCGGTTTATCGCTTTTAATACAATCGGTTCCTACTTCTGGAGTTCATCGAACCAGAATTACACAAATTAAATTAGTATTTTTGATAATCTGGCTTTCAGATAAATATTTTTTTCTTTTTTTTTACCCCCTTTTCTCAAAATCATCCTCCTCACCTATTCAATCTATCGATACATTAATCTAGGCCAGAGATTCCCAAACCAAAAAGTATGGCCCACTTTTGAGAGCAACAAACTTTTGTGGCTCACTCAGTTTTAAAGAAAATGTTATGCGCGGTGAGTACCTAGTACACAGGTAGGTGTTTGATAATTTTTTTGATTATCGTCTTATATAACCTTTGTCAGTTCACGCTATATGCTCTATACTTTCGTGACTTGCCTATTTCAACACATTGCTCGCCATACATTCTGATTGGGAATGGTTGCCGAGCGATATGCTGAAATAGGCCAAGCCCGAAAACGTTTGCTACTTTATAGCGTGGTCTGACAGTACCATACTAGCCCAGTCCCGTAAAAAATCACGGTATATTACGTTAGTAAATAACGCTTCATAATCTAAATCGCGTAATATGAATTACTTGTCAACAGAAATTTAAACATAAGAAATGCACTTCTAAAATATAAAATTAAAATAATTTTCTGTTAAAACAATACTTTTAAGGTAGGTGGGTAGGTACTTTAACGATTTTCTGAATTCTCAACACAATCAGTTCCAATTTTGAAAATGACACCTAAATTCAAAATAAATCCGATTATATTGAAGCAGAGTTAAATCACAGACAGACTCAAAACGGAAATTGGTATGTATGAAAGGTACCAACAATAACACATATTTTTTCTTACTCATTTTTTTTTTTTTAAATATTCTTGGGCTACAAATAGCCTGACAATGTTCCTCCTACAACCAATATAATAAGCGGAAATTGTTGCATGTGCAATGATGGGGGTTACTTAGCTAGCAGAAAATTGAAACCGAGGGGAGGTAACTCATCGCATTTGTCCTCTATTAACTGGTCAACACAGTTTGTGAACTTCTGATTTAAGACGAAGGGGTGTTTGTAATACACATTATAATGCAACTTAGAAGCTTGGGAAGAAGATGCAGATAAACAGGGGAGAAGGACAGGTGTGGCATTTCTATCCCTTCTGTTTCTCTGCCTTCCCCTTCTCGTAGTACCCAGGTTCATTGCACTAAGCACTCACTCACTTGATTTGAACTTTAAAGAATATGTTCGTACAGTATGTTTTATTATTGAGTGGCAGTAGCGAAGCCGTGTTTTAACTCGACAGTTTTGCATTTCGACTGTTTGTAAATTTGTTTTTAAATGACCGTTTTAATGGTAAAGCATTTTTTTTAAATGTGGAATCGTCGTTTATTTGATCTTTCACGTCCGCATTGTTTTCAATATAATGGCATCAACCTGAAAGTACGAAAAAATAATTGTCTTTGTGGACAAATTGTACAATTCCTAATTCGAAATTTTAAAAAGTTACATAAAATATAATGGTTTAAAATAAAGTAGGTAGGTACCTAGTTAGGTATTGAGAGGATTTTTTTGTTATTAGAAACATAACTTTTTGGATGCGAGGTGTTCACAAAATAAAAAACGAAGGTTCTTAAAAGAAAAACTTTTTAATCCTTGAAAAATGATTTTTGTTTTTCATATTACGTTCATTTATCGAAGAAACGAAAGACGTGGCTGGCCACCTATCGTGAAAAGGGAATGCAATAAAATTGAGATAATCTGTGTAGAAGAAACCTTTATTCATTATAAATTCCACTGTAGTAGATATTGCCCTTTCATTTCGTCTTCCCCGGTCCTCTAGCCTCACAACAAAATTTTTAGGGATGCCATAGTTCCACTGGCCTCGGACTGATAATTATGTTTTATTTTTGGCTGGTAGCGGTCAATTATGATTCTTCCACATTCTCATGAACAACGCAAAATAATATTATCTGAAAGAAATGTCGAAACGGAGCTCTCGGCGGCAGTACAATATTTAACTTGAAACAATGCATCGCACTTTATCGTGTGAAATCCGAACAAGAGATTCAATTCATAGGTAGGTACTGCAGTTAGTTATGAATAACTTATGATTCATCATTATTTAATTTGAACTATACTGCAGTTATTGTTACCCGTTAACAAATTTTATTGATATTATTAATCATTTAATGTTTACGACAGTTGCATGCGGCCGTGTATACCTGGCGAATCTAGGAAATGTGCTTCGATAGTAAGATAAAACATATTTTTTTATAATATTGCCTAGTGGCAGCAACCGTAAAAATTAACATTTTACGAATCATCTAGTTTTTAATGAATCGTGACAATTATTGAGGAAAAACAATAACAATTAAAATCTCGATAATAAAAAAACCCAGTGAGTAAACAAATAACAATGAGTGAGAAGTAAATTGAGAGTGATATTTACAAGTTGTGGGTACACTATATTTTATGATATGTGATAGTATTTAATGAAAGTTGGCAGTGAAATTTTAAAAACACCATAACCAGTAGTTTGTCACATACAAAAAGTGCAGTGGGTTGCATAAAATTGATGAATCAAAATGATGTTCCATAATTTTATTGTCGTCAAAAAAAATTTTGTAATTCAATTGTTACAAAAATTATTGATTTTATTTTATGTGTAACCAATCGAGATACAACGAAGACCACCAAAATGAGATTCCTCCGGGGGATCATTTCCCTTATAGTATATTTCTAGACTGTGTGGAAACGTGGGCTCATAGAGCCAGAAAAAAAACGAATAGACGCTGGAGAAAAATGCTTAAGATTCCATGGACAGCTAGACGCACAAGTACGCCTACTCTGGAAGAGCTAAGCATCCACAAAAGGCTTTCAGCTATGTATATTTGGACACGCTGCTCGCCCAACTGAGAGGATTCAAACCTAGACGAACTCAGTCACCGCAAAAGTGGAAAGCGGGAGAAGCAGAAGGAAGTGCACCAATGCCATGAACATGGACTGCATATCACTGGCGTCCGGTACGTCGGTGTCCTTGGTCATCCACGCAGCACAAAACCACGAGGAATGGAGAAGTTCACCATGGAAATTAGAGAAGGGGTCAAGATCTTTAGCAATGGAGAACCGAATTAAAGAGATGTCTAACCTAGTCGCAATATCTGCGATGGACTGAAGCGTGGATAGTCTGCGTGAAAGAGGATTGGGACAGATTGGGACTGAAGGTGAATGGATCACAGTCGGTGGAGAGCATTTTTTGTGGAAGAGGCCAAATCCCATCCTGGGACTTGCACTGTGCAAATGTATAAAGTGAGAATAATGTACCTATCTATTTTCGTAATTATTTTATGGTCCATGCGTTGAATAATGTTGAGAGAAAGGTGTAACAAAGGTTTTTTGCAATCTTTGATTTATCTCGGCTTGCTTGGGCAACGAGACGAATTCATCAAATAAAATTATTACACAATGTGTTACAATTTATTTTATTTTGATCTGTGGGTCAATAACACGTCAAAATAGCTAAAGAAATTGGTTCAGTAATTTACAATACCTCCATGTAATTAAGCAACCCATAAAAAATCAAGATGAAAACTTAGGAACATATAATTTCTGCAGAACGATAAATATTACACGTTTCAAATATAGATTACAAATATCGTCCTTACTAGGTAGGTATATTACAGATATAAGTACTATCTGTTTTTGTTGATTCAGAATACAGTGTATGTGCGCTTTAACAAATGAGGTAGGTTTTTTTTATTTTTGAAATTTCTAGTAAACGTATCATCTGGTATTTTGTTGGCTTTGTTCATAACACAATAATGTAAAATTTACGCAGCTGGTGAAAAATTTGCATTGCGATAGCGAATGTCAATAAAATAATTATGAACATGAAAAAATAATTTATAATATAATATTAATTCACTACATTATTACCTTTAATTTTACTTTATTATTACTTAGATCTGCAAAATATTTAGTACATTTAAATGGTTTTATTTTTATTTTTAAATGGTACCAAAACAACTACCCGTTTAAAATATTATATTATATGTAGGTATCTGAATTCTTCATATAACCAATTCCAATTTTGAAAACTTCATTAACATACATTGAAAGCAAAATTGAGTTCATTGAACCAGATTTCACGCGTAACGTTGTTTATTATAAGTGTGAGGGACATGGGTACCTACCTATTTAAAATTTGGTGAAATACTATGGTATTTTCAAACCCAGACAAGCGATAACGTAGGTAGGTAGGTACCTACCTGGAATGAATGTTATTAGGCGATCATTTTGTGTATTTGAAATGTGTAGGTATCTAATATCTTGTGATTTTGAAGAAACAAACATTCTCAGCTTAAGTTTCCTACCTAAGTCAAGCTGCATTCTAATTCTAATAGAATAAATTTATTGAATTACATTGTTTACTAAATATTTATGGAATAGACATGGACCATAGATAACACTACAGTTTGTTTTGAAGGAAAATTTTCAATCATAGATTTTTTGTTGATATTTTTTTGTTACTAATATGGTAATTTTTTTGCCGAGTTTTAAATCAAAATATTGTAATTTTTTAATGTTATTTATTGTATGTAATTATTTTAGTGTGAAATGTATGGATTGGCAGTCAACAAAGGTATTGGTTTTGCGGCCAAATCCGTCGGATAGAATTGGTAAACGCCTAGGGGGCTGCGTGAGGTCAAAGTCGGTATATTTGAATAGATAAGAAGGCGATACTCCATTAGTAAATGGACCAGGGGATAAAATGATTATTATTGGCGACATATCATGACAATTCACAACAGAATTGGGCCCGACAATTGGAATGTTAATGCATAAATACGTGCGTACGTCACACGACCTTCTGTATCTGTCCCTGTCATTCTGCCCGCGTCAGCGGAGACGGCAATAGACACTTGAGCGGCTGCCTTCCGTGCGGCTATGCCTATAGAATATAGATACAGCCGTCCTCGTCTCGCGCAAAGGCGAAATCCCAAGAGAAAGTAAGTAAAGACACTAAAATAATATTATGTAGTGAAATGGCAAACGCCATTAGCGCAAATTAAAAACTATATATCTGGTCGGATTCCGTGATGCCAGGAGTGCGGAGATATGACAAGACACTAGCACCAGACGATATTATGGACGTCAGTCATGCAATGATAATAGTAGTCGGCAGTTGGCAGGTTGATGAAATGGCTGGGCTATATTCAACTGGTAGCTATGTTTATCCTTGTGATGCTGGAAGAATGTAACAATAGCAGGTGATGCAGAGTGACGAGGTGTCGTGTCCAGCAGGACAGGACACAGGACACGGGACCCAGCAGATCAGGCATACAGCACACACACACAGACAATACGCACCTAGCTGTCAAACGACAATGTAGTAAAGTAACAACTGATCTCACCGTCGTTTCTTCATGGGCTACCACGGGCCAAGGTAGCTGCTGCCAGATTGCAGATCCCACAGAGAAACCACTCATCCAACAGCATTTTATGCAATACACTTTTCATCTATAACGGGATCCAATATCCCAAAATGTCACAACACTGAACAGTTCCCCTCTTGACAGAAGGAAAGAAACGATTGATCTAATTTTATTTTATTTCACGTAGAGACGTCACTTGCAATATTATTATTATTATTTTTGATACACTTTCGAGATAGCATGATCATAAACACTATGTATATAATAAATTCACTTCCCGAAATTATCACCGCATTTTCTTTTATACTAATTTCCAACACTTGACACGGATCGAAATAATCGGTCGGACAGGGAACGGTGTGCGTACGGATACGTCGGGTACTACGGCGTGCGTTTTCACACACCTACTTAGTTCCTTCGCTCGTAAATGGACTCGTCCGCTGGACCGATGTGAAGTTGGCGCTAGAGACGGTAGCAGCTGATTGGTTCTGCTGCCGACCGAGCCACCACCGGCCATTGGCGCCACTTATCGGGCTTACCCGGCTTTTTGAAATACCCGCTCAAACGGATGGAAGTCGGTGTACCGGAGGCCACTCTACCCGGCTTTCTCATCGAAAGACAATAATAATTTAACATGAAAGAAATGTTTTTTTTTTAAATTTACATAAACCGTGCTGTGGTCCTGATGTTGTGATTCTGCTGTTGTTTTCTGACACACGTGTCATTTAATTGAATAACTGTGGGGTTACAACGGTAACTTAAACACAAAAATAAAGCTTACACCAGCTGTCAATTTAACAGTTGTAAGCGTTGCATGTAGATTTTTTCTAGCATTTTTCGCAGATTTTAGTTCACTGTGGCTTCACCCAGGCAATAAGCTGCAAAATATTGGTTGAATTGCGGAAATGATTCGTTTTGATTTATAAATCTATCTATTGCAAAAAATTTTATTCATTATTCTCTCCCCATTTCCCACAGCGCCGATACGTCTAAAAATGCGCCAAAAAAACTGGCGCCAACTCCAGAGAGGCGCCGTCAGAAAATAACCGTATTAAATTTTACTTAAGTTATTCGATAATTAATAGAGATAATTATTCGCTAGCAACACACCTCTGCGCGCGCATTGCGGAATTTTTTCAAATTCCATATATTTAATTCGAATATATATAAGATCTATTTTCCATGTGTCTTTTACCTTAAATCCATGTGCTCCTAATTCAATTACCAATCACAATGCTTATTCTATGTTTCAGTTCACGCAAGGATACCAAATTATAGGAACAATCAGCATCCCCTATAAGAAAATATCAAAAAGAAAATTTACGAAACTTGGAATTTCTCAGTTTCAAATACTTTTATAAAATCTCCCGACCCATTTTCCGACAAATTTCCGAGCATTTTTTCCGTTTTCCAATTTTCCCTGAAAAAATTTTTCGGAAAAAAAAATTCCCAGATCGAAAATTCCAAATTTCACGTAATAGAATCAAAAAAATTAAAAATTAAATTTCGACCAATTTAAATTTTCTAAAACAAGTTAAAATGTTCCAATTTTCTTGGAAGTTTTCCAAACCCCACATGATGTCAAAAAGAAAAATTTCCAGACTTATTTTTCGATTTTCAAAAAGGAATTTATTTCAGAAATATAAAAACATGAAAATTTACAAACTTTAAATAACCAAATAAAAAAGATAAAGGTCTAACCAATAAAATATTTTCCAAAGTCAAATATAACAATTGAAACGAAAAATGTAACTTATGAGACCAATTTCATGCAAGACGATATTCCGGTAACGGTTTTTTTTAACACAGTGACTTTCCTGCCACTGGACTGCCCGATATTGTTTTTCCAATGAACCGGGCATTTTTTAATCGGTTCCTTTTGCTTTCAACCGTCTGGCATCCTCAATTGCCATAGTCCCACTTAAGTCAGGCTGAAGGTAGGGAGGGGAAGGAGATGGGGAATAGAAAGGTGGGGAAAGTGTCTGGCCATTCAGATCTGATCACCAAACGTGGCTAAAGTCATTTCAAGCAACGTTTCAATTCTGAATGGTGGTCTTACACTAGAGCGATACTGAGAGTGTCTGCCACTCTGGAAGGTGCCGCAAATATACCATGCATTTTAAATGAGTAAATTGTGCAATAACAATAACACAAATTAATTAAATAGAAATAATTAAATAGTTTGAAGAAATAATTTAATTAGAATCTACTTGCGCACACCGGGACTTGAACCCGCGACCCACGGCTTGCTAGTCGAGTGCCTTACTCCTTGACCACGGAGGTCGTCAAACCCCTGATTGACAGTAAATTTGTTTAGTGTGGAGTTTGTTACTTATTTTTCAATCGGCAAATGAACGAAGTTACAGTACTTACAAACATGACGTAGTCATTTACAAAAAGTTTTATTTGGAAAAAAAGAATGGGTACAAGTGATAAGTAAATTTTTGTGAGAAATGAGTAAAACTTTTTTAGTTTTTATTTTACGAAAAGTGAAATGCCGGCCCGCGACATCGTACAAAACGTATAAAACTTTTTTGTTTCTCGAACGATATTTACGTGAATATTGCGTAATCTGTAAAGATTTGTACATCATTATGTAAAGAAAACTATTGAATTATGTATCAAAGCCTTTGTTTCGTCAACATTTAGTTAAAATTTTAGATAAATTTAATTTCCGATACCAGTCACTAGTATACATCGGCATTTTTATTTATATTTTTGTTAGTTTGTCATTTTCTGCGCTGCCGTTACTGCCATCTAGTGGTGTCGCGTGATAGTTAAAATTCTCCATCATAGGACTGTACTGGGTGTCCTGGAAAACAGTTTACTGTTTTCGGGAATATTTTTTATTTGTTATTTTTCATTGCTTTATGAAAAATAGTTATAAATATCACCAAATTAAATCATTTATATAGAGTGTGCTAAAAAATTACTAAGAATTTTTTTGTTTAGGGTGTGCAAAATTTTTTTTTGTTTATTATTATATTATGGAAAAAATACGAAGTTATGAAGAACTTTCTTCAAAATTACAAAGTATTTATAAATACAAGCGTATTGACGATTATATCATAAGATGATGATTTACATGATTGTTTCTATTGTTATAGAATCAGCAGTGTAGCGTGCCTTGGAGGAGCCCTGTATCAAAATTAGTTGGGGGACCCAAATGGGCCCAAATGAAGGGTAAAGATTTCTCACAAAAGAAACAAAAGCCCCGGGGCCCCGTATCATTGATACGGCTGATACGGTGGTAACTGCGCCCCAGTATAGAATGGAGATTCCACAAAGCAATGGAGACGCAACCGAAGAAATGTATTCGATCGCCGCTACGGTACGTTGTGTATTAGTAGTAGTCTATTAGGTTGGTTGTACGCTTCATTCTTTCCAAAATTAATTATTACGCTTCATTCTTTCCAAAATTAAAACACATTAGTGTAACAATAAATGTTTATAGTTTCAGATACCAGGTCGGAAACGACAAGGTCGGAAGCCCACGCAACACCTTCTAAATCCACGTATCTAACAAATGTACATGGAAAATAAAAATCTTCAAAACAAAATGTCTAGAAATTGTTACACAATGAATGCCCAAGAAATACAAAAAAGTTTTAACTTGTTTAAATAAGGGCTGGCCAAAACGACTTGGTTGTGACAACGCGATTTGAATGTACGGATGAAGAATAACGAACTTTCCATAATCAATGATTGTTTATTTTGGATGCATAGAATTGTTATTTCAAGTTCTTTGCAAGAACAAGTATTAGGGTTGTTACACCGATTAGGCATAGTGAAAATGAAAGGTCTAGCTCAGGGTTTCCCAAACTGTGTTCCACGGAACACCAGTGTTCCGCTGAAGCTGATTAAGGGTTCCGCGACAATTTGTCGAAAGAATTTCATTTAACATATTAATGTAATATACTCACATTCATATTTCGATAATATTGATTATTCATAAGAGATTATTACTGTAAATATTTCACCATAGTTCTTAAGTTGGGTACTAGATAGACCCTTCCAGGTAGAGAGACTTAGCTTTATGGAAGTTGAAAGAGCCGTTTATGCTGTTATCGCAGTAAATCTTCTTTTTACATACTAAAAAAATCTCTGAATTTTTTTACTGTTTTACTGTGATAGGAGTCAATAATATGAACGTATGTGCGATATGGAAACAATAACAACGGCATAACGGATCTGCATGCGTTTCACGAAATTTCTGTTCCCTAGGAACCAAATAATATTTTTTTCGAAATCGACTTTACCTGAAAGTAAAATAATGTTATAATCAAACGGTCTTACTAAATCCTTGTCAGCAATCAGTCGAACTATAAACGCGCATGGTGCCGTAAATCTTGGTGAAAAAGTGAAAAAAAAATAAATTCTGGATTCCGTCAGTTCAATCTAATCATTTTGATTGTTTCCTGCCTTACGTGAATGTTTGAATGAATTAAATTTTAAAGTATACGAAGAGATTTCCAAAAAAAAAAAATTAGAACCCTACATAACTTGAAAACAACTCTTTTGCAATATTTTCCGAAAACTAGTAAGGACGATTCCTGGGTTCGAAATCCATATTCCGAGACAGCTAAAATTGACTCTGACTTGAAACAAAAATATAAAGATCAGCCTTTAAATAATTTCTGGGCGAGTTTGTCAGAAGAGTACCCCAATTTATCAAAACAAGCTTTATTGTTTAACTTCCGTTTTCTACAACCTGTTTATGCGAAGCGGGATTTTCTAATTATGCTACAACGAATTCAAAGTGCAGGAATAGGCTCGACGCCGTATCAGGTATTAGAATCCAACTTACCAATATTGTGCCTGATATCAAGAAGATATGCAATTCAAAAATAAGCCAAGGGTTCCGTTAAAATTTATGGGTTTGCAAAGTGTTCCGTTGCAGAAAAAGTTTGGGACACCCTGGTCTAGCTAATGCATATTTTTGGTGGCCGACGCTGAACAATGAAGTAGAGAAAAATGCTCCGATTGCGCGGCAGCAAGACAAGTGAGAATTGGTTTGTACTTCTGTATTTTTAGTTTTTTTTTTAAAGCTGTGAATTGAAGTATGTATTAGTTCGTTCAAAATTCAACCAAATGTGTTGTTCTTTCACTTGTAGATAGATTAACCCTTGTATTTAAAAAAAATTATTTATGACAATTAGTTTGAAATAAAGGAAACAAAAATACAAGTTTTTGAAACTCAAAAACTTTTATTTTTCAATACGAGTTTTTGTGGACATAGTACAAACCAATCCTCAGCAAGCGAGTTGCCGCCAAAAAGTCAATTATCAGTTTGGCCAAATTCAGGAAAATATTTTTTGTAATTTGTGATTCGTTTTCTAAATGGTTTGATTATTATTTGGATGTTCAGAGAGCTGATACTTCTAACACAATCTATATTATTTTTAAAGCAATAATACGGAAACAAATTTACAATAATATTGCTTAAGAGCGTGTTCACACACAGCTATAAAAGATGTAGCTTGGCCTATTTCAGCACGTCGCTCGCCATACATTCCCAATTTATGAAGACAGTATTAACGACACTCAATCTGAAACAAAAAAATCCGAGAACAAAATAACAACATCAAAATTTAATATGCATAATTTAAATACTTTGCGTAAATAAATTAATTGAACGGTTAGTAGACGAGTAGACAGACTGGTCGGGTTTCCACCTAGGCAATCTTCAATCCTCAAGCAACTCATTCTAGCAACTTTTTCCACCTAATATCGTTAGGTTATCAGTCAAGGTTCGTAGAAAATGCGTTTAAGGTTAGGAACAAAGTTTACAATTTGGGAGGCAGATATGAGTACCGCCGCCCCGGGAACCATTTATTAACAATCATCACCTCTGCCGTAGGTCACCCCAAGTGGTTCGCTACGTTTGGTGACTTAGCAGGGGTGCTCAGATTCACGGAGTGAGGTTTGTCCGGGACTTGGTGGCGGATGCGCCGGCAAGACCCGGGAAAGCTAGTGATGCTATAAAAAAATGTGTAAGTAAGTATATTCTGTGAAAACAAACTTTTATTGCGAGGACGGTGTAATGAAAAAACGCTACGGCAGTACTCACCACAGACAAAATTGTATTCAATACGGAGTCGAAACATCACACATAACACCGTGTGCTTTACATTCCTTCCTCACGAAGTTCTTACCGAGCCTTAGAACTGGCCAGTAACTTCATAGTGGTTATAACCTTTAATAAGAGGAATACGATATCTATCTATTTTCTTGTGAAAACAAACTTTTCTTGCGAGGACGGTGTTATGAAAAAAAGCTGCGGTAGTACTCGCCATAGACAAAATCGTATTCGATACAGAGTCAAAACATCGCACATAACACCGTGTGCTGTGTGCTTTACATTCCCCCCCTTGCGAAGTTCTTACCCAGCATTAGAACTGGCCAGTAACTTCATAGTAGTTATAGCCTTTATTAAAAGGAATACGATATCTATCTATTTTCTATTTGTTGCTGATTGTTGTCAAATTGTTCTGTCAAAAGATCAAAATAGGGCACAAATTTACCAGTTTTTGTCGTCGACCTCTCGGCGCACCAGGCATAAACATGGAAGACGAGGTACAAGATGACATGGACCTTCTAGAATCGGGTATAATATACAATATTTACAATTTGTTTTACGAAGTGCGTAGTTTTATTTAGTTTTCATTGCACACTTCGTGGGGGTTTCTCGTTCAAATAATTTGTAAAATTGATTTGTGTTTGAAAGTGGGAAAACTCTCCGCTCTGATTGGAATGTTATAATTGACGGCTATTTATTTAGCTTTGTTAACACAACATCGCGAAAGATAGGTAACCGTATTGATTCTACCATCATAATATTTTTGTTATAGTTTTTACTCCATCTAAATTTATTAAACAGAGATATGCCGCGTTCCGACGTTTGAACTTTAGTTGATAAACTTATAAGGAAGGACAAAAATTGTTAAATTTTTTTTTAACAACCTTATTGAAAGAGGGTTCATGCTTGTCAATATGCTTTCAAGTAGAGAGTTGATCTACTGAAACTAACTAAAACTGAAACGTCTGGATGAGGCATTAGCTACAATGGCGGTTCTTTACCAGGGAACAATGGGGGCAGTCCCCGCCAGATATTTCTGAAATCTGCTAAAAGAAAAAAGTAAAAGCACTAACAAATCATCCTGCAATTTTGTGAAGAACTAACAAATCGTCATGCAGACGTTGATGCAATTAAAAAAATTAAATTAATTCTATCAACCACATAGAAATAATCCTAAAATTTATTTAACCTTAGAATTTATGTACGTTTTTACACATTTATGTACCTCCTACATTTGTCTCGTCACCGATGTATCCTATGAGATAGGCATCGAAAAAGCACCTGTAACCAAACTTCGCATAGATAAATATATAAATCAAATTTCTCAGTGCATAGAGCCTTGAGCGCGGGCCAGGGACAATTCGAGATGTTGTGATGTATAAAAACAGTTAATGAAGTATTTTAAAAAGTTTTTTTAGGAAGAAATGTCTTTTGTCAGTAAACATGTGTTTGAAAATCTAAAAACTTCGAGTGTGTTAGAGCAGCAGAGGAAGAGTTGGTCAGTTCATCAATAAAATTTTTAATTTCGTTTGTAATTGTTAGCGTACAATATAGCTGCTTCAAGCCGTGTTCCCAATAAGTTATGGAGGTAACTGAATATTTAGTTTAAAAATTAAAATTGAATGCTTTTTGAAGCTTTTAGAAATACTTTTTTATACAGCTAAAAAGGGAAACTGCTGATTTTTAGCAGGAAAATGCAAAAGCTACACGAAAAATGGTGAAAAAATTGCACATTGCATTTTTCTGGTCTCAACTTATTACTATTATGTATTATATAAATTATCATATTAAGTATTATCTCGTAGGTTCCAGTGACTCTGATGATGACTATGGGCCAATGGTACGAACCGAGGGAATGGAGTTAGAGGAATTTGATAGAAACCTCCCTGCCGCACATTCGGTGAGTTTTAATCTAAAATTTTTAAACATTTCTTGGACTTGTCTTTGCCTAAATATGTTGTCTTGGACTAGTTTTATTGAACTTACCATCTTGAACACATTGTCCTATTCTGAACTGTTGTCTTGAACTTATCTTATGCAGATCATAATTTCTTCAAAATGTGGAACGAGCCTAGGATGTGATTTTAACAGGGTCCATTCAAATTTAAAAAAAAATAAACAGCGGCACTGATTGGCGATTTGATGACTGTTACAATTTGTATGAACTTCTCAACCTGCTGTATTGCTATTTTGGACTTGACTAGGACACAGGTCCATGAATCTGTTTTATTGAGTTTGCATACTGACTTTGACACTGTTTCCAGTACCTGCCCAACAACCTGCAGCCCATCCCGGGCCGCTCCGTGTTGGAGCCCGGATGGACGGGGCGGGTCCTGTGCTGGCGCCACAAGAGCGTGGTATTCCCGGGAGAGACCATCCCCATGGTGTTTGTCAACACCCTCGACATGGACATCATGCAACATATGATCCAGGGCAACCGCCTCTTTGGCCTTGTCTTTAAGGAGTGAGTATTTATCAACGTCATAACTGTTCCTTGAAAACAGAAGAGTAAAGAAAAGATAGAATCTACCTGATCTATTTTTTTCCAGCATTCTGTTCTAATCCGGTTACCCTTCATCACTGTGTATATTCCGGGTTGAATTTTCTCCATAAATGCTCAAGACAGGCTGTGGTCCCTCATCATTCGCCTTCAGTCCTCAGTCTGTCCACCTCTTTTTTGGCCTGCCTCCTACCTCCGGGTTGCTTCCGCTGGAGCACCCTCATAGTCATAATTTTTGGTGTTATCTTTCATTTATCATCATCTAACATTCTTTCATTTACAATGGTCTCATTCTCAATTAGATTTTCGAGTTCATGGTTCATTTTATTTCAATTTTTCATAAACAGTGATAAATTTTCCTCATTTTGGATGTCAAGTGTGCGAAATTTCATCAAGTATGAAAATTCTGGTTTAAGGGGGGTGGGGAGGGGGCTGTGGTGGTTTTTTGAACTCTCTCTTTTGAAGGACAAGTGTGCAAAATTTCATCTATTTCTATCAATACACAGAAGCTTACGGTAATTTTTGGATATTGGTGGCCACGGCTATTACGAATAATTTTTAGAAAAAAACTTTAGATCTGCCTTAATCACTATAAAAGGAAACTTATTGCATCACGGCTGGCGGAAAATAATGCATTTTAATTTTCAATATCGTTAAATAAAATTTCACTTCGCGAATCGATCTACGACAGCCCGCCCGCTGCCGCTCGCCATTCTGTCAACTGTTGTGTTGTTGGTATCCTTGACTTCACACAAACGATTGTAGTCGACTTCGCGGGATAAATAATAAGGCGCGTAGGTACTGGAAGCGCGTAGGTACTGGAATGGAGACAAACCATTCAAATCCTGGGATGTTTTTTAAAATAAAGATAATATACACAAGCCCGCTACACAAACCCTGCGTAGCCAAATAAACCATTTAAAAACGTAGGCTGTTTTTTAAACTTATATGACGCAAATGTGAATGGTAGACGAAGTCGGGGACGCCCGAGGAAGACATGGCACGACCAAGTGAATCAGATACTTGAGTCGGGCGATGTCAAGAGTCAGAATAACAGAAGAGCATGTATGAGACGATGTATGAATGTGAACGAAGCAAGGAGTGTGTGCCAAGATCGAGTTGTTTGGCGGTCCGTCCTCTCTGCCTACCCCTGCGGGGAAACGGCGTGATGGTTAGTTAGTTAGTTAGTTAAGATAACATACACAAGCCCGCTACACAAACTTTGCGTAGCCAAACAAACCATTCAAAAACGTAGGCTGTTTTTTAAAGTAAAGATAACATACACAAGCCCGCTACACAAACCCTGCGTAGCCAAACAAACCATTCAAAAACGTAGGCTGTTTTTTAAAGTAAAGATAACATACACAAGCCCGCTACACAAACCCTGCGTAGCCAAACAAACCATTCAAAAACGTAGGCTGTTTTTTAAAGTAAAGATAACATACACAAGCCCGCTACACAATATTTATTACAATTATTATTATACACATTTTTCATAATTACGCGCCCATCATGTATCACGCGAAGTTGCCTACAATCGTATTTAGTTGTGAGGTCAGGGATACCAACAATGACAAAATGGCGGGCGGCAACCGGCAGCGGGCGGGCTGTCGTAGATCGATTGGCGAAGTGAAATTTTATTTAACGATATTGAAAATTAAAATGCATTATTTTCCGCCAGCCGTGATGCAATAAGTTTCCTTTTATAGTGATTAAGGCAAATCTAAAGTTTTTTTCTAAAAATTATTCGTAATAGCCGTGGCCACCAATATCCAAATTTTACCAAGCTTACTTATTAATGAGTACATCTTTAAATTAAAATATAGATACATACAATTATAAAAACTAGTGGTCACCCAATGGTCGAAATTCAACCAAAATTGTAATGTTTTTTTTATGTTTGACATTCAGTAAGACCATAGACAAATAATATTAAAGACAAACAATATTAATCTATTCTCAATTTGACCATAGACTTTAACAATAAACAATAGAGTAAAGACGCGAGTGTGTGTGTCAAATACATGGTAGTGTGTAATGTTTTTGTTTTTGATTTAATCTATTTTTATGCATATTTTTTTTTAAATATTAGCATTCTGCACACCTCCTCTATATAAACTATAAGTGTGCGAAATTTCATACTCCTCCGTCCGCGCGATTTTCGTAAAAAGGGGTACAAAGTTTTGGCTTCACGTATTTATATATTGATGATAAAATGTCCCTACGTGTATATTAGGCATATGAATTATTACTATGTTGTCAATAAATTATGTTTATATTTTTGATAAAATAAATTCCTTAAAAGAAAAAATCTTTTAGATGTGAGAAACTCAATTCGTATCTTGTTAAGGTTAGGTTTGTTTTGTTGTTATTTTGTTATCTTTCTTCAACGTTTTGTGACGGAAATGAAATATTTGTTGTTTTCTTCCAGGATCCAAGGCCTGGAGGGCACCCACACGTACGGGGTTCTGTGCGAGGTGGTGGAAGCTACCCCGCCGGTCAACACGGCCGGTCACCATCTCTTCAGGGAGCCCTTCTCCTTCAAGGCTAAGGCCCGCCAGAGGTTCATCTTGAAGGCCAAAGGGGACGTGCTGATAAGGAGGTCAGGATGCTTACTCAAATATTTGAAAATATTTACTTGGTAAAGCGATCAAATCTGAAAAGATAGGCTTTCAACTGTAGTTAATAGAAGCAAAGGCGATGGATGATGAACCATTTTTCACAAAAAAATTATTATATTGAACATATTCACAGATACGATGTCCAAAAATTATTGGATTGTACAAATTCACGGATACGATGTCCAAAAATTATTAGATTGAACAAATTCACGGATACAATGTCCAAAAATTATTAGATTGAACAAATTCACGGATACAATGTCTATTAACCCCTCAGGACTCGGGCATATTTTTTTAAAATTTTCACTTTGTATTAAAATCCAAATAAATTAAATATTTCTGTATGAATCTGAAAACTAAAAACTGTTTTTGAAAGGTGATGAAATACGCCTTCGAGTGTTATTATTAGATATAAACATATAATTTTTGAAATATTAACATTGAGCAAACAAGAAAAAGTTTAAAAAATGGCTCACCTTATGTTTTTTGTAACAAATTTTTTTTTATATGAATACCGCACAACAGTCGCAACTGCTCCCGTCTGGAGCCAGTGAGACTATGGCATCCCAATTGGGGTATGTTGTGAGGCTGACGGTAGTGAGGAGGGGAAAGAGATAGGGAAGAGGAAGATGGGGAAGTACCTGGCTATTCAGATCTGGTCACCAAACACGGCTAAAGCCATTTCAAGCAACATTTCAATTCTGAATGGTGGTCTTACACCAGGGCGATGCTGATTGTATCTTCCACTCTGGAACGTGCCGCAAATATACAAATTAATCAAATAAAATTTATTTGCCACGCTGGGATTCGATCCCGTGGCCTTCGGATTGCGAGTCAAGAGCCTTGAAGAACTGATGATGGATAAAAAAATAAATTTACTAGACAAATGTACATATTATGAAAGTTATAATCAACTCACGTTTTTTTCGTTTCACAAAAAATTTACATAGTTTCATAATTTTTTTAATTTTGGGAGGCAGGTATGGGTACCACTGCCACAGGAACAATTTATTGGATAACCACACCTCTGCCATATGTCACCCCGAGTGGTTCGCTACATTTGGTGACTTAGCAGGGGTGCCCAGTTCATGGGGTGAGGTTTGTCAAGGTCATTGGGCCGATGTGGCCGGCGGGCCGGATCGAGAGTGACTGGTTGAGGAGGTCTTTTGGCCTCTCCAGCCAGAATCCCTCGACCCATCATCTTGCATCACAGTTGAAGGGCTGGATTCATACGTTTGTCATTCCTGGACACACTGGCCCCCAGATTCTAAGAATATAAACTAATATGTACAAGGGAACATTTCACTTCATAAATTTAAATATTTTTACAGTAAGCATAACATTTCTTTTTAAATACATCTTTAGTCCTCTAAACATTCAAACAGCAGTTTCTGAGTTTCTGGTTCTCTCTTTCTCTGGTTCTCTCTTTCTTGCTTGGCTTGTTCTTCGATTTTCTTTTCCACCTGAGCTTTTTTGTCTTCCTTGTTTTTAAGAACAATTTCTTCTTGTTTAAACTTCTGGAGTGTTCCGAGTAAAGATCCAAACATGCAGCGGTTTCTGGCCTTGGAGACTTCATCGCCCGCTTGTGCCTTGAGGACCTGCTGCTTGCTCGGGAGCTCTCTTACGACCTGCGAGGAGACTCGGGGCTTTTTAGAAGGGAAATCTTCATCACCATCACTGTCACCGCCCGGTCGTGCAGACAATCTGTACAGAAGAATAAATCATTCAATACAATTATTACTATGCTTTTAAATGTGTCTTCATGTAATTATTTTCATTTAATTGTGTATATCTCTATTAAAAACAATATCATCCTTAAAGTATTTTGGCATTTTGTTTTTTATAACTTTATGCACAAAAATTAACACATTAACCTCTGGTTTGCCGATTGCGCGCCCAGGACGCGCCATAAAAAAAAATAAAAATTTTGAGATGTGATTTTAAACCTTATGTATAAAGAAAATGTATGAAGGACAAGGTCAGAATCGCTTGGGGCATTCTTGTTCTTGACGTAACAGATATAAGGAACACACCTAGCCTCTCAAATAATTATCTTTGCACATATCTATGACTTTCAAAATGACATTTCTGCCGCGATTTGAGCTGTCAAACTTTGAGCGTCGCATGTCATGAAAAGATCGATAAAACTATCAATTTGTCAAATAAACGCAAGTAATATTGTTTGTAAGCATAGTTTACTGTTCAGGGAATGTGTTTCGGTAAATATTATATACGATAGCATAAAATAAATCCGCAAAATATTACTTCAAAGTCAAAATATCGCGAAATTTTCGAGTTTCTTCCCTGGCATTTAAGAGGTTAAATAGCAGTCTCTTTTTTATTGGAATCCAATCTAACTCCTCTCTCATTTGATTAACCCTTGCGTATTTGCCTTTCCCCAGTACACATCTCATAACTCTGTGATACGACACAACTTCGAGATGAGATATGATATGACACAACATCTA
This sequence comes from Glyphotaelius pellucidus, assembly GCA_936435175.1. Classification (NCBI taxonomy): domain Eukaryota; kingdom Metazoa; phylum Arthropoda; class Insecta; order Trichoptera; family Limnephilidae; genus Glyphotaelius; species Glyphotaelius pellucidus. The sequence continues at coordinate 16,425,827 of OW386557.1, read as the reverse complement.
ATGATGTCTTTTTAGAAGAGATATGTTTTGACACAATGCACTTATATGTCTTTTGGTTAGGGACGCGATACAATGCAACGGAAAGGGAATTCAATTTTCACATTGTAATATGTAGCAGATGTAGCTCTTCTATTTGTGTCACAATGTGAACACTTCTATACTTGATAGAGTCAAAGCCAAAGATGACTTCACTAAACACATGTGTCAGCATTTGTCATATCACGAATCTCTGCTTTCCGGCAAGTGTTTGTCAATGTGTTTTTTTAAATTTTTTTTTTACGTTAACCCCACTCAGGAGGTTCTGAGGGCCCCAGGGCCTAGGTCGTCTTTGAGGATTCTGTGTGTAGGGTATTTTAAAGGAAAGGTGTGAGAGGTCAGCGTATCATGATTGACGGACATAAGAATCCATCCCTCCCGCTGCAGTGCAAGACGACGGGTCGAGAGAAACCAACTGCGATAAGCTATAAATCGCCAAAAATTTTGAAATGCAGCTCTGTTACCCCAACATAAACAAATTCTGCTATGTAATTTATATGTAAATATATGTATGTATTTAACTTTCAGAATTGACAGTGTGGAAATTAAAATTCTGCCGGACGTCAGCTTGAATGACCCCCTGGAGAACGTGAGGTTTTCCAGTCTCGGCCGCCATAAGAATGTTCCCAAAACAAGGTTTTAAATAATTACTTATTCACGGTGTCCGGAAACTAGTAGCACAAGCGGAAAACTGGCAAATCTACATCACATTTGGAGTAGATTTTATTTATATATAGTATAACTTTTTATATTTTGAGCTCTAGTTTTCGAATAATTCGAGTTCAAAATTGGTATTTGTTTTAGTCACATTCAAAATATTCAGTCACTACGGGTTTAAAATCACTTTATTATTGTCTTTTTGAAAAAAAAATTTTTTTTTGGGTCTTTGTGATTTAAATTCACACTCATACCACTAGATTCCGGATACCATTCATTTGAACATTTGGTATCGTGCTGACGTATTACCCATCTCACTAGGTGTGAAACGCCCATGTTGAGATACCAATTTACAAGAGTGGATGTTTAGTAAGGTTTATGTTACGTAAAAAACAGATTAGAATTTATAAATTAAAGCAATAAATGCAAAGTTTGTAATCTCCATAAACCACAGTTTCGTGAATGAGCTTATTTTCTATATTGACACAATGCCCACTCAAACTTCTGCAGCGCCCCCTAAATGCAAAAAATTTAAAAATACCCCCCAGACCTCCAAAACGCCCACAACCTCCCTCCAAAGCGCCCCCGTTAAGAATCACTGGTCCATCTCATTCTCTCGCAAGCTAAATCTTATAAATATATGTATGCATATAAGAAGTTTATTGTCGCTTTTTCGTTTCATCGAGTTTCAAATTGCAATGGTGCTAAAGAAGTTTTCACTCCAAAATTAAATATTAAAAAAATATGTATAATAAATAATCAATGTGTTTGATTTTTTTTTAGGATGAATGAATTAGTACGTAAGGCAGATTCAATGACAACTCCCTGGCCACAATTTGTCTACGATGTGTTTGACGTCGACAGAGTTGTAGAAAAAATAAGAGAATACTTTAGCAAAATGGCCTTCGGTAAGTACACATTATTTATTATAAACTGTTAGCAACAGGTATTATATTTAAAAAACTTCTTTTATGCTTCTTTAGATTTACAAACAGATCCGTTGATCCATACAAATATTTAACTTCTCAAGCGGCAAAAGTACTCATTGGATTTGAAAAATTTGTATCCGTTAAATGCGGCTTTTCCAGATAGTAATCTGACATTAATACATTTTGTTTGTCAGATTTTTACTCTCGGCCCATTATTTGGTATTAGGTCATGGGAGCTTGGCATTCCAAAGGTTAACACGATGTCATCCGAGATAATACGTTGTGTTAATTACAATTTATTGACTATTATTCCACCATCCCAACATCACAGTAAAACTTTAACCTGTTGACTGTGGGACCTTTGTAACTTTGAGAAAAAATGTCATCCCGAAACATCACAGATATTTTATTTCAAAGCTGTTGGAGGGAGCTGCGTACACAAAATAAAAAAGTCTTTCTAAAATGATATTTGGCCCAAGCTATTCTGACCTTATCCTTCATACAGTTCCTTTGTACATAATGGTTAAAATCGCTTAAAAAATCATTAATTTTGCTATGGATACACTGTTGTCCCAACTCGACAGTAACTGTCGTGAATCATATAAAATACAACGACACAGAAACACCGTGAAACAACCAAAATCCATTGGAGGAACCTTTTGCCGACCAAATAAATTCACTTGTGTTGGTTTTTTAAAAAGGGTTAACACAGTACAATCTCTATAATCTGAACAATAGAACACTCAGCCTGTTCGGTTCAACAAATTTTTACTTTGAGAGACAGCCGCATTTTCGGAACCCTTGAGGGGTGGCATTTTTGGGGGCTTTTTAACGCTATAAGTCGAAAATTTAATTCTTTTTACCTTTCAAATCAGATGTTGTGACCAATTTTATAATACCTCACTAAGTTCGTACAACTGTCACCACTTTGAGGTCTCTTTAAATATTTTCTTATTGATATGCGTTTGCGTTTTCCACCCACCTACTATGCCCCCTGTCACCCGATGGTTAGGAATTTTGAAGGTTTGGATTACAGAGAATATACATATTAATTAGTGGTTAAGATGCAAAATAATAATTATTTGAATATTTCAGCAAATTTGCCAAATGACAATTTGTCACTTTCATACTGGGTCGGCACTAATCTGAGTGTCTCCAATAAAGACAGGCTTTCCCTCTTCTGCACAAACAACATCGTTCTGAGACTGTCTATGGAATTGTACCACATTGGACAAAAGGTATGGCTCCATTAATGATTGTTCAACTAAATTATTGTTACATTGTTGACTGAGCGTAGCTGTAATTGTATAAATGTTCTGTTTCAATACATTGGCTATTTTGGTGGTTCAGTAAAGATTCGTTTTTCAAATGTGAAGTCAATGTGTTTATTTGGATTTTTCAATATTATGGTACCAACCCACCTGAAGAAAGTTTGGAAAAAGAAATGTCATTGAGATAGTTACATTTCTTTGGTCAAATTGATCAATTTATTTGAAATTAAAAAAATGTTACATAAAATATAAAGATTATAATTAAGTATCTAGGTATTTAAGTACCTACTTACAAATCTTATGATTTCGAAGGAAATTTTGGTTTTGATTTATTATATAAAAGAAAAAAAAATTTTTTTTGGGGGTTGGATGCGAGAACGACTAGTAGAGATAAATAAAGATTCAGATATTGGGTGGCGAGATAGTCTGTGTATTATGCATAATCCCATAGAGCTGTTGTGAAGTAAGGTCTAATACTGAGACTTGCGCCTGCCGTAAGAAGGCCCAACTAAGGGTGCCTGGGTTTTCCCTACCTCATAAATTCTAATCCTCCATCAATAGGTTGTCTTGCCTCTGTGTTTCCTCCTCCTACAGCATGGGTCTCTTCAAGACCAATGTTCACTCCTTCCTCTCCTCAAAAAGACCCTCCACACAGCATCTCAGATGACATAGACCCCGGGGAAAATAATTTCCCTCAGGAAGTCTCCTGTGTGGAGTTAATCTAAAAAAAAAAAAAATTCTGCACACGTAAAGAGTTGGCGATGTGTGAATGCGGTGCTGTGCAGATCACCAGACATGTCTGGATTGCTCGCTTCAATCGTTCCCCGGCGGGATTGATGAGGCTCTAGGCCAGCTTCAGACTCAGATGACCCTCCTACCTGAACTTCCCACCTTTAGAAAGTAGAAGATTAATATTGATCACAGAATTTTATAATCTGTGAAATCTCATTGTTACAGCACCTTTAAACCTGCATATTAATATTTTTGAATTAGGCGCTGTGAATTTGACAGCAGATGTTGTTTGGCGATAATTACTCTCAGTGCATTGATAATTAAATTATAGATTTTTATAACTAACTAACCATCACGCCGTTTACTTCAGGGGTAGACAGGGGGGACAGAGAGGACGGACTGCCAAACGACTCGGTCTTGACACTCCTCGTTTTGTACACCTTCAGATATCATTTCGTACATTCCCTTTTGTTATTCTGACTCTTGATATGGCCTAGTTCAAGTATTTGTTTCACTGGATCGTGCCATGTCTTCATCGGGCGTTCCCAACTTCTTCTACCATTCATATTCATGTCACATATTCTCCTTTCTTCGTTCATTCGCTCTACATGCCCAAACCATCTAAGCGTGCCTTTCTTATTCTTACTCATCACGCTTACATAAGCCTTACATCAGAGTTTTATGTTTGTTTTCTTATTTCAGAGTCGTGTGCTGTGCTGTGTCCTTTGTGGAACAGAGGTTTGCGAGAAAAGCAAAGTGTTTGCCATGTCCAATGAGGGAATCTACTCCAACTTCTGCAATATTGGTACACAAATTTAGTATACATTAACGGACAATTAATAAAATCTTATTGTCAAGGAACCAAGTTCAAAACATGGGAGAAAACCCAATGGGCCTATGGCTTGAGTGCTTACGGGAATTAGTCACTTATTTATTGTGACAATAATTTGAGTGCTTTTCAAAAATGTTCAGATCATACAAGTGGAAAACCTATGAACATCTTGTTATTACTATTATAGTGTATGTGTAAAGAAGTGCCTGAAAGTGAGATAAATGACGAGAGAGAGGGAGCGAATGTGTGTGTGCAGTATTTTTAAAGACAGAGTCATTACTTTTCAGATGTTACTTGTGAAAGGTTGGGTGTGTTTCATATATTATCAAGTCAGTAACATTGTGAATTGTGTTCATTTCATAAACATGTTTTAAATCGGAGCTGCAACTTGTTTGTCTACCCTGGTAAGGGGGGGGGGGGTCTGGTCTAATAAGGATATTACAATTATAATTGATACTCTTCAAAGAACCACCGTTCCACCATAGACACAGTTGATTTCGCTTAATTAGGACACGTTGGGCCCTAATAAGCGGCTGTCCCAAATAAGTGAAGTTCAAGATAACTAGGCAAAAACAAAAAAGATATCCAATGTATATGTCTTAACCTCTGGTTTGCCAATTGCGCGCCCGGGACGCGCCATAAAAAAAATAAAAAAATTTTGAGATGCGATTTTAAACCTTATGTATAAAGAAAATGTATGAAGGTTAAGGTCAGAATCGCTTGGGGCATTCTTGTTCTTGACATAACGGATATAAGGAACACACCTAGCCTCTCAAATAATCATCTTTGCACACATCTATGACTTTCGAAATGACATTTCTGCCGCGATTTGAGCTGTCAAACTTTGAGCGTCGCATGTCATGAAAAGATCGATAAAACTATCAATTTGTCAAATAAACGCAAGTAATATTGTTTGTAAGCATAGTTTATTGTTCAGGGAACGTGTTTCGGTAAATATTATACATGATAGCATAAAATAAATCCGCAAAATATTACGTCAAAGTCAAAACATCGCGAAATTTTCGAGTTTCCTCCCGTGGCATTTAAGAGGTTAATACATTTAATCGTGTTCTCTTTTTAACTTTAACTTTACATTAACAAGTGTCGGCAGACGGTGAACTGTCGGCGTGGACGAAGTCTACCGAATGACTGCCAAATGAACTCTGAACTCCTGTAGCTTGGGTTCCTTGGGTTTTGACCCAAATAACCAGTTGTCCCGATAAACTGATGGACTAATTAAGCAGAATCAATAGTATTGTCAAATCACTTGTCTTCTACATGATTGTCTTTGCCAAGCTGGCCTTGAGTCATATAGACAGTGATGCCTAAATAAATGCCTGAAGTTAATAAGTGAGAGTTATGTATTTCCAGGCGGCTACGTCCATGACATCATGACGGCCAGCGAGGTGACCAACCTGACTCTGCAAGGAACCCCTTCCACCAAATTTACCTGGTTTCCCGGCTATAGCTGGACTATTGCAGTTTGCACCACATGCGGATCTCACGTTGGATGGAGGTATTACAAATACTATTACTAGCTGTTAACTTTCTCTGAACCCAACAGTAACTTAGTTAAGTAACGGCCCTCAATAGTGGGCTAGATTTATACTTGTAAGTTTTTTCATGTAAGCAATTTATGGCCAAATTAAATGTAAACGATACCAAAAGTCACTTAACATAATTTATAGCAAGTTACAGAACTTGTTCTTTCAGAAGTTTTTTGACAGTTCTAATCATGTCTGCGTGAATTTCCAGCCTTCTCACAGCTTATAAAATCAGTTTGATAAGCTGAGAGACTTTCCGCAAGAAATAGTACCAAAACGCACCGTTACGAAATGTCAAAAATTAAAAGGCAGTTGTTTTCATAGGATTTTTTTTCCTATAAAACTAGTATTTATTTCCACTTATTTAAGCTTTCTGAAAATGAGCACCCTTCTATTCAATTGTCGGCCCAATCCTTTCTAATCTCTCTCTTTCTCCCATTTCTTTTCATTTGTTTTAATTTCCTTTTTTTAAAATTTCTTTTAATTTATTTTTTCTTTTCATTTCCTAAGATATTAAAATTAGATTTCTTCCACCTCGGACAGGCTCAGCCTAGTGAGGTTCTTTATACAAAAAATGTATTTGTATATAACTTTGCATTTTTGGTTAACAAATAATTATTAAAAATCAAAAATAAATTAAATTCTGAAATTAAAGAATTATTTTAGAAGTACACAATTATCAACAGCCTCCGTGATTGGTCACGATCCTTGGCTACGAATCCAGAGGTCGTGGGTTCTAATCCCGGCGCAAGTAAAATTTATTTGATTAAGCTAGATGTAAATAAATTTTACAGACCGTCCGGGAAGCCAATTGTAAAGACTAATTGAATTCGGATTACTTGTACTGAGGGCCGTTTAAAGCTTTATAATGATAATATTCTTGTTGTATCTCTTTCCAGGTTTGACGCGTGCAAAGTAAATCTTAACCCCGCGTCATTCTGGGGACTGGGCAGAAGGTCGCTCGTACACGACACGGAAAATAACGTCTTTGAAGATCCCATGAGCGAAAACAGAAACCCAGCACCCACAACCGCCACTCCTACTTCAGAATAATTTACTTCTGAATCCTTTGTTGATCAAGATCTACAAATAAACAAATCGTCGGTTGGTTACTCAGACAAATCATTGAATCAGTTTATTATCGTATTCTTGTAAATTATGCATTTTCGTAGTCGATATTACAATAAAGTCAATATTACAATAAAGTCAATATTATAATAAAATAAATAAACTAATGATGGGATAGGCAGGCGTTTAAAGGTTAATTATCGCACCCGAGGGATAATAGTGGCATAAGTCAAAAAAATGCATTTTTGAGTTAAGTATGCAGAAATGTTTCTGGATATTTATTCTATCTTCGATAAAAAAAGCACAATTTAAAAAAATGTTATTGTGGCCTTAAAAGCGAATATGCCGTTATTATATAATAATGTTTTACTCTAATTCAAGCAAAAATAATGGCACAATGATCTTTGTAACACTATTAAAATATTAAACCTGATAAACATTAATAAACTGCATTTCAACTTTTGTGAAAAAATGTTTGTTATTGGTTAAAAAACTGATTCAATACACTCAAACGAAATATTCAAACTGCTCTCCTGAAAAAGCAGTTTTTTGAGTTGTGCCATTGTTATCCCCCGGGTACGATTTGATGACATCCAACAATTTCCGCAATGATAAGACAGCTTAAGTCCAAACCAATGATTTATAGTGTGTTTAAAATCATAGGTTTTGCTTTTGATATGAATTCCAGCGCCTGGTGCCTGTGGAACTATTATACTGACAATTGGAATACAATAAGGAACTCCAGTACATTTTAATTTTATTTTTTAAATCAAAAATGACCTTCTAACATAAATTTGTCTATCTTTGATTGTCCCTGTTTACCGACGATATAATGTGCTGTGAGAAACCAATATTTTTCTATCTAATGTTTGGAAGCTTTACAATTTCGCTAGGTAGTTCAATTTTGCAAAAAAAAAAACAATTACAATGATCATTATACCTTTCCCATCAAAAATCAGAGCTGACATGTAGGTGAGAATAACTTCATTTATAAATATATAAAAGGATACATGTTACTCAAAACACTTCCTTTAGATTAGCATACTATATATACACTTTTTATTAGTGACTACATATATAACTTGTGAACATACAAATATGATGGTGTAGATAAGTTCCCGCTGAAGCTGAGCCTATTTTTTGTAAACCGTTGTAAAGCATAATACATATATAACACATGTTACTTGTAGATTTTTTTTTAGTAGTGTAATATACTGCCCTGATGAAGCTACGGTTGTAGCGAAACCTGTTTCGCATTAGGTATAAAAAAATAAAAGTGGTGTTTACAAAGTTATTGTTTTATTTTTTTAAAACCGGTTGCTTGCCGAGTACGCGCCGGCGCGCGCCAATTTGAACTCTAAAAAATATTTTTTGAAATGCGATTTTAAACCTTAATTATACAGAAAACGTATGAAGGATAAGGTCAGAATCGCTCGGGGAATTCTTGTTCTTAAGGTATAGAATGCTTTGAACACATCTATGGAACCGGAATAATTTCTATGAACTCTTTATGGATCTCTGGCCGAGTTTTTTTCGGAGCATCTGAGCTGTCAGTTCGGTTGCATCATTCTCGTAAAAAAGATCATAAAACATATGAATTCATCAAATAATCGCAAGTAATGTTGTTTTTAGGCATAGTTTATTGTTCAAGGAATGTGTTTCGGTAAATATTACACAAGATAGCATAAAATAAACCCACAAAATATTACGTCAAAGTCAAAACATTGCGAAATTTATGAGTTTCCTCCAGTGGCACGGGACGAGTTTTAAAAGATAAAATTTTAGTTAAAAAAATTTCAAACATCATTTTGTAGGAATCTAAGATTTTTGAGAAGTCTCCTTGTAGAAATATGCTACAACTTTTTTATTTATTTATTTGAAAGCCCTCAAAGCTGTATAGTCTTTCTCAAACACCATGTGTAATCTAAAATAAATGTTTTAAATCGTTTGTATCCTTTTTAAGTACATATGTGTACGTATGTATTTAAAAATATGTTTTTATTCCTACAGCTCTTAGGTATTGATTCATTGTATGTATTTGCTTTTACTCAGATTGTGGTGATTATTTAATATTGTAATGTAAATTAGCTGCTTTTAATTAAACTATACATAAAACTTGAGTTAATACAATTCAATCCTTGGTGTGTACAAATAGCTGTCCCAAAATATCCATTGCTTGCGCTCTGCTAAATGTGGTGCACTCTAACGCTTCAATTATAAGGATTAATCAATATTTTTATATAAAAGAAGAATAGAAACGGATAGAGTATTAGAACTTATTGTTTATGTATGTTGAGTGTACAAAAACTACAAAATCTAGGATTTGACAATTTAATCACTTAAAATAATACACAGTGTATTTGCAGTATGTTCCAGAGAGGAAGATACTTTCAGTATAAGTCCCTGGTGTAAAACCACCATTCAGAATTTTAACTTTGCTTGAAATGGCTTTAGCCGTGTTCGTGACCATATCTGAATAGCAAGGTATTTCCCCACTACCTTCAGCCTCACAAGATACTCCAATTGGGGCTCCAGGCGTTGGGAGCCGTTGGAACTCTTGCCCGGTATTGACATAAAAATAAGACTTGAATTCGAGTCGCGCTTACGTTTATAGAACTCGAATTCGAGCCTCGAACACACCAATGTGCGCAGTCAGTTAATACTACTTCTCTCCCAGCTGGGACACTCCATGAATACCTTCTAAATAATTTTTTAAATTTACTAAAACATTTTTAAAAATTAAGAGGCTGATTTGATTCAGCGTCCCGGCCTTAATCCGTAGGGGTCTGTAATAGGCAAAATGGTGCATTTTTACAGAAATTGAGCGATATTAGTTAAAAATACTTATGTATGCCTCCAATAATTAATAATCGATACAATAGTGTTGTTTTATCTAAATTTTTCCTGACCATTTCCTGAAAATATTTAACAATAATATAACCCTTGCATAATATCAACAATTTTATAATAATATATAATTATGTTGATGTTGTTGTTACGCGCAACTACATAATTTGTTAAATGATTTTTGGAGCTGCAAAACCCATGAAAAACTGCTTGGAACCCCTCGAATATACCTTTTATGTTAAAATATCAAAATAATTGTACACTATTCTTCAATATTTAACGAAAAATATTAATGTAATATTTATATTCAATTTATTTTGTGTACTTTTTGTGAATGCGTTTTAAATTTGCTGGTTCAGAATTTTTCAGAGCAGGTTTTGCACCTCCGCGACTCAAATATGTAGTTTATTAAATATTATGTAAGTACAATTTTTAGCATTTTTAAATATTGTTGAAAATATAATATTGAAACTTTTTGAAGATACAAATAGGTATAACAAAGTTCACTTACTCTAACTTAAGGCTTTTATTGCTCAGGTTCATTTATTCATTGGTAATAAATGAAGGTGTGTGTTTATCATTTCTCGAAAATCTGGAATAATTACATTATTTTGCCATATTTTTGTCTTTGTTTCTCAAAATGTAGTTTTGTATGTATATATGAGCTGAGTCTAATTTATTATGTTTTAAATTGGATTTTTGTAAATTATAGACACTTAAATAAATTATCAAAATTATATTATTTTTTTTTTTATATTAGCTCCACACAGGAGGCCCTGAAAAAAGAAAAATTCCTCAGGGCCTGTGTCATCTTTCGGATTCTCGTGGGGTGGAGGGTCTTTTTAGAAAAGGAAAGAGAGGACGTTTTGGGAAGGAAAATGTATGAGGGATGTGTAAGGAATCTGGGGGTCAATGCGTCCAGGAGTGACGGATGTATGAATTCATTCCTCCCGCTGCAGTGCAAGCCGATGGGTGGAGAGAGTCTGACTGGAGAAGTTTAGGTTAGGTCTCACTCAATCAGTCTCCTGATCTGGCCCGCCATGCAGTAGGTGGGCAAATGCATTCACTGCCAAGATCTAGACCAAAGGTTCCCAAACTTTTTTTTCTCGTAGACCACTTTCAAAATTTTACTGGTTACGGTGAACTCGACAAGTTTTACTGAATTGTATTGAATGGCAAGGTGTGGTCTGTCACAACGAAGCAGTACCGGATCTACGACTTTTTCAAAAGGGGCAAAACGGACCAATATTCGAGATTATATTTGCCACGACGGAGGGGGTGTAATGGGATATGGGGTGGGGGGGGAGGGTGTGTTCCCATCCCAGTACAACCCATATCCCATTACGCCCCCCCCCCCCCCGCCTTGCCTAGCTGAGCGTTTTATTATCTCATGCATAACCGGTACAACAATGTGCGCTGTACGCCAGTCGCTCTGTTAAGGAGGGAGCGTAATAGGATATTAGACGGGGGGTGGGATGGGATATGGATATGGGGCACGGGATGGGTCTCTATCGAAACCAGTTCGTGGACCCACATTTACAACTTGTGAACCCCCATTTCTTTATCGCGCCTACGTGGACCCCGTCGGGTCTCCCATGGACCCCTAGGGGTCCACCTGGACCACTTTGGGAATCACTGATCTAGACAAACCTCACCCCATGAACCCGGGCATCCCTGCTAAGTCACCAAACGTAGCAAACCACCTGCGGTGACTTATGGCAGGAGTGTTGGTTATCCAATAAATGGTTCCCGGGGCAGCGGTACCCATACTCACCTTTCAAAATGATATTATTTTATTCATAGCAAAATAATGTCCTTATCATTTAGAGTGGCTCTCTAATGATATAGTGCCTACATGACGCTACTTACAAGCTACTCGAGCCTCATGCGAGTAGCACGCGCGCCGCTTGTGATTACCCACCGTACGATTTTGCTGGTGTTCGTACACGGCGCTACGTGGCGGCTGTCGGTTTGAAGTCAGTTTCACGCTACCGTCAGTGCTAGTATCACGCTATGCTGTAACAGTTTAACTTGTTACCCCCGTTTACTTGTATGTTGACTACACAAAACACCTTACTCTATGAGCGTGTTGGTTGCTAACTTCGGACGAGACAGTGGCGACATCGGGTAGAAGACGGAAGAGCGGGCACTTCACGGATTTTACTGGCGAAGGAAGGACGGGGCTGTTCTCCGGCTGGCATGCTGACTTCGTAGATTGGCGTTAGTTTCTTTTACACTGGTTTGAATAGGAGTTTATAATTATAAATGGTCATGTCTTGAGACTGACCAGGCGCCCAACATTCTGTTTGAAAGGTTAGTTTTGTTCAGATTATAATGTTACACATAACGCTGGTTCCTAGTACTTTTAAAAGTGACTTGCATATTTCATAATCCCAGGAGCTTCCTCTTCAAGGAACCCTGGACCATGTCCTGAGTTTTTGTTAAACTTTAATCTTTAAATAGACGATTGTCTCATGCTCTATAAACTGTTTGATTTCAATAAATGTTAAAAGTTAAACTAATCTTTTCATTCACATGTCCCTTATGTTTTAACTGAGCACATGGATGTCGCTGGGAAGTAGATGGATTATTAATTTGCTAAAATATAAGAAACGAAGTTACAATGCGTTGCATCATTCGTGTCTACTACTTATTCGTTTTTCAGAAATGGCGCCTGAACAAAAAAGTAATATTACTTACCTTACTAACTATACTTTACCAGAAACGTACGAAAGAAAGGATTTAGTGAAGAAGGCATGGATTGATGTTGGAAAAAAAGTCATTTGACGTTGCTTGACATCGCGTTAACTCCACGGCCGCACGTATATTCAGTATATTTCGGGTATCGCCGTGTACGGAAACCAGCATTAAAGAGAAGCATATCTGCAGGGTACTCGTGGTTACGCCACAATCATGTAGTTTGTAAGGATCTCCATGAACGGAGGGCCTAAAACTATCCACAATTGGATCCAAAATCCTCAGAGGCCAAACAAGAAGAAATAAAACAAATATATCAAATTATTATGTATTTATTTAAAAAAAGATACAAAAATAAGCGTATTTCAGTACATATTGCTAATCACACAATAATGTGTGCCAGGGTAGAGACTGGTGGCTTTCCGTCCTCTCTGCCTACCCCTTTGTTTAGTATAGGTAAGGTTTAGCACATATCATTTATTTTTCCCAACTGGGGATTATAGGCAATTGAACTCTCAAAATGCAGGGTCAAGTTTTTAAATTGCCCAACATAGAGATAAGGGTGACTAATTTACAGGCTAATCAAGTGGCCAAAATGTGAAATTTTAGAAGATATAAGACCTACCCTGCTGAAATTAATTAAAGTATTTTGGCTGATAGAACATGGGAGATAGCACACAACCTGAACTCTGCCTTGAGTAGACTGCCTCCGTTTAAATATTAACAAGATGATTTCTCATTGGATCACCAATGCATTGGAGCAAATACCCTGGAATAATAATAATACGCCCAGTAAAACATTAACAGAATTCACCCAACGCTGGCCGCTTGTTAGCACGCTGGCATTCCTTCCAAACAATGACTTCCAGACAAATAATTAAATTTACATACACTAGTCCCAGACGTGACATCATTGTTCTAGTATCTTCTGTCTTTTTCGTGTTCAAAAAAGACACGTGAGAAGAAATATGATGAACATGGATGACCTCCGTAAGAGCTCTTGCTGGGACTAGTTTAGCACTTACTGGCGGTATTTTGCTCTTTATAATTTGTAATGTTAAACCTAAAATTTATTCTTTTAATTTTCGATATCCGTAATCAACATAAAATAAAGAAAATATTTCACATAAGATCCATTAAAATGTATAATGGATCCTTAAGATGTATCCCGCAGAACTCGTGCTACTAGGAGGCGCTAACGTAGCATACAACCATTAGTATGTATGGGAAATGTCAGAAGTTGGAGGTATTGTGTCTATTCTTCGGTGTCAGGAACGTCAATGTACTTGGCATCCATGCAGGGCAGGACTATGAGGAGCGGAGGAGCCTTGTTTACCAGGTAAATTAGAGTGGGGATCACAATACACAGCAATGAGAAGAAAGTGTCTTTAACACAATGCATCTTCTACCTTATTGCGCATGGAATCCTTCATATTTGAAGATCATCTGCGGGTTGGTCTGATAATTGTGTTGATTGACATGATGCATGTGATGTTGATGAGGGTGTGACAGCATGTGTGGCGCCATGCCCACATTGGTAGCGGCATAATTCTGCAGATCAGGTTGAAGCCTGCCGTGTAGAGGCACCGACGGATTCACAATTTGCGAAATCTGCTGCGGCTGTTGTCTATTATGATATTTATTACTAGGGTAGGATAGGTAGTGTTGTAAGGCGGAGAAGGGGAGAGATGTGGGTGTGTCCGGGTAGGGGTAGGCAGGGGGAGGGCAGGAGATCATATTGTTGGTTGTTATGGTGACTTGTTGTTCTATTTCCACATGTTGTTGATGTTGCTGTTGCACCTCTTGTTGGGATTTTTGTTGTATCGGTTTTTCTGGTTTATGTTGTTTTGGTGTTTGCAATGGTGGAGCTTCAATTTCAGGACCGGAGTATTTTCCTAGAAAAAAGTCAAAGTCTTGTTTACAGCTGAACATGAACAAGTCTTCTTCTTCGTATGGTTGGGGGTAGTTGGTGGAGATTCAGCACAGACGTGCCTCTGAGGAACTGATGAAGGAACATTCTTCTACCATGTGTTATGTAGTTTGAATGTCCACATTCATATAATTCAGAATCCTTTGGCCCCATTTATGTGTCATATGCGATTCTGAAGGCCTGTTGAAAGAATGCCAGGTGATAGGATACCAAAAATGATGACTGTGCGGCTGCTCCAATGGCAGTGACCCAGATGCAGTCCAAGGAACAGATGATTAGACTATGTGGAAGAGGATTGGAGAAGGACTGAGGACTGGAGGTGAATGGAGAAAGACCACAGCCAGTGGCAGAGGTCAAATCCCCCATGAGATGCGTGATGATAAAAATAAAATAGATAAAATTTAATTACCACTTTGATTTTGAGCATTTCCATTGATATGTTTGATGTGCAGGTCTTCTTTGAGAATTTTGATAAGGGTAGTTCTGGGAAGGGCTAACTGCTCGGCCCTTGCCCTGAGGGACAGTCCAGGGCACTGCTGCAAGGAGGCCTCTACCGAAGGGATGTGGGCTTTTCTGTACATTATAAATATTATATTTATTTTATATGCGAGTCCTCCCAACTACTTGTAGGACTATAGCACCCCCAATATTGTGAGACTGAAGGGAGCAGGCAGGGGAAGGAGATTAGAAAGGGATAGGTTGGTAAGTGCCTTGCTACTTATGTCTGGTTACTAATTGCCATTTAAAAAGACTTTCCTAAGGCTACTGAATTTACAATATATCTACTTTAATGAGTTTTGTGAAAGAAATTAATTCTACTAGGGATAGGATACTTATGATGATGGTGTTACCTTCTGCAGGGCCTGCCTGATCTCTTTGCATCCATGACCTTTCCCGTTGAGAAGAGTTTCTTCTCCCAGAAGTAGAGGGTGTTCTTAGTGGGTGCCGCTTTGCCAAATCTTTTCCTAAAATTTATTTTAATCTAAGAAAATAAAAATTAATTAGTAAATTCATAGAAATTATAACTTATTTAATTAATAACGTCGATATTCATTACTTGGGCTATTGACGTCTTGTCAAATTTTCTCTCGTGAACCCAAACGGCAGAAACAAGTCGCTCTTCAATGGAAAAATTAGACGTATCCACGTCCCCTTTCTCTTCTGATTTGCATTTTCTTTTTTCATTTTTCTTTTCTTTGTCGCAATTTAATGACATAAAGTCAAATTTACCCGGAAAATGAATAGAATTTCAATTCAATTAAACCTAGATTGAGCATTTTATAACAGTTTTTCTTTCCTCTTTTACAGAATATTATGAATAATTATATCAAATTTTTCCTTCGGGATAAAAGAGTTGCAGAAAAAACTGGAATATATTTTTCGGGTTAATATTGTGTTGATGTTTTGGAATTCAATTGATGTATTGTTTGAAACTCAAACTGAAATCTGAAAAAAACAATAAACAAACTCTTTTCAAAATGTCAAAGGATGAAAGTTAAAATCCATAGATATTTTTTTTCATGAATCCAGTTCTTGAGTTTAGTGATGGGCATATGGGCATACTCGAAATATTTTGTACAAACTGTTTAGACAAATTTTAATTATGTTTTTGCTTTGTATGCCCACTGTTTATTTCTTTGCGCAATAATAATAACATGTATATAACTATATTACCCACGCACAAGCTGCGCCTTAGTGGGTTCCCATTACTCTTATGAATTTAATTATATTGTGTATATCAAATGTAAAAATTGTGAAAAATAAAGGGAAAAAATTGCTCCTTAAGCCTCGATTACAAAGAGCGAGTTTACAAGCTACTAGCCGTTAAGTTTAAAAGCTGGTGAATCGGCGAGTGAGATTGTCATGATGACACACAAAACTATCCACTCGCTCAGTAGCGAACTATCTAGCGAGTTGAAATCACGTGTTGCCATATTTTCTGAGAGTTCTAGCATTGTTGATTCCGGAACTCGAAACATGTATTCTAGAGACGAAAGAATCGCGCTAGATAACGTAGTGTAATTTCCAGTTTTGTGATAACTGGGATTGCCATTCTCATTTTAGTATCGTTGTTTTTAGCATTCCATCTTAGCCCAGTCAATGAACGCATTGAACTGGAACATGCTAGAGGAAAGCTGAATTTTTGCAGGTGAATAGTACTTCTTATGTGGAGTATTTTACAAAAAAGTCCCTACCCCTCCCCCGCTTGCTTACTCCCCTGTCCCCTCCCAAACTTTACAATTTTAGAGTTCTACAAAATCCATTATATCTCTTAAACTATTATATGCATCTGAAAAAAAAATTCTCCGTTAAACTTCTTAAAAAGCTGTCTAAAAATAAGTTGTAAATTTGTTTTTGTTATCTATTACGGTTTGGCAAATAATAATGACATTGTCGCAAAAATAATTTTTTTTTCGTAAAATTTTGATTTAAAGGTGAATATTTTTTTTATCTGGGGGGACACGCAAAAATATTTCATTTAATTTATTTGCCAAATTTAATAAGCTTTAAAACAATGTATAATATTGCATACCTTTATTCTTAATACTGGTCGAAATCCGATTCGATAGCGGGGCGGCACGGCGTGCTTGGCGGTCGGGCCCAGCCCGCTGTTCTTGCAGATGACCGATTTGAGCTTAGGTAGGTATTTATAGTTTTAAATTGAAAGTACTTTTTAATAGTACTTTTTAATTGATTCACGATATAAAAACGCTTTAACACTAAACTGTATAGTAATAGTAGTAATGGAGGCTTTCTTACCTTTCTTTAAAAAAATGTCTTCAAATAAAGGTGGATGCGAAGCTAGTTCAAACTCAAAGTAGGATTTGAGCTTTGCAGGACTGTCACATACGCATAATATTCTATTGAATATTTTAGGGTTGATTATAAATTCTTTGTTTCTAACTTTGTTAGATTTATTACTGGCTTGAGTATCAATCATATCCGATCTGTGTAGATTTACTTCTGAAAAACTTTTCCTTGCCATTTTCTTCATAGCTTTGAACCCTACCTCATAAGCATCGTCATATGTTTTAGTTGAGTCTGATACTAATCTCGAAGAAATGCAAATTAATTCACCAGACTTTCGAGCAAAAGTATTGTGTGTCACCAGTATGAATTTTGTTAAGTCTTGGTTATCCCGTAACTGACTCTCCCTAAGCTCAACATGCTGCTCACTTTTCTTGTAACTTAAACCCAAGAAACTATGAAAAGCTTCACTGATTGAAAGGAATAATGGAGCTCCTAATATCCATTTACTGAGAAATCCCACACCCTTGCGTAAGTGCTCCTACTGTTTTTAATGATTTCATCGATTTTATCAAGGTTTGTTCATGTCAATGCACGTATCAGTCCAAACTCCTGAGCAAAACATATTGTTAAGTAAAAACATATTGTAAATTTTGCTGTCCGACTTGTCGCTTTGATTGTGTTTTAAGTGTCGGTGAAATGTTTAAGATTTATTGCAACTGTTTCGTCTTCACAAGCTAATTCATGTGACATCTTCTTGTTCACAATATTTCTTTTATTTCACGAGGAAAAAGTGTATCATGAGAGTCATTGCAAATTATTTTGACGATTGCAGCACCTGTAAGAACATAGGCTCTTACAGCTCTTGCATAAGCGTGTCCTTTTATCATGTATATATCACTGTGGGACCTCCGTACACAGTTTTCCATAAATCTTCGAGCCCACTTTCTTCCGTGATCCAATACATCCCAAATATGATATTTACAAATGAAACTTCCTAGTCGTACAATAATTTTTGAAATTTCAGATGATCCACCAGCCCCCGCTACCATTCAATAGGTTTGAGAAAAAGCGGTTGGTCGAAGTTACAATGTCACACAATCGTTCATAAACCCGTTCCAGCTAACTTTTGAATGCACAATGCTAATTTTATTTCACTTGACCACAAATAATTGGTTGGAGATACAAAAGATAATGAATCGGCATGCTCTTTTCTGAAAGATATACATTCACTGAGATGGTTACATCTTTCAAGCCGCTCTTATTTCTCTTCGCGTAACAAGGTTGAAGGATATTTTCTTGATTAACGAAATTTCCATTTCATCACTGAAGACGAAGTACATCTAGACTTATAAAATTAGAGGCTGGATTGATGCACATTGCACTTTATTCTTCCCACGGCATGAAATGTGCTTAGGCCATCAAATGTTTTTATATTAACGTCGGCATTTTCGAACACAAATTGTGTGAATGTATCATCTTCGATTGTAGGAGGCCCAGCTCTTATTACAGATCTTTGGTATCTGTCACCTTCACGACACGACGAACAAATGCCCAATGACGACAACACTTCTATTAAATTCTTAGATCCGTACATTCTCTGTAGAAAACACAAACTTGTCTGAATTGATGACAAAAAGAACTTGGCCTTGCAGATGCTATTATGGCGTGGTTAATTACTAAACGTCTTCTCGTAACATCAGGTCCATTATCATACAATCTCTTCTTGGTTACAGTTAACGTGAACAGATTCAGAGTTTCAGGAACTAAATCATCACCCCCACGACTGATTTCCGGAACATCAGGATAGCTTTCACAATTATGTGGCATTTTTTAAAATATCTTTTCTGATTATTTCTGCGGCAGCAAGTATACAATTCTTAAACATTCCAGATTTGCATTCTTTTCTTTGTTTCTGTACCAGTCGCCTAGTATCTTATAACTTGAGTGAGACATGCACATGACAGTTTTTCTGCCAAAAATACACGTATACATAAAATCTTGAAAATAGTCAATTACTTGTTTTTTAGGAAATGTATGAGTACGGAAGATCACTGCCACAAATGTCTTTTACTATTTTCCCTAATTTCTCTAATATAAACTGACATTCGTCAGTATTTTCTAAAAAACTACAGAGTTTAAGAAATTTTTTAGCTGAATTATCATATTTAGGTGTTCCTATATACTGAGTTGGTTTACTTTTACAGAACTTCTTGTAGCAAATGCCATGATAGCGAGCTTCTGCTACGACCAAATGAAACACACCTAAAAGTTTAGATTTTATTTTTGCACCCCATTTGTCATCTATTATATTACAATGTTTCCCCTATTTCTGGTCTTAACACCAAATGTATTTGTTAACGATATTTATGAGATAGTTTAAGATCAAACGCTGTTTTTTATTATCACAAATAATACTCACAAATAGTTCTCCGTGAAATTAAATGTATTTTCTAAATGCCTTAGGAATGGCTGAGGTGTACCTACTGGTCAATAGGCTACAATTAACATTTGTGAAAGCTTTAATACTGCTAGGCTTATTATACATTTTTCTACAATCTACGTGCACAGTTGGTTACGCTACCTAAAGTGGTTATTTTAACATAATTATTATCTCTTTCAATACTAGCGTTAATTAGCATTTGTAACCCTTTCTTTACTTTAACAAAATTTCCTGGAAGGTATTTTTTACATAAAATACACAATAAGTTCTCTTCAGACATTTTCAATGTTTTTATTTATTTATTAATTGTTAATTAATTTTTTCTCAATATTTTAACCTGACGAAGGAGGGAAAACGCATAAAAAACTTGATACACGGCTTGGCGCAACCACGTCAAAATATAACCACAAAACCGACACACACCTTAACCTTAAGACATATCTTTTTTTTAACATATGAGATCAAACTGACCGTATTTATTTTTTTTTCGTTTGTTTCAACTTGATAAAACAGTCAGTAGCGACGCGACAAGAACTACATGTCGCTTGGCCTCGCCACTCCGTGTTACGGCCAGCCCGCGCACGCCGTTGCGTTTGTCCACTATTTTCGAAAGAAATAAAAGATGTAAGTAAACATTGTTATGCATGGTTTTAAAGCTTATGAAATTTGACAACTTATTTGTAAAAAGTATTTTTTCATATTTTCTCAGACAAAAAAAATATTCAACTTCAAAAAATAATTTTGCAAAAAAAAATTTTTTTTTAACAACAATCTCATTATTATTGGCCAAACTAATGCAGATATTAAAAAAAAATTTATTATAAAATTTTTAGGCAGTTTTATAAGAAATTCAACGACGAAATTTTTTTTCTGATAAATCTTTTAGTTTACGAGATATAATCGCTTTAGTAGAACCCCACATTTTAATGTTTGGGAGGGCACAGGAGAGGAAGCAAGCGGGGGAGGGGTAGGGACTTTTTTGGAAAATACTCCACATAAGATGTACTATCTACCTGCAAAAATTCAGCTCTCCCCTAGCATGTTCCAGTTAGGGCCTGTTTTTTGTCTAGATTGACTGGGCTAATCTACCATCTGCAGTAAATCATCAAAATGGGTTCAACTTAATATCAGAATATTTCGATAAGCTAACGGATATTCATCCTTCAACTCTTTTAGTAAATTATTAGATGCAAGTTTCTCACGTCTTTCTACCGAGGATTTTACCCACACTCTTCTGTGCCTATGTTACACTGACAGCACGGGCAGTAATCACATGTGTTTAAAAATGTAAATATGTATGTTAGTAGGAAACAACTAATTTTAAGACAAATGTAAGTCATAACACGGGTAACGCAGTGTTGTACTGATTATAAAAATAAGTATAGTTTGAAGTCACTAGTTATATAAGTCTATTTTTGAAACTGACAATTCATGGTGGAATTCCATTATAAAATATAATAATAAAACAAATACAAAACCTTTTTCAACTTTAATTTTAATGACCGTAACCGGTTTCAGATCGCTAGAGCCTTCTTCAGACGGATACAAATTATTTAGTGTACGGTTTATATAAATAACATATGAGGGAGGTCAATAAAATTAAAGTGGAAAAAAGTTTATATTTGTTTTATTATAATAAGTTATAAAAGTCTTAGTAGTTGTAAGTCCTAAGTTATCCATCTTAGTTATAAGACACTTTTAATATAAACAGGTTAAATGTATAAATGAATTTGTAAAGCGCCCTTGAGGTTATTTTCTCACAAAAATGGCGATAGAGAAATCATCCAAAAATTATAATAATTATCATAAAATAACGACGCCCGCTCGAACTAGTTCTGTCAACATTTTATAGGAAACTTACAGCTCGTAGCTAGCGCCACACGCTAGCCAATAACGGTTCCCGCCCGAACTAATTCTGACGGACAAAATCAGCTGTTGGTGAGCCGCCATCTTTAGGCAAACACCAGTGAGTGGCGAGTAAAGTTGACCACCTTTCAACTTTTTTCGTAGATTGTCCACAATCTGCTAGTTAGCAAGTAATACGATGACACCGAGCAAGTTTACTAAAAGATAGTGAATTTCCCAGATGGTAGCTTGTTAACTCGCTCTTTATCATCGAAGCTTTAGATCAGAGGTTCCCAAACTTTTTTTCTCGTAGACCACTTTCAAAATTTTACTGTTCACGATGGACCCCCTGCTGGTACATTTCAACCATATTCCCAAAACTCGTTACGCGTTGTACTGAATATTGAATGGCGAGGTGTGGTCTGTCACAATGGAGCAGTACGGGATCTACAACTTTTTCAAACGGGGCAAAATGGAACAGTATTTGAGATTATGTTTGCCACAATGAAGGGGGCATAATGGGATACGGGTATGTTCCCATCCCAGTACAGTACACCTATATCCCATTACGCCATGTTATGGAAGGGGTGTAATGGGATATGAGACGGGGGGATTGGGATGGGATATGGATATGGGGCATGGGATGGGTCTCAATCGAAACCCCCACTAACAACTTGTGGACCCCCATTTCTTTATCGCGTCTACGCGGACCCCCGTCGGGTCCCCCGTAGACCCCTAGGGGTCCACCTGGACCACTTTGGGAATCATTGCTTTAGATTAAAAGTTGGATGAAAGTTAGATGAAAGTTATGCATTAAAAATAAAACGATTAAAAAAAATAATTTTATTTGCGAGTTGAAAAACATTGTTTTTACCATGGCATGTTGTAAACCGAGGGTAAATATATTAATTTTTAATAAATCAAAAACTACGAAAGGGTGTAAAACGAGAAAAGTAAATATTTTTGGACTACAAAAAAAATAATTCGAACAAAAAAAAATATTTTTCTATGGAAATCTCATGATAAATAATCGATTAATGATCATTTCGAAATTGCCATCTCTATTGTGCCTTCCGCTAACCGCTGACAACCTTTATTTCATTTTCCGTTGACATGAAAAACATCTGGTAAAAGATTTTGAAAATATAACAATTATCAATACAATGTGAGTAACGATATCGCTTTAGTTAATATACTGGCTCAATAATTGCCGTTTTCAAATACTGCGAACCGTAATCAAGTTCACCTCAACGGTTTCTGCAGCATTTTGTCGAATGACAACATTGATAGTTTGTTATTCTTCTGTTTCGTGCTCAAAAACGACAATTTTTTTTTCGTCTACCTACATTCCGATTACTTGTGCGAGCGCGGCGCGATGTAATCAAAACAGATTTATAAACGAAACATTGCATATTACAGCTATTTGCCTTGTGAAAACAGCGGTCAATTAATTATTCTTGACCGACAAATTTGCGGACATTCTGCTGCCATCGGTGAGTTTTACTAAACATGTCTAATTCACGTTCGCGGGCTGCATTTTTCATGCCCTCGGACATTCCTAATATGGAAAATCGACTTGCGTGTTCCACTCTCCTATAATTGGAAGTATTATATTCAATTGACCACAATATAGCACGGTTGACAGTCGTTAGTGCGCAGTTTTACCGAGTTCAGGGAGTGATTAAAACGACTCCTGAAATGTGTCATCCTCTTTAATATTTGTCACGGTCTTTGCATAATAAAACGTAAAGTTAGTTTTGGCGATGAAAATAAAAGGTAATGGTATTATTAGATGCTACATGCATTTCCAGCGCGGCTCTCGAATGATAACTCTGCTTGTCAAAAGTGTTGATTTCCTGCGATTTCACTTTATTCCTGTGACAATAAACATGTCACGGTGTTCGATGTTTATGCAAACTTTTATTTTCTGCTACTTTGTTGCGTTTTGTATCACAAACTGTCCACGTTTCGTATATTTTATTTACAAACAATCCATTTGTCAAGCCCTTTTCATGCCTGTATATTGATTCTTCCACTGCAGATATGACAGTTCACTGGAAAAAGATTGTATCAATAATAACTATAATGGTAATGAAATAAAATGTCAATTTGTCATGAATGATTTTGGTGCAATATCAACGGTAACATTGGATTTTTTAAACAGGCGGGATGGAGGTCTTGTGCAATATTCAACTGTCATAACAATAGATCTAACTAAATAATTAACCATCTAGTGTTTCTGAAAGGGTAGACAGAGAGGATGAACCGTCACACAGCTCTGTCTTGGCACATGCTCCTTGTGTAGTTCACATTCATCCACCTTCGCCAACGCTCTTTTGTTTTTCTGAATTCTTATACTTAATTTAAAAACTCAACTTGTAATTCTTTTCACTGGAACTCCTTAGTTAGGTACTACTGGTTAGCTCTGCAAAAAGGTTCCGAGCTTCTGAGTTCTATTATCCCTTAGCATATGATTATCTGAATATACAGACATGTTTTGACTTTCACTTTGAATTCTGTTTTTTCTTTAAGTATTAACAATCCAATAATCGGTCTGTGAAAATCAAATATTTCCTACAAATTCGTGGATATGTCACTATTTGTATTTAAGTCTCACACGGGACGTTGCAACAAATATTTTATCGTCGAATGAGTCCTGCAAATCTGTACCCAAATTCGCCCATGGGGAGAGCCATCCGCTATCTAATTACCTGGATCTCAAATTCGACATATTGTTTGTAACCTACAATGAGTTTTAGCAATACATACTTATTGTATTAATGGTAATTTGGTAACCAATTAGCTATAAGAATTCCTCGGGCATCCCCAAATTCTTCTACCACTCATATTCACACAGTATATTCTCCTTACAATCCTTTCTTCGTTCATTCATGCCCAAACCATCAAAGCGTCCTTTTCTTAATCTTATTCATTACGCTTACATCCAGCCTTGTTTTCTTTGTGAATCCCCACATTTGTCACACAATCATACCTACATGAATAAATATATATATCATATTCACATAACGATTCAGGAATTTCATTTCTGTAGCATTCAGTCAGTGCAAGATGATAATAAAATAAACATCTTCATATATCATCCCTTAGCTTACAACACCGCTCAAGTCGAAAATTGGCGGTTTTCACATTTTAATGCCTTTAGATGGAGCTGCTCATTGCGCCTCTAACCA
Source organism: Glyphotaelius pellucidus (assembly GCA_936435175.1). Lineage (NCBI taxonomy): Eukaryota > Metazoa > Arthropoda > Insecta > Trichoptera > Limnephilidae > Glyphotaelius > Glyphotaelius pellucidus. Next base: position 16,401,057 of record OW386557.1, on the reverse strand, counting down.
TTGGTCACATGATATAGATTTCAGTCAATCAGAAGCCGTAATTCGAAAAGTAATGACAGCGCGCAAGTCGGTTGGCCTCTCAACACCGCGCAGTTTTTTACGTCTCCTGTAAAGTTGCTAAAAATGACTTATGCGGTGTTGTAAGCTAAGGGACGATATTCAAAAAAGCTAATTCGTATCCAAATTACACACAGCCTACCTTTGGTCAAAGAGCAATTCACATCCAAACTACACACAGACTACCTTTGGTCAAAGAGCAATTCATATCCAAACTACACACAAACTACCTTTGGTCAAAGAGCAATGCACGCCAGTGACATATACATATTATTATCATTATGCTTTGTGGACTGTGTTATTTCAAAACTGCGTAAAAACAGAATAGACTACACAAATTTAAATAAAATAAAATGAAAGTAATCATTACCTAAGTTTTTATCAAAATGTTTTCAGATAGACGAAGAGTACCAGAGGACTACCTGAGCTAGCTAGCCAGATAAGCACTATTAATATTAAGCGGCGACCCGGTGACTGCCCTCACTCACCATGGAAGAGGATTCCGAGTACAAGAAGCTGCCCACTGATGAGAAGTGCGTCCACAAGTTGTGGAAGGCGCGTGTGGAGGGCTATGAGGCAGCTGCCAAACTCTTCAAACAGATTGACGATGAGAAGTCGCCCGAGTGGAACAAGTACCTCGGACTTATAAAGAAGTTTGTTTCGGATAGCAATGCTCTGGCACAGGAAAAAGGTAAAAAATTAGTTATTATTAATCCATAACACCGTTTCCCTGGAGGGGTTGGTACTAGTACTGGACATTGAAGTACCACTATCTTTAGCGATTGCCAACTGTTGAATACAACTGTTAGAAATAAAGCCGAAATTGGCGTGAAAATCAACAAAAACAACAAATAACGATTCTAATAAAGGAATTCCAGCTGTTGGGATATTGCGAATGATATTTCCTATGGAATTGTTTTCAACACCGTTGGGCCTTGACGGCATCCAGCTGTTACTTCCAATGGAATTGTTTTCAACAAAGTCAGAAATTGAAGGCATCTAGCTGTTATTTCCAATGGGACTGTTTATTATTGGACTTTGACGGCATCTAGCTGTTATTACCTATGGAATTGTTTTCAATAACTTGGGAAATGACGACATCTAGGTGTTATTTCCAATGGAATTGTTTTAACAACATTGGACTTTGACAGCATCTAGCTCTCATTCATTACCTATGGAATTGTTTTCAATAACTTTGGGCAGCAACGGCATCTAGGTGTTAATTGTTTTCAACAAGGTTGGGCGATGGTGGCACCTAGCTGTTATTTAACAATGTTAGGCATTGACGGCATCTGGCTGTTATTTCCAATGGAATTGTTTTCGACAATGTTGAGCATTGACAAAGTCTAGCTGTTTCCAATGGATCGTTTTATATATTTTGATAGTGGTGGAAATAAACATTTTCTACTTTGTTGCTGGATAAAGATGAGACGGAAACATTGATGTCAATACATATAAAGAATAATAATTTATATAAAGAAGTAAGTCTGTGGCGGGTGGGCGTGGGTTTGATATGTATGCAAATCTACAGTTTAATTCTGAGACTGATGATAATTTTCACGATTGAGCTTCAAAACTAGATTTCAAAAAAGATTCAGCTGGTAATTAAAATCAGTAATTTTCATTTATCATTTTTACACAAACAGTGCATTAACTGCCATAAGGTCTAAAATGACAACCGCCACAAGAAATATAAATATATCATCGTAATATATCCATCAATATTTAGCATCATATACCAGTCACCCTGTATAATAAACAAATTAGGATCTTTCTATGATTTGCTAGTGATGTGTTTGATATACATATTTCTGGGAGTGGCTGATAAATACGCCCTTACATCAGCTTGGACGTGATGGATCTGATTCCATTAAAGATTTTGATAGGAGTGGCGGTGCCCTATAATTTACTATGTCCTGCCAAGCGTTACTATTGGACCATCCTTTTGTTTTGGCGAGTTTCTTGTTTGTAGAAATTAGGGCAGACCCGGCTTAGATATTTTAAAATTGTTGTTTTTAAAATAATGATAAACATTTCAAGGTTAAACCTAAAAATATTAGAAAAATTCTTACTACCATCATTGTAAGCAGGAAACGTTGCTTGTGCAATGATAGACGACGTAACTAGCAGTGGAAACAAGAAAAACTGTCATGCCAATAGGTCAGCTAATGTTTAACATTGTTGTGAACGTCAGACAGGGTGATGCAGACTGGAACTTGTATTCCTATTGCTTACTGATGTTATGGTTTGTTGTGCGGTGTCAGGAGAAGGATAGAAAATAGAATCAGAAGGAGAGACTGGGGGTTTCTGTTATTTAGTCAGACAGTTTGCAAGCATAAATTGGGTTTCACAATAATTTCTATTTTAACCCCTTTATTACCATTTTGTTATAGGTATGAAAGCATCTGTTACCTGCAAGTAAACAGATTTCGATTATATAATATTATCATAAGAATTGTCCGGAAACTCATAATGCAGCGTAGAGAATCCAAATTTTTTTTTTTTAATTTGAGCTTTTTGATTAAAAAATTTTTTTTTCCTTTTTTCGGCAACCAAAGAGTTGATATTAATCCTTAGCGGCGATTTTTTCAAATCTGACTTAAGAATTCCAATTTTGAACTCTTTTTTTTGTTTTTATATGAGCTCCATACAGGAGGCCGTCTAGGCCCAATTTCCCTCAGGACCTGTGTCATCTTTGGGGATGATGTGTGGAGGGTCTTTTTAGGGAAAGGAAAGAGGAAGTTCTGGGAAGGAAAAATGTATAAGGGCTGGGTAGAAATCTGGGGATCAATGTCTCCAGGAGCGACAGACTTATGAATCCATCTCTTCCACTGCGGTACAGAGCGATGGGTCAAAAGAGTCTGGCTGGAGAGGTCAAAAGGTCTCCCTTAACCAGTCTCTTCCGATCCGGCCCGCCATGCAGAAGGTGGTAGGTGGTGGCCTGTTAAGTCACCAAACCTATCAAACCACTTGCAGTGTACTACGGCAGAGGTGTTGGTTATCGAATAAATCTTATCCGCACCTGCCTCCCAAATTCGAAAACAAAATTTTGAACCAAATAAAAATTTATTTACATTTTTGGTTGCTAAAAGTGTTAAGATTGAATCACTTACCAGTTTGGCCACGAACCTGCCTCTGGCAACTTTACCATGAATGCGTGAGACGCCCCCGTACAGAAAGTTGAACCTGGCCAGAAGATAACACCCACGCCCAGTGCAGGCCTGTAATGTGCCATGTGCCGTGCTGTGTCTTATTCATCCATCTACTCTCCAATAGTGCAGTTAGCGATGCTAATTCGAGCGTGAAAATCGCCATTGTAATTATAATGCCAATATTATTTGCTATGTCCCAGTAACCAGATGTTTTCAATCTGTTGGTCGTAACAAGTTTATGATATTTTAAATTTAGGCTTTTGAACCACATCGCTAGAATTTTTGTTTGTTTATTGAAATAATACATGGATAAAAATTTAAAGCATTTTATCTTATTTTTCGATATTTCCATTCGAGCTCCATATCTCATGATTAAAATGATTTTGTAAGTGGAAATAGTTGCGTTCGCCTGAATATGAGATTCAGTTAAACAATATCAAATCTAAGTAATAGTAATAGTAGTAATACAGTGGAATCCGTTTATAATGACATCGAAGGGAAATGACAAACACATCATACTAAGCGGACGTCATACAAAGCATTTTGTAGAAAATAAACAACCTCCTATTTTTGTTAGGTATAAATCTAAGTATTTATTTTAATAGAGAGAAACATAGCATATTAAGACTCGTGACGTGAGAAAAGAGCATTTTAAGACCCGTGATGAGAAAACCACAGCTTAACGTCGTCAAGCGTCATGTGACCCTCCCGAACACTGACGAAGGTGTTAGGAATCATGTCGGTCACTATAACCGACAAAATTTTCCATGAAATTAGGACACAATTTATTAAAAATGGGTCATAATAAGCGATGTGTCACTATAAGCGAAGTCATTATATCCGACTTTGTTATAAAGAATTTTATATGAAAACCAAACTTTGCTGTGTAATTACGTCATATTAAGCGGTTGGTCAATATAGGCAGAGTCATAATAAACAGATTCTACTGTATCTGACATTTGTATAGCGCAATTTTGTCTTATTTCACTTCAAGTGGCGCTTAACTATAATAAACTTAAATATACTTTAGTAAAGTATTTTTATGTTAGAACAGAAGGCCCTGAGGAAAAAAAATTCCTCAGGGCCTATGTCGTTTTTGGTGATGCTGTGTGGATGGTCTTTTTTAGGGAAAGGAAGGAGAGGAAGTTCTGCAAAGGAAAAAGTGTTGATTCTGGGGTCAATGTGTTTAGGAGTGACAAATGTATGAATCCATCCTTCCCACTGCGATGGATCGAGAGAGGCCCGCTGGAGAAGTCTAGGTTAGGTCTCCCTCAACCAGTCTCTCCTGATCTGGCCCGCCTTGCAGTAGGTGGGCAAACGCATTCGCCATCAAGACCTAGACAAACCTCACCCCGTGAACCTGGACATCTCTGCTAAGTGATGGGGTGACCTACGACACTTGGGGTAACCTACGGCAGGGTTGTTGACTTTATTTTGCACAAAAATAGTACTTACATCTTTAAAAAAAATCACAAAATTTGGTCTTTGAAACATTTTTTCTGCAAAACTTCGGCAGCAGCTAGAAATTTTTGTGCAAAAGAGATCTAAGATTAAGCACAAATAAAAAATTAAATTATAGCTGAAAAGAATTGCCAGTGTCATATCAGATTTCAGAAAATTCATCGATAATATATTTACAATCCATTAAAAATAATTTGCACCTATGAAGTATCTTGTCCAACATTTGTCCTCTTTTACCGGCCTCTGCGTTTCCTCCCTCCTACAATTATTCCTAATACTGTGCATTCGTTCCTTTCCTCAAAAAGATCCTCTGTGCAGCATCCACAAAAATGCCAAAGGCCCCAAGGGAAATGATATGAAATGCCCTTGGAGTTTATATATATAAAAAAAAACACATTTCCAGATAAGAGTATTTCCAAATGAATGAATTTTCTTGCCGCCTTATCTTTGATGAAAAAAGATAATGGTTTAAATACTGAATTGACGTACGATCTTGACAGTCTAGATTAATTTGTGCAAATATGCATTCAATAATTCCATGTGCCAGAAACACAAAAACGTATCTACAAAAAATCGACACATAAAAAATTAAATCTTTTTCCAACTTAAATATTTTTTTTTTGCTTCGACTGTTTCAAAAACTAACAATTTCAGAACATTTTTCATAACAAATTTCAAAAACATAACACCATTTCAGAAAATGCACATATCCATCCAATTCCCCCCCCCCCACCGTCCCTGTCACACATCGTCACATGTGTGAGACCCTCTCCCCCCTAGTGTGACCTCACATATTTTGCAATTTTACACCTAAAAATAATCAAAACAGTAGTTCAAAATTTATTTTTTTATTTTTTTAGTTTTGCATTTTAATAATTTAGATTTTTACATGTGACGTCACAGAGCTGATTACCCCCTCATACCCCTTGTCACACTTCTCTACTCCCCCCCCCCCCTCCCCTTAAGGTGTGACGTAATTTCGTAATTCGAACGGTCAGTGGTTGAGTGGGCATCGCGTTTGGGTTCCACCCGGGCGTCCCGTGTTCGATTCCACGGCTGGCTAACATAAGCTCATTAAGCACTTAAGCTGGCACAACACAAGCAACATTTTCGGCTTTCTGTGGTAGTAGTAGGAGATTTTCAAACATTGTTGAGTTATTCGTAACCCGGGAATGTTTGTCTTTCTTTTTAAAAAAAAATAAATTTATGGATGGCCCCTTATATGTATGTTTGTTCCTTATGCGTTCCTGAACCATTCATCCGATTGCGATGAAACTTTAGGGATTTGATGTGCGCATGCCCGCGATGGTTTCTATAAATATACAATAGTGAGCTCCGGCGTCATGAGTATGACATTTTGAAATATATCCTACTGGTGATCCAGATAACATCAACATTTGGTTTAATTCACTACAAGTTTTTCTGCATTATAATTGATTTGGTTGTGCTTATGAGTAATCTGAGTATTGTACCAGATAAAAGGTACACTTTTACACATAACTGCACATTCAATTAAAATTAAAATTTTTGGATATGCCTGACTAATCAACTGGACGATCGATGTATCCGTGTATTTGTGAGTGATTGCCACCAAAAGTCGATAGAATGTATTTTCAACGATTAGTCTAACTGCCGACTTTCAGCTCGGTCAGATTTCAGGAAGTGGGTTAATCTCCACTTCCAAGATTCCGCGGCATTCATTCAGATAATAGAAACAGGGAAGATGAACCATTATTAGCATGCAACCGCGCACACAAAAATGTCACCAACATCATTCACCCTTACTACAGCAATTCTCATGGAAGCATAGTAGCGCCCCGCCAATGTTTCTACCTACACATCAAATGTGTAACTTTCATTGGCTCCGCCCCTTTAATAGACTGTGCGGTTTGGTTATAGAAGACAGTCGGCTTGCTTCTTTGCCATATTACCTACGTTTCTATTATCTATGGTTTTATAGGTTCCAAGACAACTCAGCAAGGTGGCATTTCAGAAAATATTTAAATGTGAATTTATTTTTTTCAAATAGCCCGTAACCTAACCTAAAGTAACCTATTTAAATAAGTTTTTTTTTTCATCACTTTTCAAAGGAATGACAAAGTTGCACATTGTTGAATTGTCTGGTCACTGGTTTTACATCATCTCCAGATTTTTAAAAAGCATAAAAGTTAACATTGCAATATTGTGTACTTTTCCAGGCTTGGAGGCGGCACTGGCCTTCGTGGAGAACTGCGGCCACGCCGGCAAAACAGTCGGTGAAGTGATGTCGAGTATCGTCGCCAAGTGCATCGCCGCCCCCAAAACCAAGACAAAAGAGCTGGCGCTGCAAGTCACTCTCATGTATGTGGAGATAGAGAAGCACGAGGCCGTGCAGGAGGAGCTGATGAAGGGCATGGACCACAAGAACCCCAAGACGGTCACGGCGTGCATCCAGGCCATCACCAGTGCCCTGCGCCAGTTCGGCAATAAGGTGATCAGCATCAAACTGCTGGTGAAGAAGATACCCACTATGCTGACAGATCGGGATAAAGATGTACGGACAGAGGGCAAAGCCTTGGTGGTGGAGATGCATAGGTTTGAATGATGTTTATGTTTTGCCAAAATATGAAGCGCACCTCTATTAATTCTTAAGTAATCTATCCATTACGGAAGAATAATCCGGAATGATATCTAGACACCAATTTATGCATCCAGGAACACACTTTGACACCATGCAATCCGGAACACACTACGACGCCAATTTATGCATTCCAGAATACACTAGGACACCAATTTATGCATTTCGGAACACACTTTGACACCAATTTATGCATTTCGGAGCAATTTGCATTTATGCATTGCAAAATATGAAGCGCACCTCTTTTAATTCTTAGATAATCTATCCATTTAGGAAGAATATTCCGGAATGATATCTAGATTTCTGCATCCAGGAACACACTTTGACACCATGCATTCCGGAACACACTATGACGCCAATTTATGCATTCCAGAATACACTAGGACACCAATTTATGCATTTTGGAACACACTACGACAACAATTTATGCATTCCAGATCACACTACAACACCAATTTATGTATTTCGGAAGACACTAGACACTAATTTATCAATTTTTTGTTTTGAAAAGTTTTAATTTTCAATGTACATATAAATTATTATTATTAAAAATCATGTTTGTTTGTCCAGATGGGTGGGAGTGGCCCTGGAGCCCCACATCGGCCAGCTGCAGGCCGTGGTGCTTCAGGAGCTGAGGGACGCTTTCTCCGACAGCCCGCAGAAGGTCACCCCTGAGAGGTACCTGAGAAGTCAGCAGGTTCACGCCCCTGCTGCCTCTGCCGGCCAAGGGGATGAAGGCAAGTTACCTCTACTTGGTACAAACCCGTCAATTAACAAATTCCCATGCAATTCGAAATTGTAAGATTTTTTTTATTTCTCCGAAAATCGAGTTCCGAAGTGCTCCTTCAAATTCGGATATCTAGATAATTTGAGTAAATTCGTAATAATACGACTAATAATTCCCTTGTAAATTAGATATATTGTATAGAATTCGATCAAAAAATTTTGTTATCAAAAGGCAAAGGGAAATCGATTGTGACCGCAATAATATTTCGGCCTTTAACCGCTCTACCTCTGGGTTATTATTCAAAAAGTAGATAAAAGACATCGGGTTTTTAAACGATTATGTAGCTAGCGTAGGGAGTGTGGCGAACCCATCGCTCAGGGAGTGGAAACACAAACCTGCAATAGCCATCCCAAGCCAAGGTGTGAGCTACCGTGCACAGGCTGAATGTCCTGGGGAACAGTGTCAAGAACGGTGCCTCCGAGAAACAAGGTCGCATCTCGGAGTATTTAGACCTTACTCCAACATTCGGGGCTCTGCTGGAGTGGACCTTCTATTTCCCTGGTCACCCGTGGGACAAAAAATTGGACCATTCGAAAACTAGGGGCCTTTTGGGAACCTAGGAGTGCTGAGGCCACCTCTATGGACTTTCTTCCTGGGGCCCTTAGGAGGAAAGGAGGAACCAAGGAGGAACCAAGAGGAAAAGCCGTGGAGAGGAGAGCTGAGGCCACCTCCATGAGCCCTTCCCTTGTGGGGCCTTCACGGAACCAAGGGGAAGGGCACTCTTCCGGCACGGGGCCTTTGGGGAACCAAGGAGGAGTGAAGTGGAGAGATGATGTCCTCTTCCCATGTGGGGCCTTCAGGGAACCATGTAGGAGTGAAGAGGAGAAATGAGGCCATCTCCGTGAACTCTTTCTTATGGGGCCTTTAGGGATCCAAGGAGGAGTGAAGAGGAGAGATAAGTCCTCTTCCCTCCTGGTGCCCTCGGGGAGCCAAGGTGGAGTGGGCTCTTCTTTTGTGGGGCCTTTAGGGAACCAAGGGGAGGTGAACTCTCCATCGTGGAGCCTTCAGGGAACTAAGAAGTGGAGAGGAGAGATGAAGCCCTCTTCCCTCGTGGGGCCTTCAGGGAACCACGGAGGAGTGAAGAGGAGAAATGAGACCTGGGAAGACACATTGTCGAACCAGAAGATATAGCTTCATTTCCAATGACAATCCTGGTGAGCTTTGTAAAAGAGACTGGATTACTGTCAAAGGAATGAGGTAAAATGGGAGATAGCACAATGGGCCTACGGCCTAAGTGCTCACGGGAACTTTATTTATGTAAACCGTCTCCGCTCTTGAAAAAAAAAAAAAAAAACCATTATGTAAACCGCGCCACGTGCTTAGAGAGTACCACAGACTAGTAGCGGCTTGACTTGTATGGGAGGGCCTAAAATACCCGTACACATCTCTTAGCTTCGCGATAACGCAGGAACAAACTTGATATATACAAACGTACCATGTACTTTTTGTGGGTTTCGGGTATAGTTATTTTTTTACCTGAATGTATGTGATATGACTTGTTGCGTTTGGGCGATAATACAGCGGACGTATCGCGTACGTTCGTGTGTGTAGGGCGGTTAAGTTAGTGCTATTGCTTGATAACTTTCTCGCAATTTCCTAGGTCACGCGTTGCACACCTTTGGAGTCAGGACAAAGCTATTGAATATTCCAATAGTATATTTGAATAGTACAATAAATATTAAAATTTGAAAAAAAAAAATTCATATAAACTTTCTATTACAACACATAAATACTTGTCATACATAAACATAAATAAACACGTAAACACCTCAGCACAGGTTCTCCTAGTGAGGTGTTCACGAAACATACAACAATACCTATCCACAGTTTCACCTTCACAAACCTACCTTACACCCAACAATAAAATTACAAAATATATTATGTAAAAATGTTTTCGAAATTGATCTATAGGTAAATACTGTAATATATAGAAATAAATAAATAAAAAAAATAAAAATTCCAATGGTGATGTTTACAAATACAACAATGTCAATATTTGGCCTTATTCCTAAACTGCTAGCCCTGTACAAATCGCAAGTGCGCCCCACGGTTGAATTTGGCAGCCACCTCTGGTGTGGAGCCCCAAAATACCTGAAAAAAACCCTTGACTCTGTGCAGAAACGGGCGGTCCGTTTGATAGATTCTCCTAATTAACGGATTGCAATCTTTAGAGCACAGGCGCCAGGTGGGAATGCTGTCCTTGTTCTACCGGTATTACAATGGAAGGTGCTCCGAGGAACTAGCGTCATTGATCCCCTCGGCACCGGTGCATAGTCGGGAAACACGCCAAACGCGCGCTCAACATTTGTACACGGTTGACATTAGTCACATGAGAACGGGTCGTTTCTACGACTCGTTCTTGAGTTCAACAGCTCGGCTGTGGAACGATTTGCCGGCCTCTGTGTTTCCTCCCTCCTACAATATGGGTCTCTTCAAGACCCATGTTCACTCCTTCCTCTCCTCAAAAACACCCTCCACACAGCATCCTCAAAGATGACATAGGCCCTGAGGGAAATTATTTTTTCCTCAGGGCCTCCTGTGTGGAGTTAATGTAAAAAAAAAAAAAAAAATATACCCATTTCCTTTTTTTTCATTCCAAAACAAATGTCCCTCGATTCAATATCAACAATTTAAATATAAATGTTAATTATTTGTCCAGACGGCGGTGACTATGAGAAGGAGGATGAAGAAGAGGGCGCAAGCATACCCGACGTGGATCCCTACGAGCTGCTGGAGCCGGTGGACATCATCAGCAAGCTGCCCAAGGACTTCTACGATAAGCTGGAGGCCAAGAAGTGGCAGGAGAGGAAGGAGGCCCTGGATGCGCTGGAGAATCTGCTGAAGACAGCGCCCAAACTAGAGTCAGGGGACTATGGGGACATTGTCAGGGCACTCAAGAAGGTATGATTACAAAATCATAATTTACTCTGGAACATGATACATATATACTTGAAATATTGAATTTAATAGCTCTGATGAGTCCAATCCTCAAGGCCGCACATCCACATAGGTGATACTCCTTCCTTTGCTTCTCCGGCCTTCTATCAGTGACCATGCGCTTTTCCAGGTTCAACTTCTCAGTTTGGCAAGCGACGAGTCCATAATATCTTTGTAGGCTTAGCGCCTCCGTACATGGAGCTACTTACAAGCTATTCGAGCCTGATGCGCGTAGCACGCACACCGCTCGTGGGTACCCGCCATACAATTTTGCTGGTGTTCGTACACGGCGCTACACGACGGATGTCAGGTTGAAGTCGGTAGCGCGCTAACGACGGTGCTGGTAGCGCGCTACGCGTTGCAGCATTCGTGTCTACTACTTTCGTTTGACGTTTAACGGAAATGGCGTCTGAACATGAAAGTAATGTTAGATTTGTTCTGGAAGTGAAAAAAAATGCATGTTTACATAACTTTACATTACCAGAATACGCAAGAAAGGATTTAGTGAAGAAGGCATAGATTAATGTTGGAAAAAAAGTCATTTGACATCGTTCGACATCGTGTTAACTCCACGGCTGCACGTGAAAAATGATCAAGTTCAGTATAATTCGGGTAGCGACGTGTACGGAAACCAGCTTCAAAAAGTAGTACATCTGCAGGGTACTTGTGGTTGTGTCACAATCACGTAGTTTGTAAGTATCTCCATGAACGGAGGGCCTTAGCCGCTTCCTTGGTATTTGCATTTGTGCATTGCACTGCTTGTCTTCAGTCTTCACATAACTTACGACAACTGTGTAACTTAATCATCGATGTACGAAAGTATGCTCCAGTCTTAATTCCCACCAGGTCATTATTTGAGCTATATTCTACTACAAGCGAAGAAAGATTACGCCCAAAATGGCAAATCACGTGTTAGAGCAGTGCAGATTCATAATTTATCCAATGCATGTGCAAAGCGCCTTGAAGGTGATTGTATTTTTCTTTATTTTGATCATGCATAATCCAATTCTTTTGGAATGGATTCGTTTAGGAATGCTAATTTATAATGATAGTGCTACGCACAATTGGCACTTGTAAGCAGTGAATTTAAACAATATCGTGAAATTTTCAGCGTTGATTAATTGCGTGTCCTTTACTCTGGCGATGATTTTGCAAAAGCTGACGGAGCAATATTATTTACAATTTTTTTTTCAAATGTAAGCAGACGGCTGATAGTTTGGATACCTAGCTCTCATACAATGGATAGATTAGTGCGCCTGACTGTAGAGCATGGGTCGGCAACCTTTTGTTGTAAAAGGGCCAAATATTTAACATGAGGATCAGTGCGGGCCGCACTTGGGTCAAATGTCATTACAGTATATCTATTCCAATTTGGAGGCGGGTATGGGTACCGCCGCCTCGGGATCCGTTTATTGGATAACCAAAACCTCTTCCATAGGTCACCCCGAGTGCTTCGCTATGTTTGGTGACTTAGCAGGGGTACCCGGGTTCTTGGGGTGAGGTTTGTCCGGGTCTTGGCGGCAGATGCATGCGCCTACCAGCTGCATAGCAGGCCGGATCCGGAGAGAATGGTTGAGGGAGCCCCTTTGACTTCTCCAACCGTACTCTCTCGGAACATCACCTTGCACCGCACTGGGAGGGATGGATTCGTACGTCCGTCACTCCTGAACACTCCGACCCCCAGAATCCTATCCACCCCTAACACCCTTTTCCTTCCCGAAACTTCCTCTCCTTCCTTTCCTAAAGAGACCCTCCACATCCTATCCCCAAAGATGGCATAGGCCTTGAGGGAAATTATTTTCCTCAGGACCTCCTGTGTAGAGCTAATGTAAAAAAAAATACCTACAATATCTGTGTACAAATCGCTCATTGTATATTTTTACTACATTTATTTGTTGCAAGTTGGTTTTATATTAGCTTGCATTTTTGAGCCGCGTAATATTGTGTCTAAATATGAATCCATTAACCGAGAACGGTGTTTGTTTTTTCGATAATTCAGAATTGAAAAAGTTTGCTCACAAATAGTAGCTACTACCAAATATATTAATTATTTGCTGAGCAAACCTTTTGAACTCCTTGTAGTTTTCAGAAGCCAAATCTATCACGTTGATTTGCAAATCGCTTGGTATCCACTAGGAAGGGGTTTTCAAAAATCTCCACATTTCGTGAGATCTTTTTGAAATCAGCAAACGAGTTTTAAAAATCATTTTGAATTTGTATCGCTATCCCTTCGCTCCTTTTCTCGCTCTCTTTCACTCTGTTGAAATCGTCACATGCGTTGATGCCGTCTGTCACATGCGTTCTGGCGAGAATCTTGCGGGCCGCACCAAGACGCCTCGCGGGCCGCAGGTTGCCGACCCATGGTGTAGAGTATCTGTTTTAGTATTCTCCAACTCTACATTTTGAGGTGGTCCATCTATTTCCTTTGCCTGATCTTAGTCAATGTTTCCACACTGTATATGGGGAAAATCAGCGCAATACCGTTATTGTAATGTTTCTCTCTCTCTGTAATCCTTTACAAAAATATTTGCCTTTAATATATTAGCACTGGACCTTATCTTAGTACTATGTTATTTGATTTAAAGACTTTGGTTCTTTGAAATCACAGTGACCGTTTATTGCTTTACGCACAATCAAAATATGGTTAAAGAGGACACAGATCCTTATAACTTGCTAGCTAGGTTTTGCCTGGCGAGCTCTCGCAAAATCGAATGACTTGCCCTTCTCTGATCGGCTGTATTCAGCACACGTCGTAACTGACACCACGTGACCCGGACCTAGCATTAACAACAGAACGATGATCATAATGAATTTTCTGATATATTATTAATTGTAATAATGTAATGTTTTGTTTGTCCAGGTTATAGCCAAAGATTCAAACGTAATGCTGGTGGCCCTGGCGGGTAAATGTGTTTCCATGCTGGCGGCCGGGCTCAAGAAGAAGTTTGGGACATACACCACCGCTCTGCTACCGGCATGCCTGGACAAATTCAAGGAGAAGAAACCCAACGTGGTCTCCACGCTGCGGGAAGCCGTAGACGCCATGTACCCATGTGTGAGTTCATTACAATCTAAATTTTTTTACCGAATGTCGGAGCAGAAAATCCTCTGTTTTGCAACAAACAACATGCAAAATAAAAACTAAGATTTGTTTTCAGTTTACCAGATAATGTATCTTATTACATATTCACATATTTATTTTCACTGTAAGACTTTTCCCCAAAATAACTAATGTAATTTTTGAAAAAATAATCCCAGGGAGACATCTGTCAAAAAAATATATTTATAAGGATATATATAAACTAGTTTTATTATTTCTACGTAAATCTGAATACATACCTTATGTAGTTTTTATTCTGATTTTTGAAATCAAACACATCAAGGTAATTTTCATAGGTTGCGTCTGCTTTTGCGGTACGTATTTTCAAAAATGAAATGACAATATGTTATTATCTTTTTCTTTTCTAACAGACGACAATAGAAGGCATCGCCGAGGATGTTGTGGAGGCGTTGAATAACAAGAATCCGTCAGTAAAGGCGGAAACTGCCGCATTCCTCGCCCGCGCCTTCACCACCACACAACCTGCCGCCCTCACCAAGAAACTTTTGAAGACTTACGTCGGGGCGCTACTCAAAATACTGGAGAGTGCAGGTGAATAGCCAATACTACCTAAAGGTGCTAGCACGTTTACTTTTAACTGTGACATTAAACTTGACAGTTAAATAGCACCGCTGTTTGCCTAGGTACACAGGCCCAATTAAAACTGTCATCTGATTGTACTGTCTAGTTTTATAATCTGATTGGTACATCTTTAACGAATTGAAAATTTTATCATTGAAGACAATAAAATATGACAGAATGTTTTTCTGATTTTTCTGTTTTGAATTTTCGTTTGGAGTCGCTAACATGTCGCTAATAATGTCTTCAATGATAAATTTGAGGTTTTACTCATTAAGTAATTCCGAAATAAAAAAGAATTAAAAATTGCTCAGAACTGAGTATTTCACTCAGGTACATAGTTTTATCTATTCATATTTTGAATTAATTTCGGTTTTGAAGGTAGTTGAAAATTTGTCCAGTTTTTGTCGCATACATTTGAAAAATACTTTTTATAAGTGTACCGCACAAGAGTCCCTACTGCTCCCCTCTATCTGGAGATGGTGAGATTATGGCACATGTTATGGGGCTGATATTTGACAGTTACAAGAGTCCCAACTTTCCAGAGCCAATGGGACTATGGGGGAGTGTTGTGAGGCTGGTGGGAGTGGGAAGGAGAAGGAGATAGGGAGAGGGCAATGGAGAAGTACCTGGCTATTCAGATACGGTCACAAACATGGCTAAAGCCATTTCCATTTATTTTGTATATGTTTAATAAAGATATTTAGGTATTGAATGACTGAAGTATGAATTGTTGTTGTTTTTCAGACCCTGTAGTGAGAGATCAAGCGGCGGAGGCTCTGGGGACAGCCATGAAGCTGGTCGGGGAGAAGAACATATCACCTTTCATAGGTAAACTGGACAATCTCAAGGAGCAGAAGATACAAGAGTGCTGCGAAAAGGTGACTACTCAAAGGGTCTACTGTATTTTTTGTTTTTACATTAACTCCACACATCTGGGATTGTTTGAAAATTTCACATTTTTTCAATTTGGTAGGCGGGTATGGGTACCACTGCCCTGGGAATCATTTATTGAATAACCAACACTTCTGCCATAAGTCACCCCAAGTGGTTCATTACGTTTGGTGACTTAACAGGGGTGCCCGGGTTCGTGGGGTGGGGTTTGGCCAGATCTTAGCGGCGGATGCTGCACACCTGCTGCGTGGCGGGTCGGATCGAGAGACTGGTTGAGGGACTCTCTCGACCCATCGCCTTGCACCGCAATTGAAGGGATGGATTAATACGTCCTTCTTCCCTAGACCCACTGCTCTCCAGATTCCTACCCACCCCTCATATTGTTTTCCTTCCACTTCCTAACCTTCCCTTCCACTTCCTATCCTTCCCTTCCTTTAAAAGACCCTCCACACAGCATCCCCTAAGATGACTTAGGCCCTGAGGAAAATTATTTTCCCCAGGGCCTCTTGTGTGGAGCCAATGTAAAAAAAAAAAAACATGTATATATGACTTTTTTAAGTAACTTTTTTTAATTACATATGTGTTTTGTCAAATTCTCAGGATATGAATTAATGTGGCACTACTGTATAGCCCTCCCATCACTCACAAACATTTTTCTTTCCAAATACAGGGATTGGGTTGAGATAAGTGCATAATGTATTTTGAAATTCACAATAAACGTGAAAGAACAATAAATTGTCTTTTCAAATCTTCTGTATTCATATTATGTAATGTTTTCCATAGGCTGTGATAATCGTAAAGGTAGCTGGTCCAAAGAAAGAGGCTAGGCCCAAGTCCGCCCCGGCCGCAAAGGGAGGCTCCACGGCCCCTAAGGCCGTCAAGAGACCCGTAACAGGTAATTTACCCACTTTATTTATTAACAACTCAGATCCTAAGGGAGAGTGTGAATTAATGTCAAAATAAAGCATAAGATGAATTCTTAAATGCGCAAATTACAATAATATAAGTTGTTTAATATTGTTTAGGTGGTCCAGCCAAGAAGGCGGCGGTAGCAAAGAAACCCGGCGCGGCGGCAAAGTCCCCAGCGAAGGCTGCACCCCCTCGGGAAATCCCCGAGAGGGAACTCAGCCAGGAAGAGGTGGACGAGAGAGCCGAGGAACTCCTTGAATCTTCCGTACTTAGCGGTGAGAACACATTATTTCCTAAATTTTTTTTTTGCTGAAGTTTTAATTTATTGAATTTCATGTCAGATCAATTATTAAATTATGGGCATTATTTCTAACTCAATCATAATATAAAATTTTAAAGTGCCTGAAAAGTTTGTGTTCTGTTATAATATGTGTTTTGTTATCACTTGCTTTTATTAAACACAAAACATTTAACTGAATAAGTAATGACAATTAGTGTAACGTTAACCGATGCAAGGTTCGTCACGGAGTACCTCTGGTCTCCCGGGTGGTAGAAATATGTAACAGAGTGAAAATATGTAACCATCACGCCGTTTTGCCGTAGTGGTAGGCAGAGAGGATGGTCCACCACACAACAATGTCTTTAGAAACTCTCCTTGCTTTGTCTCATGAGACTGTTATTCTGACTCTTCAAACAACCCATCTAAAGTATTTGATTCACTTAATCGTGACCTGCTTTCTCGGACATCCCCTACTTCTACTATTCACTTTTGTATTGTATAATTCTTCTTACACTCATTTCTCCTTTCATCTGATCCACATGTTCAAACCATCTGAGCATCCCTTTCAGCCTTACATCTCTCCAGATCTTTGGCAACACGGTCAAACATGGTTTTACCACAGGTGTACGCATTTCAACAACATTCAGTCTACTTTCTTTATCATCTCCACGTCTTACTGCCATATAACAGAGTTGGTATCGGCGTTTCATTTCGTACTAGCCTTATTTTACTATGTAATACTTTTCTACGTTTTGTGTGTCAATGCTAGGTTTAACTTTAAGTTTCCAAGTTTCTTATGATCTGTCTCCTTGCAGCTCTGACTGACCCCAACTGGAAGATGCGCCTGGAAGGGGTGGAGGGTTTCCGCCACGCCCTCGCCGACCTGAACCCTTCGGAGGTCAGCGGCCAGCTCCTTGTGAAGATCCTCAACAAGAAGCCCGGCCTCAAGGACACCAACTTCCAGGCGCTGAAAATGAAGCTGGAAGCCGTCAAGGCCGTCACTGACAAGTTTCCCGTTTCCACGTAAGGGATTTTATTCACATGTAGGATAAGTTGTGGTGATTTACCCGCATCCGTCCACGGGGATAGCATATATTATGTATGTTAATATATGCAATAGTCACTCATCCAATTGTTTATTTCTACAAATATTACTTAATTTACCCAATCACACATCAAGCATTGACAGAATCTCCTGTGATTAAACGGGTTAAAAACGCTTTTTTGCTCACTATATCATTTCCAACTTGAGCCATGGAACTTTTAAAAATATCCACTGTCAAAACGTAAAGCAGGATGCCGTATTTAATTATTTAAAAAAATATATTAGTTGTTCATTAAGAAGAGTACTAGTTTGCAGTGGCAGAGTCATAACTATGTACTAACTGAAACCCACGTTCTCCCACATAAGAAGTTTTCATGCTAAGAAGTTTTGTTCTTTCGGCCTCTTGAAGACTGATAATGAAAAAAAAATATTGACAAAAAATCTAATTATTAATCCCACGTAAAAAGTTTTTTCCAGTCCCTTGGAAAACCTTGTAAGAGAGTTTCACTATTTTATATATTTTTCAATTTATTGCACAGAACCTGCGTAGACTGCATAATCTCCGACATAGTGGAGAAACTCTCGGACCCCAAATGCTCGGGGGCTGCTGCGGACGCACTGACGGGGCTGGCGGAGGCCTGCCGGCTGGAGCATGTGGCCTCTCAAGGTCTGGAGTATGCTCTGGACAAGCAGAAGAGCCCCCGCGTACAGACAGAGATCTTCTCCTGGTTGTCAGGGGCACTCAAAGACTTTGGATTGGCGTAAGTAGTGAAATATTTAAGACAATTGTGGAGGGTATTCTGTATTAGATATTATAGTGAAACCCTCTTAAGAAGTTCCCGCTTAAGAAGTTTTGTGGCTTAAGAAGTTTGGTTTTTTCGGTCCCTCGGCCCAAAATTGGCCCAATTTTTCCCAAATATAAGGTTTTCCTGCTTAAGAAGTTTGTTTTTTCCGGTCCCTTGGAAAACTTCTTAAGAGGGTTTCAGTGTATCACTGTTAAATGTGGATGTATCCGAAAAAAAATGGAGATTTATGAAAAGCGGGGAAGTAACCCATAGCGATGAAAAATTTTGGAGCAGGTTGGGATGGTGTGAGGACCGGAGGTGAATAGTTAGGGAAATCCCACCTCGGGATGTAG
This sequence comes from Glyphotaelius pellucidus, assembly GCA_936435175.1. Lineage (NCBI taxonomy): Eukaryota > Metazoa > Arthropoda > Insecta > Trichoptera > Limnephilidae > Glyphotaelius > Glyphotaelius pellucidus. The sequence goes on along the minus strand of OW386557.1, from coordinate 16,382,101 downwards.
GAATATGCCCACCTAAAGTCCAATAACAAATTTGAAACACGCTGTACGCTATAAATGCATTCGAGTGAGCGCTGTGTTCTCATCAGCTCTAGCTGGATTACCTATACCAATGTTAACTCTGTCATTTCTATTTGTATAGGTTGAACACAAAGGTGGTTCTGATCCACGTGAAAAAAGCCCTGGCTGCCAACAACCCGGCCATCCGGGGCGCGGCTGTCAGCTTCCTGGGCACCCTGCATCTGTACATGGGTCCCGCGCTGACGGCCTTCATCGACGCGGAGAAGCCTGCCATCAAGCAACAAATCCAGGCAGAGCTGGACCGACTGGCCGACGAGGAGGCGCCTTCGCCCGTCAAGGGCATGACTAAGGTATGCTGCTAGTGATTCCATAATAAAACAGAACAGTAACTAAACAGAACATTAAAAGAAAGTGAAGAAAAATAACAAAAAATCTAAATATACAAAATAAAAATAATATTAATACCGGGTACAAGCTTGGCGTGTCTTTCTGGAACCTGCAATCAATTATGCTAATTCCTCAGAGCAACTTTCAGTGAAATACTGAAACACCAAACACAACATTCTCCTACCTGAATAAATTTTTTTTTTCGGGCACCTGGGGCTCCCATACAGAGGTGGCTGCCAAACTCAACAGCACAGGGCGCTCTAACGCTCACCTCATCCTAGCATTAAAACCACAATAAAGATTTATCAATTATGTCTGTAACTTATTTTCATTCCCTAGCACAACTGCACAATCAATCGCTAACAAACAAATTAAATTGGTAATATTTATAAAATGTGGACTGTTATTTGTTCGTTGGTGATTTATAATTATGTTTGGAAATAATGACAAGTTACCGATAAACTTTTATAGATGCGCTCCTACTAGTACGCATTTCAATGGTTCTTTTATTTATTTTGGAAAAAACGTACAAAAACCAATAAGTGTATTGCAAAGCGAAGAAAAAATTCCTGAAAATAAAATTAGCCTAGATAAAGTAGGACCAAAAAAGTTTACAGGTTAAAGTTATTGAAGGATGTGTGGAAAATGTCCACACTTGCGAGGCAGTTAATTAACCTAGTTTATCTTCCCAGGGCCATCAGCATTGGTGGTTATTTCAGCACCTGGGAAGAATCAGAAGCTGGTGTTGGCTGTCACGTCAGAAATTATCCGGGACATAGAATCCTTTTCAGAAAAAATATCTGGCATTGTTTAGAAACCGTTCAGAATATTATAAGCCATCAGCAGTAATGCCACATCCCTCCTGGAACTAAGGCTGCAGATATCCATGACGTGACAAATGCATGATATTACATGGACATGAAAAACCTAAATGGTTTTTAAATTTGTATTTATGTTCCAGTCTGCCAGCAAAGGTTCCAATGACGAAAACATGGATGAAGACTACGGCATAGAGGATTCTTCGCCCCCCAATGCATCGACCACAGACGTCCGACCGCGTATGGACATTGCACCACTCATCACAGACGCTTTGATCCAGGAGATGAATGACAAGAATTGGAAGGTTAATTATTATTGCATTTTATATGTACAGTGAAACCCTCTTAAGATGTTCCCTCTTGACCCTTAGTGGAACTTACTTTTTTTTACTTAAAAAATTTGAACTGAATGACAAAAATGTCAGTAAATATGAATTATTAAAATTTTTTATGAAGTTTGATCTACCTAAAGTTTCACTTCTGTTCCTAAGATTCTCCAATTACTAAATGTTTTTCTTAAATTAATTATTTGTGTATTCCAGGTAAGAAACGAGGCCTTAGAGAAGGTGCGCACCATTCTGAACGAGGGGCAGCTGATCAAGCCGGGTGTGGGGGAACTGCCGGGAGCCCTGGCCCCACGTCTGGTGGACTCCAACTCCAAGATATCCCAGCTAACACTGCAGGTCTGCGAGATCCTCGCCACTGCCATCGGCCCCAAGGCTAAGGTGCACATACGGACGCTGTTCCCCGGCATCTTTCAGGGTAAACAAATCAAACAAATCATGCACAATTACTGTTACGTGACTGGAATATAGTAGAACCCCTTATTTGTTAGTTAATTCGAAATCCACGGAACATCGAACAAAATTTCGAATTAACAAATTCCCATGTATTCGAAATTTTATGAAAAAAATTACCAAAAATTGAGTTCCTCAGCTGCAAATTCGAATTTGGGAAGGTTCTTCGGAGTAAATACCTAATAATAAGACCTATACCAGTGTATATCAAATTTTTGTAGCCGATTTCCATCGCAGCCTACCCTTCCAATTCAGATATTCGAAGTGAATTTGTAAAAAACCATATATTTCCGCATAAATCGAAATTTTGCAACCGAATCCCGTCGCGTAAAAATTTTCATGGCTGATTACCGCCGCCTCAAATTTAGATAATCAATTTTTTTTTTTTTTTAATTGTTGTGGTTTGAATTAACAGGGTTCTACTGTATTTCTCTCTAATCCACCACAAGAGTTCACCGTCCACTCGTTTGTAAGACAGGAGACAGCAACCCTCAGGGAATGCGAAAAGGCTGTGAATACATAATTGCTTTCCGCTTTGAGATGACCTTACAAAACTCACATGTCTAGGTAATCCTTTTAGACTGAAGACAGTCACGACCTCCCTGGTCGAAGACCAAGGCCTCGATTAGCAATCCAACGGTCGCTGGTACAAATCCCGGCAATTGAAAAGTAAATTCTTTTTGATTTAATTTGTTATTTTCACAATTTATTAATATAAAATACAGAGGTGGGGATACTCTCAGTATCGTCCTGGTGTAACACCACCATTCAGAACTGAAAGGTTGCTTAAAATGGCTTTAGTCGTGTTGGGTAACCAGATCTGAATAGCCAAGTACTTCCCCTCCCCACTACCTTCAGCTGCCCAACTTGCCCCATTGGGGATGCCGTAGTCTCATAGGTGGGGGCAATTGGGATTCTTGTGCAGTATTCACATAAGAAAAAAGTTCCTACACTCTTCTGACGAGTGGTGGCGAACTCAGAGGCAGACCTCGGATGTGAAAAACATGTATCTTGTAGTGGACACAACTATTAAACTGCCAGTACACTTATTCTCTCTCCCTCGGTAGACGTCCAACCGCAACCATTGCAGTCACTTGATTGCGGTGAATTGTGTGATGTAATGTGTGGGATAAATAGAAAGTATCATCCTTGAAACTGTTATTTCAATGCTAAATCCTTATTCTTGTTCTTCAGGTCTGGGAGACTCCAAGACGTGGATCCGCTCTGCCGCCTTGCAGTGCATCAATGTGTGGACGGCCCAGTGCGGAGTGTCTTCAATCTTCGAGGGCGAGATCGTGTTCGATGCCCTCAAATCAGGGGGGCCCATTCTCAAGGCTGAACTGTGGGCCTGGCTGGCAGAGAAAATGCCCAATGGTACAGAAATAATTTCTTTTTGATTTGGTGTTCATTCTTTCGCTACTGAATTTTTTTAAGAAAGACACTTCCTCGGTTTAAGAATAATATGACAATATTTTAATTCATCCTACTACCATCGTAACAAGTTCAATATATGTTGGTTGATAATGAAAAGGTCACCACAACTATTTTCAGCTGGCAATGTCATTTCCACCATGAGGTGTGGAGCTTTGATGTGTACATAAAAATAAAATAAGAGCCCTCTTATTTGATTACGTCAGAATCAAATCTTATGCCACCGAACAAATAATCCCAAAAAATGTGATTTACAGTGAACTCCTCTTAAGAAGTTTCGTGGCTTCAGAAGTTTGGTTTTTTCGGTCCCTCCGCCCAAAATTGGTCCAATTTTTCCCACATATAAGGTTTTCCTGCTTAAGAAGTTTGTTTTTTCCGGTCCCTTGAAAAACTTCCTAAAAGGGTTTCACTGTATACTGTAGCTTTGTAGCTGCTGAATTATGTAGCTGCTTTATTGTCATACCCTTTCTTTCTTTTTTCTCTTTCTCTGCAGGTTATGTATTATATTTGTCACTACTGTGTTTTATATTTCATTTTGACACTAGTATGTTTTATATTTCATTTTGATTATCATTATTTCTGTTATCACTACAAGCATTTCTGTCTAGTAATAACTAAGTTGATTACTCATGCTGTGAATATTTCTAATTGGAGTGTTAATATCTATGAACATCCGAACAGCAATTCTATTATTGTATTAATTTTTAACACTCTGTAAATGTTTCAAACAATAAATAAATAAATACTGAATCGAAAACCAATTTTAGACCCTTCGGCTAATGAAGTTGATACTGATAATTGATGATTTTTTTCAAGAAAGTATTCGATACACATTTGAAAAAAATTGAGCAATTTCACCAGGAGTAAGAAGAAATTGAGCTTTCAACACATTTGTGTTTATTAATAGAATGCCCATTTCCATGTCCAGCTCCGATGAAGTCCATCCCTCGCGAGGAGCTGTCTGTGTGCATCCCACTACTGTACGCAGCTTTGGAAGACCGCGGCCTGGAGGTGAGGAAAGCAGCTGGGGAGGCCGTGCTCGGCTTCATGATGCACCTGGGCCCAGAGGCCATGGTCCGTGCCACTGAAAAACTCAAGGTAACTGACATAACAGTAACTAACTAATCATCGTACTATTTCTCAGCAGGGGCAGACAGAGCAGGACCGCTGTCTTGCTCTGTCTTGGCACACGCTTCTGGCTTCAATCATATTTATGCTCCGTCTCATACATGCTCTTCTGTTATTCTGAATCTTGACATGACCCCGACTCAAGAGTCAGAATGACAGAAGAGTGCTTATGAGACAATTATATTCACAGGCCTCATGAAAACAGATATTGTGATGAATTTTTGATGTATTATGAAGTGTTGTTTGGGAATATTCCTGTCCTTTGTCCTACATACGTCGATACCTACATACGTCCATACCTACATACGCCCATACCTATCTCCCTTTACCTACACATGCAAATCAGTGCAATGGCAACTTTCAACAAACGAGCATTATTTCCATGATTGAGTGACGGTGTGAATTCTATTTGTATAAAATGATAAATTACGAGTTTACTAAAGTCTTCACAAGTTTACTAAAAGTCTTCTTCAGTGACCATACAATCTGTGCACAGTTGAACATTTTATGTGGAATTTATGGACATCATCATTCCAGTCTACAGTGAGTTTGCGCTTCCTATTTCCCACCTTCTAGAAAGTTCCTAACAAGTGTTGCATTTTCTCCTTCTTTTGCCAACATTTCAGAGATCCCTACAGTGCGTCTCCGTCATCAGTTATTTGTTTATCCTATTTTTGAGTTTCACAAAATAAAGAATCGAATCTCTGTTTTCATTACATGTCATTTTATCAATTATTACCTGTTTCCCTTTCAGCCCGGCTCCAAAGCCGTGGTGCAAGCATCCATCGAGAAGGCGCGCCCCAACATGCCAGTGCAGCCTTTGCCCAGCGTCGAGTCCAAGGGCATCAAGACGGGTGGGGCGCAGGCCAAGGCTCAGCAGCAACAGAAACCCGGACAGGCCAAGCCCACAAAGGTATTTAAAAATATTCTAGTGTTGCTAGATGAATGAAATCTTTGGCTATGTCAAGAACGAGAATGGCCCAAGCGATTCTGACCTTGTCCTTCATACAGTTTCTTTATACATAAGGGTTAAAATCGCATTTTAAAAAAAAGCTGAAATTTTAGCACCTCCGGCAATTGACTGTTTAAACTTATTTCTAGAGCTTTTTCTCATTGGTGGAGTTAATTCATTTTTAAGCTGGCAGTTTTCTATTCCTTTCTGGATGAGTGGAGTCTATAGTCTAACTATTACTACCACCTTTATACATAATTATTCAGTTTCACTAACAATAACTCTTTTCTTAAATTTTCCCAGGGAATAGTAAAATCAGCCTCAAGCTCATCCGCCCGTGGCAAGAAGGGAGATGACGAGGATGCCTTTGTTCCCCTTCTCGCCATCAACAATCTCAAAAACCAGAGGATCATCGATGACCAGAAACTTAAAGGTAATATTACTGTACCTAATAATACACAACTGCTGACCCTGTACAAATCGCAAGTAAGCCCCACTGTTGAATTTGGCAGCCACCTCTGATATGTAGCCCCAAAATACTTGAAAAAACTCTTGACTCTTAGATAGTAATGAACTCTATGATAGGCACCCCTATATTAATTAGCAAATGGATTGCAATCTTTAGAGCACAGGAGTCAAGTGGGAATGCTCTCCTTGTTCTGCCAGTATTTCAATGGAAGATGCTCTGAGGAAGTAGCGTCATCGATCCCTTTGGCACCAGTGCATAGCCTGGAAACATAAAGGCGTGCCCAACATTTTATTGACATTTGTCACATGAGAATGGATCTTTTCTACGACTCGTTCTCGAGTACAACAGCTTGGCTGTCGATCGATTTGCCAGCCTCTGCGTTTTCTCCCTTCCACAATACGGGTCTCTTCAAGACCCTTATTGAAATAAAAGACCTTATTTAAATAAAAGACCCTCCACACAGCATCCCCAAAGATGACATAGACCCCGAGGGGAATTATTTTCTTCAGGGCCTCCTGTGTGGAGCTATTGTAAAAAAAATTTCATTCCTTTCTGTTCTCCAAAAGACTCTACCATCATCTCAAAGTGGACATAGGCCCTGAGGAAAATAATTTTCCTTAGGGTCCCCTGAGTGGAGTTACTGTAAAAAAATAAATTAAATCCGGGAGGGATTTCACCTCCTCACAAAAGATCTCCCCCGGTTATGGCCTCATCGTTCCCCTTCAGACCTTTTAGGGCCTCCGCTCATGGAGAAACTGAAAAGAAACCAGTTCTCAATGCAGTTGCAATTAACCTCCTTAACAAAATTGATATTTTTCTGATCTGACAGGTCAAAACTTGACAGTTCGTGAGCCGCTACCATGGCAACCTGTCAACAATGCAACTGAAACTCTACTGCCGCGGCAACCAGCAGTGCTGGTTTTTCAATTGCATTGTTTTCAGTTGCATTGTTGACAGGTTGCCATGCTAGCGGCTCACGAACTGCTAAGTTTTGACATGCCAGATCTTTTCAGTTTCTCCATGGGCAGAGGCCCTTACTGTCCCATCCTGCTTCAATCCTCTTCTACGCAATCTATCCATCTCTTCCTCGATCTGCCTCTGGGTTGCTTCCATTGTCATGGTCATGATTTTTGGCATCTTGTCACCTGGCATTCTTTTAACATGTCCAGCCCATCGCAGTCTTTGTGACCTACATTGTTAAAATCTAACATTCAGTCCTGCATCGAAAAGTCACACAATGCGTTGCAAATCATTAACCGGTTGAATGCCTCGGTACTTACGGATGAAACTCGAAAATTTCGCAATGTTTTGACTTTTAACGTAAATTTTGTGGGTTAATTTTATGCTTTGGTATATAATATTTACCGAAATATGTTCCTTGAACAACAAACTACGCTTACAAACAGTTTTACTTGCGTTTATTAGGCAAATTGATAGGTTTATCGATCTTTTTATGACACACAACGCTCAAAGTTTGACAGCTCGAATCGCGGCAGAAATGCCCATTTCCAAAGTCATAAAAATGTCCAAAGACAATTTTTTGAGTGGCTAGGTGTGTTCCATACATCTGTTACGTCAAGAACAAGAATGCCCCAAGCGATTCTGACCTTGTTCTTCATACATTTTCTTTATACATAAGGTTTAAAATCGCATATCAAAAAGTTTTTTATTTTATTTTTTATTCGGCTATAGGGCGCGCCAACGGCACGCGACCTGTTAAGACTTTAGCAAATTTTACTTTTCTGCGCAAGGTCTGCTTATTTCAATATTGTGCTCTCTGGCAGTCAACCTAATACTGACGTAGTTTATTCAAAGCATTCTGCCCGACTGTTTGAAGATTGGCCATACCCACATATTAATGAATCACCTCTTTTTTTTGTATCTGCCAAATTTTATTTTTTAATTTGATATAATATTATGTTTAGTTGTTTACTTATTTTTGCTGATTTTTTGTTGCAGTTTTGAAATGGAATTTCATAACTCCTCGCGAGGAATTCTTCGATCTATTGAAGGATCAGATGACTACAGCGGGAATGAACAAAACTCTCATCGCCAATATGTTCCACGCTGACTTTAGGTAACTATAATTTTTATTAAATGCGTCACCAAACACAACCAAAGTCATTTCAAGCAATGTTTGGATTCTGAAGAATGGCCTTTCTTAGCCCCACTAATGAAACGTAGATTTAATTTTGTTTTGTATTGTTATTTTCCAGATACCACATCAAGTCTATAGAATCCCTGATCGAGGACCTGGCGGATAATGGACCGGCGCTGGTGGCCAACCTGGACCTGATCTTCAAGTGGCTGACCCTGCGCTTCTTCGACACCAACCCCTCGGTGCTGCTGCGTGGCCTCGAATATCTCAATGTGGTATTCAACTACCTCATCAACGAGGACTATCACATGGCCGAGTACGAGGCCAGCTGCTTTATACCCTATCTGGTCTTAAAGGTTAGTCATAACATACAACACTTATACCACTTCAAGATGGATCACATCCCTGATGGAGGACCTGGCGAAATTGTTTTGAGATACAAGCGTTTGAAGTTTTGAAGAAAATCATGAACAATTTTTCAATACCTTCAATCTGCGATGCCTGTACCATCATACAATTGGCCTTCTAGATTATCGTCCTGCTCTTGCTTTTCTTTTCTGCTTGATCTTAAGCGATCCTTGCCTCTTTTACCCGTTCAGACAGCGATCTCTCTAAATGCTTTATGTGCTGTTTGTCGATTACTTATGTACTAAGTACTAAACTATGTACTAAAATTTGAAAACTGAGTACCTAGAGATTTTTCCCGACCATAATCTTTTGGGACGTCATTTTTGAGGTCTTAGGGGACAATTTAAAAAAAAAAACGATTTTTCGAAAATTCTAGAGTGGCCTAGCCCCTTAAGAAGTTTTCAGGCTTAAGAAGTTTGATTTTTTCGGTCCCTTGAAGACTGATTGGCCCAATTTACCCCAAGGTTTTCCAACCTAAGAAGTTTTTTTTTCGGTCCTTTGGAAACTACTTGAGAGAGTTTCACTGTTTATTTACATTAATTCTTTCAGGTTGGTGATCCCAAGGACACAGTTCGCAACGGAGTCAAGGCTCTGCTGAAGCAGATTTGCGTGGTCTACTCGGTAACCAAGCTGTTTGGTTACTTGATGGAAGGGCTTAAATCCAAAAATGCCAGGCAAAGAACTGGTAAGCATGTCACTAAACTTGTAAAGCTACTGTTAACATTACCAATACAAGATAGTTTCACTGCAATGTGTCTACAATTTGAGCTACATTCCAGAATGTCTGGAGGTGATTGGACTCTTGATTGAGAGTTACGGCATCAGCATCTGTGGTCCGTCGCCCACCACCGCGCTCAAGGAGCTGGCGCGACAGATCTCCGACCGGGACAACTCTGTGCGCAACGCAGCGCTCAACTGCGTCGTGCAGGCGTACTTCCTCGAGGGGGAGAAGATCTACAAGATGATTGGACAGGTAAACAAACAAGCAACCACATTAAATCTTATCCCAGAAGCTGCTCAATTAGTTCTGCAGTATTATTGCGGCCGTATTAGGGTTATGTGTAAAAGTGGTTTTACTTATTCTTATTCGAGGAAACTCCTATTTTCAATGTTCACAAACACCTAGCCATTTGCTTTAGTAATTTCGTTTTTACACATACCTTCTAAAAAAAACGAAATAACATGTAACTATGACAATCGTGCAATCCGCAATCCGCAATTTACAGATTATGTAGGAATCTAACTGAAATATCAACCTAACTAGACCTCCTCCTGGACGAAAATGTAAGATGGAACACCGGAAAGAACTGGTAATAAGATAAACTTTCGTCAATGAATCTACTTAAAACTTCAACTGAATTAGTGTTGTTGGGTAGGACACGATTTAAGAATTAGTTTGTATAAGGTACTCAACTATCAAAATGAGGTGAGGTCAGTGAGGTAATGGGAATGAATGACTGAAAAATAAGAATTATCAATATCTTTGATAGCTAACTTTCGTAGATCGGTGACAGTCGGCATGCTTCCATGTCATATCTTGCTTTATTTCTATTATCGATGGTGCTAATAATCTTTGGTTACGAAATCAAAGTGTGATTGGTGACTATTCTTCCATTTTATTATTGGGATTGATTGGTTGTATTTGTTGGTTTGTTGCAGATATCGGACAAGGACCACTCCCTATTAGAGGAGAGGATCAAACGTGCAGCCAAGGGCAAGGACACCACCAACCGCAAGTCCATGCTCCTACCACTGAGCTCTACTGGGAGGCCAATTCAGCAGGAGGTGGGGATCATATCACATCATCATATCCTTATCAGCCAGTTGTTGCTACTTTAACTCGTTACTTGCCGTTCGATCACCGGTGATCAATCGACGCAAACCAAAATAATCACTAAAAAATAATTTTGTTATGCGATTTTAACCCTTATGTATAAAGAAAACGTGTGAAGAAGAAGGTCAGAATCGCTTGGGGCATTCTTGTTCATAAGGTATAAGATACCATGAACCCACCTAGAGCAGCGATATAATTTCTTTGAGATTGTTTATGACACGGCCTGCGAGGCTGCGCGTCGCCCGGCTGGACAAAATGGCGGCTGTGAAGTCTCGCGTCGCGGGCGACGAAATGATCGTAAAACGTATAAATTCATCGAATAAACGCAAGTAATATTGTTCTTATGTATAGTTTAGTATTCAAGGAATGTGTTTCAGTAAAGATTACATAAGATAGCATAAAAATTAACCTGCAAAATATTACGTAAAAGTCAAAACATCGCGAAATTTTTTCGTTTTTTCCGTGTTATTTGAAACGTAGTAAAAAGTATAAATTCATTGAATAAACGCAAGTAATATTGTTCTTATGTATAGTTTAGTATTCAAGGAATGTGTTTCAGTAAAAATTACATTAGATGGCATAAAATTAACCTGCAAAATAATACGTTAAAGTTGACGTTTTTTCGTTTTTTCCTGGCTCGTCAGGGGTTAATACCAAGGCTCCATTTGAAACAGCTGGGCTCTAGTGAAAAATACTTTAGTGTTCTTTATCGCTTCATATTGTGTCAGAAGGAACCTTATTACTAGGCGTCGATTTGTTAATTTATAGAGTACAGTAGAACCACCTAATTTAACTAATCATTACTTTCGCCTTTCAGCCGAATCTTCAAAAGCAGATAATTCAAGAACAGAACCAGGAACCGAATGAGGAAGAGGAGGAAGAATATGAACCCGTGCCTGTGCCTGATTACCAACCACTACAAATGAGGTATTTTTTCATTTCTATTGTCTCTATTTCTACACATAATCTATTGCTTGCATATTCAATTCTGTGCCTAATCCATTGCTGTTAAATCTACGCCCGTACTCACGTTTGTACTTCTATTGCTGATTCATCTATTTACATGCTCAATCTATTGCTAGCACATCAATAATTAATCTATTTGCTGACACATTTATTTCTACGTCTTATCTATTTTGCTTATTATTTCATCCCTTATTTTATTAAATTTGTAATTTATTTGATGTAACTACATACCATATAATCTTAATCTATTTCATCTGCTTGCATGGTTACTGTACAAACTAGAATTAACCCGGTGGATGAATCAATGAGAAGGAATGAAGTCATCAGATTAAAGGAAACCTTTGCCCGGCTGAAGGGCCGGACAATGAGGGTAGACCTCGGTGTCCAATGTCAGTCGGGCCGGCCCGTGCTTAGGGTGGACCCCCTACGATCCCACTCTTCAAATCATCCCCAAGTACCGGTACTCGCCCCACTGAGGGTTCTCGCGCTCAGGACTTTACCTCTGGTCAATAGAGAGCGTCAGCTTCATGGTGGCCATCCCCCCACTGGAACGTAATGTCAAATGTTATTCTTTGGGGTTAGTTTGTGTCTCTTTAGTTGTGCCGTTATTTGTGACTGTCAATCTCTAGGTGTGGTTTTATGTTCTGGTTAAACTTTAAGAGGGTTCTTTGGGAGTTGTGATCTTATTTGTGGTGGTTGTACATCTTTTATTAGAGATTCTTTATTGGTTGAATGGAGACCACTGGATTGAAAGAAATCCACAGAATAAAATTTTATCCTTGGGGTTAGTTTGTGTCTCTTTTTTAGTTGTGTTATTTGTGACTGTGAATCTCTTTAAAAACAGTTTGATGTCCTGGTTAAACTTTGTTAAACTGATTTTTCTTGGTTGAATGGATTGACCGAAATCCGCAGTATGAGATGTTTTTTCTTGTGGTTTGTTTGTGTACCTTTTTTAGCTGTGGTTCATTTGTAATGTGCATTTCTTATTAGGAATTCTCAATTGAATGGAAACTACTGGATTGATGGAAATTCGCAAAATTAAGAGTTATTCTTTGGTGTTCATTTAGTTGTGCTGTTTTTTGTGTTTGACAAAACCTCTCGAGACAGTTGGACGTCTTTATTAAATTTAACAAAGATTTTCCTTTTTTAAATAGAGGCCATGGAATAGATAGGTACAAAGCTGCAAAATTAAATTTCCTAATGCTGTCTGAAAAATTTGCTAAAGGGTGAGGAAGTGCAACATGGCATAGTAATCCTAATAAAAATCAATCACGATAAAGCCATGTATTCACTGAGAAAAAATGTTTTCGATGTGTAGTTTCTCTTGGTAGATGTTTTTAAGAAATAATGTTTAAGAGATCTTGCCGTCCACATCAGTTAATTGTTTCGAATACGTCGCTTGAGTGTTGTTGTGTGTTCCGTATATTTCTTTACATACGGCGATGTCTAGTCGAATTTTAAAGAAATCAAGTGATCCACAACCATGATACAATAAGTTTATATTTATTATTGATTTTATTCCTTAACACAGCAATCTTAAATGTACTAATTTAGATCTTCATCTTTTTCATTCTCTCTTATCTTTTTGACAGCTTATCCCACAAATGTAAATCTTTTCACAGCATTACGTGACGGTCTGCGTCATCTGTTTATATGTATGTAAAAACTAGTTTTCAATTATTTAATATTGTCTCGTTTATCTATGTGTGTAGGTAGCGCAGTAAATTTAAGAAAACCAAAATTGTGCCGAAAAAACCCCTTTATTCATTTTTACAAAACTGGCACATTAGAATATGCAGTGAAACCTCATCTATCGTTTTCGAAGGGACCTATTTAGATAAATGATGAATGTGGGAATATAGAAAAATGCTTCTTTCATACATATCACTTGGGTGAACTGCACAATTATTTTATTGTAATATCTAAGCATTCAAGGGGCAAGTAAATAACCCCAAAACTTAATGGGCTTTTTGCCCTTAAAAATAGTAAAAAATAATATTAAAATATTGAGAATTTACTTCTACTTAAAAAATATATCAAAAATGGTAATCTGCACTGGCCTAAATGTATAAAAACGACACTAACTTTGTAAAGCATAGGTGGCTAATTATAACACATTCTTCTGCATAGGCGGCTCTTCAGTGGTCTCCAAACGATAAAATATCACCTTGCACAATTTCCACGCACATAATAAGTATAAAACGATCTCGATAAGGTCAAAAACCTTCTTTTAGTTCATAAACGATATTATGAACACCAACAACCAACAAAATGCTTCCAATGTAGTCCCAAATCTTCTTGTTTTTTCAGAAACAAAAGCAATTTGAATTCACTCTTGTCATTGTTCCATTTTCAAACTTTTCCAGCAAGGTGATTTGGTTAGAGAGGGTAGGTACTGGATAAATGACATCCCAGTAGGAACCATGCATATCATCATTTCAAAACCAAACAGGTACCGTTAATTGAAACCAAGCATTTAGTTACGAAATATGATTTGTGTGCTCACATTTTGGAAAACGACCGATCATCGATAATACAAAAACTGCGTGCTTTAAACAAATAATGTGGTAAAACGATACTTAGAGGAACAATCAATGTGGTCTATTTTTGCGAGTTTTGTAAATTTTGAAATGAATTGGGGACTGGAAGAAATAAACTATTAATGCGGGGAAGCGATTATTCGGGAACGATCGATGGAGATTTCACTGTAGTCATAATAGCATAGTCGGGTCTATCAAAATAAGAATAACGATTTTGTCCAGGGTTTACTGCCAATTTGTAAATAATTTTTTTAAAATTCTTTTTTCAATCAGTCTGCATGTTGAAGTTCTGCTGCTGAAAGAATTCTTCTACTGTTCAAAATTCTGTTACAAAATAGCCTAGTTTTAATACGTACATAATGTGTAATAACACGTATAATAATAATTGAATAATCTTTTTTGCTTCTTTTTTTGCAAAAAATCACCTCAACGGCGCTGTGTAGTATGTCTAGTTTTCAATCTCATTATAGGATTTCATCTATTGTCCACAACATCATAATTTTTGTTTTTGTAAAGATGGTTCTTTATGTTTTTTGAATGCCAATCAGCTATCTCCAGTAGTGTATTTTATTTTAGAGGGCGTTAGCTATTTTATGGGGGAATTACTCAAATAAATTCAACTTAAAACTGCATAAAATTGAATTTATTTCAATCCTTTTGGCCTCAGCTAATTTTCGTCTTATAAAAACTTATTTTTAATCTTACTCTAAAACTTATTTTTATTAAAGAATGTTTCATCCATAGTCATTTTCTTTTATATGATTCATCATGGAATGGAAGGAGTTTGAGGGTTATTAAGATCTTGGATGAAATCAAAACCATTCTTAGTAATTAAAAAAACTCTTCCATCACTTACCTTTACGGACGTGGCTTTATGAAAATTTTGTTTCCTATGTACAACATTTTGCATGATTTGTTCTTTTGTCTTATACAATACATCATCCCCAGGCCGCAGTACTTGCAGAGCAGGAACCAGCCCCGCCCCATGAGCGGCCCCTTTGGCCTGGACCCCGAAGTGATGGCTGCCATCGAGGACGGCATGGAGCAGGAGATGCAGGCCCTGAGCCGGAAGCCCGTGCTGCGCGTGATGGACCTCAGCTTCCTGGACGAGCCGGTGCGGGCACCCTCGGGCCCTCCCACCGGTTCACACTTACCCAGGTAATAACAACCATATCCCTCTTTTTAAAATGTTTTTTAATCAGGGCACCCTTGTAAATTGTTTCAACAGCCAAAAAAATATACACATATTTTTATTTTTCATTTAAATTAATTTTAGGGATCGCTACCATTAGTCAAAGTTATAAAAACATACAACTTCTGGATGCAGAATTAAATAAGCCACAGTTAGGTTAAACCCACCCCTCCCCCAACCCCCGCATTATTGTAACCAATAGGAAGCGTGTATAAACATGTTAGTATCGCAATTAGAGTCTGAGTAATAGCTTACTTTTTTTCCTCAGACTGAATTTATAATTGTGCCATAAAATAGTGCCTATGTGTAAAATTAACAATTTCATTGATTTTCATCTTGTGTTAAACTACATTTTGTAAAAATTTGCTTAACTCAATCCTGTGTCGCAGCCGCGCGGGCGCGCGCGGAACAAAAAAAAAAAAAAATTTATAATGCGATTTTAATCCTTATGTATAAAGAAAATGTATGAAGAACAAGGTCAGAATCGCTTGGGGCATTCTTGTTCTTGACG
Source organism: Glyphotaelius pellucidus (assembly GCA_936435175.1). Taxonomy (NCBI): domain Eukaryota; kingdom Metazoa; phylum Arthropoda; class Insecta; order Trichoptera; family Limnephilidae; genus Glyphotaelius; species Glyphotaelius pellucidus. The sequence continues at coordinate 16,366,552 of OW386557.1, read as the reverse complement.
TAACAGATATTCGAAACACACCTAGCCACTCGGAATAAATTTTATTAAATTTATCCATGACTTTCAGGCTTCATTTTTCCCACGATTCGAGCTGTCAAACTGTGAGCGTCGTAGGTCACGAAAAGAAACCTATCAATTTGTCAAATAAATGCAAATAATGTTGTTTTTATGCATAGTTTATTGTTCAAGGAAAGTGTTTCGGTAAATATAATGTACGATAGCATAAAATAAACCCACAAAATATTACGTCAAAGTCAAAACTTTGCGAAATTTACGGGGTTCCTCCCGTGGCATATGACGAGTTAAAATAAATACTCAGCTTAAATATCAACTTCTTATACTTTTTGGTCAAACCCTTACATTTTCACCGACCGCTGGCTCGGCGACCCATAAAACCCCATTAAAAATCTGAAAACAAAATTGTGTAATTTTTTAGACATTTGGAAACATATGAAAGGGTGTCCAATAGGTAATTAATATATTAAGTACCCTAGAAATGATGTGTTGTAATTTCAGCTGGCCCTCCCAGCCCCTCTCACCGCCGTCCCGCCCCAACATGATCCCGGGATCCCGCTCCAGCATGGCCATGCCGCAGTCCATGCAGCCGCAGCAGCAATATCACACGGGCAACTTCCAGTCCCAGCCGGCTCCCGTCGCCTTCGAGCCTGACAATACCCTGACACGGAACATTCAGGCCATCGCCAGTCCTAATTTGCCCGTGAGTGACTCCTTCATTGTTTACTTCACTTCTTGAACAAAAAATTATTTAATCCCTCAGGTTAATTTGTTCACTCTTGGGAACAGCTCATACAGGTCTCATAGAAATCGTCTCTCTTACTTACTTCTCTCACTGTGAGAAATATGATCTAAATGGTGCCAGAAAGAGAAAACACCACGCTTTATATTCAAATCTGAAATTTAACCACAGAAACATAAAAAGTATACTTCTACAAAAAAGTTTCCGATCGTAATTTGGAAAAATAATTTGAAACTTTGTGAATTTTTATTAAATATTTTGACAAGAGATGACAAAAAGTGAGGTGACAATATAAGATATTTGACCAATAAAATATGTGTTTGTTTTTATTTTTTTTTTGTTATCAGTAATTTTAGTAAGAAAAAACATAAGGTGAGCCATTTTTACAACTTTTTTATGTTTGTGTTAAAAAATTTTGTATTTCAAAAATTATGTTTATTTTTAATAATAAAATTTGAAAGCATATTTCATCACCTTTCAAAAACAGATTTTAGTTTTCGGATACATTCAGAAATAATCCAATTATATGGATTTAAATACAAAGCGAAAATACTCCGACGGTCTGACAAATATGCTTGAGGCCTGAGAGATTAATCCTTTTTTTTTTGTAGAAACATAACGTGATATAATATTACACAAATTAAGCATTTCATAGTGGGTATAAAATGTTTCCTTGTGACTCTAGTAGTTTACAAATAATAGTTTTAAATCACGATATTGGCTGGCCTGCTAGGTTCTACTAACCATATTCTAACACCTGATTTACTATGAGCTCTACGATATATTTAAATTTTCATTTTAGGTTGCGTTGGCAGCTCTATCCCAGATAAACAGCATCCTGAGCTCGAGTCGTGCCAACCTAATGACCCCCTTCGAGGAGCAGCTGATCCTGGCCATCGTGGAGCAGCTACAGATCCTGCAGAGGCCCTCCCCCACCATGCCCATCTCCGACTCGGAGATCTTCGATGCCTACAGGTTCCTGATGACTGTACTCAGCACGGTAAGTGGCAATATGTCTCATGCTTCTGATTGCCATGACTTCACTTTTGTTAGCTCTCCGGCTGTAGTGGTCTGCTACATATAAATCATAGCATCCCAAGAGGAATGGGCCATCGATGAAATCGTTCCAAATTTTGAAAGACATTTTTTGACTTGCTTTCCGCCTAGTTTCCAGGCTCGTAAAATCAGTTTCCTTGGTATCAGGAACCTTGGATAGGTTCCATGCGTCAGCATGTAGACGTACAGTTTGTCAAATAAGAGTAGAAAACGTAGGAGGACGCCACTGATGTTCAAATGGCAATACTAAAAATATAACTCATGGTGGAAATGTAAAGCTGTGTAACCTGCATTTTTATAAAAAAATAAAAAGGTGTAAAGGTGAAAAAAATATTTTTTCATTGCAATGAGGTACCCACTGATCTCAAAATTAGAATTGCATATAGGTATATTATACCTTGGAATTTTGTGTTACCATAATTAAGAATAACAATAATGTAATAAAATATACACAGTTTAGAAATTGCTCACATTTATTTAATGATCATGTCTAATTTTAGATCTGAATATATTTAACTCATTCAGATCTAGAAGTAGTGTAACTAATCTCACCATTAGTGATTCTTCCTTTCTACCTGCTGTTAAATTCAAATTTATGTTAAATTAAATGAAAGCAAATCACTTTGTAAAACACCATTTAATCAAATTATGTCATTACATAGGTACCTTAACAACAGCGCTTCTTCGATTTTAATTTTTTTTTTCTTTAAGAACAAAAAATGTTTTTTAAAATTTCAATTACAGTGTTGTATATTTTCAGTATCATTGCGCTTCATAAGAATATTTGACAGTTAAATTGGTGTTGCCAGCCTACAAATTTTGTAGTTCCATTTTTAATATTTTCTACTCAATTGACAGACTATATACCTACATCTGAGGATTTTTTTTTGAATTTGCTCCCACATATCACTGCACTTTTGGTGGTACGGTGCCTAAACAAATGGTTGGTCCAAAGATGTGGCCAGTAATTGAAGCATTGTTATTGGCTAATTGAAATGAAATTCACACTACGCGGGTTGTAGAGAAATGTCCGGCATTCCTAGGGTTAAAACAGTACATGGAGATCTCTGTGGGCCTCATCAATGAATTAATTCTGCTGTGGAATGCTTGAAGCGTGCATTCGTCCTCTGTATGGTGGTTATTTTGTAATTGCAGTTCTACGATGGGCGCATAGCCGGTCGTAACGTGTCCTCGGTGGCAGTGAGTGCACTGGTGGACCAGCTGCTCCGACTCCTGGTCTCGCGCGCCCTGGAGCGCAACAGCAGCGAGGTGGACGAGAAGCTCGTGAGGGTCACCAATAACGTCTGCGTGAAAGTGCTGGAGAGGAGTGACCACACCCATCTTATCATGTGAGTTTATTACATGTTGTAACTTTTTTATATGCACTTGGAAGGTTTCCTCCAATTATTTTTACATTGACCCATTACTTTCATCACATTTTCAAGTATATATTGAGATCCAAAAGAAATTTGATGGCCTCCATGGTTGAGTGGTTACAATTCTTGGCTAAAAATCTGGAGATCGCGGGTTTAAATCTGGGCGTACGCAAATAAATTTGATTTAATATAATTTCTGTTTTTTCACAATTTATTAATTAAAAATTATATAAAGTATATTTACGGCACATTCCAGAGTAGCAGATACTTTCAGTATTGCCCTGGTGCCCAACACCATTCAGAATCGACACGTTTCTAGAAATGGTTTTAGCCTTGTTTAGTGACCTGATCTGAATAGGCAGGTACTTCCCTTTCCTCTTCCCTAACTCCTTCCCATCCCTACTACTTTCAGCCTCACGACATACCCTGAATGGGAATTTCATAGTCTCACTGGTTCCAGATGGGAGAAGTTGGGACACTTCAGTCCAGTCCTCGTACGACAGAATGGATAAATTAAAAAAATGATATAATTAATTGCAGTGCCCTGATTAACTTGCTGGACAAGTCGGTATCAGGCGACCCACCCTCGGCCCGCTACCAGGAGCTGGAAATGAAGTGCCTGTGGAAAGTGATGAAACTGATCCCCAGTTGGGATGTGGACCGGCTGGACTACGACCGCCTGATGCTGCAGCTTCACCTCTTCTTCAAGGCCTACCCCAGCCATTATTGGAAGAAAAACCCCAACATCAGTGATACTCCCTTCAGGTGAATATATCATCCCCTTCTCCTATTGGGGTGTCCTGTCCTGCTCTACTTTGGCAGCCTCCGCCCACAGTAGACACAGCCTCAGGAGTTGCTTCTCCCAAATTTGCCTGCTGGACGTCTTCCCTCTGAAATAGCACTCAGAATTTTCAGCGGTATTTAGTCATCTGGCATTCAACATGTGACCAAGCAACTTCAATTGAAAGTTTTCTATGAAGGGGTTCGATGTTAACCTCCTCGGACCCGCCGTCTCCTGTGGGCGACATAAAAAAAGTGACATGTGATTATTATTATATTTAAACTAGTTGCTAGAGGGAGTGGTCACATTACCACAAGTGGCCTTACAACATGCTACTCTTTAATGCTGGTTTCCATACACGGCACTAATTGAAATATGCCGAACTTGATAATTTTTTCACATGCATGATGAAGACAATATTGTTCTTTGTTATCTTTTTTATAAGCATAAAAAACGATTTAAAAGAAGTTTTTGGGTTCAACCCGTACAATGAAATACACAAATATTAATTGTAGGGCATTCATAGTCGCCAAGGAAACTACATGAGAATGATATCAAATTAACTTTTTTGTAACTTCGATCCATGACTTTTCTGCTAAATCCTTTATTACATATTCTGGTAAATTATAGTTGTATAAAAATGGATATTTTCCCATCTCTAGAACAAATTTAACATTCCAATCATGTTCGGATGCCATTTCTGTTGAATGAGTAGTAGATACAAATGCAACCCGCGTAACGCGCTACCAGCACCGTCAGCAGAGTGTAACTGACGTCGTAACCGTAATTAACATATAACGTCAAGTATAAACGTAAGCAAAATAGTATGGTGGGTCCTCACAAGAACACTTTTTCAAAGTGTAGTTTGTTATTAAAAATCAAATTAAATCTGAAAAAAAAGTGCATGAAGTGATACATAGGTATTGAGATTTTGTGTTAAAAAAAAAAAACAGAAAAGACGACTCAAAATTATGTTGCAATATGGCAGTCAGGATACTTGCGAGGAATTTAAAAAAAAAAGTAAAATTTTCAGGTCCCGTATTTGTGAATAGAGAATTCCAGTCCAATTTTTTTATATTTTTTTTATGAATGATGGATGACCTTCTAACTTAAATAACTGCATTTTTATTTTTATAGTTAGTTTTAATAGTTAAAATAAATGTCAAAGTTTTAATTTTTCAAGATCCCCCGAAAATCACCGAATCTAGTGTGACGTCATCATGACTAACCGAAGTATGAATCTTGTAGGGAACTGGAATCAGCTGTTCGACTCCCGCCATTTTGAATTTCAGCATTGGAGCGTTTTCATAGACATTACTGGGCAGTACGATCGTTTTTTGTACAGTTAAAGTTTATGAATATTTTAAATAATATAGATAAACTAATAGAGATATTTTATTTTTGATACTGAATTATTTAGGCCTAAATAATGTTTCAATAAAAACAAAAACTATTATATATCCAATTCTCTATAAACCAATAAAACGGAATGCCGAACGGCTTGCGTCTTACATTTCTATTGATTTCTTTACAACTTTGACCCAGGTGACGCGGCGCGGTGACGTCACGCCGCCAAAATCCAGCAATAGGGTGTTTTAATGACACGTTTTAAAATGGACTTTTTAATATTTTTTTAAAAACTACATTAAATATTATGTAATAAAACTTATATACTCAGAATCAGCGTATATTGGTCTATATGAACATATTTTTTTAAAGCCATAATATTTTTCACTGGAGTTCCTTATTATAATTTTTTTGAAATTGTTATATTTACACATATGTTAGAACATCTGTAAAACCTATGTTTTTTATGTAACTTTTATTGAATTTAAAATTTTGAAATAATAATTATGCTTAGTATATTTTCATTTTTTTAACTTGATCCAACCCCCCAAGACAAAATCCTGGTCGAGCCTCTTATTCGATTATGTAACTCCTGCCACTCTTGAAATTCTCATTTCGGCAGCTTTAACGTAATTACTACCTTTGCCACCCTGCATTTTATATTTTTGCCATTTTCTAACATGCTTCAAAAGAGTTTTGAAAAAACTCTCAGTCAATATTTGATCGCCTTGAACACCCGCAACTGTTTTTAGATTTTAGTTTAGAAAAGTGATTAGGGCAATGGAACCTGTCACAACACTAACGAGTAATGTTTATTTTCCAGAACTGTGAAGACAATGGTTCACACCCTGGTGAAGAAGAAAGGCACAAGCATGATGAATCATCTCACCCTCATCCCGAATGTCAATGAGTCGGAACTGCATGGATATTTGATCAAACTGTTCAGGGTTGGTATTATTTGATGATTCCTTCTTCCTGTACACTTCCTGCTCAATCGGAGGGTCGCAATTCCTTGACCTCCTAAATTGCCTCTTGCCTACGGCTTGACCTGATATCCTGACTGATGGGATTCTATGCTCCATACAATTTGTCGCTAGCCTGCCTATACAGACTTGATACTTCCCAGACGCAGATCCAATTAACCATGTTGATGCCCCCGAGAGATACTAAGAATTAACAGCCTCGGAGGAAATGTGGATATTTTCCATGTGATCTGAAGCAAGTTTAAATACAATCTCTCTGTTGAATATGTCATCCATCGGTGGCTCTCCCCGTTTGCGGATGTCGAATATGTGATCCACGAAGTTTCACTTAACCACTCGGACCCGTAAGCTTGTTTTCATGAAAATATAACTTTACCAGATGTGTACGTATTTGGCGTGCGTGACTTACTAAACAAATATATTTAGGTCAAAAAATTTATTTTTTTAAACTTATAAATTGCGAGAGATGGGAAGACTGATAGAGAAATTGAAAAAAATGATAAATGCAGGTAACTCCATTAATGGAGGACTGAATGCGATTGGCGCTAACAAAAAATTGTCCAAAGAAGCCGAGCTAGTAGTCCACAATGGAGAACGGGGAGATGAAGGATAAAATGGGAGAGGAAGGACACTGAATGCTGTAGAAAATGGAGATCCGCTAAGAATGCAAGGCTGATGTAAGCATAATGATTAAGATTAAGAAACTCTCCAGGGTGAATTGCCTAAAACCAAAAAAAAAAAAAGATTAAGAAAGGGATGCTCATGTGGTTTGGACATGTAGAGCGAATTAACGATGAAAGGAATATAGGGAGAAATTATGATGCAAATGTGAATGGTAGAAGAAGTCGGGGATGCCCGAGGAATACATGGGAAAATCAAGTGAACAAGATACCTGAGTCGGGCCATGGCAAGAGTCAGAATAATGGAAGAATTTGCATGAGATGATGTATGAATGTTCAGTAAGGAGTGTGTGCCAAGACAGGTGTTTGGCGGTCAATCCTCACTGCCTACATTGTGGAGAAACTTTTTTATTAGAATAACTTTTGAAGGTTATTTCCATAAATGTAAAAGAGTTTCAGTCCCGGTTGCGACCGTTAGCTTTTTATTTTTCTGTGTCTTGTTCTTTTTCATATTTTTTGTTTAGATTTGTTAGCATTTTCTCCTTCTTTAATGATACATAAATAATGAGCCACTCTTCAGTAAAATGGTTAAATAAGTTTGGTTAATCAAAGTGTTTGTTTATTTGAGCAGTCGCTCAAGCTGGACGTGAACGATGTGGAGCCCCCTACGCCGCGCGCAGAACTCCCGAGCCAAGTGGCAGGCGACGGTAGCCCCATGAAGATGGTGCAGGAAGAGCTGCACCAGATCTTTAAGAGGATCGGGGAGAAGGAGCAATCCATGGAGGCGATGGGACAACTCTACGACTTCAGGGTGAGAACTGATAAACCATTATGACTCACCACTCATTATTATAGTGAGATTGATGGGAGGCATAACTGAAGTAGACTCCACACTTCAAATTTTACGTTTTGTTATCAGAAATTAGCGAATTTAATAGATTCGCGGTTTTAAAATGTATACCTAAATGAACGACTGGTTTTAAAAGCAGATTTTAGATTTTAATATTACAAATGGAAATTTATTTGCAATAAATAATATGAAATATCTGATTTCAAAAATAGAGGAATTTATTTAATGATTTTAATCATTACTCGTCCGATACACTTTATTTATAATTTGGAATTCATTGTTGACTGGTATGGCAGACTGAGTTAACATAAAATGCGCGTTTGCTCAGTGTGATCAATATTCTTACCTACACAGGAGGCCCCGAGAAAAATAATTTCCTTCAGGGCCTATGTCATCTTTGGGGATGCTGTGTGGAGGGTTTTTAAGGAAATGAAGGGAAGGAGAGTTCTGGGAAGGAAAAGGGTTTAAGGGGTGGGTAGGAATCTGGGGTTCAGTGTGTCTTGGTCATCCGCCTCCAAGACCTAGACAAACCTCACCCCATGAACCCGGGCACCTCTGCTAAATCACCAAACGTAGCGAACCGCTTGGGATGACCTATGGCAGAGGTGTTGGTTATCCAATAAAGGTTCCCGGGGCGGCGGTACCCATTCCCGCCTCCCAAATTGAAATGTTTAATATGTTTTTCAGGAGAGACACCCAGCGGTGGATATCTGGTCCTGCCTCAAAGACAAGTCCAACTTCTTCCGGAAGTACATTGAGCGCGGGCTGCACGTGGTGGCGGAGGAGCGACACCAGCGGGGCGGCCAATCACAGCAGCCCTCGCTGCAGCCCAGCAGCGTGCCCTCCAGTATGCCGCCCTCCCTGCCGCTTAGCACCATGGCCTTCAACAACAATCTGCAAGATAGTGGTGGGTTTACTGATACTACTGACTGACTTTACAATGCCAACCGATACATTGAGCGCCAGCTGAATGTGGAGGCGGAGATGGGTGCTTTCACATTTGAGTGTTGCTTGCCTCACAGAAGTTGGGTAGCTCAGGGTGCAGCTAGTAGGTATTATAGTAGAACCTCGCTAATTCGAACCCTGATAATTCGAAAAAATGCGTAATTCGAAATTTTAGCCAAAAAAAAGTCCCAGAAAATTTTTTCATACAAAATGTTTTTTTAATGCAAAATTCGTAATTCAAAATTTATTTTTGCCCCCACACGAAAATACGTTTGTGTAATTCAAAAAAACTTTGATTTTGCAAAAAAAAAATTATAATTTCGTACATCTGAATCTGACAGATAGTCGTCGTGGTAAAACGCCGTAAAATGTCGATTTACTTGGTTACCATCATCCTAATTCGTATTATTATCTTCTAAATCTGAATTGGTTAACATTGTAATGTCGTATTTTCACAAATTTACTTCGAATGTCTGAATTGGAATGGCCGGCTGCAACAGAAATCGGCCGCAAATTTCGATTTACGCGGAAATATGTCTTATTTTTAATAATTTTTTTCGAATAGGTATCTGAATTTAGAGGACCGGCCGCGACGGGATTCAGTTGCGAAATTTCGATTTACGCGAAATGTATTGTACTTTTACGAATTTACTTCGATTATCGGAATTCAAAAGGCCGGCTGCGTCGGAAATAAGCTGTGAAAATTCATTTTACGTATTTCACATTCAATAAGTTTATAAGGGCGGCGGCGACGGTTTTCGGCCACGAAAATTTGATTTACTCGGAAAATATTGTATTTTTATGAATTTACTTCGAATATAGGGCCGACCGCGGCGGTGAAAGGCTGCGAAAATTCGAATTACACGGGAATAAGTCGTACTATTACGAATTTATTCCTAAGAACCTCCCCAAATTTGAATGTGTGGCCGAGAAACTTAATTTTCTGTGATTTTTACAAATTTTTTTTCCATAAAATTTCGAATTATGTTCAATTCGTTAATTCGAAATTTTATTTTTGATGTCCCGTGGATTTCAAATTAACGGAGTTCTACTGTACAAAGGTTTTCAACTGGACTTGAAATGTGACGAATGACCCAAAAGCGAACAAATTAGCCTGAACAGTCATTGGCTGAATGGTTGAGTTGGCATCGCGTTTGGGTCCCACCCGGGCATCGTGAGTTCAATTTCTCGGCTCGCTAAGTCCCCCAACACGACACAAGCAACATTTTCCGCTTACTGCGTGGTGGTAGTGGGAGATTTTCAAATTATTTGTAACCCAGGAATGTTTGTCTTTCTTTTAAAAGGTTAGTAAGTAAATTGTGATCTGGCAAATACGTCTCCTGGACCTGTTGTATGCAGATGACATCACATCTCGACTCTGGAAAGGCATGCCAATTTTTGTGTTTCCTCCATGCGCAGAGATGTCTTACCTTACATACAGACGGCCTCCGTGGTCCCGAGGAAAGACTCTCGACTCACAATCCGAAGGTCGCGGGTTCGAACCCGGCGTGCGCAAATAAATTTTATTTGATTAATTTGTGTTATTTCACAATTTATTCATTTAAAATAATATATAGTATATTTGCGGCAAGTTCCAGAGTGGAAGATACTATCAGTATCGCCCTGGTGTAAGACCACCATTCAGAATTGAAACGTTGCTTGAAATGACTTTAGCCGTGTTTAGTGACCAGATCTGAATAGCCAGGTACTTCCCCACCTTTCTCTTCCCTGTCTCCTTCCCCTCCCCACTACCTTCAGCCTCACAACATACCCCAATTGGGGATGCCATAGTCTCACTGGCTCCAGACGGGAGCAGTTTGGGACTCTTGTGCGGTATTTCATATAAAAAAAAAATAAAAAAAAATCCTCGGGGAATTCCCTTTTTAATGAAACAGTACAATAATGCACATATAACATGTTTGTGAATTTGCAACAATACTCATATTATGTATAATAGTGTCAATGTTTTCAGGTCCAAATAGTGCATCAGCAAAGGGATACGTATACTACTCTGAAAGATTACAGACACTACGGGTAAATGCTACTTCTAAACCATTATTCTTATATAAATAGCTTGTATCAGAAAAATAAACTTTAATTGCATTTCAAATTAATACCCAGTTAAATTGAATATTTAAAACATATTCTGGTAGGGAAGGAAATTTCCCTTTTCTGGTATTCTTCTGCAAAACCAGATATCCAATAAAATTAAATATATTTTTGACTGAACATGCTGTTTTAACTCTGCCTTTTGCATTTTGTCTGTCTGTTTAAAAAATTCTGCTTCATCCACTTTATTATAATACAACTAACTTTGACTATGGTTCAGTTAAGATTATTTTTTCAAATGTGAAAAAAGTTTATTTGGACATTCAAATTTTTTCGATATTATGGTACCTACTTACCTGAATAAAGTTTTGTCATTGAGTTAGTGATGTTTCTTTGGACAAATTGTACAATTCCTTGATTGAAATAATTTTTTTTTTTATGTGAAATATAATATAATTTACTTGGTAGGTATTTAAGTAACTACGTACTTAAAATTTTATGATTTCAAAAGAAAAATTTAGAAACATACTTCTTTGGACGAGAGGTCAGCTGTTCACAGAATTACTAGTTTTGATTACGATGAAAATACTTTGAAGAATATTTTGTTGTAGGCTAAATTGGGTATGGGTCCCGAAGTGAACTCCGCATCAAATTCTCAACCCCGAACCCCCGTCATCGACAACAGAACACTAGCAGATTCATTGGACGATAATGGCAAGCAGAATATAGACCCCAGATTTGATGTAAGTGTTGTTTGAACTGTGATTCGTCATCCGTTAGCTGAGTTAATCTTTGCAAACCCTGGGTGGCTTCATTTAGTTACCCTAGAGTAGAGGACTCTCATCTAGCAATCTGAAGGTCTCGGGTTCGAATCCCGGAGTGGGCAACAAAATTTTATTTGATTGATTTGTGTTGTTTCACAATTTTTCCATTTAAAATAATATATAGTATATTTGCGGCATGTTTCTGAGTGGAAGAAGTATCAGAAGTATAAGACCACCATTCAGAATTGAAACGTTGCTTGAAATGGCTTTAGCCATATTTGGTGACCAGATCTGAATAGCCAGGTACTTCCCCACTTTTCTCTTCCCCATTACCTTCAGCTTCACAATATACCCCAATTGGGGATGCCGTAGTCTTACCGGCTCCAGACGGGAGCAGTTGGGACCCTTGTGCAGTATTCACTAAAAAGTTTCATTGAAAACAAGTCTAATCCCTAGGTTTTTGAACTCCTGTCGTATTATAGTAGTCATGCATTATAATAGTCACACTTATAAATATGCTTGGGTCACCGGACAACTCAGAATGAAACCAACTCAGAACGAAACCAACTCAGAACCACATCAGAAAAGTCATTAAAAGTAGAAGAAATGATAATTATATATATAAAAAATTGGTTAAATAGGTTACGCTGGGTTAGGGTTATGGGCTATTTTAGAATTATTTTTTTAGTAGCTTTTAATGACTTCAAAGAGGTGGTGAGTTGACTTATTCTCAGTTGACGTAGAACCGACCAGACCATAGTGCCAGAGATAGTAGTGTTCACCTGTATTTTATCAACAATATGTATTTAATATGTAATGTTTTTTAGGTTCCGTCCCTAAACCAAACGACCAGTCGCAGCCAGCCACAGATGGATGCCCTTAAACAAAAACTACAACAGATCAAAAGTTCAAACAAATAAAAGTAACAGACACCCGCAATCCAAATGAGTGGAAGAAACCCAACCAAACGAACAAACCTCTTCATCTAACCAATTACTACACACGCGTATTATTCACTAGAACAGGGGAACACTAGAAATCTATTTTATTAAACAATTACTTTGTTTTTCACCACTAAAAACATTAAAATAAAATAGAAATAAATGATTAAAAAAATATGGTGAAAAACTAGGTTATTGTTTAATTTCATGTATTATGTCAAACCACAAAGTGATTATTGCTTTCTACGAAAATGTATGTTTTAAAGTGCCAATTTTTTTTTCCAAATTTGTCAGCGGACCGGGATTCTATTGAACAGTGATAAAAAAAACATGTATTTAATTTTAGATATAAGGTACATTGTAATTAAAATGGCATTAAGTTGTAACGGTTGAAAAACAGCGCATTATTTTGAAAATCCAAATACTTGACATGCTTAGGCTTAGTCCGCAGGTCGCATCTTTGACATGATCGCACTAGAACATTCAATAATATTATCGCATATTTATCTCAAGTGTGACTTTAGACATCCTACCTTTATCCCATATAATATATGTAATTCCAAATGTAGATATGTAATTAATTAATTCCCATTCTAGAGATGTTGAGATTAAAATATTTGTTTGGATTTCTTTCTTTGATACAAAGTTTCAATTTAAAATATGAATAAATTGAGTTTTGAAAAGACTCCGTCTCTAGTGTTGGATGTAATGTTATAATCGTATGTGATTATATATTTAATCTTGATTTGTTGATATGAAAGATCTTTCATGTAATCTATTTTCCCGGCAATAATAACACCAATCAGAGCAAAAAAATCCCTGGAGGAACAAAAGAATTTGAAATAAGATTTGCTTCAATTTAAGTCTATGATCTGTGGACGCTCTGTAAAATTATTTTTAGGTTTAATTTTTACAATGAGTTTTAATTAATTTAAAACATTCATTAACAGACAAACAAATACTTAAACATGTCCATTGTAATGTTATTATGATATTCCAGAACCAACCAAAAATAAAGCCTATAAAAGATGACATTAACGATTGTCTATGGAAAATTAATTAGAAAAAAAGGGATACGAAAATTTAAGTCGTTTACTCATTTTCAGATTTCTTAAAAATACTATTTGACATAGCATTGACCTTACATATGCGACTGTCACATGAAGTTTCAGTAAAACACATACATTGTGACGATACATGTCATTTGTGCCGTGGTGGGACAGATTGCCTTGAAAAAGTTGATTGACTGCTCTGTGTCTTGCCTCGGAGTGCAAATGTCAACGGCCTGTTAATAATGTCAATGGATCGGCAAATTTCTGAAACGCATCTCATGTTGAAAATATGGCATTTAGAAATCTAAAATGCATTAAAAGAAAATAATTGACATGACAGTGAAATACAGAAAATTTGTAAAAATACTGTATCTTGATTTTACTAAGATTTCGTCAAAACCAATTGTGTAAATTCACAAATGAGATTATTTTTTAACAATATGTCGTCATTATAGAATTAACGTAAAAAGATGGTCACATGGTTTCTAAAATTATTGTAAAAAGTACCTACTGTGTCACAAAGTGAAATATAAAATACACATAATGTTAAGAATATTGGACTATCTAGTTTCATTGCCCTTTTTGGTTAGCTTTTTTTTTTAAAGACATTTTATTTCACAGTGGGCATTTTAGAAGTGTAAATTTGGATATCCATTTATCTAATTATCAAAATGTTAGACTTTTTAAGTAATATACTTCTACTTGTCAAGTATTCCTGATTAAGATACTTTAGATTGATTACTTGAGTAATATTTACCCTAAAATATAAAAAAACTTTAGTGTATGAAAAAGGCTTGTATTTACTGGACTTGGTTTCTCATGTGTTGTTTTTTAATTTAGAAATGCGATAATGCTTACTTTGACGATTGCGTTTATTGAATTCATATTTTTAGTAGAAGGCATTGATTTATTATGGGAAAGAAGACAAGACATATAATAAGATGATAATCATTAAGCTGTCACATCACAGGGATGATCCATCGGCGGCTATTCAGGCATGTGAATGTCTCATATGTTCCATGGAATATCACTGTTCGTGGTCTAAACATGCTGCATGATGGGACAAATTGTAAAAGTTAATACAGTGAGACCCTCTTAAGAAATTTTGTTTTTTGGTCCCTCGAAGACTGAATGGCCCAATTTACCAGTTTTTACCAAGGTTTTCCCGCTTAAGAAGTTTTTTAAGGTCCATTGGAAAACTCTTAAGAGAGTTTCACTGTATAAGAGAAGCTGTAAAATAATATCTTACTCTATTTGTACTATTATTAATAAATCCATCACTCCAGAGGGAATATAAATAGGATTTTTTTCTGCGAGTTAATGCTAGAATTGCCTACGCCAAATGTGTGAATTGTTCAGGAAAGGCGACTGTTATTATGTGAAACATTAATTTAATATTACCTTGTACGCATTAGATTGAGCCTAAATTTAATTAATATTGCAATTAATATGCAAAAGCATTAAAGGGGACCTTTTAGTGTACTTTCTAATGCAAAACTCTGGCATATTCACTTCTAGCAAACTCTTAAGATTTTATCTTTTGCACTTCATTGATTCCATCAAATTTAGACATTTTTAATAATCATTATTAAATGATGATAAAGATTCTTTATAATTGTTACTGTAACTTTTCCCATGGCCAAAAATGGCAGTCACAAAACTCGCAATGTCTTAATTACTAAAAAAAAATCACACTAAAATTTTTAATTATTAACACATTTAAAATGTTGAAACGTAACCCCACATTTCTGTCTTCCAAAGTCCTAGAAGCCTTTTTCAGTCCCGGTTTTACAAACCTTAGGTCAAAGTATGAATATGTTGTGGATATTTAAAGTTAGTACAATATGCCTTAAGTGTGAAATAATTAGTAAAAACAGTGTCTGTCCACTTGTGATAATAATGGAAGATTAATTGAGGATTACTCCCTTCGTTGTAGTGATGGCTTTTTCTGACATTTCTTTGATAGAAAGTTGATTAATTAATGTCTTAGAATAGGGTAGCCACAGACCCGCAAAACGGGAATTATCAGGGTAATATTAGAATATTCTCAAATCATCATTTTTACTGTTTAAAAAAAAAATACAAATCGGATTCCTTTCCAAATGTTTCATGTTTCATAATTTGTAAAAACACAGAAAAATGCAGTACAACTTTTTATTTGGCTAAAATAGAATCTTGAGAGGCATCTTTGCCCCAAAATCAATTTTAAAAAATCCCATTGAAAACCTGCAATTAATTCAGGGAATTTTGAATCTGTTTACTGTGGCCACCCTGAAGTATAAATTATTTTTAAATTTTAACCTAAAATTGGTACCTCATCCATTTAAAATTTTCTCTTACCTTGAGTTCATTCCCAAAAGATGTGCTTTAAAATTTTCCTTTTTTTAGATTTTTCTTTGCTGTCCATTTTGAATAAGTTATAGTGATCTCGTATGGGTGACAACATTGATCGTAAAAATGTATGAAAGTTAATAATAATTTTTGTAAGTTTAGATCTGAAATGAATCAAATATGATATAATCCCTCACGACATAACCGTACTAGGATAGTCCATATATTTTGGGTAAACTAAGCGTTTAATATTAAACTAATGATTAACCAATGTTTAAATAATGATACATTTGCATATTTATAAATTTGGCTGCAAATTGATTTTTTATAGTCGTTCATTAGAATTTTATATATTTTTAGTTGAAATGACTGTGCTTGGAAGTTAAGGTGACAGTTTTTCAATGCATATGTTTTTCTTGTTTTTTTTGTTCGCACTTTGTACAATATGGCTATATTTATCAGTATCACCTTTTTGGTTCTTTTTAAATGTGAATAGAAAAAACAAGAAACCATGTTTACACGGTAAGACTGCCCCCAGGAGGAGGGAGAGTTTTAGGGCTTTGAGAATAGGATGTTAAATTTGATTATAAGTTTAGTTGAAAAATGATTGAAGACATTTGGAAAAACATGGTTGCATTTTGTTTTTAAGGAATTTGATAAAATTACACCGAATCACAATGTTGCTTAACATTGATTTAAGTGTTTATAACAAATCTGTTTCTATTTAAAACAGCAACATATCCTGCAGTAATTTAGGAATCATTTATGTACACAATTTTATCTATGTTTTTTAGCTTTGCCACTTTTTATATTCTTCACTAAACATATTTTTAATAGTAATCCAGTGTCTGTCTACAATTTCTTTAATCATCAGAACTCTTGTCATTTCTGTAGAGAAGGGAAAACTGAAATAACTCAGATTATGAGGGGGAGAGCCGGCAGATTATCTTGTTGAGAATCTGGATATTTCTTGTTTGCCAAAATGATTTGTTGGATATTTTTCATATTATAAATACGTATGTTCAATTCTGTTTGAGAATATTGGATTGCCTGATATTTTAAGTGTGGCTCGTTAAATGGTTTTTAATCATGTTATTTATTGAAATGTTTGATTTTGTGCGTTGAATAATTGAATACTTTGTGAGAATCTCGAGTCTTAATTGTTGACATTCTACAAAAATGTGATCCTTGGACAATTTATTATCTTTTGAAAAACTTTTTATAATATTGCATTCGGAAGCTTTTGTTATAATTTTCTTACTCTTAAATTATTTTAGCTATTATTTATTTATTATGCGTTTCACAGTTATTAACCTAATGCAGTTTTTTCCATCCTGATTTTACAATATTCCAATATTCCATATGGAATCTGATAGGAGTGTCCATACACAGCTAACTTCAGCTACAATAATTGTCAGTTGGTATTATAAAAACTTACCTCATAAAATTTACTTACTGATTAAAAGGAAACTTTTAGCACCAAATAGTGCTTAGAGGCCAAGACTAAAGTCTCTGTGGTAAAGATTCCTGCGTGAATAGAGCTTTACACACTCCTTGCAAATACTTTTCAAAATACGTATTGGAAACACCCATTTGGTTTTTGTAATTTTTTCTTACATTAAATATTCTCATTTTAATACAAGAGAAAGCAAGAACCACTGTTTATTTGTATTATTGTCTTTGAAACTGTTTATTCAATTTATAGAAAGCTATTTTAATTTTTTTGTAATTAAAAAAATGTAATCTAATTCAATGAATATTTATTATCGGTTGTAATATGCAGGCATTTTATGTTAATTTTGTTATCCAAAAAATATGTGTTTACTGTTTTTATATTGTGTTCACTTGCTTTAAGTTATTCTATCGTGGTTTTATGTATTTATTTCTGTTAACGTTGGGCCTAGTGTCAATCTTGACTGGGGTGAATTTATCTAGAAATTGACAAAAGTGAAATCCGCTTCCTGTAAAGAGTTTTATAAATATATTGTGAGGTTTATTAAATTTTCATCGCAAATACACAAATCTTGAAAATTTTATCAGTTCATCAGTGGTTAAAAAACTTGACTTGAGATCTGGAAGCTAGAGTTGAAAATGCAAAAAACATTGACAAAGTAAACCTTATTGATACTTTTGCAATTTAACTTGCAACTTCCGGAAGCAAAGTTAAGTATTTTCCCACTAAACAAGCTGTTATTGACTTTCCACAATATTGTTCGCTTATTGACTGAGTGAGTTAATTTTTTAAATATTTTTAAGCGCAAAACCTCGGTAAGGTTCAACTTGTTCCTCTAATTTGATCAGTTCCTTCACCCATCCTTAGCATGTTTATTTACCAATTAACAAACAATAAATAATATTTAACAAAATAAAATATTACTTTTATTCAAATACATTCACAGACAACTTTTTATAAAAGAGTTTATTATTAATTATACATATACATTTATAGCAATCACTTAAATCACATTATACACAAACTTATCTTTAACCCATTCCGTTGAGCCATTTAAGGCGGCTGTGTTGAAAGGTCTGCCCTCTGAGCTGCCATAATTTGGGGCTACCGAAAGGGTCTTTCAATTTTTGCGTAAAAAGTAGTATGTATTTACAACTTATGTTTTCTTTTTAGTTGCATAAAATTAATCAATAAATGAGTTCGAGTTGGCACCAAAATTAATTCAGTTGCAGCGGTCAGTTTCAGTCGAAATAATTTCAGGTAGGATGGGTTTAAAATAGGTAACAAGTAACACGTCATCCTTAACCTTTTTACGACAATGTTTTTAAAGAATTTGCAATACGTTTTCGTGGTTTATAAAATCTCATTTTAATTGAATATAGTGTCACTTAAAAAATATTCAAAGAAGTAGATGTAATCTAAACATGTTCAAGGATATCAAATAATATCTAATAATCGAAAATTTCGTTATCTAAACAATTATAATAACGTAATAGCGTCAAGTATAGATGACGCTTGTTTTTTAGGCACGCGAATGGTTGGCATGTATACATGACACTCATCTCAAAGAGGTTAAGCATAATTTTTCATTTCATGATATATAAATACTTCACATTTTTTACAATACAAGATGCGAAATATTAAGTGAATAATGCGATTGCCAATTTAAAAGCATAAAAAATTACATATCATGTATTAAAATTTGCACGTAAGGTAAGCAGCCTTATTTTGATTATATCTTTGTAGTATGTAAGAATAATAAGTTGAATTAAACAATTATTAGGCACATGCAAAGTGATAAAAAAATAATATTTAAGAAAAAAAATTTTTTTTTTTGTGAATTTATCATCGTATGCCACGGGAGGAAACCCGAAAATTTTGCAAAGTTTTGACTTTGACGTATTTTATGCTTTCGTATATTATATTTACCGAAACACATTCCTTGAACAACAAACTATGCGTAAAAACATTACTTTCGTTTATTTGACAAATTGATAGGTTTATCAATCTTTTCGTGACCTACGACGCTCACAGTTTGACAGCTCGAATCGCAGCAAAAATTAAGCCTGGAAGTCATGGATAAATATAATAAAATTTATTCCGAGTGGCTAGGTGTGATTTGAATATCTGTTACGTCAAGAACAAGAATGCCCCAAGCCATTCTGACCTTGTTCTTCATACATTTTCTTTATACATAAGGATTAAAATCGCATTCTAAAATTATTTTTTTTTAATTTTGTTCTGCGCTGCCGGCGTGTCTGCAGCACAGGATGAGTTAATTTACAAAGATAAGACAAATTTTTGGAGTCATAAGAAATCGATTTATGGCGAAAAGGGTACAACTATGAGCTTTTATACCAATTGTTTCAAGAATCATCAACAGACCAGAGGTTTCTTTATAATAATATGTCTGCAGGATTAAGGAGTGAAAAACATTGAAGTGAATGGTCCGAAGGTCAACATGGCAGCCTTAGTCATGTAAAAGGGACTGGGGGTACTTAGAAGGAGAAACAAGGGTAGAGTAAGTACTAATGGTGATAAATTTGCAAAGACACTGGACACGGAGAGAGAGGCTGGAAACCAACTATGGACAAATGCTACCAAAGGGGTGCAGAAGAAAAAGATGTGGACTGTGACATTTTGGCTAATAAGTCTTATTTACAAAGAACACCATTAAGGGCCTCCTAAAATAACCCAATGCAATTTTTTTTACTTTGCAGGAGCGAATTTTGAAGTTTTGTTTTAGTATAATTTTGTCATAAAATATTAAAAATAATTGATGTGAAAATAAACTAGTATTGCATGTTTTCAAGCTAATTTATAAAGAAACAATAATGTCAAAGTTTGCTCCTGTGAAGTACAATATTAGTAGATAGTTCATTTAGTAAGGCCCATCGATATAATCCAAGACTATTATAAAATTCAAACGCCAATATAATTATATTTCATTTTAACATATATTTCTTTCACTTAAAATTAATAATTCGTTAGGTGAACTGGTATATTTAAGCCTTTTCTTTTGGCGGGTTTAGAATCCATTTACGGAGGTCTATCTTGTTCACCTTTCCCATCAGGTTACGAGGCAGCCTGTAAAAATATTAAAAGAAAAATTATTAGTACAATAAAATTTAAAAATATGAAATTCTAAAATGTGTTATTTATTGGAGTTAGCAATTATGTATCTCGATTAGCTTCAAAAGGATCAAGGTTTAACAATTCAACTTAAAAGTTGACAATGCGCTGATGGGTCGAGAATCCATAGTTAAAATCTCATGTGAAAATTCAAAATGGTGCTAAGTGATTTGATGACAATGTCAGATGTGACCGGAGTTGTAATAACTAGGCCTAATTCTTATCTACGTATTAGCACACTTAACTAACCATCACGCCGTTTCTCCCAAGGGTAGGCAGAGAGTATGAAATGTCTCACTCACACTGTGTTGTCATTGACTTCTTGCTCACACTCTTTCTCTTCTGTTATTCAGACTGACATGACCGAAATCAAGTACTTGATTCACTTTATCGCATCTAAGCTGTGTTTAACTTACTTGGGAACGATGAATATAACTGAAGGCAATTGATACTTGGGAGCATATTGTGCTCCCCACTCTTGCAGTTCCTGAAGTGTGAGGGTGTGTCCTTCTTTCAACGATATAGCTGCTGTCACCTATTGACAAACAGACAAAACATTATAAGACATCTCTGAACTACGCTACCGACTGCGCAATCGAGTGTGTCAGGAATGCAAAGAGCAGAACTGAAACCGGATAGTAGCAGAGTGGGGAAATACATTGGGTTACCTAGTTCCCCAATGTCCTCATCATTGCAGAAGTAACATTTTCTACTCCCAGTGTTGGAAGTAGGAGAAATTCAAATAAAAATTATTCAATTAAAAAAATTGTCAGAAAGAGTACCTTTTCACCCCAAGTCTCATCAGGCAGTCCCAATACTGCCACATCAGTTACGCCCGGGTGTCCGAGAATCAGGGTTTCCACCTCCAGGGCGGAAATCTTGTAGCCGCCGGACTTGATGATATCCACCGAGGTCCTGCCCAGGATCTTCATTTTACCGTTTTCCAAAAATCCCGTGTCACCTGTTAAAGAAAGAAATAGCAGTGTTACATATATATTATAAATAATAGAATGTTGCACCTGACGAAAAACAAGATGACAGACAGATTTGGAAGAGCATCTCAAGGTAAAAGTCTGTCACAAATATTGTTTTGGAATATAAGGTTAGCGTGTGAAAAAAATGACGAAACATTCTTCATCTTTTAGTGCCCTCTCCTGTCAGAGGTTGGTTATCAAGTGAATCTCTGCCCTGTAGGCCGCATCTCAAAACCGCACTCATACCAGTCACGAGATTGGAGAGATAAACCGATACAAATGGGTTGTGGGTGAGTCTGTGTGCCGAAAGTAAGGTCAATATTATCTTACTTTGGGTGAAGTTGATCAAATATTTTTAAATTTGGAAACTATTTTTTTTTATTTTGAATAGGTAAACAATTTCATTGACCAGTATGGGGCCCAGGAGTTGAAAGGCCTTATGTAAATTTGCATCATAGATCATTAGATTATTTTTTCAGCGAGTAACATGAATTTCAAACCATCAAAGTAATTACATAGTATATATAATAAACACGATGGTATAACTTTGTTTAATTCCACTTTTTATTTTCTTATCCAACTAGTTTCGGTTCAACCTGAACCTTCTTTAGGGAAGAACAAAAATATACTAAACATAATACAGGTATTCAGATATTACATGTTAATTAGAAGAGGGAGAAAGAACATCAACTTAAGTGAGGGCGAGGAGGGGAGGTGGCTACGAGGGAGGGGATAACAACTATATACATAGTATATAGTTGTTATTGTCGATTTAGTTTTAAATTAAATTAATTTAATAAAAATAAAATGATGCACCTGTTTTGAACCACCCATCCGACGTGTATCCCTCTTTGGTTTGTTCGGGTTTCTCCCAGTAGCGTCTGAAAACTGACGGTCCACGAACTTGAATCTCTCCCGTCAAGCCAGTTTTCTTCGTTTCGTCTGCGTACTTTATTGTGCACTGAAACATTGTCATTTAAAACTTTATTCATCATTTACTTACAAGACTATCATCGAAACAGCAATATGAAACAGATAAAATATATATTATTATTAGTCATTCCTTCATTGCTGAGGATCGTGAACCTCCCTCCAGTTGCCCCGAGGAACTGGGCTTCTCCACTCCTCACACTTCATGAGTTTTGAGTTCTCAGTTTGGTGAGCAACAAGTTCAAAGTGTCACAGGATATGCTGTGTGCAAACAGTTGACTTTCATTGTATTTTGGATGCCTAGCTCTTCCCCAATGAATATTATATCAAGATTGTTAAGTAGTAAAAAATTTATATAAAATTATCATTATTCATAGTAACAAATATTTACCTGTTTATCAAACGGAATGTATTCAGACTTTTCTACAAATAAGTTTTTAACAGCAGGCTCGTTGTCAGGATGAAATTGAAGTTGGGAGAGGTTTATCTGAAAAAAAAAAAAAATTAAATAGATTAAAGAATTAATAGATGTTGGTATACAAAAATATAATTGAAAAAGTTTTGAAATGTCATTCACTAGGGACTAATGCGGGAATCAGATTCAGTGAACCATGCAAGTGAATTGATTCATTTCAGATATTCGGTCAGTTTTGTTGATGGTTTATGTATATGTAGAACGATTCTCAGCCGGCATTTTGGGTGTAATTAATGGTGCCAAGTCCTCCATCACTGCACATGCAACATTTTCCCCCTACAAAGATGGTAGTAGGAGTTTTTCAGACATTCGGTCACTTTGGCCAATGTTTATTACATAATATACATATAGGTACATAATAGCCTCTGTAATCCGAATGCACTATACTACGAACCATCGGGCGACGGGGGCAGGGTAGGAGTTGGCGCCAGATTTTTTTGCACATTTTTAAATGTACGGCAGATCCGGTGCTGACCCTAGTGAGATGAGGGCTTTACGATCTAACCGTATTACACAATTTTTTTGAATAAATAAATAAAATAAAAAGTTAACGAGGAAATTTAACATCAGTGAAGAGTCTGGGTTTTGAATTGTGGGGCTAATTTTAACTGTTATGGATACTATATTATGTACAATGTACCTCTCGGGTGGGCGGTGGGGCCTCCAGGGTGACCAGCGTGCCGCTCTCCTCGCTGTGGATCTTGACGCTGCAGCCGGGCAGAGGGGTGCCCACGAAGCCTGGGGTCCTGTCGCTCATGGACTCGTACGAGTTGCTGAGTGCCATGCCGAGTTCCGTCATGCCATATCTGTTGTTTATAAAATATCACATAAAGACTGAATGCTTTCAAATTTTAGTTGAATCTTTCCTTATATATATAGATAACGCCCTGGTGAAAAACTGTCATTCAGAATCAATGCATGTCGCTTGAAATAGTTTAAACCGTGTTAAGAGACCAAAAAATGAAGTCAGGTACTTCCTAACCTTTCTCTTCCCCATCTCTTTCCCTTCCCCAAGTAGATGCTATAGTTCCACTGGATCCGGCAATTGGAAATCTTTTGGAATAATAATTATAATTGAATAATTTGTAGAGCGCCATTTTTATGAAAAACCTCCTCAAGGGTGCTGTAAAATTTATCTTTCCAGGATCTAATTTTATTATTTACAAACAGGTACCGAAAACAGGTCACTTCCGATAAACACACTTATTGTTAATAGAAAGTTTACGCTTGGAGAAGACAAGCAGAGACACATTTTACATTTGTTATTTTACCCCCTCATTACTTTTGATATTACATTTATTGGAAGATGAGTGGCAAAAGTGGAGTTGATATTTATTTTAAAAGATTTTATTTTTTATGAAATGACTAGTGATGCATCGGAAGTGTCTTAACTGAAGCAGAAACGGAAACAGATGTCAAAAGTAAATCTTAGCGGAAGCGGAAGCGGAACTGGAAGCGGAAGTGTTAATACTATGAAGAAAATTTATTTTTTAAGATTTGTTTAATTAAATTTGTATTTTGTACATTAAGTACTCGAAATTAAACGGAGGTAAATTATATTGATTTGGCTGCTTTTAACACCTTTGAGTCTGTTTCGGTGTTCTTCGTATATTAAACTAGCTCCACTAAATAATTGCTCACTGTTAGATAAGTAGTGGCGTACCATTGGCAACAGATGGGGGTATTTGTGCGCATTTACTTTCCACCACATAAGGGGATCCTCATGGAGAGGTAGTCTCTTCTCTTTCTTGTACTCCCGAAGGTGTGACTGTATCTTTAAAAATAAATTGTCACCATCGTCCGTTGTAGAAGAGTTCTCCTCCTGGTCTTCATTTACACTTAACATCGATTCCAATATTGTAATGATGATGATGATTTTGAAGTAGAGGGCTGCACTTTGATATATTCGATATAATCGCAAATTAAGTTCGGCTTCTTTTGGGGGAAGGTACGCGGTCAGCATCTTGGATGGAATTGGATTGCCTGGTTCTAATTGTAATAGTGTTAATCGTCGCATTAAGTAATTTAGATTCAACCTGCTCTGTAATGATTCTGGTAAAAAAATGCGATTTATATCACGGATCCAAATAATTCGCGATAAAGTATTTATCGTCTTCCACCAGGTTTCTTCCGTTTAGAGTTCCGTTATGAAGTTTGCGGAACCAGAAACGGAAACGGAAGTGAAAAAACTTGCGGAACTTCTGCAGAAGCGGAAGCAGAGTTCTGTTGCAACACGTTCTGTTAACCTCTCCACGAGTGAGTTTAGCGAACAAAACTGTACGTGAGGAGTGAGTTTTTTTTGGTTAATTTTGTAAATACTTTTTTATAAATCATCATAGATTAACTAAAAATTATCTTATATTTTGAATTAAAACGTCATCGACATCAATCCACGAAAATAAACCAACATCGAAAAAAAACAAGTCCAAACAAAAAAACTGTTTCCTTCCTCTGACGACCATTGAATGACTTGAAAAGAATTTTTAAACTAAAACTGTGAAGTCGGTATTGTGGGTATGTTCCAAACCTTTGACAAACTACACGCAGACATCCCATAGATGGTACTACAAGCCAAATATTTAATTAAATATGATGTTTAATTTTCATTAAATATGACGATAGATATGGCATTTGAATAATAGCTGCGGATGAAACGTTGCGGCCTTATTCTTCTGGAAATTTTTTTCCCTTCGCCGAACCATTTCGGCCATACTCGTGGAGAGGTTAAAAATCTTACAAGTTGTTTTTTGCTTACATTTTTAAATGTTTGTTTATTTACAATGTCACAGGCTGTAAAGGTGGAGGTAGAGAAATTCTGACTTTATGGATAAGACTGTGTGAAAAGTGTATAACATTGTTCTTCTTATTCGGATACCCTCTCCTATAAGAAGTTGTCCATTCCACCTAACAGAAGATGTAGACAAATAAGTCACCAAACTTAGCGAACCGTCTGGGGTGATCAAAGCAAAGGTGTTAATTTGTATTTGATCGTATAAATTGATTTAACATTTCAAATTGATTTAACGTACCTTTCAAGTAATCTGTGTCCGGAGATTTCTTCCCATCTCTCAAAGACAGGTGCAGGAAGGGGGGCTGAGCCACAGATCATAAGCCGCATTCGAGTCTTCAACACACCTCTGTAATTCAAATACACTCATCTGTCAAAGCAACCATTTACTATGTATTACACTTTTATAGCTAGACCGCAAACACATGCAGAAAGGGCTTGTCACGCTGCACTTGTCTCCTGCACCGCGCTTCATTCAGGGAACATCTTTTGCTTTTTGTCGAACTATAGTGCACAATACATCATAATAAATTAAGGATAATCTGGAAAAGCTGTGCCTACCTCAAGAAAAGCAAACCATTAACCCCTAGGGTACGACCAATTACAATAGCAGTGCAGTGAAATCATGACTACACCTACAAATGCAGTGCTATGTGTGGGTGTAGAGCTAGGTTTTAGGAGTTTTTAACGCATTTTGTTACTGTCCATGAAAATTCGAAAGCAAAGAAGTTGATATTGTTGAAGCCTGTCAATTATTTCAAATATAATTTTCAATATTATATACAGTTTTCAGATATTTACAAAATACTACTCGTCTTCTAGGGGTTAAACAAAATACAGCGAAAATCCCTTAACCCTAGATTACTACTCTACGTCGCAGAGGCGCCGCATTGCATTGAAATTCAAGGACATCCCAGTCATCGGCAGCACGTGTCGCAGGATGGTTGTTGCGTTACGGTAAGTTTGCTAGTTTTTATGATATGGCACTCCAAAGGGCCAAATGGCGCTTCAAAGACGTATGAGTAGCTTGTATGTAAGTTTTGCGCTCTTAATCAAATTGTTAAGCAAATATTTTTTTGTTACTTTCTTACTTTTTTTAGTTAATTACTTCATAATTGATTATTTTTTGCAGTGTAGTAGTAGTAGAAGTTTTTTAAAAAATGTATATTTTAAGTGGTTTATTTTTTAAAGAGAAGACTGTTTAATTGCCTGAGTTTCATTTGAGATTAAAGATTTTATAATAAAAAATATACAAATGTAATATAAAATTGTGTTATTTTTTTTAGTAATATACAAAATTATAGAAACATTCAAAACATACCAATCATACTTATAGTTTTTGAATAAAATCATTAGTCAATATGATGTGCCTCGCAGGCGTATGAGTAGTTTCTTTGTACGTCGCAACAAGAGTAGTAGTCTAGGGTTAAGAAGTTTTCCAAGGGTGTGGAAAAAACTTCTTACACAATATTTCCATTTGTACATATTATGTTTTCATCAATAAATTTTACAAAAGATGATTTATTGAATGTTTTCTGATTTTTTTAAATCGTCCTGTTTCATTGGCTCACCTGTTATTATTAAGACTGTTTATGTTCCTTAACCTATTTGCAAACCGATCGCGTTTCTAAAAGATAAGCATCGTGTATACACGACCCATATATGCGAGAATTTGAAATACCCGTCCACAGGTTTTGCAAATTCTTTAACGACATCGTCGTAAAAAGGTTAAATAAATAAATAATAAGAAATATGTAAAATGTATCTAGAATAATGTGTAAAATGGAGACTAACTTGACATATTCCCTGTGCCTGCTGCTGGAGGCAAACACTTTATCATACTCGGCGATCAGCTTGGAGTACATAGTGGGGACACCCATGAACACCGTTATCCTTGAGCTGTCTCTCTTCTTCATGCCCAGGAAGTGTGCCCAAACCTACAACACAATAAAATGTAAAGCAAACCAACTCCAGAAAGGAAACAAGGAGGGTGCTGAAAAAGCCAGGGCGCCAGGAGGCGCCTCCGAGCTGAATAGGACAAGGGAAAGAAACTAGTATGTATGTGGTTCTGTGAACCTTACATCCAAAAGAAAATGTTTCTAATTTTATCTTAGGTACTAAAATAACTACCCACTTTAATTATACCATATTGAAATGTAATGATCTTTTTTCAACTTTTATCAGGCCAGGTAGGTACCGTAATATTGAAAAAATGCAAATAAGAAAGTCCAAATAAACACAACAATTTCCAGAAATATGATATTAACGGTGTTAGAAAGAGAAAACATCACACTTTATATTCAAATCTAAAAATTAACTACAAAAAAGTAAAATGTACACCTTTAGGAAACCAAAGTTTCATATCGCAATTTGAAAAATTTTTATGAAACTTTGGTAACTTTTTATTAATTATTTTTACATGGAATGACAAAAAAAGGAAAGTGACAATAACGTTTATAATACATTTGTCTAATAAAATATGTATGTGTTTTTATTTTTTTCATTACAATAATTTTAGTTACAAAAAATCTAAAATGGGCCATTTTTAAAACTTTTTATACTTAAAAAATTATATGTTTATTTCGAAGGGCTAAAGGCACTTTACATAGCTTATTGTCGTAGCCATTTTAAGAAAAGTGTGTTTTAATTTACAAATTTCTCAAAGCCAGTTTCTGATCTCAGACTGTACGACAGGTCGTTAAAAGAATATACAAGTACAGTAGAATCATTTTTAAGAGATTCTTACTTAAGTAGCGGTATACCGTATTGTAGGACTACTGTAAGAGTGGTCTGAGAGATTTATGAGTATCCATTATGAACAAGATTTGGAATTAACCGTTGAATTTAATACTCACCGATGGAGAACTGAATCCGGACATCATCCGGATCTTGGCTCCAGCGCTCAGTCCGGCCAGCACACTGTTGACCACGCCGTGCACGTGGTGAAGGGGCAGGCAGTGCAGGAGCGTGTCGGTGGCGTGGTATCTCCATGCAGAGTGCAACGAGCTCACCTGCGCTGACAGCTGGTCGAAACCATGGACTACACCTGCAAATATTCATGGAGATTATTTTATTTACTTAAAAATTATGGGTCCCTATTGTTCCCAACCGTCTGGAGCCAGTAAGACTACGGCATCCCCATTTGAGGCATGTTGTGAGGCCGAGTGGAGTGGGGGAAGGAAGGAGATAGGGAAGAGGATGGCAGGGAAGCACTTGGTTATTCAGAACTGGTCACCAAACACGGATGAAACTATTTCAAGCAACAAAGAAACACCCACACCGCTCTGTCTCGGCACACACTCCTTGCTTCATTCACCTTCATGCGTCGTATCATACATACTCTTCTATTATACTGAGTCTTAATGATATGACATTTAATTCACTTGGTGCCAGTGGCGGCCCCTTCGTAAGGGTCAATGGGTCAATGACCCCCTAAAAATTTGGATTGAAAAAACTACGCGATTACCAATTTTTTACGAGGGGGGAGGGGAGATAATTGATGTGCAAGCGCTACAGTAATTTTCCCCTAATACTATGTACGCGAGCAAAGTGGCGGGTAAAAACTGGTTTTCATATAAATCTGATATTTTTAAATGTTTAAATTTAATTTTGGAAAAGGAAAATTATCAAAATACTTTAAGTCAAGCACAAAATTTGATTAATAACCTAGAAAAAAGTGTTTTATTTATTGGTAAACATTCTTCAATAAAATAATGCCTCACTGCGAAATTTTATTTGCAAATGCAAAAAAGAAATTTGGATGCAATATTGATACAAAAAACATATTGGTGAATTTCAACATAATATTTTGACCATAGGGACCATTAAAGTATTACGTATGCACTGTGGGGGGGCAGGGGGGGGGTCTTTGCTTTGCTTATTTTTGATGACATGGGGGAGTCTAGATGGTGATTACGTCAGCAGTATCAATATTATTTTTATACTTTTTCGGATTTTCTACAAAAATTTAGTCGATTTTGGTTTGAGCACAACAACGTTTACGTAAGCATGGGAGGGGGAGAGGGGGGGTAAGAGCTTTGCTTACTTTTGCTGACGAGGGGGAGGGGGGTTAATAATTGCAAAATATCTGCTTACGTAATATTTGAAAGGCCCCAAACGAGCAGAATTGAGTTCCAACCCAGCAGATTCAATCAATTCCCCAGAAGGCGAATGTAAGAAAAGGCGCACAGATGAAAATAGTCATTTGGTAGCGATAGAAGTTTGTGACACCATTTTAGTGGAAATGCAAAATAGGTTTAAATATGGCGATCATCTCATTTTATCGAATTTATTTAATAAAGATAATTTTGCTGAATATAATAACTGTTTTCCAACAGCACAACTCAATTTATTGGATGACTTGATTCATCAAAGTTAAAAAATGAGTTAATAGTGTTTTACAACGTGATGACTTACACCATGCTAATAGTGCTGCATTGTTTATAAATTTTTTGTTGACCAATAATTTCCAGGAAATATTTTCAGAAACAATAAAAATACCGCAATTTATTTGTGTGATACCAATGACTACAGTTGAAAGTGAAAGAACATCTATAGAAACATTTTTAAGAAATACAAGATAGGTTAAGCTCACTTGCGATGCTTAGCATCGAAAATTTTTTTTTTTTCTAAAGTAGATAATTTCTACAGCCGTGTCATTGATCATTTCGCAGAAGCCAAAGAAAGGAGGATCTATTTAATATACAAGAAATTTTAGTGCTTTTTTACCATTAGAATCCACAGGATCAGTACGTGCCTACCTACCTATCCAACTTTTATCTCGGTACATAGATTTTGTAGAATATTTCAATTATAGGGGAATTCCATAGTCATAGTAAAAACAGTTCAATTGATGTTAAAAAAAATAATTAATAACATGTACATTAAAGTTTAAAGTTAATTGTGTTAATAATTTTGAATAAAATAAATAACATTAAATAAAACCATATTGTGAAACCGGCTTTGAGGTAGGTGAGTACCGGCAAATTAACTACAACATGTAGATAGATATGGGCATTTTTATAATATTCCCTACGCATTACTTCTGATATATTTTTTTCGATTGACCTTCCACTTCTAGACCCCTAGAGCCGCCTCTGCTTGGTGCCATGTTTTCCTCGGGCATATTTTTGCATTACTAGTACTTTTTAAAATAAGTAAAAAGTACTTTCCATGAAGTATTTTATGGCTGTTAAATGAAAGTTTCTATTTGAAATTTCTATTAGTGAGGTTTTTAGATTCAAGGTTGTTTATCAATTGTATAGAATATTCACAAGTTTATTAGTAAGGCTGTAAGACTTATAATACAATAACATACCTTCAAGCACCATTCAATGATATAATTTACATTATTTTTATAAATTATTTACCTTTTGGTTTGGCAGTAGTTCCACTTGTGTACATTAAAAGTGCGTCACTTTTAGCGTAGAACTGCCCGTCTTGAAATTCATCCAGGCTTAAGGCACCGGGTGCATCTGAAATATTTAAAGGTACATATTTATTGCGAATGGTTCTTGAAATAAATAACGCCTTCTTCACAACAAAACCCTGTCTTTATTTAGGCTAGAAACTCTTATAATTGGAATTAGTATAGCAACATCCTCTACTGTGTTCTCAAAATCTTGCGAGAAACCTAACTGCTAGCCCTCCTAGTCCTCCTGAACATGGAGGGGCAAACCTACACACTACAGTGAAACCCTCTTAAGAAGTTCTCTTTTAACAAGTCGTGTGCCGATTGCACGCCGGCGCACGCCCTATAGCCGAATAAAAAAATAAAAAAAACATTTTGATATGCGATTTTAAGCCATATGTATAAAGAAAATGTATGAAGGACAAGGTCAGAATGGCTTGGGGCTTTTTTGTTCTTGACGTAACAGATATAAGAACCACACTTAGCCACTTAAATAATTGTCTTTGGACATTTCTATGACTTTGGAAATGACATTTCTCCCGCGATCCGAGCTGTCAAACTTTGAGCGTCGCGTGTCATGAAAAGATCGATAAACCTATCAATTTGTCAAATAAACGCAAGTAAAGTTGTTTGTAGGCGTAGTTTGTTGTTCAAGGAACGTATTTCGGTAAATATTATATACGATAGCATAAAATTAACCAACAAAATTTACATCAAAAGTCAAAACATCGCGAAATTTTCGAGTTTCATCCGTAAAAACCGAGGCATTCAACAGGTTAAGACGTTTCATGGCTTAAGAAGTTTGATTTTTTCGGTCCCTCGGCTCAATATTGGCCCAATTTTTCCCACATATAAGGTTTTCCTGCTTAAGAAGTTTGTTTTTTCCGGTCCCTTGAAAAACCTCTTAAGAAGGTTACCAACATCTGTCGGATAAGTCTATTACTTCTAAGAACAACACATCGACACTAGAGCCATCTGGGTCTCGTAACTCGTATTCACTAAGTTAACATTAACCTTATCTGATCTATGAGGTTTCTCTAAATATATTGTGCCAAAATGTGCTGCGTGATGGGATACATTGCGTGGAAACGGATAGCGTTGTAAAGGTTAACATTCGAAAATATAATCAAGCAAGGGAACGTCTTAAAATAA
Organism: Glyphotaelius pellucidus; assembly: GCA_936435175.1. Taxonomy (NCBI): domain Eukaryota; kingdom Metazoa; phylum Arthropoda; class Insecta; order Trichoptera; family Limnephilidae; genus Glyphotaelius; species Glyphotaelius pellucidus. The sequence continues at coordinate 16,334,386 of OW386557.1, read as the reverse complement.
AGTAAAAGCATTGAGGCACATGTACATCTGATAGGAAAGAATTGAGATTTAAAAGAGTTTAATCTTGAGTAGTTTTGATTAAAAACTTATCAGACGTGCTCTTATCTACAGCATGTATAAGAAAAAAAGAACTACAGGTTGACAATAAGGAACTCCAGTGAAAAATATTATGGCTTTAAAAAAATATGTTCATACAGACCAGAGGTTCCCAAACCTTTTTTTCTCGTGGACCCCTTTCAAAATTTGTCAGGATAATAAATTTAAAAGTTAAGTTAATAAATTTAAATTTATTAACTTATTATCCTGACGAAGAAAACAAAGTTTTCGAAACATTTTGATATTGTTAATTAAATAGTGGTGTACACAAAGTTATTTGTTTTCATTAAATTAATAATTTCAAACAATTTTTATACCACTCTCCCTTAATAATATTGAAAAATATAATAATATAATAAATAAATAATTCTACCTAAATAACGTTTTACTTATTGAATAGTTTCGTAGCTTCTTCCATACAAAATGACAACATCTGTTGAAAATAAATAAAAATTTTGGCCATGATGACGTCACACGATTCACACCAGATACGGTGGTTTTCAGGGGATCCTGAAAAATTAAAACTTTGACATTTATTTTAACTATTAAAACTAACTATAAAAATAAAAATGCAGTTATTTCAGTTAGAAGGTAATTTTTCATTTAAAAAAAAAAATTTAAAAAAATTGGACTGGAGTTCCTTATTAACTTTGCAAAAGAGGAAACAACAAATGAATTAACAATTTTAAAAAATCACCACCAGATCATTTGTAAATCCAAAATGTATACAACAGACACCACCATTTGCAAATTTAAACTAGTCAAGCTGTACAAGTCTTTTTTACCAGTATTTTCGTGCAACTGATGCAATAAAGCAGTTGATCGTAATTCCGGAGGCAGGAACAGAGTTGTGGCTTTGGACTTCGGCAGATGTTGAGCGAGGGTTTGATCGCAGATAACCATAGATGCTCCGCTGTCCTGCAGATAGTGGTCTATCAACGGGGCGGGATGTTGTGGGGATAGAGGGACGGCTAAAAAAATATTTATACATATTAAAAAGGTCCTCACTGCATTTTGTTTTCCCCGGGAATGTTTGTTTTTCTTTTCAAAAAGCAATAACTTAAACAAATGTATGCCTAGTGTTAAATACAAATGAATTCAATAATCCTCAACCAGACACTAAAAATTTGTGGCATAGGCACAATGCTGATAGTTTCATTGTAATCTCTCACTCTTCCTCATAAACAATGCACATAATAGAAAGAGAGATTACAATATTAATGTTAATCTTAAGGCGAAGTACTACAAAGTAATGCAAAATCAAGTGTTTTTTGTTTGAAAATTTGATTGCTTAGAAATGTTTTAGACACTTTAATTAAATTCAGCAAGTAGAACACATTTTGGCCTTTGAAACATTTGCGCATTTTTTTGATAAGTCTTTTTATAAGCCCTGAAAAAAATAAAGTATCAGACCTATAAAAACTGCTTTAGAGTTTAAAATCTCCACACGAACTCCTTTTTGGGTATGGCTTGAGGTGGCAAAAAGCTCTTCAGAAAATGATCATAAAATATTTAAATATTTGTGCCTGAACTTCGCAAAATAAAATAAAACATGTATTTTGACAATATTTTTGGCAGGTGAAAACTGTTACTACAAAATAAGTATTTCTTTTCTATTTCTATGGACAACTTTTGAATAGAAATGTGAAGCGTGGTTTATTATAGATATTTTCCTTTTTGTTTTAAGGTTAGAAAAAAACAGAGTTATAACCATTTCTGTGGAAACACATGCGTTAGCTTGAAAACAAGCTTATTGACTTGACTGCTATTGATATATTGTCTTGAAAATAAGCTTAGATGTCGGAGTGGTTAAGGATATTGTTTGCACTATGACCTCTTTCTGTCTTAAAAGGCTAGTAATTTTATTATTGATTGTACATGTTTAATTCTGTACCATTAAAATGTCTATTTACCAATGTTTCCCGTCATCCATATTGCCCACTGAGTGAAAACATGCGACGAGTCCCCGTGGCACAGGTAGGCTATTGTTTTCTGCGTTTTACCACCTAAAAATATTTAAAAATAAACATCAAAATTACAGTGAAAATTAAGAAACGATTCAATTTTAAAAGGTGCTGCTAAAAAGATAGGTCTACCATTCAACATTATTCATTACAAACCCAACACATTACATAACAAACTAACTGATGAATATAACTGAAATTTGGTCATTAAGGTTCACAGAAAAGAATCTAAATTTTAAATGTATATTTTATATATTTTTTTACTTAATTAAACATACTAATTTCAGTTGTCTGTGTGAAATTTGGTTCAATGAACTAAAATTTACTTTAAATTTAAGTTTATTCAATTTGGGAGGTGGGTATGGGTACTGAATCCCGGGAACCACTTATTGAATAATCCACACATCCGCCATAGGTGACCCCAAGCAGTTCGATATGTTTGGTCTCTTAGCAGGAGTGCCTGGGCCCTTTTTTGTAACATTATAGAATGTACTCAAGTCGAGGTGGCGGGAGACAACTGTGATTTGTATGAAATACACTTCTACCATGAGGATTTTCAACTCTGTAACGTAATTTTTATTACAAAAATATAAATACATGTTTTTTTAAACGCACACAGTCGTTACGTCTTTAGTATAGTAGATTTTAAAGTAATTATAAAATAATAATATTGGTTATTCTGTTGAATTTGTCTCCACTAACTGGTGGAGACAACTTTTTGTGGGTAAAAAGAAGAAGCCGTGTAAGGTCGGAATACCTTAATGAAAAACTTAACTTAGGTCTGGTTAAAATGGCCATCAAAGCTAAGCGCATGCAAAGAAACTACTAAGTAAGATAGTTAGTGTTTTAGAATATGTCTGATGTAAAAAGACTTTAACCCCTTTACTGCAGATTGCTGATCTTTTGGTGCAACTACAATGTACTAAACGATTCAGTGCGTTCTGTCACAGCAAACCATAATAATTGGATAATTTGTAGAAGAAATATCAAGTTCATCAGATGAACCTTTCATCATAAACTATAATTACTTGATGAAAACATTAAATTTATTAAGACTCTCAGATTGAAGAATTATATCTGATTCAATATTTATGTTCAAAATTGTAAATGGTAGAATAGACAGGCCTGATTTAACTAAAGTCATTGAATTTCATATACCCACGAGAGCCACTCGTTCTAAAATCCTGTTTAAATGCTACAATAACCAGACTGAGTATACGAAACACTCGCTTGTACCTAGATTATATGAAGTTACTAATAGATATGCTGATGTGGCAGATCTATTTAATTGCACAAGAAGGTTATACTATCAAATATTTTCAATCAGTATTAACTTTATTTGCACTACAGAATTTTATATGTAATTGTATCTCTGTTGTCATTTCTTAATCAAAAGCCACAATTAACTTTTGTACTCTTTTTTATTATTTCTTATTTAACTATGATTTTGTGATAGGTAATCCGTGTTTATGGTGTATAATACCGTTTATATTAAATAAATAAATAAATCATTCAAATAAATTATTAGTGAAACTATACAACAAAAATAGCTGAGGTGAAAAGTATAATTTTACTAGTTTTGGTTTCCTTGAATTGGTATATTTCTTTGACCTTCATATATGTATATGTAAAAGCCGCGTAGGTCAGATTAAGTGGATGAATTCATTACCCAATGCATCGTTGATTTGATTGGATAATCCCTTGGCAGCGTTGAACAGGCCCCTGTATGTGTATTCCCCGGAATGATCTTGAATGGCAACACGTTCATCAAAGATGGCGGCCAATTTGAACACCGGTACTACGCCACCTGGAAATATAATAATAAATAATCACAGCTTCACAACCTCTAGACTGCGTGCCTCTTTAGCAGTCCACAATGGAATTCTAAGACAAGCCCTGATTTGTGGAATTATTCATTCAGAGATGAATTAGATCTCTGACAAATCATTATAAGTAGTAATTTCATATAGTCATTTGAATTCCGCAAAAGGGTCTCAATTTCTTCGGAGCCAGTGAGACTACAGCATTGGGGTACGTTGTGAGGTTGATGGGAGAGGGGAAGGGAAATAGACAGGGAGCAGGAAGGTTGGCAAGTATCTGGCTGTTCATATCTAAACGGTTAAGCCATTTCAAGCAATGTTTTGAATCAGAATGGTGACCTTTCACCAGGGCGATATTTTTTAAATTTTTTTTTAATTTTATTAATCTATATACATTGGGTTTTACATTGTGTTTAATTGATGCCTGTCTCACTAGGATATACCTGTGTCGAGACAGGCTTAGAGGTACATATTTGAAATTACAGGTATATTTTAAGTTACATACATATTCAATTGAATACAATAAAAAATAGAAAGGTGATTGGAAATGTGGGTAAATACTTTAAAAAGAGTTATATAAATGAAGGAAGAGATGATGTACAGTGAATAGTAAATCCTGTCAAATCTATTTATGGAATTAAATTTGACATGATTCTATTTTTTAAATTATTTTACATGGATTAGGTTGTATGCAAATTGTTTTCTGTCTAAGTGTGATTTATTTTACAGATGTTTGCAAAATTATTTTACATGGATTAGGTTGCATGCAAATTGTTTTCTGTCCAAGTGTGATTTATTTTACAGATGTTTGCAAAATTATTTTACATGGATTAGGTTGTATGCAAATTGTTTTCTGTCTAAGTGTGATTTATTTTACAGATGTTTGCAAAATTATTTTACATGGATTAGGTTGTATGCAAATTGTTTTCTGTCTATGTGTGATTTATTTTACAGATGTTTGCAGTAGTGTGGCGTCCAATACTTACAATCCATTTCTTTACGTCTTGTTTGTATTTTGTCAAGGATTCAGTTTGTCTGATTGTAGCTGGTAGTGTATTGTATAGTTTGCAAGCTATGTATTTGAAGTGTCTTTGTCCAAAGGTAGTTTTGGAAAAAGGAGTTCGGAGAAGTTCTTTGTTTTTGGCTCGGGTATTGTGCATTGTTTGTGTTGTTTTTTTGTAAATTAACTAATATGGATCTTGCGTAGAGTTGTTTAATATCCATAACGTTGAAAGTATTGAAGATCGTATGCTGTAAGTACTACCAGGCAGTTTAAGAATTATTTTTATGATTAGTTGTTACTGAAAGTTTCTCTTTGAATGCAGTAGAAATCTTTGATTCAATGTACTTAAGAACAAGTACAGCAGTTGGGCGTAGGTGAGCAGAGAAAGGAGTACCGGGAAAACATATGACACCCAAATGAGTTGAAAATATTTAACAGAATAGATTCTTATTTTGAGTTTAATTAAAATAATAATAAAGAAATAGCGTAAAAAGCCATTTTATTATTCATTAGGATCCCTGCACATAGCCGCGCCGACAGTAAACATCTATTTCAAAATACGCACTAAAAAATATTTAAAGTCTCACTAGTGTCGCGTCACCTAGTGTGTAATGGATTTTGATGCACGCAACTTTGATGCCTACAACTAACTGCTTGTGTAAAGTGCCTAAACTTGTAGCATATACTTCTATCACCATTCTCTATGACTGCCAAACCAAACACATAAAACATTAATTGTGATTTGAACGAAATAGCTAGATTGCACTATTTTCCATCTCCAGTGACTGAAATATGTGCCTCGATAGAAACGAGTGAGATGTTCTATCAGCTCTGAATACTCCTGAGGAGAAATGGCATGATGTAGTTATGAAATTCACCATTAATGTAGGTTTTACACAATCTCTTTTTTCAGCCCGATTTCCGTATAGAGACCAAAGACAAAATTTTTCATTTTAAGCGATCGCTATTTTCATCTCTATTTTCATATCTACGATTTCAATTGGCAGCACAACAAACAACATGGTTAAAGTGTTGTTTGCAAACGAAGAACCTAATAATCTATTTGGTGCATGTAAATAAATTGTTTCTTGTAGTAATTGTTGAAATGAAGTGTAATTTTCACAATCTGAATAATTGCCATTAATAGTTTTGATAATCTAATTTATTTTTATATTTTTTTTTGTAATAATATTGCACAACTTTACTTTAATATATCAAATGTCAAAACATAACCCACCTGCACGTATTTCCGCGTTGAATTTCTCAACCGTTTCATTGGCGATGTTGGCCTTTGCCGAAATAAATCGCAAATTTGCATTTCGAACCCCAACCTTCAAAATATTGGTCGTAAGCATTATGTCAGACTCCTAGAACAACTTTATTTACGACTAGAAATTTTCACGGGCACTAGTAATGTCATCGGGTACAACTAATACTGCGTTACATTGGCACTCGATAATCGCTGAAAAGGTGCGATAAACATTTGAATAAGCATGTGTTTCAATTAATCTGGTTTTTGACGCTAATAAATAATAAAAAAAATCTATTAATATTATCTGAAATGTAAATAAACTTCGACTTTGACAGTTGCCGTCAGATAAAATTCAGAATACGTCAACATTTCTTTCTATGGAATAGATTAAAAAATAATTATAAATCTATGGCAAAGAATATTTTCAGCCATTTTCAGCGACATGGCCGGAGTGAGGGGTATGGTTTATTTATGTGGCCGAATATGGCCGAAGTGGTACTGATGTCACCGCCTCCCAAATTGGATAATAAATTGCCTCCTAAATTGATTTATCTATATAAACATTACTCTGGTTTTTGCTGTTCTTTAACAGAGTTTAGGAACCAAATCTGCTAGGTGCTTCCCAACTGCCTCCAGACTATTGGACTCTGGGATTCTTGTGCAGTTGAGTAACTATTGTCCTTGTTCCTTCATTGGGTGCAGGCTCACCCCATGGGCACCATCGCACACTTGGCAATCTTTTGACCTCTTGGCAGGGGCATCACGTATACGTGTATGGTTTGGTATATTTATGACGTGCACCCTGGAGCGCCTCACCGACCAGTGCAAGCCACCATGGTCAGCCGCGTCGCCTACACGCTCAACTACTCCTGGTGGGGCCAATCAGAAGATCTTCAAGGTATTGCATTATTTTAAACAATACCACGCTGAGTATTTCGAGCAAGTTAGTGTTTACAAAATACAGTATGTATGGAAAGTACAGACAACAATGGCTTCAAATGGAATCACCAGGTTGATTCAAAAGAAAAATAATCTATGTATATATTTAAGGGGCAGAGTGTTCGTTTTTTGGCATATGTACTGAGAAAAAAGTTACATCGTGTAAGGTTCAAGTAGATTGATTTACAGTAATAATACAGTTCAAATCTATATATAAAAATGAATGTACGTTTGCTTGCCTGTTTGTTTAACCTTTATGTATTGCTATATTAAGCATAAGAAATGTTTTCTAAAAAATATATATTTTCTCCCTTAGATCTAGGGAAATTTTCCTAGACATCGCAACATGATCCCAATCATAAATAAACCAAATGATCCCAACCATAAATAAACCAATCCCATCCCAACCCTGGCCCACGTCCCACACGACTTCACGGATATACCACTAACCGGTGCCTACTTGGAATGGAAACTTCCTCCGACACCAATGCAGTAAAAACACACATGTGGCATCTATCAAAATGAATTAACAAGTTACAAAAAAGTATGACTCACATTCTCAAGGAAACAAAATTAACAATGACTTATTGTCGTAGTTTCAAATTTAACCGCAAGTTGTGAAGACGGTTATTTTTACAAAATTTATTTTTCCGCGGTGTTGATGCGGTGCCATACCGATTACGCGAAATAACAAAGTTTCATCCGACTCAACCGCATTGTGCGATAATAAACTCTAAAAATAATATTTTTAGAGTCCGTTATCGCATGAGATAGCAATGTAAAATGCTATCTTATTACCTAAAGAGATAGATCCGGAAATAAATTACGCTTTAGCTGGTTCACATTACGCTATAAATCTGCGAGCAGATATCTGTTTATTCGCGAGCGCTTATCTTTTGTCCTTTCACACGAGGCTACCAAATATATCTTCCTGTGGTAGGAGAGGGGGTCAGTCGAATTAGGGAGCGGCAACGGAACGCATATTTTTTGTACTGAAATCTGTCAACTTGACATCTGTCATCCGCGGGTCTAGGCAGCTCCGTAATTACAATGACCCCCTCTCCTGTTTTAGTCGGAGAAGGGGAGAGTTATCTTCTGGGATATAGCGGTTACGTCTGAGATGTGTATTGTCTGATTGATCTGCGCTTAAAAACGCTTAGGTGTGAACGGTCTGAAGGGATTGTATGGAGAGCGTTATTTGGCGTGCTATGATCTTTTACATTTGATAGCGTAATGTGAACCAGCTTTTAGACCAGCATTTTAAAACTGTGGTACGCGTACCCCTTGGGGTACGTGAAGCGTGAAGCAAAAATTGGGGCTATGCAACATCGTGGCACGAATCAAGATGTTAAAACTTAACTCAATTTGTTCAATTTTGCATGTGAAAAATTCCCGAAGTCGTGTTACACTCGTGTATAAAATTGTATTAATTGTTTATGTTTTATAAATTCATGCAATTATAAATGTATTTAAAAATTATAAATGAAACACGTCTTTTATTACACGTGTGCACAAAATAGACCGGTAAGTGGCTGAGTGGGCATCGCGTTTGGGTCTCACCCGGGCGTCGCGTGTTCGATTCCTTGGTTGGCTAAGTCCTCCATCACGACTCAAGCGGTATTTACGCTTTACTGTGGTGGTAGTAGGAGATTTACAAATATTGTCGGGTTATTCGTAACCTGGGAATGTTTGTCTTTCTTTAAAAAAAAAAAGGTAGACGGTACGGGGTACAACAAATTTGTAGTAAGGCCCTCCGTTCATGGAGATACTTACAAACTACGTGATTGCGACACCACCACAAGTACCCTGCAGATGTACTACTTTTTAAAGCTGGTTTCCGTACACGGCGCTACCCGAATTATACTGAACTTGATCATTTTTCACATGCAGCCGTGGAGTTAACACGATGTCAAACGATGTCAAATGACTTTTCTTCCAACATTAATCTTTGCCTTCTCCACTAAATCCTTTCTTGCGTATTCTGGTAATGTAAAGTTATATAAACACGCATTTTTTTCCACTTCCAGAACAAATCTAACATTACTTTCATGTTCAGACGCCATTTCTGTCAAACGTCAAACGAAAGTAGCAGACGCGAATGCTGCAACGCGTAGCGCGCTATCAGCACCGTCGGTATCGCGCTACCGACTTCAACCTGACATCCGTCGCGTACCGCCGTGTACGAACACCAGCAAAATTGTATGGCGGGTACCCACGAGCGGTGCGCGTACTACGCTCATCAGGCTCGAATAGCTTGTAAGTAGCTCCATGTACGGAGGCGCTAAGAGTCAAGGGGTACGCAGGCTCAAAAAGGTTGACAGCCGCTGCTTTAAGCAGTTGCGGCTTGCGCAGTGAGTGCCATAATTCCATAATATTTTTCTTCTGTTCTGTTCTGGGAGTTGCGCGGCGGCCGTGTTTAGTGTGTTCGGTGTAGTTTGTTTGTATTTTTAATTAAAATACAACAAAGTGGTTTAGTGAAAATGGTGAATTAGTGCTTCTATTTATCTAGTGAGACTTTTCTTTGTGGTGAGTGCATTTAATTCTAACACTAATTTTACCGCCGTGAAAATGCATTTTCTCTATCAATTTTGACGTTTGACATTTTGTATTGAAAACTATTTATTCAGCAGCACTAGTTTGAGGTTATTTTGTGTTACTAGCGGTCTCAGATAACGCAGAAAACCTCATTGCATAACTTTAATATGATGAATAATATTTCCTATTCACTAAAAACTTTTTGTTTCGACAAAATAGGTGGTTCATTCGGCAAATGCTAGTTACGTATGTACAACTAATAATGGATATTTTATACCGCTATTCCAACTTCCAACAATGTAATTGACAAGAGAGGTCAGAGAAGAAAATAATTTATGTACTGGAAAACATACAAAGGGTGTTAGAAAGGAATATATATTTGTCATCTTGTAATCTGTCACAAAGGAAGCTCGGTAACGTCCTCGTAAGCATATTATAATAACAATGCTATTATTTCTTGTGCGTATTTTGAAAGACTTATACATACAGACAAAACGGCAAGAATTTATAAAAATAAATATCTGGCTACTGAGCAACAAAGAAGTGAGGTTATATTTAAAAAAACACCATACAAATAAGGCGCTTAGAGAATGATTGAACATTGTAATTGTTTAGTCATTACGCTTTGTTTTTATGAATTGATTGAAATATAGTAATGTATTCTAACAGAAGAAACACAAGGAGAATGGCAGGTCGGAATTCTGAACTTGAACAATAAAATTGCGACTTGTATTCCCAAAGCGCTAAAACAGCTTTTTTGTAACGCACATGCGCTGTCAGATAACAAGAGGTTGAGCGGCGGGGGATAATGGAAGATGAATGTAAATAAAATTATTCACGCCAAACGCTTCAATTATCTCAACCAAACGAGTGTCGACAAACTTTCGTCAAACAAATGGTTGAGTATTGGAGAATTGAGCGCAGAAATAAAAGGATTTATGCTTGCCATTCAGGATAGAGTCATTAATACTAAAAATTATAGGAAGTACCTATATAATCAAATATACAAATCAAATTGATGATTTATGCAGAAAATGTTTGGCTTTTCCGGAAACTATAGAACATATATTATTATATCGGGATGTTCTGTATTAGCGCCGTCCGAATATACATTTAGGCACAATCAGGTTTTAAAAATAATTCACCAAAGTTTGGTAATTAAACAAAACTCGATTGACTGCTGTAGTACCATATTATGAATACGAACCAAATTCATTTTTAGAAAATGATTTTTTAAAAATATATTATGATAAAACTATATTAACAATTTGTCATAACAGACCCGATATAGTTTTACAAGACAAAATTAAAACAAAAAAACTTAAATCATTGATGTCGCTATTCCAAACTCCTGTAATATTCAAAAATCTGTTTCTGAAAAAATTAGAAAATATACAGATTTAGGAAATGAGATTAAAAGAATTTGGCATTCTCAGAATATAAAAATATTAGGTAGGTACCATTTGTTATTTCGGCTACTGGCATTATACGTAGCTCCTCATTCAAAATTTAGGCTTATTAGATTTGTCAAAGAATCTATACATAAAAATGCAAAAATCAGTCATCCATACTTACTTACTTATACTTATATACTTATACTTTACTTGTATTACTTATATTACTTATTATTACTTATATTACTTTACTTATCCATACTAATATTATAAATGCGAAACTGCTCGAGTTTGTTTATGACGCTTTCACGCATTAATCAATAAAAAGACTTTCAAAATTCATTCACCAATAGAAAGTTAAATTATATGCGAAGACTATAGTCTGTATATGATGGCAAGCTCTGGCGTTATGAAATTATAAACATTAATATATTATATTTGTCGTACGTTTTCTGTCGCTAACAAAAGCGAGTTTTTGTTAACGTCAGAAAAAAATCGTTTCCATGGAAACGATGTTGATATATTTGTGGGCTCTAAGCTGGTAGGTGCTCAGCCCCCTGGTCAGCTACTGCTCCAGAAAATTCAAATATTAGAATATGTTTTGTTTTTTTTGGACAAGCTTCTGTTTTGGAATAAATGTCAGATAAGAGTTTCTACATTGAAAATATAATTCGTAACGATTATAAAGACTGAATAATAAATAGTGTAATTTTTTATTATATTAACAAACTTCCAAATATTTAATTAAAAATAAACATCCGAAATGTTTGTAAGCGCATAAATTCCGAACGAATGAACAAAATTGGATAATTCTTTTTTTCTTTGAGCTATAGCTTTATGAAATTTAGGTGGCAGGCGAGATGTTTGAAAACTGAATGTAAGGGAATGAATGTATGGAATGCGGGAGGGGGTGGGGGTGGGGAGGAGGGGGATAATTGATAAGTTCAACCGCTACAGTAATTTCCCGTAATATCATGCGGGCGAAGCCGCGGGGAAAAGCTAGTTATATTATAAATGCGAAACTGCTCGAGTTTGTTTATGACCTTTTCACGCATAACACAATATAAAGACTTTAATAATTCTTTCATCAATATAAAGCTAAATTATATGCGCAGACTACAGGTTGTATATGATGGTAAGCTCTGGCGTTATGAAATTATAAATATTAATATATTATATTTGTTATACGTTTTCTGTCGCTAACAAAAGCGAGTTTTTGTTAACGTCAGAAAAAAATCTTTTCCATGGAAACAATGTTGATATATTTTTGGGCTCTATGCTGGTAGGTACTCAGTCTACTGGTCGGGTACTACTGCAGAAAATTCAAATATTAGAATATTTTTTTTTTTGGACAAGCATGGACTAAATGTCAGATGAGAGTTCCTATATTAAAAATATAATTCGTAACGATTATAAAGACTGAATGATAAATAGAGTATTTTTTATTATATTTACGAACTTCCAAATATTTAAATAAAAATAAACATCCGAAATGTTTGTAAGCGCATACATTCCGAACGAAAGAATAAAATTGGATAAGTAATTCTTTTTTTCTTTGAGCTATAGCATTATGAAATTTAGGTGGTAGGCGAGATGTTTGAAAACTGAATGGGAATGAATATATGGAATGCGGGAGGGGATGAGGGTGGGGGGGGGAGATAATTGATAAGTGCAAGCGCTACAGTAATTTTCCATAATATCATGCGAGCGAAGCCGCGGGGAAAAGCTAGTATTAAATACATGTAGGATTATAAAAGATTTTTAAATATTTATATTGAGGAATCAATAAGGTCTATCGGTCCAGTTAGGAGTTCTATCGAGCCGAACCCTCTGATATGAAAAAATCTGGAGTCAGTGAATTATTTTCCCATCTGGTCTCTGGTCGCTGACATGTTGTTCTTGTATTGTTTTGTAAAACAGTGCAATTGCATAGCGTGGATTGACTAGATGATCATTTGTGGAAGGGTTAAGTTTTTCCTGTGGGGAAGATTTAACCCGGACATAAAGTCTAAAGAACAAATAAAAAAATGATATCTTGAAAACGGTTCCATGCTAACTCAAAATCAACTCAACTCAACACCTCTTTGAAAAGTCATTAAATGCAAGAATTTTTTTTAGAAAATAGCCCAGAACCTAACCTAACGTATGTAACCTATTTAACCAATTTTATATATTTTTCATCACTTGACTTTTGAAAGGAGGTGTTGAGTTGAATTCATTCTGATTTGTCCTGTCACTCTTGAAAACTAACTACTTGATTCAAATTTCCTTTGTAAATACTAGCTACCTATGTAGTAGCTACCATAGAAAACGTCAAAAATATTGATTCCAAAACAAAATAGTGTGATCGATGTTCCAAAAAAATAACATCTTAAAAGGTATCTACTTCGTTGTAGAAATTGGGTTTTGTTTTTATTTTTGCATGAAATAATAATGCAGATAATTTTTTCATTGACCTTCGCACGTCCGGTACCTAACCGAAACGATTAATGTCTTTGTCGACATTGTCCGAAGTCTCTCTCGGTGATTAAACAATCTGCAGGTCCGCTTGCATGTTATCGTATTACAATGTCTACACAAAATACAAGAGAAGGACTTGACATACCGATCCAAACACATATCGAACATATCCTGTCCAAACGGTTATTAAAAAATGGCGGTGGTTTCCATGGTGATTATTCAGTTTATAGGATAAGTAATAAATGTTTGTTCCATCTTGGCCGCCATTTTTGTATTACCGTTTGGACAGAATGTTTTACTGGTATGCCAAGTCCTCTCTTATGTATTTAGTCACTGTTTTATCTTTATATTAATGCGTGAAGCAAAAACTTTGTACCCCTTTTACGAAAATTGCGCGGACGGAGGAGTATGAAATTTCGAACACTTATAGTTTATGTAGAGAAGGAGTAGGTACAGAATGCTAATATTTTTTTTAAATTATCCATAAAAAATACATAAAAAAACATTACAATTATATATTACTAGCTTTTCCCCGCGGCTTCGCTCGCACGGTATTATGGGAAATTACTGTAGCGCTTGCACTTATCAATTATTCCCCCTCCCCCCAACTCCCACCCCTCCCGCATTCCATACATTCATTCCCTTACATTCAGTTTTCAAACATCTCGCTTGCCACCTAAATTTCATAATGCTATAGCTCAAAGAAAAAATAGATTATCCAATTTTGTTCATTTGTTCGGAATTTATGCGCTTACAAACATTTCGGATGTTTATTTTTATTTAAATACTTGGAAGTTTGTAAATATAATAAAAAATTACACTATTTATTATTCAGTCTTTATAATCGTTACGAATTATGTTTTTATGTAGGAACTCTAATCTGACATTTATTCCTTGCTTGTCCAAAAAAAAACAAAACATATTCTAATATTTGAATTTTCTGGAGCAGTAGCTGACCAGGGGGCTGAGTACCTGCCAGCTTAGAGCCCACAAATATATCAACATCTTTTCCATGGAAACGATTTTTTTCTGACGTTAGAAATAACTCGCTTTTGTTAGCGACAGAAAACGTATTACAAATATAATATATTAATATTTATAATTTCATAACGCCAGAGCTTGCCATCATATACAGACTATAGTCTTCGCATATAATTTAGCTTTCTATTGGTGAATGAATTTTCAAAGTCTTTTTACTGGTTAATGCGTGAAAGCGTCATAAACGAATTCTAGCAGTTTCGCATTTATAATATTAGTATGGATAATCAATGATCAAAAGAAATACCTAAGAGAAGGGCTTGGCATACCTATTCAATCCAAATATGTACATACCGAACAGTTTTTCCAAACGGTTATACAAAAATGGTTTCCATGGTTATTATTCAGTTTAAGATTTAAGAATGAATGCCTTTGAAAACCTTCCATGGGGCTCATTATTGTTAAAATGTATTATATAAAAGTGTAGCATTAAAAAAAAAACTGAGTGCAATTAACACGCGGTAGAAGTGAAAAAAACTAAAGTAGACAAGAGTGGGGAGGCTACGAAGCACCGCACAAAGAGAAGACTGATTATATTCTTATTTTATCGCAGGCTAAATCCTGTAGATGTAGATGTATGTGTTTATCTCTTTTTAGTGTCGCTATTTTTTGTTTCAACGAGTTTCAAATCACAACGGTGCTAAAGTTTTCACTTCAATAACCTTTGAAGAGTCTTCCATAGTCGAGTAGCGTAGATACAATGTTAATATTTATCATTGTTTTAGATTGACTTATTTAGACTGACATAAAAAGTTCCATAGTACTGACGCACAATTGATAATGTCCACAGGAATCATTGCAAAACGATTTACAATGTAAGAAATCAATTATTATTGATTGAATGTGAGAATGGGATGGCTTCCCGTTTTCATCGAATAGTATTAATACGTCTGCGTGGTTGAATTTCAGAACCCTGTTTCGAGTGCATGTTGACGCCACGCCGTACTCGTCGCGCCACAAATATCATACGTGTTCGTGGAATTTTAAACAAAAACCGCTGTGATTCGGTTTTGAATTCAAGAATTCGCCACAAGATGTCGCCACTTTCGTCAGCAGGTCGGATGGGATGTGTCTCCCCTAGGAATTTGTTAACAAGTAGTGTCTCTCCGGGTATGGAAAGATTGACAATACACAGTTGTATCAAGAGGCTATATATTACATACTCAGTTATCAAATCAATCGAAGACTGCATTAAACTTCAAGAGGACCTCAATCGTCTTTTTGTCTACTCGTCTACTGTAAATTAAACAAACTTGTTGTAAATACCTCAAAATGCAATAAAGTATCATTTACACGCAACAAAAATAAATTTTCCGTCGAGTACACAATAAACGGGACACATATATACATAAAGAAGTAGAATCCATCAGGGACCTTGGGGTAATACTGGACGTTAAATTAAACTTTATACAGCACACTAACGAAATCATCAACAAAGCCAACAAAATGCTGGGATTTATATTTATAATTCGTATAACAAAACCTTTCCGCAACATTAAAACTCTTTATTCCCTAAACAGCGTACATCCGTCCCCACTTAGAACACTGCACACCGATCTGAAAGCCTATTCCCTAATATTTGTCATAAAAGATCGTTCTCCCGCGAGAAGTGCTATCAGATTTGTGTGATTTTCTACGGGTATAATATATCAAAAGCGTAACAAACAAACTAGAGCTGTTTCGCATTTGTAATATTAGTATGGATTGTCAAGTGTGTTGAAAATTCTCATCGAATAATTCAACGTATGTTAATAAAACACCTGTATTTATTATAAAATAAATAATATGCGTCTCGTAAAGGCAACATTTATTATTATGATGTAAATATTTAATATTGTTCGGAAATAAATATGTATGTACTAAGCAATAAAACCATAGGAGGACTGACAGATTCACTGTTACGCACAACAGCAGTCCATTATCATTTTTCATAATTTTGTAAAGGTATAAAATATTGGTAGAAAGCAGTCACTCTGTGGGTTGACGTATTTAATGAAATAAAATAATGTTTGAAATATTTAATGAAATAAAACACTGTTTGTAGCCTCGATTTTTTTTAATATCGACCGGTTTCGCTTAACACAAGCATCATCTTCAGGGTATAAATTTGAGAAGATCATTGAATAATTTTAAACCAAACGAAATAAAACAATTAGTTAAGGACGTAAGAACTGAGATAAATTACGAAATTTTCAATAAAAAACTTAAATATAGAAAAAAACCTGTCGAATTCAATGCGCAATAGCAAATTTTGCAGTAGTTTTTTTTTTTATACAGATATAAAATAAATCGTGTTACACCTTTTATGGGCAATGCTCGTGTTAAAAAGGCGGAGAAACGTAAGCAAAAAACATTTTAACATACATTTTTTGGAAAGAGTAGGGAACGGAAATAACTGGAAGTCCAAAAAATATCAGTGTATCAAAAATGTATCAGGCCTATAAAAATTGCTTTATAGTTCAAAATCTCTACGTACAGTTTGTCAAATAAGAATAGAAAACATAGGAGGGCGCTGTTCTTGTTAAAATGGCAATACTAAAGATATAACTCATGGTGGTGATGCAAAGCTGTGTAACCTACATTTTTATAAAAAGTTAAAAAGGCATAAAAGGGAAAAAATATTTTTTCATTGCAATATTGCACTGATCTCAAAATTAGCATCTCTGCATTAGCAGTCTCGTCTTGCCGTCCATCGCTTGAGAATTCGACCCCGAGGTATTTGAATCTGTCCATTTTGATTTATAAATATTTTTATTGAAGTAATCAAATATGTAAATAGATACATTTTCAAAATTGATTTGACTATGAAAGCCTTGCATTTCCCCGAGCACGAAAAGAAGAAGATGGAGAGATATGTAATTACGAATGTTGGAGACAGCGCGCTAATATTTCAAACGATAAAAGTGAAGCGAAAATTGTGAAAATATTTAATAAAACACGAATCGTTTAGAATAGAGCAAAAATCTCGTGGGGGTTGCCTAAAACAACGTTCAAAGAAACACTGTGAATTTTTTCATGCATATAACTTGTTAGATAATAGAGACAGGCTTGAAAGTAAAAATTTTCGGAGCATAATTTGCGATTTTTTTCTATCGAGGGAATTTCATATAATTTGCGTTTCGGCGTGGGGGTTGTATAGATATTAACCTCAAAAATAACGTATATTTTTTTAAGAGCTTAAAAACTTCAAATGTTCAAGGGAGATTTGCAAGAAATCGGTAGAAATTCGGATAGTGCCGCCTTAAACAGTGTATGAATTTTACTCCATATTTGTACGTCATACTGAATATGTGTCGTAGGTACCTATTATATGGTCATGTACATTGACCTGATATACTTGGTCGAAGGTCATTTATGAAGATAAATTATTTTGTAAGTGCTTATAGCTAAGTACTAGAAATGGCTAAAGAGAAAGCTTCCGCTGTCTACTCGAAATGACAGTACAGTAGGTAGTAGGTACTATGGTCAAACCGCCGAGAGCTCCGTTGTAACCTCTCTTTCTGTTACATGCGAAGTTAAAAAGAAAGAGAGAGGTTACAATTATTGAACCATCAGCGGCCTTACGAATGACGACATGACCCGGCGGTGACCGGATAACTCGAAGTTTGTTAATTCATGTAAATAACACAAATCTTGACGTAAAAAAATTGCAAAAATTGTTAATCTTCTATAAGTGGATGTTTTTTTAACATTAAGTTTCTTGCAATGTACAGGTACAAAGACCATTCATTTGTAAGCACTGAAGATTTAAACCCGATAGAAGTGTGTAGTGGGCGTTTCCGTGTGTCCGAAGTGAGCTCAATTTTTCCCTACTTCTAGTGAAATCGATCAGATCATTTCAAATATCGAAATTCTTTCTTGCAAAGAATTTTAATTTCTGGGGCCCCCGTTTCGGTTTTTACTTCATCGGTTAGATCCATAGACTAAATAAATACAAACAATAAATCTAAATAAATCCAAACACTGATCGAACAAAACATATATAGGATGTTCTTTTTTATCTTTCGTAGCTAAAACAAAACGAATAAGAAAAGGATGGCCATTCAGAGAATATGCGGTTGAAATAGCAATACAATGGCGTGCTCATCTCTTGATTTTAGTATTGGTACTGACTACTGACACACATGCTCATTAAGGCGGCACTCTTGAAACGCACGGCGCTGAAAAAGAAGAAGACGGAGAGATATGTAATTACGAATGTTGGACAGAGCGCGCTAATATTTTAAGTCGTGTAATAGCAGCGAAAATTGCGAAAAAGCTTAATAAAACATGACTCGTTTAAAATAGAGCAAAAATCTCGTGGAACTTATCTTAAGTATCATTTAAAGAAACATTGTGAGTTTTTTCACAAATATAACTTGTAAAATAAAAGAAATAGACTTGTTTTAAATAATTTTCGGAGCATACTTTGCGATTTTTTTCTATCGAGGGAATTTCATATAATTTGCGTTTCGGCGTGGAACGTATCTAGATATTATCTTCAAAAATAACATATTTTTTTAAGAACTTAAAAACTTCAAATGTTTAAGGGAGATATGTAAGAAATCGGTCGAAATACGAATAGTAGACCCTTAATAAGCCGGCTTATGAGCATGCTCATCAACCGTACACTTTTGCTCATAAATGAGCAAGGTTGGTTTGGGCTTACTCATGAATAAGCATGGCCAAAGCCAACAATTGAACACACATGCTCTTTAATGAGCAAACAAATGTCAACAAATGGAGTCAGTTCCATTCGCTCAGAACTAAACAAAATGATCTTATTGTCTGCAAAGCAATTCTTCTGACAAAAAAAAATAAAATCCGAAAATGAATAAACAATAAATGCTAATTTCAATAGAAATTGAATACCATTTTAGAGTTCAAGGAACTTTTCGGGAATTCGGAAATCTATTGTGGGTATTTTAGTGATCTTGTTGTGACCATTCGTGATTCCCATATTGAATCACGAAAACAAGGTTTTTCGCCTCCAGCGGGCCATTTTTGGTATTTTTGCAAAGTATGCGCAGGCACGAACTGAGATCGGATCGAAATGAGCATGCTCATAAGCTAGCCTGATCACACATGCTTAGAGGCTTCCCCTTCCACTTGCCAATCCAATGAACATGCTCACAAATCAAACGATTGTTGATTTGTGAACATGCTCAATAATAGCAATGTCATCAACACACAAGCTACTAGGTAGCAATTGCTTATTGTCTCAGTAACAATATCTTTTCTTCTTTCTCTATTTCTTCTATATTTTCTCTCTTTTATTATATTCCGTCTCTTTTAATTCATCTAAGGCTCTAAGATCACGCTTCTTAGGGAGTTCTGTTCAGTGTTAAGATGGGTTCGACATAAAAAAACTTGACATTGAAGATGAATTCATTGAAACTAATCATTTGATTTTATCTTTTAAAACTTGGTATCCGATTTTTTTTTCGCATAAATCAAAATATATATTTGGTTGCTATTTAATCTTAAGGGGGGGGGGGGGGGAAGGTTTTAAAGGCGAAAAAAAGGCATATTTTCATGATTTTTTTTTTGGAGACATGAATAATGTTGGCTTATTTCTTTTATATACACTTTATAGTATGACATCTTAAATATCTTTGAAAAAAAAATTAATAAAAAATATTAATAAATAAGTCTGTGAGAGCGAATCTCCGGAGGCGCATCGAAAAAAAGGTGTTTCGCGGTGAACATTATAACTCGTTAACAATCATTTGAGAGAAAAAAATTGAAATGGGTTTTAAAGGTGATATGTTTTTTCAGGTAGTGACGAAGCGTTTTTTTTTGTTTTTTTTTTTGCAGTGAATTGAAGTCAAAAATACGATTTTTGCTAAAATTTTCGGTGAATTTGTTATTATAAAATGGAAAAAAATGGTAAAAAAAACTCTTCGTCTTTACCTGTTGATTTACGTGCATAAATAGTATACAAAATTTCAAAAAGATCGGTCAAGTAGATTTTGAGTTATGATGTTCACGGACTTGCCAGAAAATCGATTTAAAGTTTTTTATACTAGAAATATACTTGAATCCAGCAAGAGAGCTGGTCGCTTGAAACGTATCTTCGTTAGTTTTGCTCCGATTTACTTAAAATTTTGACACAAACTCTCGACATGTTGTACATTTAGATTTTTTTTTTTAAATGAGTTTTAAAACCTTACCCCCCCTCAAAACGCAGAAATTGACAAATAATGATGAATAAAAATCTTGAATAAGTTTTTGGTTTTTTATTACAATTTTTACTGGTAGTGTGTCTATAGAGTTTTAATTTAGCGAGTTTTGTATATAATAGGTGGAAGAATGAAAGCGTGGTAGGTATGGAGTTCTCCGAGAAACTGGCGCCATTGATTCCTTCGGCACTGGTGCATAGTAGGGAAACATGCGCCCAACATAATATGTACACGGATGACATTTGCGACATGAGAACGGGTCGTTTCTACGACTCGTTCTTGATTGGTTGAATAGCTGGGCTGGGGAATGATTTGCCAGCCTCTGTGTTTCCTCCCTCCTCCTCCTAGGAAAATCATTTTCATCAGGGCTTCCTATGTGTTCCTTAATTTAAAAAAAATGTTGTGGGTTTGTGAAATAAGCAAAAAATTTTCCCTTTTTTTAGTGAAATAGATCAAACATTACCGGATTTCTTTCTTGAAAATATGTATAATCAATTTCTTCTGTGGCCTAGGAATCGAAAACGTGAGTTGGCGACATCAGTTTTATTTCAACTCTGTATACATTACAGTTATCTGTTCAAGATTTATTCACTTTTCAATCAAATCTTTCATTTGTTAACTACATAGCAGAAATCTGTAATAAGGACTTAAAATGTTGGGATTTATAACAAGGCTAACTAGAAATTTTATCAATATAAAGTTATTTTGCCTACGTTAGAAGTCAGCTTGAGTACAATTCTCCCGCCTGGAATCCACATTATAATACTCATGTACAAGCCGTTGAAAGAATACAAAACAAATTCTTAGTTTTCTAAATTTTAAAATGGGTATTCCAGCAATTGTATAACACCCTGTTAAATGAAATGACTATGCTCAAATTGTCAGACAGAAGAATTTTCACTGCTTGGTATTTCTATATACAATTCCAAATGATTTAGTTGATAGTCCGGTATTGCTTGAACTGATATGCTTCCGGATATCACAACGTAACGTAATACCAGGATATCAGGATTTATTTCAGTGCAGAAATTCTGGGACTAACTACCGTATTATGTATTCCTCTTTGCCCAGAATAATAATGGAGGGAAATAATTATACCAAGTCAGTGGACATCTTCAATTCACCTTTAAACAAATATACAATATTGTTACTGAGGTAGTTCAATTATTTACAATTAATACTGTATATTTCTCACTATTCATATGTAAAAGTCCCGAAAAAGGGCGTTAATAAAAAATAAAATAAATAAATAAGAGTGGTAGGTATTGTCAGTATCACCCAAGTGAAAAACCGCCATTCGGAATCAACATTGAATTTAGCTGTGTGTGACCAGATCTGAATAGCCAGATACTTCAATCCCCCCGTTCTCTTCCCTATCTCACCCCCTTTCCCACTCCTACAGAGGAGATTCCAAAGTCAAAAATAAAATTGCCTCACGATAGACTTTGCTATTCTTTCGCTTTGGTCAGGTAGAAATTTTTTGCCATTTTGTGAAGTTTTTTGTCGTGTAAATTTATTTAAAATAGGTGGACCGGAAATAATCACGTGGTTGGCTACAAAGACCACACGAACAAGGGTCGGCAAACTCCCGATAAGAGGTTATGCAAATTTGCCAATGACCGATGACAGCCAAGTAATAAATAGTTAAAATTATTTCTTTGCAATAAAATTTAATTATTTTGCCAAAAATAATTACTCATTTGTCAAAATTTCAATCGACGCCATTAAATTATACGATATTTTATTATTTGCAATAATCGACAGCGTTTACGACGTCGTACAGACCGACAAAGTGCAGATTTTGTGGATAAAAAAAATTGTAGTTTGTTAGTTACTTAAATAGTTTGTTAGTCAGTTATTTCCTCATTTGACCGGCTGCTAAGATAAGTGTGTTAATTTATAACAATGTTTTGAGCGATTTGATAAAGTTAGAATCGATTAACCTGAAGTGAATCCTTTGGACTTTGAATCATAAAAAAACATTTTTTTATAAATAGCACACACACCAAGCAGACGTACAAGATAAACTTTGTAGACAGTGGGTTTCTTAATCGGTTTTTTATCTTATTAATAGTTAAAATCATTATCAAAGTCTAAATATAAAACATGCGAACGTAATTAGACAGGTGTTTATTGGTCTTGTGATGTGATCACTTTGTTGTAATCAGTGAAATACCGTTAAAAATAAATAATCGAATAGCTATTTTAGTTGTTATGCTTAGTTCACACTGAGCTATATATCTGCGAGCAGATATCTGTTGATTCGCGAGCGCTTATCTTTTGTCCTTTCACACGAGGCTATCAAATATTTCTTCCTGTGGTAGGAGAGGGGGTCAGTCGAATTAGGGAGCGGCAACGGAACGCATATTTTTTGTACTGAAATCTGTCAACTTGACATCTGTCATCCACGGGTCTAGGCAGCTCCGTAATTACAATGACCCCCTCTCCTGTTTTAGTCGGAGAAGGGGAGAGTTATCTTCTGGGATATCGCGTCTGGAGCGGTTACTTCTGAGATGTGTATTGTCTATGGTTGATATGCGCTTAAAAACGCTTAGGTGTGAACGGTCTGAAGGGATTGTATGGAGAGCGTTATTTGGCGTGCTATGATCTTTTATATTTGATAGCTGAGTGTGAACCAGCTCTAAAGGTCATGGATTTAAATAAAATCACTCATAAAATTAAAGCATTAAATTTTGAGTGTGTGTGTGAAGCAATAAAACGACCTGAAGAGCTATTCTCTATCTTTTGTGAGAACGAGATCGTTCTCCCGCGAGATGTCCTGTCAGATTTGTGTGATTTACTACAGCTGTTAAATGAATAAATAATCATGCATACTTGCAGGAATTCGTGTTTAAAACGACCCAAACTAAAATACGTGACAGCTCACAGCTGAAATTTTGGCATCGGCCGATAGAAAAGGCAAATAACAGCCGTAGAAAATCACACAAATCTGAAAGGACATCTCGCGGGAGAACCATCTCGTTCTCACAGAAGATAGAGAATAGCTCTTCTGATTTGTCTAGAATTTATAGATCAACGCTTTATTGTGTCTTTATTGATCTGTTGGAATTTGAATTATCTATTTAATTGAAATGTAAGACAGTAACTCATCTTGCATGTCTGTTTATGTATAAATTTTTATTTATTATGTATATAAAATTATGCAACAGGAAAAAACAACGCCGTATGTATACCTACCGTAGTGTTGTTTATATTAACGATCAATTCAATCGCACAACCGAAAACAGTAATGTATTAAAATTTAAACTGGCACACGCCCGACTCCGTTCGCCGAGAAATTTGAACAGTATGTATTTTACCAAACTGTTGCTGTCACTGTCGCTCTTACTCACCTGAATACTAAGCCAAGACACTGCACCTTAGGCTGATAAAACCTAAATAAAATCATCAAAATCGTGGTTTTGTATTCCCCACTTTTCTCCTCCAAAACTGAACCGATTTTTATTACTAACTGCATTAGAAGAAAATACTCTTTGCCTGTACAGTTTGGCAATTAAGTGTAGAAAATAAATGATGGCGCTGCGATCGTTTCTAGGTTTTAAATGGCAACATCAAGATGGCTCATAAGACAATAAATGCATGTTTAAAAAAACACTATTATATTTCATAACGTATCTGTATTTTCAAAATTTTTGCACAAAAACTGTAATTTAATAGAAGTCAAAAAAACAACAAGTTGTAAGTGGGCATTTATTTCGTTATAAAAACGTAGGTACATAGGTATTTAAAAATCTGAGTCTATTAATTCAACACCTGACATGTAATTATTGTCTTCGTCCTCACGCGATTCTTCTTCTTCCGTATCTTCATCTTCATCTAAACGTATTATCAGTTCATCGATATCATCATATAGAGTACTGCCTCGTGCATAATATTCTGCCTCAATTTTCATCACGTGTTTGCAACAATTTTTCAATCAGCCTTATGCTATTAAAGGCATTTTCTGCCAGCTTTTTTAGATTGATCGTGTTCAGTTGGGACTTCTTTACGCACTGTGAAAAAAATGAATCTAATGGCGAATGGCACAAATATCAAAATCATCCTCATCCAACTCTTTTTTAGGGCGCTCCATTTTCTGTTTTCCCGGTTTTCAAATTTTCCACCTGCCTTTTCCCCTTCCTTGACGATTCGTCTTACCGTTGATTCAGATTTACCTGTGTGTGAAAAACATCATTAAAATTATTATTTTAGAAGGTAGTTAAAAAAACACACAAGATAAAATTCATTTAGAAAGAAAGAAAGAAAAAAAAAACTTTTCTATGAGTTTAAAGAAGTTGCATATTATCATTAATTTTTTAAATTGAGTTATTCCCTTTTTCCCGTGGCCTCACATGAACTGTCAAATGGAACTGTCAAATTAGGATTTTTAAGCATAACCTCAAATCATATTGTAATGGTTAGACAAAGCGAGTAATTCGGTGTTGCCACAGTAATGAAAAAAATTAGTTCCAATTGAATACATTTCTAGACTTAATTGCCAAACTGTAAGTTTGGTTTAAAAAAAATACATCGTCTAGTTTGTATACCGAACGTCTGTTGATAGCGCTCAAACCAGGAAATTTTAACGATTTTTGGAGGGTCCTAACTCCTTTGAGGAGTAACTTGCAAAACGTGCCGAAATGCTGGAGGTCAATAACTATATTATATTTAAAAATATGGTAAATTTGTATAAGTCCGCTTCTTTTCGACAATCATGGCGTCGAACGCTTCGCGTAAGTGAATTAATCTTAAGAAAAAAATAAATATGTAAATGAAATGCACATTTTTTCGTCTCCCCCGACATAAATATTCACTTTTCCGTAATAATAACGCTAAACCTAACCATTTAATAAGAAATATTCCGTATTAACCCTGAGGTGGAGTAAGGCCATCCGCTCATGGAGAAACTGAAAACAAACCAGTTGTCGATGCAATCGTAATCAACCTCTTGAACAAAATCGATATTTTTCTGATTTGACATATTGCAGATTACTCGAAAACTTAACAGTTCGTGAGCCGCTACCATGGCAACCTGTCAACAATGAAACCGAAGCGCGACTGCCGCGGCGAGCAGTGGTGCTGCTTTTTTCATGTTTTGACTTGTCAGATCAGAAAAAATATCGATTTTGTTCAGGAGGTTGCTTGCGATTGCGTCGACAACTGTTTTTTTCAGTTTCTCCATGAGTGACTGCCCTAAGAAACGTTTATCAAAAATATTTGCAACATTGTCAAAATCTAGAAAGGAAATTGGGGAATCGCTTGTATGGACAAAACGCCGCCTTGTTTCCTCTTAAATAAAAGAAAAACGATTTTCATACCAAAATTGATTAGTTTCCATAATTGTTTGATTTCAACATTCCAAATCCCCTTTCAAGGTTTTTACACTCTTAAAACGCGTCCTAAAACAAGGTCTCTACATAAGGCAAACTAAATAGGAAATGTAAGCATCATTATAGTGGACAAGTAATATATTATTAGTAGTAGTTAAGTCGATTTAATTACATTTGTTAATTATGAATTAATTATTATAGAAATACTCGACATTTTCTACGATATAATTTCACAAAATACATACATTATTATAAAACCAGTTTTTAATTATTGTAGCACTAGCGAGTTCCCGGTAAGCATTGCTATGCCACTTACGAACGAAATTGTTTCATTGTGTCCTTTCCCATTCGTCCCGTTCCTCTCCCGCGTCCCCTCCCCCTCACGCATTCCCACTCCGCCTTCTCGGTCTTCCCCCTCCCCTCTCCCGCCAACCCCCCTCCCCTCTCTCGCTTTCAATATATTCAGTCCTGGGATATTCAGATTTTCAAACAGCTCGTGTGCCACCTATTACATTTTTTTTACAAATTTTCTATCAAATTTGGTACCTTTTAGTATTCGATTTTGGTTAGTACCATAGATGAGAATAAATTCATTAATTTAAACAATTTTGAAAATTGAATTTTAATTTAACAATCGATGGTTTGCAAAATGTCATTCTCAAATTGGGCCAGATTTGTAAGAGCTTTTCATCGCAATCGGATGAACCGTTAGCAACGCATAATTTCATGATGTCAGAACTCACTATTGTATATAGTAAGAATCGCGGGCATGCGCACAACAAATCCCCAAAGTTTCATCGCAATCGGATGAATAGTTTAGCAACGCATAGCATTTATACATCCATTCACACATGGACAGAAACAAACATATTTTTATATACGAAAACAGCGATGGTGACAGCATTAGTTTGGTAAAATACCTATTATTTTCCTCTTGTATTTTTTATTTTGTAGTAGTAAATAAGAAAAAGGTCGGACGTACGCCATCGACGAAAAAGTCTTCCTTATCGACGAAAAATACCGAAGATGCTAGAAAGATGACATTACGTACGATGACCTCTCTCTGGGACTACTATAATTCCTGTTTATTTATTTATGTACAATAATGAAAGTAATACGGTTTTGCGATCTCGGCTCTGATAACTGACCTTTCTCAATAATTCCTTATCAACGTTGGCAAGCGACCTTATTACATAATAAATATATTATAATATATGTTATTATTATCTCGCGACAAGAGGAAAGTAACCAAATATAGAGCATGATCCCTAATACAGAATACCGACATTTCTTGTAAACAAATACTCTTAGAAATAAACTGCTCTACCAAACGTAGTTGTGAACTCAAGACATCCGATTTTGGCCTTATGGCAGTTTATTTGCTGTAGCGTAGTAAATACATCGCGAGGGCTTCTTAAAATTATTCATAAACACGTCGTTCGTAGATGGCGCTAATTTAATAATTTTAGAAAAAAAAAACAATATTATTTGCTTGTGCCCGTATATAAATAAATAGTTTATCCGTATAAAAACTCAATTCTTTCAAGAAAGGCATACAAATCGTATCCCAGTATCATATGTATCGCAGTTGTTTAAGGGGGGGGGGGGGGGGGGGGGGGTAAAGTTTTAAAGGCGAAAAAAGGCATATTTTCATGATTTTTTTTGGAGACATGAATAATGTTGGCTTATTTCTTTTATATACAGGTTATAGTATGACACCTGAAGTATCTTTGAAAAAAAATTTATAAAAAATAATAATAAATAAGTCTGTGCCTCGAAAAAAAGGTTTTAAAGGTGATATGTTTTGTCATGTCGTAATGCAACGTTGCACGAGTAGAAGCAAAATAGGAATTGGATTTTATTTATGTGTTGAGCAACCAAATTGCCTCTCGATCGTTCAGCGTTTTTATTGTCTCTAGGTCAACACACCTGTCTGATTCTGACGAACAAAAACTCCCGGATATAGGAGGTCTAGCACGGTCTACCATGGTCGATCGACAAAACTCTGTATCAATACGATATTGACCAAATTCGTCGTCTATGGTCAGTTATCAGTATTTGCAAGCACGGTCTACGATTGTTAACAAATACTACGACCGAAGATTGATAAATTTTAGCGCGGTTGTCATAGTATCAGATCAGAAAGGTTATTCCCTAAAATTTGTGATAAGAGATCGTTCTCCCGCGAGAAGTGCTGTCAGATTTCTGTGATTTTCTACGGCTATCCGAAAAACTCGTTCGATTTATTATTCGAAAAGAAGATGAACTAACACCCCCGCTAGCCTTCCCCGTTTCACCCAGGAAGAGAATGTTTTTCACCGACCACGGAAAGCATGAACATTGCACCTGCGAACAAGAATAGAGAACTCCAGTCCAATTTTTTTTTTATGAATAATGACCTTTTATCTTAAATAACTGCATATTTATTTTTATTTTTATAGTTAGTTTTAATAGTTAAAATAAATGTCAAAGTTTTAATTTTTCAAGATCCCCCGAAAACCACCGCATCTAGTGTGACGTCATTATGACCAACCGAAATATGAATTTAGTATGCAACTGGAAACAGCTGATCGTCGTCCGCCATTTTGAATTTCAGCATTGGAGCGTTTTACTGGGCATTATGATCGTTTTTTGTACAGTTAGAGTTTTTGAATATTTTAAATAATATAGATAAACTAATAGAGATACTTTATTTTTGATACTGAATTATTTAGGCTTAAATAATGTTTCAATAAAAACAAAAACTATTATGTGTCAAAATCTCTATAAACCAATTACACGGAATGTCGAACGGCTTGCGCCTTACATTTATTGATTTCTATACAACTTTGACCCAGGTGACGCGGCGCGGTGACGTCACGCCGCCAAAATCCAGCAATACCAACTTGACAGGGTGTTTTAATGACACGTTTTAAAATGGACTTTTTAATAATTTTTTAAAAACTCTACGTTAAATTAACTCGTGTAATAAACTTTTAACTTGTGTTAAACTCTACGTTAAATTAACTCGTGTAATTTTAATGATAACGAAACTACATACCTATGTACATATTAAACCTGTTTGTATCCTTAAAGTACAGTTTATAATGTTATATACTTCAATCTTACAATTATACTCCTGAATAACATGTGTAACTTGAATAATGTGATTCTGTAAAAGCCTTCAAGGCGTGTATGAATAAATAAAATAAATAAATAAAATAAATATTATGTAATAAAACTTATATTCTCAGAATCAGCGTATATTGGTCTATATGAACATATTTTTTTAAAGCCATAATATTTTTCACTGGAGTTCCTTATTGTTCAAAGCCACGCCCACCTTTCACAAAGTTTATAGTAATGTTCAAGCGAATGTTAAACATAGCTAATTAACAATGAACAACAAATGAAATGAATCAACAAATAATGTTTTATGGAAAGTTATTGATTACTGATTACGTAATTACTATAATAACATTTACGTAGGCATATAAATTTATGTGTTATGTCGTTATCTATTTCGAAATCAGTATTGAAATATATTGTAGGATTGTGAAGGTCCACAATCTTCATCCAAGTGACGTAAATGTGTGAATGGTACTTCTTCGTTATCGTCATTTAAGATGATTATACCTAGTAGAGCAACGAGAAGTCAGTCGTAATCTATCTCGTGCGCATGGTGTATGGCGCAGCTTGATTCGTAACAATAGTTATTATTGATTAATTATGCAACAGTGGCCATTTACAAATTTAACTCTTTTGTTTTCTCGGAAAATTTTGTCAATTTCTATGGATATTTGTTTTGAAACTTTAGGCATCTTGATCTTTTCTGTCTTTTTTCTGAGAGAAAGAAGATAATTGTGGAAGAGTTTAGTACACGCAAAACTTTAATGCCAAAACTTTAACTTTTGAAGGTTTTTTTTGGTTGCGAGTCCCAGTTGCGACTGTTTCTTTTTATTTTACTGTGTCTTTTCTTTTTCATACATTGTTTTAGATTTATTAGTATTTTCTTCTTCTTCGACGATATATTATATTGATGGGAATAATCTTTTTTATAAAAAAGATAATAAAAATTGATCATTCATTTAGAAAAAGGTCAATAGGTGTCTCGTGTAAATAAAATCGGATATGATTATCCGAGACACTTCTAGGTTACAAACCAGTTCTTCGAACATTGTGATCAAGTGTAATACACGCTAAACTTTAAGACCGGCCTGAACATGGTACGACTATTCTCGCGCAGTTACTGACTTTACAATAAACTTAAGCGAAAGAGAAAGATGCGTAAAAACATACGTGCCACATGGAGAGAAGTGGGTGGGGAGATATGCCACTTTTCTGACCTTAAACTTGCCTATTGCGACGATTTCTGAATCAACGTCAGGCCGGTATTAAAGTTTGGCGTGTACTATATTTCTCGATGAATCAAAAAGCGTTTATGATTGAAAAATTCGACATTATTGATATCTTGAAAGGCATAACCTC
This sequence comes from Glyphotaelius pellucidus, assembly GCA_936435175.1. Classification (NCBI taxonomy): domain Eukaryota; kingdom Metazoa; phylum Arthropoda; class Insecta; order Trichoptera; family Limnephilidae; genus Glyphotaelius; species Glyphotaelius pellucidus. The sequence continues at coordinate 16,303,927 of OW386557.1, read as the reverse complement.
CCAAAATAAGAATAAAATCTTCATAGCAAAAATTGAAATTCGAAAAAAATATCCCTTTTTAGCTACAACATCAATAACGTTGTATTTTTCAATCTAGCACTCCAGCTCACTGAAAAGTCACGGACCGCCTCTGAATGAGACGATAAGTTCAGTATCGCTTTTCACAGTCGCAGAGAGGAGTCAAATTCATAAATACGTCGCCCAGGGGCTTTAGCATGGTGAAATCGATAACACAATATCGGATCGTTAGGAGTAACATCCGATGATTTTATATCGACATCCCTAGTGATGCGAGATGCCTATAATAATTATAAAAGAGAGGTGATTTTTGGATAATTTCTATAGCGCCATTTTTGTGAGAAAAACACCTCAAGGGCGCTTTACAAATTCATTTATACGTTTAACCTATTTATATTACAAGCGTCTTATAACTAAGATTGATAACTTAGGATTTATAACTACTAAGACTTATAAGTGACTTAAAAATATATTTATTTTTATAACCAGTACAACACTGCATTACCCGTGTTTTGACTTACATCTAACTTAAAATTAATTATCTACTATTGTCAGATTGATTTATTGACGAATCACATGTCATCACAGCCATCCGCGTTCCGCTGTAGTTAGTTTGTACCTCTCTCCTGTCTGTTCTCGTCTACTAATATTCATATGTCTATGGAAAAACGTAAGGTAAGCCATTAAAAAAAAATCATGTTAAAAATTACTTATATGATTATTTCTGATAATAAATTTTTAAAGCATATCTATCACCTTTCAAAAACAGTTTTTAGTTTTCTGATACATTGAGAAATATTCCATTTATTTAGATTTTATTGCAAAGCGGAAATAATCTGACCATCTGACAAAATACGCTCGAGTCCTGAGGGGTTAAAATTACTAATGAGATGAGTTATGAGTTTATGAGACATAGGAGTTATGACAATGACAACCACCGTGCTTGGCTTGATAACGAACAAACTACGCAGATAATGCTTTTGATATCATTCCGGCATACAAAGTCTGCGGCTAAATATAGTACTCGCCCATACATCGATGTTACCCACTCGCCTCGTAAACACTGCAACATTGTAGGCATTGCCTTGGCGGCATGATGTACATAAAATGAGTAGATATCATGTTGGCACTTTATGAATATTGAGTTGTAGAGATGTAACGATGAAGATGTAATTAAAGAAGTGACGTATTGAGAGCTGTTACTATATCCGCATGCGTTTTCGCGAATTATCCATAAAATACCGCGCACTAAAGGGTGAGGAATCGTCCTTATTCGGTAAACTTTCGAAATCATTGGATACGCTCAATACGAATAGTTTTTTAATATTTGTTTTAAGAGGAAATCGGGTCGCCGAGAAATTTGAACAAAAGATATTTTACTAAACTGTTGCTGTCACACTCGCTTTTACGCCTCCGTTTACTGAGCGAAAGGGACAAGTGCACCTCAGGTTGATAATACCTAAATAACATAATCGAAATCGAGGTTTTGTATTTCCCATTTTTCTCTTCCTAAACTTAACTGATTTTTAAGATTTTTTACTAACTGCATCAGAAGAAAATAGATGATGAGATGATAAAATAAATGCCATTTGCTTCTTAAGAGCGTATTTTCAAAATTTATCACCATAGGTTGATATTACAGTAATAGCATCTAAGAGAAAGTTGTGATTTGATTATTAGTCATTATATGAATAAGACTGAATTAAATATATAAAACTGTTGTTATGAGTAAGGATAAAATTAAACAAAACTATTAAATTATGCCAAACATTTAAAGATGAATCTAAGAAAACAGATTACTAATTACTGATACTTAATTAATAGAAAAGAAATAATTTCCTTTGCTTAATGCAAGAAATGTTTAACAAAAGTTGATTTTTATGACATAATTTCAAAGATGCGGGATTATCAATCCCGCGGGATTGAATGAGCTGCGGGATTGCAATCCCTAGTCCGGTGATTTCGAAAGTTTACCTCTTATTCTTGTTGAGGATCGTGATCTGACCAACATCAAATTGCCCTGGTGAACCAGGATTTTCCAAGGTCCCGCGATGCATGGAGAGCCGCGGACACAGACGTTCCGGATGCATATTCTTAAATACCCGATTGTCCGCGTTATCTAAGTACCTTTAAAGTTTGAACACGTTTAATCCGTTTTTATGCTTTCCATTCGGTTACTTTTATGTTTTACTTTGAAATTTCTTAAATCGAAGAAATTCTGGGACTAACTTCTTAACATATAAGTACTTCTCATTGCCCAGAATACCGACGGAGGGTTATAATGCGGATTCTTCAGTAGAAATTCTCAAATAACCACTTAATAAATACAAAAGGTACAAAAAAATTATTTAAAAAATGAAAATGGTAATCTAATTGTATAATAAATAATATGAAGTATTCCCACGTAGTAGGGAATGGAACTGACAGATTCTATTACCAGAAATGTTAAAAGTGTTTTTTTTTCAATGTTGGTCATAATATTCTTAAAATCTGCATATTATCATAAAATATTTTAATTAATCTAATAAATAAAGCCACAAAATTAATTTTACGCACCTAAAATTAATATGAAATCAGTATTTTTGTCATTGATGTAAAGAGGGGACATGGTAAAAACACACAACCTTTTGATTTAAATAATTAATCGAAATAAATATGCAGGTTCGACGGTTGTATTTAACTAAATAAATAAAGTAAATTAATAATTTTTCTTTTTGAAAATATGTAAATCACGAAAAAGCCAATCAAAATCGTTAGGATATGACAAAAACGCAATGTACAAACTTTGGCGAAAATGCCCAAATACCAGACGTGTCGGACCAACACTTCAGTTATTTACGAGACTACGTAGGTGTAATACTGCGTATACAACGCGAACATAAGTGTGAGCCAATCCACGAATGATGGGTAAGGAACGAAGCATAATATTTTACTCATTGTTATTTAATAATAATGTGTGTTACGTTCACCATTATTCACCATTTCCGTGTACTAACTATTACAAACTCAAGGGCGCTTTACATTAAAAAAAGATATGTCATTGTAATAACATGTTGTAGTTTTTGCGAAAAACGTTCGTTTTCTCATTTTGTATTATAAAATATGCATTTCGTTTTCAACATTATTAGGTTTTTGTCATCAAACATAATGTCATTATAAGTATTCTAACACGACACTAAAATTAAAGGTGATTAATAATGGTAATATAATTATTTATAATAATAATAGTATGCTGAAATGTTTTTTTTTAATTGTTTTACCAGCTAATATTTACGATGCACTTTTTGACGATTTTGGTTATTAAAAAGAAACAGGTACTAAAGTATTGTAAGTAATAAAGGCAGAAATAATAAAAGTGAAGTTTTAAAAAAATTGCCATGACCGAGAATCGAACCCAGTCGAAAGTGTCAGTTTTTATTTGTTATTTTTTGGGAATCAATTCAATTAAAAAAAAAATATATTGTGTGGCCCAATTTGGGCCTATATTTCCAAACAAAAAAATGGGATGGAGAAATACGACTTCAGGGAGTTGAGTGAGATGGAACACCGGGGGGTTGGGCTAAATGGAGCTTGTTTCCATTCAAATTTGTACGGAAGGCACTTTTAGCGTTATTGGGCTAAATTGAGCTTGTTTCCATTCAAATTTGTACGGAAGGCACTTTTAGCATTATTGGGCTAAATGGAGCTTGTTTCCATTCAAATTTGTACGGAAGGCACTTTTAGCATTATTGGGCTAAATGGAGCTTGTTTCCATTCAAATTTGTACGGAAGGCACTTTTAGCATTATTGGGCTAAATGGAGCTTGTTTCCATTCAAATTTGTACGGAAGACTTTTAGCATTATATAATTTTTCTATGTATGTGTACAATAAACCCAACTGAAATTATATATTATATATAAAAATTAATGTTCTTTGTTTGACCCGTATGCGTTCCTACACCATTCATTCGATTGCGATGAAACTTTTCTGGTTTGTTGTGCGCACGCCCGCGAAGGTTTCTATACATAATGGTGAGTTCTGGCGGTTTGTAATTTGTGTGAAAACAATTTACAAAAGGTGGCGTGCGAGTTGTTTGAAAAATGTATGCATTTCTTACAGTTTAGCGATGGGAAGGAAGGTGTGAGGGGGAGGGGAATGCGGGAGGGGAGGGGAATGCGGGAGGGGAGGGGAATGCGGGAGGGGAAAGGGAACGCAGGAGGGGGGGCAGTGGGCAATGGCTCGATGACAATCTGATGTCATTATTTATCATGACCTTGGCCGTGCCAGATAATAAATAACATTGTAAAAATCGTGATTTTTATTCAATGACAAATTTGAAATTTATCTTCAACAATGATTACGGTTATAATCATTTTAATAATTTAGATTGGAAATCAGATCTCTACTATACTTTGTATTATTCCAAGTAATCATTACAATATTATTTTGGAGTTTGAACCCTTTGTTTAGGTTATCTTCCTTTTTACATGAAAAAATATAAAAAATCTCTACAATGACATTTATGGCTTTACCTGCGCAAGGTCAATTGAATATCTCTCGAAATATCTCTGCATTATCATTGTGAGAAATGGTATTTGAACAAATAATTATACATAAGTTAATGGTTGAGCGGTTACCGCCCAGGCGTTGCGGGTTCATATAAATTCTCCATCATTGCACAAGCATTATTTTACACTTACGATGATGTTAGTAGGAGGAATTAAAAAATTATCACGTTATTCGTAACCCAGGAATATATTTTTTTATTGTTAAGTCTCAACTGCTCCCAACCTTTTGGAGCTAGTGATATAATGGCATTCCTAATTGGGGTACGTTGCGAGGCTGGAAATAATGGAGGAGGGGTAGGAGTTGGTGAAGAGGAAGGTGGGGAAGCACCTGTCTTTCAAACAAAGTTTCAATTCTGAATGGTGGATTCAGAGTGATACGGAGAGTATCTGATCATCACAATTTAACAAATAAAATTTACTTGCGCAGGTCGAAATTTTAACCCGCGATCTCCGGGGTATTCTAGCCTTAAAATACAAGGTAACCTCACTTTGTATTTTAAGTACCGAGTTGCTACCGCCTTCCTACTTGTGTTCACAATAATACACGTAAGATTATTAGTTCGGGATTAGCGAGTTTTTGGCCTTTTTTAGACCATATTTTTTTACCTGCCCACGCCCTCACTGTGCCATCTCATCGCCCCCTAATTTTCTCTGGGTCTTCTACTACCCCACTGAAAGTCTCAAACGCCCACAAAGGGGCGTAATCGCCCACGTTGAGAACCTATGCTTTAGAGTTTAGATCATATTTCTAGCCACGATTGTAAAGGATTCACAAGGATTTCTGTTAGACCTTTAAGAGTTGTTCCGAAAAGCGAACAAATTAGCATGAGGGGTTAAATAAATCAACTAATTCATCACCTCTTACTTTAATATTTTGTCTATACGTAGTTATTATTTGTCTAAACTTGTTTGTCTTTTGTTATTTTTATTATAATCTCATCCTGACGAAGAAAATGTAATTTTCGAAACATATTGATAATATTGATTATGTAGTGGTTTTTACAAATTTACTTGTTTTCATTTAATTAAAAATGACGCCACAAAGCATGTTTGCAAAGTTTGAAAAAGTATTATAAATCGTTGTTTATGTACTAAGTGAAATTTGGTATGGAAAATTTTTGAAGTTTTGTAATAGATTGATTGATCTTTGTTGGCCTGAAATTGATATTGATTTGCTCAAGTTTTTTTGATAGGTAATAAAGTGTGAGTTTAAAATCAAGTTCGATTTAAAATCAAGGTCGTTTTTGATAAAGTAAAGTCTGTCTAAATTTAGGTCGTAAAAACTCCGTGTATAAACTCAATGTAATCAAATATTTTCAGGGTGCTTGACCTGCTTTTTGTGAATGTATTTTGGTAATTCCGTCTGTGCATAAGTTATTCACGTGTACTGTTAACAGAACAATAAATTTATATTCGTAATTTATTAAAAACTGTCAAATATAAATAGGGCATCATTGAAATTTCCCCTTCTGCCAAATTTCGTTTCAAAATAGTTTATGGTAATGGTGGTAATCTAGGGCGATACTTACAGCATTATTACTCTGTAACCGATTAAATTTTGTCATTTTAAGATCATTTAATTTGTGTCAGATAGTGCTGGTGAGAGGTGAAGAAATCTTAATATATATATTTCTTCTGTCCGTGTGCATGTCACTGAACTCCTCCTAAACGGCTGGACCGATTTTGATTAAATTTTTTTGTGTGGGTTCAAGGGGATTCGAGAATGGTTTAGATTCACAATTTGGTCCACTGGAAAATGTTCTTTTAATTAATTTTTTATTTCTAAGGAGTTGTTGATTTTGGAATGTTTTACATTGGATCCGGCAGACTGCGCTACCATCGCAGTATCGAATATTCAATATTATTATATTTTAATTTTAGTTTGACCCGACAGTTGTGTACAGGACAACGTCTGTCGGGTCCGCTATAAATAAAAAAAATAAATTGTGGAACATTCCAGAACACTCTCGAATGTTGTCCTGAGCGAAGCCGGGTAACCCAGCTAGTCTTATGTATAAAAATCAATATTTGTTTGTTTGTTCGTATTTTATGCGCTGCCATACCGTTCATCCGATTGCGATGAAACTTTGGTGATTTGTTGTGCGCACGCCCGTTAAGGTTATAGGCTATATTGGTAAGCTCTGGCGTTATGATATTTTTATAAATGAAAATGTGTGTATTTCATACATTTTAGCGGCAGGGAGGAAAGGGAGGAGGGGGAGGGGAAGGGAAGGTGGGGTTCGCGGGAGGGGTGACGAGGGAGGGGGAAGGCGGGGAAGGTGGAAGGGGAACTCGGGAGGTGAACGGGGATGCACGGGAAAGGACATGCAGGGAGAATCAATTTATTTCTATGAATGGCATTGCAAAGCATGCAGGGTAGGGCTAGTTAACTATAAAACCGAAAATCTGTAGGTATGTCTCAACACGAACAACGAGGAATATTATAAAAAATTTGGGAAGCGGGTATGGGTATCGCCGCTCCGGGAACCATTTATTGGATAACACCTCTGCCGTAGGTCACCTCAAGTGGATCGCTACGTTTGGTGACTTTTCTAAGTCACCAAACGGGCTGCCCGAGTTCGTGAAGTGAGGTTTCTCCGGGTCTTGGCGGCGGATGCGTCTGCCCACCAGCCGCAAGGCGGGCCGGATCGGGAGAGAATGGTTGAAGAAGTCCCTTTGACTTCTCCAGCCGTACTCTCTCGGAACACCGCCTTGCACCGCAGTGGAAGGGATGGATTCATTCGTCCGACGCTCCTGGACACACTGACTCCCAGATTCCTACCCATACTTTTTTCCTTCCCACTTCCTCTCCTTCCTTCCCCTAAAAAGACCCTCCACACAGCATCCCCAGCGACATAGACCCTGAGTGGAACTATTTTCCTTAGGGTCTCTTGTGTGGAGCTAATGTAAAAAAAAAGAAAGGAATTTTAATGCATACTTTACCATCTACCTGAACGTAAGTAGTTTTTTGTAGTAATTATGGGTCGAAATGTGGAGTAACTTCCGAAATCTGTACCTAATAAAAGTGCGGCAGTTAGTTGAATATATACCATTTTTATTATTTATTTTCATTCAAGAGAGCGTTAAAACTCGGAGAAATGCGCATTTTCATTCCGCGACCATCATCCCCCACCAAACCATCCCCCAACAAAATATCTACTAAAACTTAACCTAACCTAACCTAACAGAAATAATACAGACATCCTGTAAAGACAATAAATTATGGTTCAAAAATAGTAAAATGGAACAAAAATAATTCAGATAACAACAGGTCTATATTATTTTACAGGATGTCTGTATTATTTTTGTCCCATTTTTTTGGTTAGATTGATTAGGTTAGATTAAGTTTTAGTAGATATTTTGTTGGGTGATGTTTTGTCCGTAGGATATTTGGTCGGAAGATATTTTGTCAGGTAAATTTTGTCGTATGATATTTTGGCATATCATATTTTGTCATATGATATTTTGGTTGAGGATATTTTGTCAGAGGATATTTTGTCGTATGATATTTTGGCATATCATATTTTGTCTTATGATATTTTGTCGGAAGATATTTTGTCGGAGGACATTTTGTCATATGATATTTTGTCGGAGGATATTTTGTCAGAGAATATTTTTTCGGACGATATTTTGTCAAAGGATATTTAGTCGGGGATATTTTGTCGTATGATAATTTGTCGGAGGATATTTTGTCAGAGGATATTTTGTCGTATGATATTTTGTCGGAGGATATTTTGTCGGAGGATATTTTGTCGGAGGATATTTTGTCGAAAGATATTTTGTCAAAGGATATTTTGTTGGGAATATTTTGTCACAGGATATTTTGTCTTAGGATATTATGTCAGAGGATATTTTGTCAGAGGATATTTTGTCAGAGGATATTTTGTCGGGGATATTTTGTCGTGGGATGAAAAGTAGCAGAACCAAAACTCAGGCTGTTAAGTAGGGGGATAATGCTATTCTAATCACTAATTTTTTAATGCCTTTAACATAGCAAAAACAGTGTTTTATTTTCCGTCGCCTTCGAGTTAAAAAGAGTAAAATAATAAACTAACTGAACAGTCAGCAGTAAAATAAAATATTTAAAAAAATATTCTTTTCAGAACATTGTCAACAATTGAACTTTGATCATATTCATACTATCCTCGCTTCTGTCTGTCGATAAGTATAAAGTAAATAAAATTATAGATATGGATAACATTCATTAAACAATGGTATTCATTCTTGCTTTCCACGCAAGGAACTCCTCTGAAAAATAAATAACTATAATCTCTACATATCTCTTTAACATAATATTATTAAGCTAAAGACAACAGTGTGCATAGTTTACAAATTGTGACGCTTCGAATCATATTCTGATGATTACCATTATGCAATCGATAATAAATTGTTCGATCACTGTTATTATATAAAACTAGGTCACATGATTGTTATACACGTGTAAAATTATTTACTATTTAACTGTCGTGCCATTTCACTGGTGGGCAGTGGTGGTGTGGGAAAGGCAGATAGAATGGGACGCCACACTACTTCATTCACATTCATGCATCATCTCATACATATTCTTCTATTATTTTCTTCTCGACATGGCCTGACTCAAGTACTTGTTCTTTTCCACCTTGTTCCTTTAACATTAATCTGGTTCCTTTGGCAAAGTTCACCAGGATTGTTGTTGGATATTTGGCTGTGTCTCCTGGATCCACAATGTGTCCTACCTCTGAGCGTTGTTCCCTTCAGGGCGGGACAATAGGTCCCAATAGGTGAATTGGAGTCTCTTCATCCACTTCACATGTCCTTTTACTGGTGTTTTCTAGTACCAATAGCTGCAAGTGTCTCTTAAGACGGTAGTAGCTACCGGTTCCCTCAATGAGTGCACTGTCCTTATTGAGTAGTTGCCTGGTTCGTCTAGGGTCTGGTCCATTTATGAGTGTTTTGGATCTTCTCATTCCGGGTTTGATCTCCAATTCCATTCACTTTTCTTAACTTTTTCCTCTGGCACTCCTTTTCTACTAGTTCACTCTATATGTTCAAACCATTTTAAGAATCCCTTTCTTAATATTACCCATTACGCTTACATCAGATTTGCGTTCTTTCCGGATATCCAAAGTTGTACGTTTATGAAAATAGTTCAATGTTATCTACCATTTTTCTCTAGTATAGCTAGTTATACTCAGAGAAATGTTTTTTAAATGTAATCATTCTCCGCAAATAAATACCTTCCTTAAAACTAATTTGTATATTTTATCTCTTTCCAGCTTAGCTTTGGGTTGCCAGTTTCGACAGTTCACGCAACTTCCATTCCCACAGCGGCAACACCAGCTAAACTATAACTAAGGAGACATCAGCGCAGCTTGACAAAAAGAGCGGGAAAATTTGAATATTCAAGATGTCCGCTCTAAAGATGGCTGTCATGATTGCCGTGAAGAACACGGCAGTCAATGGTTTCTCAGCAGCCAGAAATACCGGCGTCGCTTTCAAATATGTGAGTATCCCAATTAATATTGAATTGTAAAGCAGTGATGTAAATGGTGAGAGTGAACATCCATTGTGGTCATATGTACATTTTTTTTCAACTTCTGGGCCAACTCTGTGGTTCAGATTCTGGGCTAAGCATTCTGGGCTCTGGGTTGTTGTTTCAAATCCTGGTGTGGGCGAATAATTAAATTTGATTTGTGCTTTTTTTTAACATTTAATTTAAATAAAATCATATACTATAATTGCAGCATGTTCCACCGTGCAAGGGTGGATTAGCTGTATTTGGTGACGGGATCTGAATTATTCCCGGGTGAACAGATTATTTTTCACAATCCGGGTCGATCACGATCCACTGGCTAATTTTTTAGGTACTTTTAATATAAAAAAAAATGCCATAAATAGATCAATGAGCTGCCGCCATGTTGACCATAGATGTATAAATTGTGTAGACCGGGCTTCTCGAGTCTCTTTCTCACGACACAGAAATAGAGATGGTTTATCTGAAGTGGGCTGTCACTAGGTTATCAATTTTGACTCTTGGGCGGTGGTCACATTAAAAGGGTACTACTCAAAGGGTTAATATGATGTAAAATATTTAATTTTACTCTTACACATCCAAATGCCAGATACTTTGTATAAAAGGGCGTTGGCGCATTTCCACGCAGACTGACTGTCAAAATATTTGAACCGTTGCCAATTTGACCGCTGGATCAACTTCAGCAGTTCCGTAGTAAGCTATAATATATTAAATACCCACTCAAAAGCAACATGTAGTTATAAATAAAAAGTATAAATGGCACCACCCCCATAATTTTTTTGTCAATCTACATAACGGCAAAAATTATTCTGAATAGGTATCAAAACTATAATAAAGATTCGTACAACTGAGCCGAGATGTGTATATGTACTAAAGGTGGGTAAGTTCTGCATTTTGCCGGAGGCCTCCGAGGAGTGCTTCGTTTTAAAAGCACTCGAGTTCTAAGAGTGGGTCCCGGGCTCGAGTTCTTGGTTGCGGACTGAGTAGGTACTGGGCGCTGTTGCGGCGCACCGAGGCGGGACGCACGCGTTCGGACAAGAACTCGGAGGCGGCCCCAGATAGAACCCGCAGAAGAACTCAGACCCGGGACCTGCACAGGAACTAGAACCCGACAGCGCGCAAGGACCCGCACGCGGACTCGTGACTGTCACCCGTCGCCCCCGTCATGCCTGCCGGTAGAGGCATTCAGGTTCTCGGTCCGGCTCCGAATTCCGTATTTGGGTCCGAGTCCGCGCTCCGGTCGAGCTTCACATACGGGTGCGAGTTCGCATGCGGGTGTCAAGCGCTGGGAAGAGGCATTCGTTCAAGTTCTCTGGGAGTGGTTGGTTTGAAAAAGGAGTGGGAGTGGGATCCGCTTCCCGCAAAGGACTCGATTTCAAGAACCCATTCCGGCTGAACCTACTCATCGCTAATATGTACTACCAAAAAATGAGGTGACTTGGGATATTTTGTCATGTATTTTAAGTTTCTGGCAATCTAGCAGAGAGAAAAAACTTAAAATATTTGAACCTTAAGGTATCTAAATTATATCTTTTGATAAAAATTTGTGTAAATAAACTATTAAAGTGACTCTAGACAGATATGTGATTATCTCTGTAAACCGTACTAAACATCAGATTTCGTAACTTCGTACAACTGGCCTTCCACATGTTTTTATTTATTTTTTAAAACAAATATTTAGTATGGGCGAGGGGGTGGTTCAAAATTGATATTTAAAACACATTTATAATTGTATGAAAATTATTTATTATCTCAGAAAGCCTATTATTACCTTCAGCCTCACAACGTACCCCAGTCGAGGATTCCAGTCTCACTGGCTCCAAGCAGTTGGGACTCTTGTGCGGCTTTCACATTTAAAAAAAAAAAATTGTAAAATATAATTTAGGTGTTAATAATAAAAAAATATTTTTAAAAAGATAGAAAAATCTAATTTGAAAGAAAGTGAACAAACAGGAACGAAACAGACCTATTTTACAGTAATTGATAAATCAATATCGAAATAGTGTCGCCCACGCTTTTTGATGAGAATATTTTTAACTCGCACCTCTAATGGGTAACTTTTTATTTCATACCTCCGACACTCGGAATTTTCTACATTTTCTGGAGAATAACATTCATGTGGCCTCCCTCCAATCTTATTTATACACTTTCGTGGCATATCCGGAGTAATTCTACAAGATATGAAAAAAAATTAACTAATGGGAAATAAAATAATTGCGTAAATTGCAGATACGCTAACTTTACGGCCATATTTGTGCTAATATTAGGCCGAATCGGGAGAGACTGGTTGAGGGAACCTTTTGATCTCTCCAGCAGGACTCTCGGAACATCGTTTTGTACCGCAGTGGGTGGGATGGATTTATATATCCATCATTCCTGCCTAGGCATAGGCAATTGAAATCCATAAAAACCCCATCAATATTAACAGAGACGACGGAGCTAAGCTCAATAGTTCTTGGTATCCAGTAATTGACGGCTACATCAAAGCTAAACCCAAAAAAACCATGCTGAATTTTTTCTAACACCAGCTCGTAGAGAAATGGAGCTGGCAGCACGGTATCGCTTCGACACACAAAAGTAAACACTCTCACCATTATCATTTGCTCATCTGCCCTGATGATGGACACTGTCCGAAACGTTGGCTAAAGAAGGAGGTAGCGAAACACGGCATAACACCCCAAAAATAATAACAAAAATAGCCTCACAATACTTGCAACGCTTAATTTCTGGAAAAAATTGTGACCGGAGACGAAATATGGATTCATTTTTTTGATCCCGAATAAAAGAGGCAGTCAATGGAATTGCATCACACAAACTGTGTGATCGGCCGGGAAAGTTATGGCGATGGTGTTCTGGATATGACCTTGCTTTTTACAACACTGTGATACATGCCCTTGTTAAAAGACGGGCTAAAGCTGTGGAAATGGACGGAGATTATATTGAAAAGTAATAAATTAATCGTCAATAGTGTAGTTTTCAACCCATGCAATTGCATTTTTTATATTTCGACAATTAAATGAGAAAAAAAATAGGAGGCAATACTTTTTGACTGCCTCTAGTACATATGTATTGAAATGTTAAAATGCTTTTCTTTTGTTTAGGGCAATCTGTCTCCACGCATCTCCATCATTCAGGCACGCTTCCTAAGCAGCCAGGACATCACCAAGAACATCCAGTACATCAGCAATGAGAAGATCAACTTGGAGAAGGATCCTGAAACACTGAAGTAAGATCCTTTACATCAATAATTGCCGAAGCTACGCACGGTGAAATATATCATATATTCTGGCTATTACGACCTTGTCATAGACTGACCACCTTTGACAGAATTGACAAAACAAAATTATTATTCGACGAGAAATATGACTGATACAACCATCATGGAACCACTCAAATGATGCAACTACCACATTGTTCATTTGTAGTCTGTAATGTTTGTCTGTTGTGCACATTATAAATTCATCCTAAAATATCAATGCACCTTTATTTATCAATAGTTAATGCATATTATAAAAGCATTCATTGACCCAAATAAGTAACAAAGAACAATCATCGTTTGAAACAATATGTGAAATAACAGAAATATTGTTCAGTGAAACCAATACTAAAATGTACATTTCACAATAAACAAAATGACATCGATATCATTGTGAAGTGGCCACTAGAATAAAGAATTCCAAATTTAAAATCTCATGGATCGTATTTGTTACGGCACGCTTATGGGACACTAGGTCAAAATCTCATATATGATACAGCAGCGTCTATCAGGTTAAAACATAATAACTTGATTACTGCATGATCTTTTTTTTTTCATATTTGCAAAAATGCTTAACTCCTCAGGCTAATTTGTTCGCTTTTCGGAACAACACATATAGGTCTCATAGAAATCTTTGTGTCTCCCTTCTTTTTTCTTTTTACTATCATAATATTTCTATCTTTGACCACTTGCAAAGCTGAGGTGCCACCTGCTGCTTAACAATCAGCTCTCATAATATTTTGACCACCTGCAAAGCAGAACTTCCACCTGGTGCTAAACAATCAGCTCTCATAATATTTCTATCTTTGACCACTTGCAAAGCTGAGGTGCCACCTGCTGCTTAACAATCAGCTCTCATAATATTTTGACTGCCTGCAAAGCAGAACTTCCACCTGGTGCTAAACAATCAGCTCTCATAATATTTCTATCTTTGACCACTTGCAAAGCCGAGGTGCCACCTGCTGCTTAACAATCAGCTCTCATAATATTTTGACTGCCTGCAAAGCAGAACTTCCACCTGCTGCTTAACAATCAGCTCTCATAATATTTTGACTGCCTGCAAAGCAGAACTTCCACCTGCTGCTTAACAATCAGCTCTCATAATATTTTGACCGCCTGCAAAGCTGAACTTTCACCTAATGCATATCAATCAACTCTGATATCTTTATAATTATTATAGAATAGAATTATAGAATATTATAGAATTCTTCTCTTTGATATTTATAAATTATATCAGTTATAAATCAGAGTGATAAAAATGATCAAAGGATTACTATTAAATAAGAGTAATCATTAACAAAATTGATTTTAAATCTTTTTACTTGTGATGATAAGAGATTGCTACAATGTACTTAATTCAATGTAAATATTGGTAAGCTTTAACATGTTCAGAATAGGCCTTATCGGCCAGTCTGCTACTTAGTAGTGATTAGGGGTTATCGGTGGTTGTGTATCATTGAGGCCATCGTTAGTTTTCAGTCTGCTTATCAGAATTATTACCTGAACTAGTACTAAATTTGTATATTATAATCTCCTGAATGTATGTCACACAAGAAAAGGCAGAAACATTTCAAGAAAACATGACATAATTAAATGAATCAAATATGTCTTTGTTACATTAAGTAAGTTTTACCAAATTTTACAGAGAAAGCAAAAACTTCCCAGTTTTGTATTCAAATGCGTCAACAAGCAATTTTCGAGTGAGCATTGTGCGATAACTGTTAAACTTATGCACAATTGGGCCCGATTCCTTGATTAGATATTTTTAGTGTAAAAAAAAGTTTTGTTGAAATCTGGCACAGCCGTTTTTGCAAGCGCAACGACGATCTACTTTTTAAAATAATTACAATTTTTTCATTTAATTTTTTAATTTTTAATTAACAAGACAATATAAAATATTATGCAATGGATTCCATGCACTATATACTATATTTATTCTGTTGTATTTGCGTTGTCAGACAGTAATTAACAAGACAATATAAAATATTACACAATGTATGCTATGTGCTACATACTATATTTATTCTGTTGTACATATTTGCATTCTCAGACAGTAATTAACAAGACAATATAAAATATTACGCGATGTATGCTATGTACTATATACCATATTTATTCTGTTGTATTTGCATTCTCAGACAGTAATTAACAAGACAATATAAAATATTACGCAATGTATGTTATGTACATACAATATTTATTCTGTTGTATTTGCATTAATGTATGCTGTGTACTATATACTATATTTGTTCTGTTGTATTTGCATTCTTAGACAGTAATTAACTGTGTACTGTATACTACATTTATTCTATTGTATTTGCATTCTCAAACAATAGTTAACAAGACAGTATAAAATATTATGCTATGTACTAGGGTTGTTACGGATACAAAAATTAGCCATCAGGAGCATCAAAAAGTAGTGAGGGTTGTTACAGATGCAAAAATTAGTCATTAGGAGCATCAAAAAGTTGTCTTTGCAGAACATGTATTACACCATATAAATAAATGTTTGTTCTTTCAGACTGGTGAAGCCGATAGAGCGTCCGCTCTGCATAATGCTGAACTGGATGCTGGCCAAGCAGAAGAACATCCACAAGTATGCCAAGCTCTACCTGGAGCAGGGCTATGACGTGCTCTCCGTCAGCTGCACCCCTTGGCAGCTGTTGTGGCCTATGAAGGGATCCCAGGTTAGTCTTGTCGGACTTGTCTTGTTATGTCAGTTAACCACCCAATTCACGTAAAATATTGTGCGATACACAATCCTGTTTTTACATGGTGGATCCACAAAATACCATGTAAAATATAATGTCACTGCGAATATACGCATCGAATTTCTATCTCGATTCTAACTCAATTCAAAGTACAGATACATGTCAATCACAGAAATTTGAAATGCTGTAAAGGACAAAATGTTAATTGTTCAGGAGAGCGAAAAGAAAGTTTTTATTTTTTCAAAAAATCATCTCCTGTTTTTGTAGTCCTCCTGTAATTACGTATTTTTATTATAAAATAACATAGAATAGATTTTTCTGAAAACTTTGCAGTTTTTGTAAATTTCTTTAACCTGTTTGAGACAAGCGTCATGTATACGTGCCTATAAGGCAAGCGTCATCTACACACGACGCAATAACATTATTATAATTGTTTAGATAAATGTTAACCGATCGCGTGCCTAAAAGTCGATACATGACGCAATATGTCTTTGAATGTTTTTTAAGTGACACTATATTCAATTAAAATGAGATTTGTAAATCTCGAAAAATCTGCCTTGTTTAATGTTTAATATTTACTTATTAAATTGTTTAGTGGCATCGTCGTAAAAAGGTTAATAACAGTATTTAATTTATCGGAAAAAAGAATTGTCTTAAAAATTGCAATTATTATTCTAAAATTTTTCGACGACGCAGATCAAAAGAGAAAAAAAAAACAGAGACAAAAAGATATATTTAACTCATTTTTGGATTTATTGTCCTTTACAGCATTTCAAATTTCCACTACTGATATGTATTACCGTTACCCTTTGTCGACATTTGTTGACATCTATCTCTATAAAGACCATGTAAAAACAGTTTGGTGCCCTTTTGAGGCAAGAGCATGAATTATTTGCAAAAATAATTCATGCTCTTGCCTGCCAACTGCCGAGGTAAATCTAGTAAAAATACTTCAATAATGTCATCGTTGCCAACTTGCCATAGTTCCCAAGCATGATTGCAGATTGTCAACGAACAAAATGTTTAATTTCATCAACGTGTATTGTGCGATCGTTGGCGATTGAGTAAATTTATAATTTGAGTAAATGCGCTTAATTTTGGCGAAGTGAACTGTGTTTTGTTCATTGCCGATCTGCAGTCTTGCTCGGGAATGATAACAAATTACCGACATCATTGATAAAACCTTTATCCACCTGGTTGTTTAGGGAACCAGATCTTTATTTGACAAAACAAGTACAATACAACAAGTTGAACTGTGAAATAATTATTGCGAACAATGAAATATGTTGTATTAAATTATGTGTGTTGCTTTACTTCTATAATAATAATTATCAATCATAGTTGATGCATATACATTTATTTTAACTTCTGTTTGAAACACATTGTAGATTAGCCATTGCATGAATTCTCTGATTTATTGCAGTGAGGTGAATTGAAAAAGTGTGAGGTGAGATGAAAAGGCATGGAAATGATAAAGGAAGAATGAAAAAAATGTGGTAGAAATGATATCTGAGAAATAGGCGCCAGTATGCAAAAATATTATATGACCAAATAACTAATTAGAGAAAGGACAATCGCTTATTCAGTGACATCAATTTGTGAACCAAATCCCACTGAATCTGCAAGATGAACAAGTTTTACAACAGTACACAAACATTTGTGTAAAACCGCGTGAACAAAATTGTCGCTTACATCGTTCACCCATTCTGCATACGTTCCTTTTAAGATAAGCACCCCTGTTAATATACCCCTGTTGAATGAGAAATGTTTGAGAGAGAGAGATGATTTGTTTATGAGAGATGGAAAGGCTGGAAGTGAATGTAGATAGAGCCTGAGGAAGGAAAGTGTGCAAGACTAGTGTGGCGGTTTATCCTCTCTGTCTACCCCTGCGATTAATTAGTTAGTGTGATGGTTAGTTAGTTAGTTTAGATTTAATTATTTTGTTTATTTCCCTTGCGAGTACGTAGGTATATTATCATAGCACATCATCCCATCCGCACGTGAAACCTTTTCACGAGTCACAAATAACCTTCTGGGTTGCAGTTAGTGGCCGGAGATCTGCTGAAGTTCATGGAATCGAACCCGGAGCACAAACACTTCATTCTCCACTCCTTCAGCATTGGAGGCTACGTGTTCGGTGAACTCCTATTCCAGGCCTCCCAAGACAAGAAGAGGTTAACTAACATCCCTACGGCTAGAGGCTTGCTATCGCATGGAGCTTGTAAAACACCCGTCTCCCGTCCTGTCGAGCGTCCCCTCATCTAATCTAAGTTCACTTTTAAAGGAGTTATGTGTTAACAGTCTAGCAATACCGCAAAACCCCGTTGTTTGTCTCTCTTACTCTTGCCAGACATTATATTTGAAATTTACATCCGATCGATCTGGCTTTTGGATCACGAAACACGTCTACGTGGCATTTCTGTGTTTTTCTTTATTCTATGCGCAAAAGCCGGGCATAACCTTTCCACGTGGACACAACCTTTCCTCCGTGACTGTCACACATGTGATCTTTTGGAGGCTATCCCCATATGAGGATGTCACGTATGTGATCCATCAAGTTTCATTCAAACACGTACATTGTGTCAAAACTTGCCACATGGTGGATGGTCTGCGTTGAAAAGGCCAGCCTTTTAAAGGTTAAGATGTATTTATTCCATTGATAATTAGAATTTAAAAAATGGCCTAACCTAATCTAACCCACGTTTTGAAGGTAAACTGGTATATGGCACTTTTTCGTAGCATTACAACTAATAATTTTCTATCTATTAGAATGCTACGAAAAAGAATTACAGTTAATGTCTCTTTTTATAATTGTCTCAGAAATTAAATGATTTAATGCGTTCTGACTATTATTATGGACAATCATGAATTATTGTAGTCTGTTATCAAATAATCTCCATTTATTTATGTTGTTTTTTAAGCACTATATAGGATGACTGATATTTAATGTGAAAATAGGCGCTACAAGCAAAAAAGTTCATGTGAACATCGTCAGTAGTACTGATGTAAAAATTTTGAAATAATTTTTTGTTGTCTTCTGTTTTCTGAAAAATTTATACTATGTTCACATAAACATTTTTTCTTGCGTGTCTCTTGTTGATATCATTAAATGTACACAACGCGTTGAGTAACAATCACCCTGTCAATGTACACACTTTTCAACAATAATTGTTATTGATTTTGTCTAAGTTATGCATTGGTAATCTAATAACAAATTTTTAATTCTTTTCTTCGATAAATTAATATTGCCCTGGCGGAAATCAACAAATCACTGTAGAATCTTTCTTTTAAATAGTGACCGTATCTTAAAAAATATCTTATATTTAAAGTTATAGTATAAGTATTGGGGTGTTTCAAATTCCCATCGCAGTGATCTGTGCCATTTTTTTTCTTCATATTTAAACTGTCCCCGTTTAAAGAGTACATTTCAGCTTTTGATCAAATTGTTATTGATGGTTAAATTCTTGTCAGCTATCACAATTTTGATCAAGAGCGAAGATGGTACCAAAATTGGCGTTTAAAAACATTTATCAAAAATTCATATTGGCGCCAATCGTTGCTTTGTTGTTGTCAAATGTGATGACGATTTGAAACAACCCAACCCTAAGTTAAAGGATCACAAAAAAATAAATTCAGTCAGATTACTTATGCATAATTTATTTAAAATTTTCACCACAAGATTGTGAGCGTTTCTAGGTTTCCTGAGAATGCCGTCATTTTTCTTCTTCTGTTAGAACTGCGTAAAGAAAAGTTGTTTAAAATGCGCAGGATTTTGTATTTTAATTTGAATGGTGGTGGTTGTACGTGGCAGCTTGAAAGAGTATTTTCGCTTGCAGCTAGTGGCGGCTGATACGCTGCGTTTCATTGAATCCAATACCGCGTTTGCACCGCTGGTAATCCACGGATTTTCAGTTGGCGGATACATGTGGGGAGAAATTTGCCTTATCATCTCCGGTAATAAACCAAGGTATGTTGATCCATTGAAGTTTTTACTATAATGGCCAGAAAATCAATCATTATTTTCACTCATTTTGATATTTTTACAAAAACTTTTTTTAGTAGACGATCATTGTCAACTTTTTTTAGTAGACGATCATTGATTTATTTATCACAGCTTACGATTTTAACCCCAGATCAAGCATTATAGCTAATTTACAGGCTTACGTTTATAATCAAAGCGATACTCTTAGTATCGCCTTGGTGAAAGACCGCCATTCAGAATTGAAAGGATACTTGAAATGGCTTTCCCCCTGCTTGGTGACCAGATCTGAATTGCCAGATACTTTTCCCAACCTTCCTCTTTCCCATCTCTTAATAATAATAATTTTTGGACGATTTCTACAGGGCCATTTTCACGAGAAAATCACCTCAAGGGTGCTTAGGGCTCTTCCTCCCCACTCCCTTCAGCCTGACAACACTCCCCAGTTAGGAAACCACACTCCTCGGGCAGTTCTAGACTTCAATGTTCAGATGTTCTATTTTTCAATCTTAGTACCTTAGCTCACTGAAAAGTCAAGGACCGCCACTGACTGCCATGGACCCACTGGCTCCGGACAGTTGGGACTCTTGTAACTGTTAAAATATCTAAGAAAGCATAGAATAAACAGCTTATGATTATTTTTAATTTTTTTGTTGTTGTTTAACTGTTGTTGTTTAAAAACCCTTCACACAGCATCCCCAAAGATGACATAGGTCCTGAGGAAAATTATTTTCCTCAGGGCCTCCTGTGTGGAGCTCATGTAAAAAAAAAAAAACTGCTGTTGTTTAACTGCTGTTGTAGTAACGTAAAGTCTTAAAGACCAACTTACGCCTGGAATATTTATTACGGAGGGTAGTTCGTTTTCATTCACAGCTGCACACATGTTCACACGAACAAAGGGTAACAGCCGGAATTCCATATCTGAGAGTTATGAAACTCTTTAATTTAGAAGCTACGTGAAGTTTTTGAGCGTACAAAACATGTTGCTTTTTCTGTTGTTTTCTCTGCTTTTACAACGATTTTTTTTTGGCTTAGTTTCCTCAACATTTATGAGTAAAAAGCCAGTTGTGGGCTCTGTAGGTAGCTACTTAGTTTGCTAGTTACCTACCGGCTATGACTGAATTCAAATTACAAAATATTGACACACGATAATTGAAAAATAAAAAAAATTTAAACAGTAACGATCACGCGTCGAGACACCATGTCTCGAATCAGCACTCGTCTTTTTATCGAATCTTATATCTTCTTTTACTTGTCGTCTAATCCCACAATATCAATCATAATAAAGATACAGTGAAATAACATCTATTTTTTCATTCCCAACACCTACAGCATTTCACTAACAAATTTGCTTTGTTGCTTTAAGTCACAAATTTTAAATTAGCGCTCACTTAGCCTCATTGGTGAAAACTGTCATAATACACACAATTATTAACCATAAATAATCAGCTAGATTCTTTTTCCTACCTTCTCCACACCAACTATTATTAATCAATCTATTTATAGTGGATGAAGTTCTTTTATTGGTAAATATTTACCTAATAGGGGCACGCTTAATATGCACTTTTTATTTCAAAAACACTTAATATCAGTTAATAATGAGAAGTAAGTATTTCAGTTTCCGGAATTGGAAAATAATGCATTTTAGTAGATATTTCATTAAAAAACAGACAATTTCACATCTTTCCTTCACACCATGTTTTGATATAATAATATTAAAATAGTTTTTTTTTTCCTTTTTTAATTAAACCCAAACTAAGAACCTATTTTAGGGTCGTGTGTTAATATTTTGGATTAAATAAGAGAAGAAAAAAAACTAACTTTAAAACTTTGACATCAATGACAATGGCCGCCAAGCGAAAAATCGTTTTTAATTTTAACGAAATAATTATTAAAATTCATTATTTTTCAATTACGGAAACTGAAATTCTTACTTCCCATTATTATCTAACTGATGTTAAGTGTTTTTGTAATAAAAAGTGCATATTGAGTGTGTCCCTATTAGGTAAACATTTACCCCTTTATTTATTAAATAAGTGTTTTCAATTTTCTGGCCATTACTTTGTTAAACATATTGTTTTTGCACATCCAATGCTTACTCCCATATTCCCTGCCTTTAGAATTAATTTAATTTATTTTTGCACATTAGTTTTAGTAATTAATTAATTGATTTTAATTTATCACCTCTGTGAGTCATCACCATGTAGGTCACATCACCCTGAAGTGTCATCACTTGATGTCACCAATTGTCCTAAAAAATAAAATGTTATTGGTCTCATCATGTTAATCCCTAGAGCCTCTTGACATTTTGCAATGTACAGTTTGTCAAATAAGAGTAGAAAACATAGGAGGGCGCCCCTGTTGTTCAAATGGCAATACCAAACATATAACTCATGCATGTAAAGCTGTGCAACCTACATTTTTATAATATATTAAAAAGGCATAAAAGTGAAAAAAATATTTTTTCTTTGCAATATAGATACCCACTGATCTCAAAATTAGAATTGCATTTAGATATATTATTATTACACCTTTGCAATTTTGTGTTAACATAATCAAGAATAACGATATTGTAATAAAATATAAAGCACAGTTTAGAAATTGCTCACATTTATTTAATACTAGCTTAAATACCAGCGTTGCCCGGGCTTTAGATCATGTCTCTAATTTTTGTCTGAATATATTTAACTCATTCAGATCTAACAGTATTGTAACTAAACTCACCATTAGTGATTCTTCCTTTCTATCTACTGTTAAATCAAATTTATATTAAATTAAATAAAAGCAAATCACTGTAAAACACAGTTTAATCAAATTTATGTCATTAAGTAAGTACCTTGACAACAGTACTCCTTCAATTTAATTTTTTTTTCTTTGAGAACAAAAAATGTTTTTTAAAATGTGGTTTACTCTGTTCTATATATTCAGTGTCATTGCACTTAAAAATAATATTTGACAGTTAAATTGGTGTTGCCAGCATACAAATTCTGTAGTACCATTTTTAATATTTTCTACTCTTTATTTGACAGACTATACCTCTATTATATGAATGTCATGTTATAATCTGCAGATTGCGTGGAAAATATTTTCGCATTGCATTCGATTTCAGATAAATTTTCTATTTTTGAAAGTATTTCAAAGTAAAATACTGTTCTTGAAAGCAGATGAAAGACTCCTTCATTTATAAGTTTTCTCTTCTTTTATAAGTTAGGCTTTAAAATATGAAATGAATTAATTGTTTGCACCTGTAAATATGCAATATGAATACATATGTATTGTAGTTTTGTCCATAAACAAACTCAAATCTTTCAAGAAAGGCTAACAAACACAATTTTGTATCGGTGATTCAATCCAATATTGTATTGTTAGCCTTTCTTGAAAGATTTGTGTTTATTTATGGACCAAGCTATTTATTCGTATTCATACTGCGTATGTGCAGGCGCAAACAATTAATTGATCTTAATATTTTAAAGCATAACTTGTAAAAAGCATTTTTTCATAAAATAATTAATCTCACGCCATCTATAGTGTAGATTATGACTTCTTTTAAGTACCACCTTAAAAGGATCTTTTATTTTCTGCCATTGAGTCATCACCTGAAAATTGAGTTTACGCTCCAAAATATTATATCAAAATCTAAGTTTAAAAAAAACTATGTTCTATATTTATTGATGGTGATCTTCCCTCAGATACCAACCCGTGTTAGACCGGGTGGCGGCTCAGATCTGGGACAGCGCCGCGGACATCAGCGAGATTCCCATCGGCGTGCCCAAGGCAATCTTCCCCAAGAACCAAGTCATGCAGAATGCGCTCCACAAATACATCCTGTAAGTACAGTTGTTGGGATAAAATGTTGGTCGCCAATTGTTAGGGTAAAGGCAGTTGTTAGGGTTAGGGCAGCTAGAAGGAAGTCCCCGCGCACATGATAGTGCATTGTCGGCTAGTTCAGGAATGGATTCTCGGGAAGGGATCTCTAGGGCATGGATTCTTGAATTGAAAAGGTCGGTGTTAAGGGAACTTAGTCATCAGGAAGAAAAATTTTGTTGGCTTGGTAAAATATAGTGCATTACAAGCGCTACATGTGCTACAGCGTTTATGAGGTTAAACTCTCTCTCTCTCTCTCTCTCTCTCTCTGGCGTCATGTAAAAAAATAATTAGACACATCACAAAAATGTGAATAGAGGATTGGTCAGTGACTCACGGTTCAGCAACGTGCAGCCAGGGGGCTCCCGCCTCTGTAGCTCAGCATGGCAAACCAGCAGGGTTACTTCTCTGAGTTTCACGAGGTTATACACGCTCACCCACTATGGGTAACTTGTACTGAGATGGATCACACAACCTCTATTATGATTATTCGCACGTGGCCACAACGGTCGCCAGAGTTCTTTCACCCATTGTCACACAGTCTGCGGTTGTCAGCTCGATTGCGTGAATAGGACTGATGATGGCGGCCAAAACGATCGCTGAGGCGGTCTGCTCAGGCATGTCCTACAACGAGCAGAGTGCGAATCACTTGAAGTTGAAGTTTGAAGTCGGATTGAATTTACGTTTGCTTGAAGTTGGCTCTACTTACGGTTGTGCTGAAGAAAGCGCTACGTAACACAGTACAATATGAAATTTGGTTCATATCAAAACAATATATAAACATATCATTCTGTTTTATCCAGTTACCATGAAATATATGTATGTGAAGCTTCGGGGACTAGGCGAACTGCCTGAATTAATCTAATGACTGCAATTCCCATAGTTAAGTTTGCTGATAGATTATCACAAACGTAGTGTTGTTTTGTTATTCAATGGTTTGCCAATTTCTTTCAATTCAACTTCCTATAACAGTTCACTCCTTACTCTCTTTAATAAGATGCTTCACACAGAATCTACAAAGATATCAAACAGATATCTAGAGCATAATTGTGACTTCATTCTGCAAAATGATGCACTACTAAGTAATACAAAATCGTGTGTTTTTGGTTTGAAAATTAGATTGCTTAGAAATATTTTAGATGCTTTTGCATATTTGCCTATGAAATAATTGAGTATTTTTTTTGATTAGTCTTTTTATAAGCCCAGAAAAAAATAAAGTACCAGGCTTATAAAAACTGCTCTAAAGTTCAAAGTTCAACTTACAAACGGTTCGGTTATGGTTTTATTGTATAATGTGGAAAATATAAATTCTTTACAAAATGATTGTAAAACATTTAAATATTTGTACCTGAGCTTCGCAAAATAAAATAAAACCGGCTTTTTGGCAATGTTTTTTTCTTGAATAAATCAAAATAGGCGGCTGGTGTTAATCAGGATTTTAAACCTAATCGCCATAGATTATAGAGTTAGTTAGAGATAATAGTGTTTTATTGTTAGCCGCCTGATCGCCTTAATTGATTTTGTGGCTTACGCATTTTATGGAATCAGTGTGAAGAACTACTCTTGTTACAAGACAGCTTGCCCATCTAAATAAAGGGGATAATTGATAATTTGTTTAATTTCAGCTACCACATGAAGACGTTCCATGAATCAGCTACGGTGCACTATATGCGCTCCAGCCAGCAATTTCACCTCAACCTGTGCCGGGCCCCAGCGCTGTTCCTGCTCAGCAAGACTGACCCCGTTGGGGCTGAGGCCTCCAACAGGCGGGTGCACGACAGCTGGAAGAGTATTGGCATCCAGGTACCCCATAACTGCTTTATCCTCCTATTCTTCACTTTTCTTACTCTTTTCCTAGTTGGCTCGGGGAACCATCGCTTGGACAAGGTGCCTCCAGGATACATAGCATGGTCCATAGATAAAACCCCGTATCAAAACGATATTAACTAAATTTATCATGATGTAGAGTTATTAGGCGGCGTAGGCGAGCGTGGTCAGCAATTGCCCACAACAGCTGGTAGATAAAAGCTGCCTAATTATCTTGGCTGTCACTCACTCTCTTAGCTTCGGCAAAGTGTCAATACACACATTTTTTGTAATCTCTTATCTGTGGTTCGTTCGTCGGCGGGCACAAATTTTTTATTTATTTTTGTTTTAAATGCGATTTTAAACAAGGTCAGAACTGCTTGCGCCAATATCAATCTGGGACCTGTATTCTATTTGATTATTGTAGCTTCTCTGAATGATTTTAAAAGAATTTTCTATGAAATTTGCGGGTGTCTTTTGGCAGCTGTCAGTGGCGAAAATATCAATATTTTACGTTTTCAAATGAGTGTAAAGGTCATTATTTCTTTGAAAACTCAATTGAATTGTGGTTTTCATGTTGGGTATGTATTCAGTTTTGTGTAGAAATAATAAAATCAGTTTATATTTGTATGAACATATTTTTTATAATAATAACACAGGCCACAGTGAAAAAACTTTTTTGATAATTTTTACTAATTGCTGCGTAATTTGGTGTCCTGATTACGAAAATAATTATAAAAAAGTCGTATCACCCACCAATTTTTCACATTTCACTATTAAATATGCCTGATGAGCCTTAAAGTCCACTTCTTGCACAGCCATCTCGACTTTTTTCCGGAAAATTTAGGTGATGTAAGTGAAGAGCAAGGGGAACGATTTCATCAGGACATAAAAGAGATGGAGAAACGATACCAGGGACGGTGGAATATCAAAATGATGAGTGATTACTGTTGGTCACTTCACTGAGAACAACAAAACGCATCACATCGGCGAAAAAGCTACGCAAAAAACTTTACAGAGAAAAAATAAGCACCTAATATTCAAATTTAAGCAATTAAACATGATTGTAAGCAAAACATAACCAATTTTAAAAATTTTAATTTTTATAGATCAAATTTTCCCTATTTTTGGAAATAGTAGATCTATCGATTTTTCACAATATGATATCTCATATTCCGAAAAAATGGTGGGTGATAAAAAAAAACTGCTATGAAATACGGTTTCAGAATTCAAAACTACATAAGATTTTGGTAAATTTGTTTAAAAAGTTTTCACAAACATTTTTTTTGTTGGCCTGTGTAATTAATTATTTACAAAATTGGAGATTTTTTAACCTTTTTTTTGTTAGTTAGCTATTCTGGAAAAACTTCAGACGATATTATCATGTAATGTACATGGAATAAGATATATTATCTGGTAAACAGAAAACAAAAAAAACGATTGCTTTGTTTTTATATCGATATTTGACTAGAACTCATTAAGATAATTTCAAGCGGTTTTCGAAATACCATCCCACGTTCAACAGGCTAATAAAGTCATTCGTTATGTCAAATTACTGGCTTATTAATGCACGGAGGCAGACTAATGAAGGTCACAGAATTGAAAGATGTCGTACACGTGATCGATTGGAGAAACGGAATTCAGAACATCATGAGCTGAGGCTATTTTTTTTTTTATAAAAGACGGAGACGGTTTACACGTAGTTCCCGCGAGCACTTAGGCCATAGGCCCATTGTGCTATCTCCCATTTTACCTCAATCCTTTAATAACAACCCAGTCCCTTTAATAAAGTTCACCAGGGTTGTCACCGGATATGTGGCTATGTCTTCTGGTTCTACTGTGTGTCTCCCAGGTATCTGAGCCCAGTTCCCACCAGGGCAGGACATTGGCACCATAAGTGAATTGGAGTCTCTTCGTCCTCTTCACATTTCCTGCATCTATTGGTGTTTTCCACTCCTCATGTGCATGTGCCTCCTGAGATGGCAGTGTCCCGTTAGTAGTCCTGAGCTGTGGCTAAATCCCTCATTGCTCATTGACAACCTAACTCCCCTTTTAGTTGCCGCGGCAGTTGGAAACTATTCCAAACTACATACAAATTCAAAAACATGCAGACTGTATTTCAATTTATTAATATTTTTTTGTACCCGTTTGAATTTTAGGAATGTCGATCCATAAATAATATCCGTCAGTGTTGCCGTGGATAATATCGTAATGGATGATTGATTTTGTGGCGTTCATTCAATTCCGCCACTCAAAGAACACTCGAGAAACATCTGCAAGTCGCTACGCATTTGTTTACGTTTCAAGCAGAGCCGGCTACCTACTCGCCTACTTATGCACGCATCGGCTGGCAATGTACTCGTGGGCCAGCCGCTCCGATAAATAATAATTTCGCCACCTTCACGAAAGGTCGAGACTTAAGCGTGCATTCACGACTACAGTGATGAGTTAGTTCTAGCACCTTCCAGCGCACATATTGCCAGCGAGTGGAAAGTTACTCGGCCGCTCGCTCCTATATAAAGCGGAGCGCTAAACAACAAACTTGTTCAGTTCAAGTCAGTCTCAAGTCAGTCTCTAGTCAACGGTCGCCTTTACATCTCGCCTCTCTACAGCGAATCAGTGTAACTCCGAGTGCCCCGTGCATCAGCTCTCTTCCAGGGCAGTTTCCTTCGTGGACATCACGAGGACTATCTGCCGGTGGCTCCACTCACCGAGTCACCGCCGTTCATCTCCGCAACGCGCGTCGAGCAGCGGCCTGGAAGAAGAGGTCATCCTCCACCGCCACGGTGTCGAGCATCACGCTGGTGGCTCCACTCACCGAGTCACCGCCGTTCATCACTCCAGGGCAGCTTCCTACGTGGACATCACCAGGACTATCTGCCGGTGGCTCCACTCACCGAGTCACCGCCGTTCATCTCCGCAACGCGCGTCGAACAACGGCCTGGACGATCAGGTCCTCTCCGCAACGAGCGTCGAGCAACACTCTGGTGACCTGCAGGCCCGTGGCCTGCTCCACCACAGCATCTCCGACCTGCATCACTCATCATGACCGTGCACCCGCAACGCCTCACTCTACGGCACTTCGACATCTTCATGTTACATTGACTGACCTCAGCTACGTAGCCCATGATTCTATAATAAACTACTGGACTCGCAACCAACTCGGATGCCTTTCATTTCTCCCTCCGTCTCCGTCGACACGCGGAGTCCGTTCCCTCAATTTCTTATTTATTTCAATGTCAATCGTGTCTTTGCTATCGATACGCCTAAAAAGCGCAACTGTGCTTGGAAAATTGATATAAGATCGTGGTCACTTAAGCCTATTGATCCTATATTGTTATCGATTTATCTGTGCTAGACCCCCGGTGTCTCTGTCCTGCGCTAATTCAAATCATTGGAGGTCAACTCTCGCTCTGAAGAGTTTAGTCTGGGGAACATTTATTCAGAATTGCCATTTAACACCTCTGCTACAGGTCACCCCAAGTGGTTCACTACGTTTGCAGGAGTGCCCAGGTTAATGGGGTGAGGTTTGTCTAGGTCTTGGTGGCAGATGCATTTGCCCACCTACTGCGCGCGCAGCAGGCCTGAACGGGAGAGACTGGTTGAGGGAGACCTTTTGGTCTCTCCAGTCAGACTCTCTCGACCAATCGCCTTGCACCCCAGTGGGAGGGGGATGGGTTCGTACATCCATCACTCCTGGACACACTGCCCCCAGATTCCTACCACCCCTCATACCTTTTCCCTTCCTTAAAAAGACCCCCCACACAGCATTCCCTAAGACGACCTAGACCCTGAGGGATATTATTTTCCCCAGGACCTTCTGTGTGGAGCTTATGTAAAAAAAAGGCACCAATTTATTGTCCTACAAAAATAAATATTTTTGACATCATCCTGACATGTCAATTGACAGCACCGATTTTCCTACAAATTTTATGATGCACGAAAATGTGAATTCAGAAATTGGCAATTCAAGGTACAAATTAGTAGCTTTTCTCTTACCGGGGTTAGAAGTAACACTGTAAAGCTGTCCGAAATGTTGGCTAACGAAGGAGAAAGCGCAACTGGCATAATAACTCAAAAATTAATCAAGGTACTGCCATTGACCGTAAAAATCTCACATCATAGCTTTATTCAACACTATTTTTGTTAGATATAATGTTATTTTTACTTCATCATTCCTTGGCCAAGATCTAAATGAATTCCAATGGCTACTTTCTATCCTGGATTATTTTGGCGTCAAATCTTAACCATTAATTTATCTGTGCTTTTTTAATTCCAGACCACCTGGAAGTGCTGGGACAGGTCCCCTCACGTGTCACACTACAGGTACCATACCAGCGAGTACCTCACTCTCATGAGCGACCACCTCGAGAGCCTGGATCTGCTCTCCCAGCCAGAGAAGATCCGCGCCAGGATCTAATGGGAACCAGAAACTTTAGGATAAGATAGTAGGCTAACCATAAACCAAACAGATCCTAATGTTAATAATCCAAACCTGAAGTAAACTGGCTTTCAATTAGGTCTTAGTTATGGAACTTTGCTAGCTCCAAATTGACCTGTTACAATTTTCAGTTGTGTAGCAAGTTCCCTGGCTAAAGTAGCATCTCTACCATGCCTAGAGATGCTACTTTATCCGACTGCGTGCCGAGTACGCTCCGGCGTGCGCCAAATTAAACTCTAAAAAATATTTTTTGAAATGCGATTTTAAACCTTAATTATAAAGAAAACTTGTGAAGCATAAGGTCAGAATCGCTTGGGGCATTCTTGTTCTTAAGGTATAGAATGCTTTGAACACATCTATGGAACCGGAATAATTTCTCTGGAATTATCTACGATCACTGGCCGCGTTTTTTCGGAACTTTTGAACTGTAAAAGTTCGGTTGCGTCGTTGTCGTGAAAAAGATCGTAAAACGTATGAATTCATCAAATAAACGCAAGTAATGTTGTTTTTAGGCATAGTTTATTGTTCAAGGAATGTGTTTCGGTAAATATTACATACGATAGCTTAAAATAAACCCACAAAATATTACGTCAAAGTCAACACGTTGTGAAATTTACCCGTTTTCTCCGTGGCACGGGAAAGGTTAATATTGCGTGAAGATAGAAATATTTCATAACATCTCTCAACCACCCGGTTGGCCATGTTCAAGGCCATCCCTGAAGACCGACTTAATTTGTATCGCTTGGTTTGAGGGCCGTTAAAAATACATTATGTAAAGTTCTAATTATTTTCGGTTGGTCTCTCACAAAGGTGATTGTGTAGCTTGGTTGTTGCAATGGTATGACACTACCAGAGTTATCCTGAAACGCTAATTATTTCTGCATCGCAAGAAATAAAATCCAATTTTAACAATCTACGCTACAGCTCTTGCAACGATTATCATATAACCTCAACTCTGCAGTGCTCCGAACATGTGAACATTGCTGGTATTTTATTATCTAAGTACCCTTTACGCAGCATCTCCAAATATGATGTAGGCCGCCTCCTATGTTGGTAAAAATAAAAATTTTGCAAAGATGAAAATGGCTAATTGTGTGTTCAATCAATTGTTAATTGCTTTATGTACTAAAACTGGAGCATTACCAACTAAGCTTTGAAAGCACACAAATTCAATTTTAATTCATTGACATTTTGCAAAAATATCTAAAACATAGGCATTCATTTCTCATAACCCGATATGCCAATGAATTGTATAGCCTCCAGTTTGGATTATTGATGTTTCCCTATCAACTCAAGCAGATACAAGCAGGACTTACTGTAAATTTAACATTTTATATAAATTTTTTGTAAAACCCTGAGACCTCCATTTTATACGTACTAGTAAAATAATTATTAGGCAATAAATGTTTATTGATCTAAAAAAATTGCAGCCTACTGTAAACTTGTAGCCACTTTTTATTCAATGTTGTTTACAATGACTTTATTAGCTATTAAGTGAAAAAGATTAAAAATAATTTTATAACCTTGTATTATTTAAATAGGGGTCTCGCAGATTTTAAGGTAAGTTTTCAAAATGTCACCAAAACTGTTTTTTTTTTTTTTCCAAATCCATGACAGATGAATTATTTACAATGTAATAAGAATCCAATTTTTGGGATTTGGAATAAATAAATAAAATAATCAAAAGTTTTTCTAATCCTTTTCCCTTCTAATTCCCTTCCTTGACCTTCGACATGCCAAGATGCGAAATAAAACTTGTGCTAGCATCAATTACAACACTCATCTTATTATCATAAGTGTTGCATACAAAACTGTTTCCGAATAACGGCTTCAGATGCACTTGAAAATGGACTGTTAATACCAATCGAATTGATGTTTGCTGGAATTGGGTGATAATATATGTAGGGAAAAATAATGGATTACAAGGAAGAAGGACAACCAGTCACTTACCTCTGCGAAGGCGAACAACACAATTACAAATATAGTTTATATAGTTCCGCCGCGGTACCTCGAGGTAATTATCACCACGTATAAAACGATCTCATAAGGTCAAAAACCTTCTTTTAGTATGAACTAAACTAACTATCATTTATGAAAATGATATTATCAACACAAACAACCAACAAAATGCTTCCAATATACATTACCTCCATCTGTTACTTCTACGCCCTGGTATAAGTAACAGATGGTTACTTCTTCAAGGTTCTCGCGAGATTCTAATATTTTTTGTTAAACAAAGCTACATTTATTTATTTTAGAATCTAGACTTCCAATGTCCCCGCATACGTTGTTAGTAAGCACTATGCAAGTGCTTAATGGGAAAAACAAAATGCAAAAACAGGTTAGTAAGACAAATATGAATTAAATAGGGCAAAAGAAAGACTCATTCGTGAGGCTCCATATGGCGGCATTGCATCGTGTAAAAACCTGCAAGCACCTGTATAAAATAGAGAACACAATAAATCTCAAATCAGTTGGCAAGTACCAACAAAAAATGTGAATGGCATTCGGTCTGACCATAAACCACAAGCCTTAGCCGTGTCCCTTAGCCAACCACTCAGTGAAGCCTCAAAGAATGTTAACTGAATATTTGGGATAAAGTTACCGAGGAGTAAAAGAAAATTCAGCGTTGAGTGGTCAAGTAGTAGGCAGGGCAAAGGACAGTCAAGGTCGCCCGATCAAGCCTCTATCCTGCACATATCGGGGGAGGCGCAAATAGATTTGAGAGGGATCTGCAAAATTAATAATGTAACTAAATAGACAAAACAAAATATTACAAAAGACAAATATTTTTTATTAATATATAAATAAAGAATAAACATAACGTAAATGTAACATTTAAATGAAAAAAATAACACAAACTCATAATACACAATAAAATAAATAATAATAAAAATAAAAGAAATAATATTATATTTCAGAAATGCAAAATACATAATACATAACAAATAAGTACAAGCGGTAAATGTAAAGGAATCATAAAGAATGTCCGTGGATTCAGAAGCAAAATATACCTGGTAAGTGATTTTACGGCCAGTCAGCGACCTTAAGGACAGGCCATCTCTCAACCCACACTTTCATGAATTTCTTCACACGCTAAATAAACTCGAATCAACTCGAATCCAATATCTTAATTCTTAACATTTCGAATCTGATTAAACTCAGATACATTTGAATCAACTCAAACATATAAAATCAAATCAGATCGATTTAAATCAAATCAACATGAATCACCTCGAATCCAATATATTTATTCTTTACATTTCGAATCTGAATATACTCAGATACAATTGAATCAACTCAAACATATAAAATCAAATCGATTTGATTTCAATCAAATCAACTCGAATCAACTGGAATCAACTCGAATCCAATATAAATATTCTAAACATTTCGAATCTGAATATACTCAGATACATTTGAATCAACTCAAACATATCAAATCATATCAAATCGATTTGATTTCAATCAAATCAACTCAAATCAACTCGAATGAACTCGAATTAACTCGAATCCAATATATTAATTCTTTACCTTTCGAATCTGAATATACTCAGATACATTTGAATCAAGTCAAACATTTTAAATCAATTCAGATCGATTTCAATCAAATCAACATGAATCAAATCGAAACCAATATATTTATTCTTAACATTTCGAATCTGAATATACTCAGATACATTTGAATCAACTCAAACATCAAATCAAATATAATCGATTTGATTTCAATCAACTCGAATCATTTCGAATGAACTCGAATTAACTCGAATCCAATATCTTAACATTTCGAATCTGAATAAACTCAGATACATTTGAATCAACTCAAACATATCAAATGAAATCAAATCGATTTGATTTCAATCAAATCAACTCGAATCAACTCCAATCAACTCGAATCAACTCGATTCAAGTAGAACTTTTTGAATCTGAATAATTTCAGGTACATTTGAATCAACTCAAACATATAAAATAAAATCAAATCGATTTGATTTCAATCAAATCAACTCGAATCAACTCGAATCCAAAATATTCATTCTTAACATTTCGAATCTGAATATACTCAGATACATTTGAATCAAGTCAAACATTTAAAATCAAATCAGATCGATTTCAATAAAATCAACATGAATCAACTCGAATCCAATATATTGATTCTTAACATTTTGAATCTGAATATACTCAGATACATTTGAATCAACTCAAACATATTAAATCAAATCAAATCGATTTGATTTCAATCAAATCAACTCGAATCCTAGATATTTATTCTTAAAATTTCGAATGTGAATAAACTTAGATACATTTGAATCAACTCAACTTGGCTCGCCTCGGCTCGACTCAGCTCGACTCGGCTCGCCTCGGCTATACTCGGCTCGACTCGGCTCAACTCGGCTCGACTCGGCTCGACTCGGCGTTACTCGGCTTTACTCGGCTCGACTCGGCACGACTCAGCTATCCTCGGTCGACTCGTTATACTCGGCTATACTCGGCTCGACTCGGGTCTGCTCGGCTCAACTCGGCTCGAATCGGCTATACTCGGCTCGACTCGGATAAACTCGGCTGTACTCGGCTCGATTGGGGTCTGCTCGGCTCAACTCGGCTCGCCTCGGATTGAATCGGCTATAATCGGCACGACTCGGCACGACTCGGCTCGACTCGGCTCGACTCGGCTATATTCGGCTCGACTCGGCTCGAATAAGCTATACTCGGCTAGACTCGGCTCGACTCAGCTCAACTCGGCTTGTTTCGGCTCGACTCGGCTCGATTCGGCTTGAATCGGCTATACTCGGCTCGACTCGGCTCGCCTGGCTTGAATCGGCTATACTCGGCTCGACTCGGCTCGATTCGGCTCGAAGCGGCTCGAATCGGCTATACTCGGCTCGACTCGGATAAACTCGGCTCAACTCGGCTCGATTGGGGTCTGGTCGGCTCAACTCGGCTCGCCTCGGCTTGAATCGGCTATACTCGGCTTTACTCGGCATGACTCGGCATGACTCGGCTATCCTCGGTCGACTCGTCTATACTCGGCTATACTCGGCTCGACTCGGGTCTGCTCGGCTCAACTCGGCTCGCCTCGGCTCGTCTCGGCTTGAATCGGCTATACTCGGCTTGAATCGGCTATACTCGGCTCGACTCGGCTGGATTCGTCTCGACTTGGCTCGAATCGGCTATACTCGGCTCGACTCGGATAAACTCGGCTGTACTCGGCTCGATTGGAGTCTGCTCGGCTCAACTCGGCTCGCCTCGGCTTGAATCGGCTATACTCGGCTTAACTCGGCTCGACTCGGCATGACTCGGCTATCCTCGGTCGACTCGTATATACTCGGCTATACTCGGCTCGACTCGGGTCTGCTCGGCTCAACTCGGCTCGCATCGGCTCGTCTCGGCTTGAATCGGCTTGAATCGGCTATACTCGGCTCGACTCGGCACCAATCGGCTGTCCTCGGTCGACTCGGCTCAACTCGGCTCGACTCGGCTCAACTCGGCTCGACTCGGCTCGACTCGGCGTTACTCGGCTTTACTCGGCTCGACTCGGCACGACTCGGCTATCTTCGGTCGACTCGTCTATACTCGGCTATACTCGGCTCGACTCGGGTCTGCTCGGCTCAACTCGGCTCGCCTCGGCTCGTCTCGGCTTGAATCGGCTCGTCTCGGCTTGAATCGGCTATACTCGGCTCGACTCGGCTCGATTCGTCTCGACTTGGCTCGAATCGGCTATACTCGGCTCGACTCGGATAAACTCGGCTGTACTCGGCTCGATTGGGGTCTGCTCGGCTCAACTCGGCTCGCCTCGGCTTGAATCGGCTATACTCGGCTTAACTCGGCTCGACTCGGCATGACTCGGCTATCCTCGGTCGACTCGTCTATACTCGGCTATACTCGGCTCGACTCGGGTCTGCTCGGCTCAACTCGGCTCGCATCGGCTCGTCTCGGCTTGAATCGGCTTGAATCGGCTATACTCGGCTCGACTCGGCTCGATTCGGCTCGACTCGGCACCAATCGGCTGTCCTCGGTCGACTCGGCTCGACTCGGCTCGACTCGGCGTTACTCGGCTTTACTCGGCTCGACTCGGCACGACTCGGCTATCCTCGGTCGACTCGTCTATACTCGGCTATACTCGGCTCGACTCGGGTCTGCTCGGCTCAACTCGGCTCGCATCGGCTCGTCTCGGCTTGAATCGGCTTGAATCGGCTATACTCGGCTCGACTCGGCTCGATTCGGCTCGACTCGGCACCAATCGGCTGTCCTCGGTCGACTCGGCTCGACTCGGCTCGACTCGGCTCGTCTCGGCTTGAATCGGCTATACTCGGCTCGACTCGGCTCGTTTCGTCTCGACTTGGCTCGAATCGGCTATACTCGGCTCGACTCGGATAAACTCGGCTGTACTCGGCTCGATTGGGGTCTGCTCGGCTCAACTCGGCGTTACTCGGCTTTACTCGGCTCGACTCGGCACGACTCGGCTATCCTCGGTCGACTCGTCTATACTCGGCTATACTCGGCTCGACTCGGGTCTGCTCGGCTCAACTCGGCTCGCCTCGGCTCGTCTCGGCTTGAATCGGCTCGTCTCGGCTTGAATCGGCTATACTCGGCTCGACTCGGCTCGATTCGTCTCGACTTGGCTCGAATCGGCTATACTCGGCTCGACTCGGATAAACTCGGCTGTACTCGGCTCGATTGGGGTCTGCTCGGCTCAACTCGGCTCGCCTCGGCTTGAATCGGCTATACTCGGCTTAACTCGGCTCGACTCGGCATGACTCGGCTATCCTCGGTCGACTCGTATATACTCGGCTTTACTCGGCTCGACTCGGGTCTGCTCGGCTCAACTCGGCTCGCATCGGCTCGTCTCGGCTTGAATCGGCTTGAATCGGCTATACTCGGCTCGACTCGGCACCAATCGGCTGTCCTCGGTCGACTCGGCTCAACTCGGCTCGACTCGGCTCAACTCGGCTCGACTCGGCTCGACTCGGCGTTACTCGGCTTTACTCGGCTCGACTCGGCACGACTCGGCTATCCTCGGTCGACTCGTCTATACTCGGCTATACTCGGTTCGACTCGGGTCTGCTCGGCTCAACTCGGCTCGCCTCGGCTCGTCTCGGCTTGAATCGGCTCGTCTCGGCTTGAATCGGCTATACTCGGCTCGACTCGGCTCGATTCGTCTCGACTTGGCTCGAATCGGCTATACTCGGCTCGACTCGGATAAACTCGGCTGTACTCGGCTCGATTGGGGTCTGCTCGGCTCAACTCGGCTCGCCTCGGCTTGAATCGGCTATACTCGGCTTAACTCGGCTCGACTCGGCATGACTCGGCTATCCTCGGTCGACTCGTCTATACTCGGCTATACTCGGCTCGACTCGGGTCTGCTCGGCTCAACTCGGCTCGCATCGGCTCGTCTCGGCTTGAATCGGCTTGAATCGGCTATACTCGGCTCGACTCGGCACCAATCGGCTGTCCTCGGTCGACTCGGCTCAACTCGGCTCGACTCGGCTCAACTCGGCTCGACTCGGCTCGACTCGGCGTTACTCGGCTTTACTCGGCTCGACTCGGCACGACTCGGCTATCCTCGGTCGACTCGTCTATACTCGGCTATACTCGGCTCGACTCGGGTCTGCTCGGCTCAACTCGGCTCGCCTCGGCTCGTCTCGGCTTGAATCGGCTCGTCTCGGCTTGAATCGGCTATACTCGGCTCGACTCGGCTCGATTCGTCTCGACTTGGCTCGAATCGGCTATACTCGGCTCGACTCGGATAAACTCGGCTGTACTCGGCTCGATTGGGGTCTGCTCGGCTCAACTCGGCTCGCCTCGGCTTGAATCGGCTATACTCGGCTTAACTCGGCTCGACTCGGCATGACTCGGCTATCCTCGGTCGACTCGTCTATACTCGGCTATACTCGGCTCGACTCGGGTCTGCTCGGCTCAACTCGGCTCGCATCGGCTCGTCTCGGCTTGAATCGGCTTGAATCGGCTATACTCGGCTCGACTCGGCTCGATTCGGCTCGACTCGGCACCAATCGGCTGTCCTCGGTCGACTCGGCTCGACTCGGCTCGACTCGGCGTTACTCGGCTTTACTCGGCTCGACTCGGCACGACTCGGCTATCCTCGGTCGACTCGTCTATACTCGGCTATACTCGGCTCGACTCGGGTCTGCTCGGCTCAACTCGGCTCGCATCGGCTCGTCTCGGCTTGAATCGGCTTGAATCGGCTATACTCGGCTCGACTCGGCTCGATTCGGCTCGACTCGGCACCAATCGGCTGTCCTCGGTCGACTCGGCTCGACTCGGCTCGACTCGGCTCGTCTCGGCTTGAATCGGCTATACTCGGCTCGACTCGGCTCGTTTCGTCTCGACTTGGCTCGAATCGGCTATACTCGGCTTAACTCGGCTCGACTCGGCATGACTCGGCTATCCTCGGTCGACTCGTATATACTCGGCTATACTCGGCTCGACTCGGGTCTGCTCGGCTCAACTCGGCTCGCATCGGCTCGTCTCGGCTTGAATCGGCTTGAATCGGCTATACTCGGCTCGACTCGGCACCAATCGGCTGTCCTCGGTCGACTCGGCTCAACTCGGCTCGACTCGGCTCAACTCGGCTCGACTCGGCGTTACTCGGCTTTACTCGGCTCGACTCGGCACGACTCGGCTATCCTCGGTCGACTCGTCTATACTCGGCTATACTCGGCTCGACTCGGGTCTGCTCGGCTCAACTCGGCTCGCCTCGGCTCGTCTCGGCTTGAATCGGCTCGTCTCGGCTTGAATCGGCGTTACTAGGCTTTACTCGGCTCGACTCGGCTCGAATCGCCTTTACTCGCTTGACTCGGCTATACTCGGCTATACTCGGCTATAGTCGGCTTGACTCGGGTCTGCTTGGCTCAACTTGGCTCGCTTCGGCTCGTCTCGGCTTGAATCGGCTTGAATCGGCTATACTCGGCTCGACTCGGCTCGATTCGGCTCGACTCGGCACCAATCGGCTGTCCTCGGTCGACTCGGCTCGACTCGGCTCGACTCGGCTCGTCTCGGCTTGAATCGGCTATACTCGGCTCGACTCGGCTCGTTTCGTCTCGACTTGGCTCGAATCGGCTATACTCGGCTCGACTCGGATAAACTCGGCTGTACTCGGCTCGATTGAGGTCTGCTCGGCTCAACTCGGCTCGCCTCGGCTTGAATCGGCTATACTCGGCTTAACTCGGCTCGACTCGGCATGACTCGGCTATCCTCGGTCGACTCGTATATACTCGGCTATACTCGGCTCGACTCGGGTCTGCTCGGCTCAACTCGGCTCGCATCGGCTCGTCTCGGCTTGAATCGGCTTGAATCGGCTATACTCGGCTCGACTCGGCACCAATCGGCTGTCCTCGGTCGACTCGGCTCAACTCGGCTCGACTCGGCTCAACTCGGCTCGACTCGGCTCGACTCGGCGTTACTCGGCTTTACTCGGCTCGACTCGGCACGACTCGGCTATCCTCGGTCGACTCGTCTATACTCGGCTATACTCGGCTCGACTCGGGTCTGCTCGGCTCAACTCGGCTCGCCTCGGCTCGTCTCGGCTTGAATCGGCTCGTCTCGGCTTGAATCGGCGTTACTAGGCTTTACTCGGCTCGACTCGGCTCGAATCGCCTTTACTCGCTTGACTCGGCTATACTCGGCTATACTCGGCTATAGTCGGCTTGACTCGGGTCTGCTTGGCTCAACTTGGCTCGCTTCGGCTCGTTTCGGCTTAAATCGGCTATACTCGGCTCGACTCGGCTCGCCTGGCTTGAATCGGCTATACTCGGCTCGACTCGGCTCGATTCGGCTCGACGCGGCTCGAATCGGCTATACTCGGCTCGACTCGGATAAACTCGGCTATACTCGGCTATAGTCGGCTTGACTCGGGTCTGCTTGGCTCAACTTGGCTCGCTTTGGCTCGTTTCGGCTTAAATCGGCTATACTCGGCTCGACTCGGCTCGCCTGGCTTGAATCGGCTATACTCGGCTCGACTCGGCTCGATTCGGCTCGACGCGGCTCGAATCGGCTATACTCGGCTCGACTCGGATAAACTCGGCTCAACTCGGCTCGATTGGGGTCTGGTCCGCTCAACTCGGCTCGCCTCGGCTTGAATCGGCTATACTCGGCTTTACTCGGCATGACTCGGCTATCCTCGGTCGACTCGTCTATACTCGGCTATACTCGGCTCGACTCGGGTCTGCTCGGCTCAACTCGGCTCGCCTCGGCTCGTCTCGGCTTGAATCGGCTATACTCGGCTCGACTTGGCTCGATTCGTCTCGACTTGGCTCGAATCGGCTATACTCGGCTCGACTCGGATAAACTCGGCTGTACTCGGCTCGATTGGGGTCTGCTCGGCTCAACTCGGCTCGCCTCGGCTTGAATCGGCTATACTCGGCTTAGCTCGGCTCGACTCGGCATGACTCGGCTATCCTCGGTCGACTCGTCTATACTCGGCTATACTCAGCTCGACTCGGGTCTGCTCGGCTCAACTCGGCTCGCATCGGCTCGTCTCGGCTTGAATCGGCTTGAATCGGCTATACTCGGCTCGACTCGGCACCAATCGGCTGTCCTCGGTCGACTCGGCTCAACTCGGCTCGACTCGGCTCAACTCGGCTCGACTCGGCTCGACTCGGCTCGACTCGGCTCAACTCGGCTCGACTCGGCTCGACTCGGCGTTACTCGGCTTTACTCGGCTCGACTCGGCACGACTCGGCTATCCTCGGTCGACTCGTCTATACTCGGCTATACTCGGCTCGACTCGGGTCTGCTCGGCTCAACTCGGCTCGACTCGGCTCGACTCGGCTCGACTCGGCTCGACTCGGCCAGTTTCGGCTCGACTCGGCTATACTCGGCTATTCTCGTATCGAATCGGCTATACTCGGCTATACTCGGCTATACTCGGCTATACTCGGCTCGACTCGGGTCTGCTCGGCTCGCCTCGGCTATACTCAGCTCGACTCGGCTCGCCTCGGGTCTGCTCGGCTCAACTTGGCTCGCCTCGGCTCGTCTCGGCTTGAATCAGCTCTACTCGGCTGGACTCGGCTCGCCTCGGCTATACTCGTCCCGACTCGGCTCAACTCGGCTGGACTCGGCTGGAATCGGCTATACTCGGCTCGACTCGGCTCGACTCGGCTCGACTCGGCTCGAATCGGCTATACTCGGCTCGACTTGGCTCGACTCGGCTCGACTCGGCTTGACTCAGCTCGACTCGGCTGTACTCGGCTATACTCGGATCGAATCGGCTCGCTTCGGCTATACTCGGCTTGACTCGGCTGGACTCAGTTCGACTCAGTTCGTGTCGGCTCGAATCGGCTTGACTTGGCTCGACTCGGCGTTACTCGGCTTTACTCGGCTCGACTCGGCGTTACTAGGCTTTACTCGGCTCGACTCGGATAAACTCGGCTGTACTCGGCTCGATTGAGGTCTGCTCGGCTCAACTCGGCTCGCCTCGGCTTGAATCGGCTATACTCGGCTTAACTCGGCTCGACTCGGCATGACTCGGCTATCCTCGGTCGACTCGTATATACTCGGCTATACTCGGCTCGACTCGGGTCTGCTCGGCTCAACTCGGCTCGCATCGGCTCGTCTCGGCTTGAATCGGCTTGAATCGGCTATACTCGGCTCGACTCGGCACCAATCGGCTGTCCTCGGTCGACTCGGATCAACTCGGCTCGACTCGGCTCAACTCGGCTCGACTCGGCTCGACTCGGCGTTACTCGGCTTTACTCGGCTCGACTCGGCACGACTCGGCTATCCTCGGTCGACTCGTCTATACTCGGCTATACTCGGCTCGACTCGGGTCTGCTCGGCTCAACTCGGCTCGCCTCGGCTCGTCTCGGCTTGAATCGGCTCGTCTCGGCTTGAATCGGCGTTACTAGGCTTTACTCGGCTCGACTCGGCTCGAATCGCCTTTACTCGCTTGACTCGGCTATACTCGGCTATACTCGGCTATAGTCGGCTTGACTCGGGTCTGCTTGGCTCAACTTGGCTCGCTTCGGCTCGTTTCGGCTTAAATCGGCTATACTCGGCTCGACTCGGCTCGCCTGGCTTGAATCGGCTATACTCGGCTCGACTCGGCTCGATTCGGCTCGACGCGGCTCGAATCGGCTATGCTCGGCTCGACTCGGATAAACTCGGCTATACTCGGCTATAGTCGGCTTGACTCGGGTCTGCTTGGCTCAACTTGGCTCGCTTTGGCTCGTTTCGGCTTAAATCGGCTATACTCGGCTCGACTCGGCTCGCCTGGCTTGAATCGGCTATACTCGGCTCGACTCGGCTCGATTCGGCTCGACGCGGCTCGAATCGGCTATACTCGGCTCGACTCGGATAAACTCGGCTCAACTCGGCTCGATTGGGGTCTGGTCCGCTCAACTCGGCTCGCCTCGGCTTGAATCGGCTATACTCGGCTTTACTCGGCATGACTCGGCTATCCTCGGTCGACTCGTCTATACTCGGCTATACTCGGCTCGACTCGGGTCTGCTCGGCTCAACTCGGCTCGCCTCGGCTCATCTCGGCTTGAATCGGCTATACTCGGCTCGACTTGGCTCGATTCGTCTCGACTTGGCTCGAATCGGCTATACTCGGCTCGACTCGGATAAACTCGGCTGTACTCGGCTCGATTGGGGTCTGCTCGGCTCAACTCGGCTCGCCTCGGCTTGAATCGGCTATACTCGGCTTAGCTCGGCTCGACTCGGCATGACTCGGCTATCCTCGGTCGACTCGTCTATACTCGGCTATACTCGGCTCGACTCGGGTCTGCTCGGCTCAACTCGGCTCGCATCGGCTCGTCTCGGCTTGAATCGGCTTGAATCGGCTATACTCGGCTCGACTCGGCACCAATCGGCTGTCCTCGGTCGACTCGGCTCAACTCGGCTCGACTCGGCTCAACTCGGCTCGACTCGGCTCGACTCGGCTCGACTCGGCTCAACTCGGCTCGACTCGGCTCGACTCGGCGTTACTCGGCTTTACTCGGCTCGACTCGGCACGACTCGGCTATCCTCGGTCGACTCGTCTATACTCGGCTATACTCGGCTCGACTCGGGTCTGCTCGGCTCAACTCGGCTCGACTCGGCTCGACTCGGCCAGTTTCGGCTCGACTCGGCTATACTCGGCTATTCTCGTATCGAATCGGCTATACTCGGCTATACTCGGCTATACTCGGCTATACTCGGCTCGACTCGGGTCTGCTCGGCTCGCCTCGGCTATACTCAGCTCGACTCGGCTCGCCTCGGGTCTGCTCGGCTCAACTTGGCTCGCCTCGGCTCGTCTCGGCTTGAATCAGCTCTACTCGGCTGGACTCGGCTCGCCTCGGCTATACTCGTCCCGACTCGGCTCAACTCGGCTGGACTCGGCTGGAATCGGCTATACTCGGCTCGACTCGGCTCGACTCGGCTCGACTCGGCTCGACTCGGCTCGACTCGGCTCGACTCGGCTCGAATCGGCTATACTCGGCTCGACTTGGCTCGACTCGGCTCGACTCGGCTTGACTCAGCTCGACTCGGCTGTACTCGGCTATACTCGGATCGAATCGGCTCGCTTCGGCTATACTCGGCTTGACTCGGCTGGACTCAGTTCGACTCAGTTCGTGTCGGCTCGAATCGGCTTGACTTGGCTCGACTCGGCGTTACTCGGCTTTACTCGGCTCGACTCGGCGTTACTAGGCTTTACTCGGCTCGACTCGGCTCGAATCGCCTTTACTCGCTTGACTCGGCTATACTCGGCTATAGTCGGCTTGACTCGGGTCTGCTTGGCTCAACTTGGCTCGCTTCGGCTCGTTTCGGCTTTAATCGGCTATACTCGGCTCGACTCGGCTCACCTGGCTTGAATCGGCTATACTCGACTCGACTCGGCTCGATTCGGTTTTGTCTTTGGACAAGTACAGTTTACTACCTATTGCTCCTGCAACAATTTCCTCTTAAAAATACAAAAAAACCTCTAATCGTGAAAAAAAACAGGTCCACCAGGTGCGGGAAGTTGGATTCTCCCTCATCCACCGTTATCCCGGTGAGATTCTACCAATTTTTCGCAAAAAACTTAAATATGTGTTTCTAGTGTCAAAAACAAAAATTTTTTTGCAACTTTGCAATTTTTTAAAAATAAAATATTAGTTTTTAAGTTTTCAAAATATTAACGTAGTTGTAAGAATAGCCCCTAATTAGTTTGTAAGTGTTTTAGTGTTAATATCTATCTATTCTGGTGAAAAACGCTAAAAAGAAAGTGCAACTGTCAGTTATAGATGATCATAGACTAATTGGATTTTTCCATAGATTCATGCATGATAATTAAACCATAGATACATTAAATATTAAGATAGTGAACAATAACGTGTCAAAAA
This sequence comes from Glyphotaelius pellucidus, assembly GCA_936435175.1. NCBI lineage: Eukaryota > Metazoa > Arthropoda > Insecta > Trichoptera > Limnephilidae > Glyphotaelius > Glyphotaelius pellucidus. Next base: position 16,259,474 of record OW386557.1, on the reverse strand, counting down.
AAAAAAAAACCATAGAAGTACTATAATTCCAGATAGTGATCAATTTCGAGTGCCATAGAAAACCACAGAAGATACACTTTGTAGATGGTGAACAATAATGGGCAAATTTATCCATGGTTAATTAATATTAAACATAAAACAACCTCACCAAATCAATAAAATCTGTCCTTTTTGCAACTTAGCAACCTTAACATGGCATCTGACTCGGACGAATCGGATAATGAGATGGACTGTGTACCACTGGAAATGGTCCGTGATGAGAATAATAAGCTGAGACACATTATAAATGAAATGAGAGCTAGGGACAGATCGATGTTGCAGACCAGAGAACTCAGAACTGCCTCCCCTTACCGCTCCATACACAGTAGCTTCATGCTAGAGGAAAATATAACCTCGACGAGTGTCAATCGGCCCGGAAACCCTTCTAATGTTCAAAGTGCACCCTCTAACCCGGTAAACCACTCTTGTGTTGTTGATGCTCCCTCAAAGGTGGCAAGCCATTTCAATGTTGGGTCTGCACCCACAATTGAGGGAAACCAATCTAGTGTTGGGAATGCGACTATGCAGCAGCCAAACCCTAACGAAGTTCCGTCTGCACCCAAGGGGTCCCCAAACCAGGCTAACAGAAAGAGGGCCAGGGAAGAAGATTCCCTGAACATAACGGTCCCTTCTACTGAGGAAGTAAGTTCGGAAATAATATTTCCGATTTGGTCCCTGTTGGATACGATTAATGCAGTCACTGAAGGAAAGAACAAATTAAAAAAAGAAGAGAGAACAACCATCATGTGCGCCATCGAAGAAATCAAAAAATTTCTACACCGCACAGCCTTAGCCCATGCAGCTGCAGTTGCGAAGGCGGAGGCGTTTTCATTAGTGCTCAACAACCAAAACGAATTAACCAAAAAGGTTGACACTATGATCAAGAAGGCTACCACGAGTGGAACCGCGACTGCCCCCCCGTTGGTCCCAAAATCTTACGCTAGTGCCACCGCCGGTGGACCACTTTCCAAAAGTATTATTGCGGGCGGTCAAGTTAGACCGCTTCCCACAAGGCAGCCCACACTGTTGTTTTACCCAACTGCGCCGGAGGGTAAAACATCTGAAGAAACCCAAAAGAATCTGACGGCCATTTTGGACCCAAAAAAAGATGGATTTCAAGTAGTCAGGACAAGAAAAATCAAGGGAGCTGGCGTGGCTCTCCAAACCACCTCAGCCGGAGGAGTGGCTAACTTAAAAAAAGCCGAGGAAAAGCTAGCAGCCAAAGGAATCAAGATGATCTCCCCCCAGGGCCGACTACCGAGAATAGTGATGTATGATGTTCCCAAAGGGGATCCGTCCGCTGACAACGCTCTCTTTGGTGAAATCTTTGCCAACAACGTCGAGGGCAAATGTTCGCTATCCAAGGATGACCACTTGCGCACTATGCGACGAGTCTCGTTGTTTGGTAAACGGGATCAGGGTACGATGAACATGATTGTGACATGCCACCCGGAGGTTAGGAAACTTCTCATTGATAGCGGCCTGTGCTTCCTTGGGTGGAACGCTTGTCGCGTCAGGGACTACTTGGGGGCCACTAGGTGCTTTAAGTGCCACCTTTATGGGCATATTTCTAAAGCATGCACACAAGATGTAATTACCTGCCGTCACTGCGCCGCAAGCGGCCATGACCTCGAGGATTGCCCCAGGAAGGCACAGGCCGCTACCTGTGCAACCTGCACCAAATTCAAGAGGCCTGCTAACCATCCAACTGGTGATCGCACATGTCCGGCGCAGATGGCTGCTATAGAATCTCAAGTCAAAATGACAGACTATGGACTTTAATTCTTCTTCTTTATCCCTAGGTCAGATCAACCTGCAGCGCTCCCGGGCCGCCACACTGGATGCGATGAAGGTTATGTCTGACCTACATCTTGACATCTTGCTCATTCAGGAGCAGTACACTCGGTTAGGGAAGACACCGGTAAGCTATCCAGGTGCGGTTCTTGAAGTTGGCACCTCACCGCAGGCGGGTGTCCTGGTCAACACCTCATTGATCAGCCCCCTCCTCCTGGTGGGCCTGTCTGACGAGTTCCAAACCTGTGTATCTCTTAGATTTGGCACTACTGAGATCGTATTGATCTCAGTATACTTTAAGTATGGGAACCCGGTTGGACCGCATATCTTGAGCTTGACGCGCGCTCTAAACGCGCTTAAAGGTCGTAACGTTGTTATCGGAGGAGACTTTAACGCTCGCTCATCACTATGGTTCGACTATGATGCTAGACAAAGGACGGAACGCTCAGACGCCGTCGAAGACCTTATTGCGGCGCAAGGTCTAGTTATTATCAATGAGCCTAACTCACTAAGCACATTTTCGAATACCGCTGGTGAGAGCAACATTGATCTAACTCTTTGCTCTGGATCTGTTGCAGCCAAGATATTGCATTGGAAGGTACACGAATGCGCGATTGCCTCTGATCATAGGCTTATTACCTTCTCAGTGGGTGTCAAGAAGACCGGAGCTCCAAGATCCTCCTGGCGTTTCAAAACCACTTCGGCGAACTGGGATAACTTTGGGGAAGCGCTACGCGATACCTTAAGGGGATTTCATGACGTAGTGGCTAACGATCCGGATAATTTGGGGAATTTCTTTAACGCGGCCGTGGTATCAGCCGCAGAGTCGTCTTTGGGAAGAGTAAACCCAAAGACGACTATTCGGACGCCGTGGTGGTCGAGAGAGCTGACTTTGCTGAAGGCGGCTTACAGGAGGGCTTACAGGGCGTTTGGCGCTACTAAGCGGGGTGGCTTTACGGAGGAGGAGACGGCAGCCCGTAAGGGGTGCCTCAGCGCTTCTCGTGGAGCCTTTAAGTCGGCCGTACACTCAGCAAAACGAGCACATTGGCATAATTGGGTTCTAGAAGTGGGTAACGCCAACCCGTGGGAAGTCCACAGCGTCGTTGAAAAATCCGGAAAAGGCTCTGATCGGTATCTGTCTAGTATAATTACAAATTTGGAGGGTAGGGACGAAGAGAGTGTGGACGTGGCGACCACTCTCAATACGCTTCTGGGCAAGCTAGTTCCTGTAGATTCAGTCATAGGGGAAAGCGACCACCACAAGCAGATCAGAATTCTGTCACGGCTTCCACCGAGAAACCTCGCCCAGGAGGATAGATTGACCATTACACGTGCTGAGGTTGAATTAATAATTAAGGGTTTGGGTCCCAAGAAGGCACCTGGGCATGATAGGCTCAATGGCGTGATAGCGAAGCAAGTGTGGGTCCACGCTAAGGAGGAACTCCTCCAGGTGATGGAGACGTGTTTGAGAAGAGGAGTTTTCCCTTCTGAATGGAAGAGGGGCTTGCTTAGGGTTATACCAAAGGGGAACAATAAGCCCAAATCGGACGTAAAGGCGTATCGTCCTATCACATTGCTGCCGGTCCTGGGGAAAATCCTGGAGAAAATCATCAGGGAACGGCTCCGGCACACCTTGTCCCCCCCAAGTCCGTGTCAATTTGGGTTTGTCCCCGGTAGATCCACAGAGCATGCCCTCATGCATGCGCTTGATTGGGTGAAGGTTTGCCCTAAGAGGTACGTAATAGGAATCTTCTTAGACATCACAGGTGCCTTCGATCACGCATGGTGGCCGATGATATGCACCAAACTCAAAAACAGGAAATGCCCTCCGTGGCTTTTCAAAATTTGTGCGGATTATCTGAGTGGCCGAACTATCATCCTCTCCTTCGGGGACTTCACCATTGAACGAGAGGTCGACATGGGATGCCCTCAGGGGTCTATTTTGGGTCCTGATTTTTGGAATATCGAGTTTGATGACTCCTCTAGGCTACCCTTGCCTGAGGGATGTATCTCGGTGGACTACGCGGATGATAAGTTGTATCTGGTCTCGGGGAACAGCAGGAAAGAAATTGAACGCAAGGCTGAAGACGGTTTGAACACGATCCTCCAATGGGGGAAGAGAAATAAAATGACTTTCGCTCCCCAGAAGACCATGGGTCTCCTGATGAAGGGTTTCCTCAGCAGAGAGAGAAACCCTGCCATCAAAATGGGAGATTCCAGAGTCAAATTTGTTGAAACCGCGAAATATCTTGGTGTTACTCTAGATCGATCGTCCTCGTTCTTGGCACATGTTAAGGAAGTCTCCAGCAAGGCCCAGGCCCTCTTTTTTAAGCTGAGGAGAATCTCGACAACCGAGTGGGGACTGAGAAGGCCGGCGCTCCGGCTCTTATACAGAGGGGTTTACGTGACGCAAGTCTCGTACTGCGCCTCTGTGTGGGAGCACCGCCTGGATAACTCTCTCATACTCTCGGCTCTCAAAAGAGGCCAGCGAACCCCCTTGCTGGCACTCTCTGGTGCCTACAGAACAGTTGCTTCGGAAGCACTACCTGTGTTGGCTGGTATTCTGCCAATTGATCTAGAAATTAGGGAGGTAATTACTAAAAAGAAGTTGACCAGGGGACTTCCTGCTACCCATCTAGGTGTAGTAATTACACCAGGTGGAGTCGGGACCCTCCCTGGTCTACTTAAACAAATGCGCGAGTTGACACTCAACGAGTGGCAAACTCGATGGGATAGGTCGAATAAGGGAAGATGGACCTTTTCCTTCTTCCCTTCAGTTAAACTCAGGATGGAAGGGGCGTTTATTAACCTAGATCATTATATGGTCCAGCTACTGTCCGGACATGGGGAATTCAGAGGGAGACTACATAGACTCTCACTGTCTCCCCATTCAAACTGCGCCTGTGGCAGCACGGATCAAACAGCCGAGCACATTCTGTGGCACTGTGAGATTATGACGGATGCTCGGGATGAATTATTGGGTGGTTTGAACGTAGTAACGAGACCGGTCTGGAATGCCGATCTCGTCTCTAACAAGGTGAATTTCGAGTGTCTGAAGAAGTATACAAAGACTTGGGTTGAGAGATGGTCTGATCTCAGAGTCGCCGACTAGAGTAAATTCAATAGAAACCAGGGTGTACAAGCTCCTGAATCCACGGTCCACGGCTTTTTGTTTCCTCTTCTACTACTGCTAATGCCAGATTACATTTTTATTCTTTATCGTATTATTCTTTTGTTAAACTTATTACAGTTATCTCACCATACCACGTCAGAGTTATGACTGCTTCGACAATCGGACCACTTTGATGTGTTCACTGCTCTATTTTTGTTTTATTTACCCTTCGTTTTTACTTTTATTTTTCTTTTGTGCTTAGCTAACAACATAAATGTGCTAAACCACTTTGATGTGGTGACTGCTGCCGGAGCGGCTAAGCCACTCTGTTGTAGTTATTGCCTTATTTTTTTTTTTTTTTTTGTAATGGACAGACTAATTATTTATACCATACCACCTCATGGTTATGTTTGCTCCGGCGGTCGAGCCACTCTGATGTGGTTACTGCTCTATTTTTGTTTTATTTCTCTTTTTTCGTTTAATTGTGATTGGCAGACATGTATGTACTAAACCACTTTAATGTTGTTACTGCTGCCGGAGCGGACAAGCCACTTTGATGTGGTTACTGCTCCAATTTATTTTCATGATATTGTTGGGTACGCTACAGCAATAAGCCGCTTTCTTGTTATTATTGCAACTCTGTTCTAAATTTTAAGCTGGTTTATGCATGTTTTTCTTTTCTTTTCTCACCAGGAAACCGGTTTGCCGTTTGGACTGATCTTGTTGCTACCACTTCTTACTTGTTTTCCCATTATCTCCAGAAAGTTATAACTGGAACTAAGTCTGGCGCTGAGACTGCTCCAGAATGGACCGCTTTGCTGTTGTTATTGCAACGCTCTCGAAACTGCCCGTGGTGGTGCTCCTGAATGCAGCAAGCTAGAGTCAGTTCATCAAGTGAGCGCTCCACCAACAATGACACAGCCAGTTTCCTGGCTACGAATTTTCTCTATATTTAGCACAGAATACATTTTTCGTATTTCGCGTTCTTCTATTTTATCTTTGAATTGTATTTTTGCTTTGTTTTCTGGGTTTTTTTTTGTTTTTTTTTTTTTGTTTTTCAACTTCCAGATCCTTGTAAAACTGTGCGAGCGTCCATGTGACAACACTGAACTCCGTTCTGTTCTGTCCCATAGCCCCATTAGGGGGGGGGGGTATGACCTCGTCTCCGCATACGGAACCAGTGAAGCGAACCCGGAGTGCTGCCTCTCAGACCGCCCGCGCCACCCCTGGGGAAAGTTGTTGGTCTGAGGGACGTCCGTGCGAGCTAGGGGACCTTCCGCCCTGCCTCCGACAACCCGACGCTGACATCCTCTGGGTCTTCGGGCGTCTAATCCCCCCACTTCCCAATTACTTCTCGTCGAGGCACCACCGGGAAGTCGGCTTAAGGGCGCGGAATCCGAACCTTGTATCCGGCCTGCCCGATCTTCGACACACAAACCAGCAGGACTGCCAGGCGATCTGTGATGGCCGCCTCCGTTTTCTGGATCTATCATCCATCTTTTTTTTTTTTTGGTTATTTTTATTTTATTTTATGTCTTGTGCTATTATGTGCATAAAGGTCAGGCAGGGTAGGCACAATGCCTACTTTTGTTTTTATTTTTTCCTTACCCAAAAGAGGTTCAGGTAATATTTTATACTTTTCTTTGATACTAACATTGTTCATAGCAAGCACTTGCATACTGCTGCCTAACAACGTATGCGGGCACAATGGAGGTCTAGTTTCGTTTATTAAATGTAGATTCGTTTTTATAAAAAAAATTAGAGTCCTTGCAAGAGCCTTGAAGTGGTGTGGCGGGTAAGTGGTGGGTCCTCCAATGTGGCTCGATTCGGCTCGACGCGGCTCGAATCGGCTATACTCGGCTCGACTCGGATAAACTCGGCTCAACTCGGCTCGATTGGGGTCTGGTCGGCTCAACTCGGCTCGCCTCGGCTTGAATCGGCTATACTCGGCTTAACTCGGCATGACTCGGCATGACTCGGCTATCCTCGGTCGACTCGTCTATACTCGGCTATACTCGGCTCGACTCGGGTCTGCTCGGCTCAACTCGGCTCGCCTCGGCTCGTCTCGGCTTGAATCGGCTATACTCGGCTCGACTCGGCTCGATTCGTCTCGACTTGGCTCGAATCGGCTATACTCGGCTCGACTCGGATAAACTCGGCTGTACTCGGCTCGATTGGGGTCTGCTCGGCTCAACTCGGCTCGCCTCGGCTTGAATCGGCTATACTCGGCTCGACTCGGCGTAACTAGGCTTTACTCGGCTCGACTCGGCTCGAATCGCCTTTACTCGCTTGACTCGGCTATACTCGGCTATACTCGGCTATAGTCGGCTTGACTCGGGTCTGCTTGCCTCAACTTGGCTCGCTTTGGCTCGTTTCGGCTTAAATCGGCTATACTCGGCTCGACTCGGCTCGCCTGGCTTGAATCGGCTATACTCGGCTCGACTCGGCTCGATTCGGCTCGACGCGGCTCGAATCGGCTATACTCGGCTCGACTCGGATAAACTCGGCTATACTCGGCTATAGTCGGCTTGACTCGGGTCTGCTTGGCTCAACTTGGCTCGCTTCGGCTCGTTTCGGCTTAAATCGGCTATACTCAGCTCGACTCGGCTCGCCTGGCTTAAATCGGCTATACTCGGCTCGACTCGGCTCGATTCGGCTCGACGCGGCTCGAATCGGCTATACTCGGCTATCCACGGTCGACTCGTCTATACTCGGCTATACTCGGCTCGACTCGGGTCTGCTCGGCTCAACTCGGCTCGCCTCGGCTCGTCTCGGCTTGAATCGGCTATACTCGGCTCGACTCGGCTTGATTCGTCTCGACTTGGTTCGAATCGGCTATACTCGGCTCGACTCGGATAAACTCGGCTGTACTCGGCTCGATTGGGGTCTGCTCGGCTCAACTCGGCTCGCCTCGGCTTGAATCGGCTATACTCGGCTTAACTCGGCTCGACTCGGCATGACTCGGCTATCCTCGGTCGACTCGTCTATACTCGGCTATACTCGGCTCGACTCGGGTCTGCTCGGCTCAACTCGGCTCGCATCGGCTCGTCTCGGCTTGAATCGGCTTGACTCGGCTCGATTCGGCTCGACTCGGCACCAATCGGCTGTCCTCGGTCGACTCAGCTCGACTCGGCTCGACTCGGCTCGACTCGGCTCGACTCGGCTCAACTCGGCTCGACTCGGCTCGACTCGGCGTTACTAGGCTTTACTCGGCTCGACTCGGCTCGAATCGCCTTTACTCGCTTGACTCGGCTATACTCGGCTATAGTCGGCTTGACTCGGGTCTGCTTGGCTCAACTTGGCTCGCTTCGGCTCGTTTCGGCTTAAATCGGCTATACTCGGCTCGACTCGGCTCGCCTGGCTTGAATCGGCTATACTCGGCTCGACTCGGCTCGATTCGGCTCGACGCGGCTCGAATCGGCTATACTCGGCTTGACTCGGATAAACTCGGCTCAACTCGGCTCGATTGGGGTCTGGTCCGCTCAACTCGGCTCGCCTCGGCTTGAATCGGCTATACTCGGCTTTACTCGGCATGACTCGGCATGACTCGGCTATCCTCGGTCGACTCGTCTATACTCGGCTATACTCGGCTCGACTCGGGTCTGCTCGTCTCAACTTGATTCGCATCGGCTCGTCTCGGCTTGAATCGGCTTGAATCGGCTGTACTCGGCTCGATTCGGCTCGACTCGGCACCAATCGGCTGTCCTCGGTCGACTCGGCTCGACTCGGCTCGACTCGGCTCGACTCGGCTCAACTCGGCTCCACTCGGCTCGATTCGGCGTTACTAGGCTTTACTCGGCTCGACTCGGCTCGAATCGCCTTTACTCGCTTGACTCGGCTATACTCGGCTATACTCGGCTATAGTCGGCTTGACTCGGGTCTGCTTGGCTCAACTTGGCACGCTTCGGCTCGTTTCGGCTTAAATCGGCTATACTTTGCTCGACTCGGCTCGCCTGGCTTGAATCGGCTATACTCGGCTCGACTCGGCTCGATTCGGCTCGACGCGGCTCGAATCGGCTATACTCGGCTCGACTCGGATAAACTCGGCTCAACTCGGCTCGATTGGGGTCTGGTCCGCTCAACTCGGCTCGCCTCGGCTTGAATCGGCTATACTCGGCTTTACTCGGCATGACTCGGCATGACTCGGCTATCCTGGGTCGACTCGTCTATACTCGGCTATACTCGGCTCGACTCGGGTCTGTTCGGCTCAACTCGGCTCGCATCGGCTCGTCTCGGCTTGAATCGGCTTGAATCGGCTATACTCGGCTCGACTCGGCTCGATTCGGCTCGACTCGGCACCAATCGGCTGTCCTCGGTCGACTCGGCTCGACTCGGCTCGACTCGGCTCGACTCGGCTTGACTCAGCTCGACTCGGCTGTACTCGGCTATACTCGGATCGAATCGGCTCGCTTCGGCTATACTCGGCTTGACTCGGCTTCACTCAGTTCGACTCAGTTCGTGTCGGCTCGAATCGGCTTGACTCGGCTCGACTCGGGGTTACTCGGCTTTACTCGGCTCGACTCGGCTCGAATCGCCTTTACTCGCTTGACTCGGCTATACTCGGCTATAGTCGGCTTGACTCGGGTCTGCTTGGCTCAACTTGGCTCGCTTCGGCTCATTTCGGCTTTAATTGGCTATACTCGGCTCGACTCGGCTCGACTCGGCTTAATTCGGCTCGCCTCGGCTCGACTCGGCTCGACTCAGGTCGACTGGGCTCGCATCGGCTAAACTCGGCTCGTCTCGGCTCGTCTCGGCTTGAATCGGCTCGTCTCGGCTTGAATCGGCTATAATCGGCTCGATTCGGCTCGATTCGGCTCGACTCGGCTCGAATCGGCTATACTCGTCCCGACTCGGCTCAACTCGGCTGGACTCGGCTGGAATCGGCTATACTCGGCTCGACTCGGCTCGACTCGGCTCGAATCGGCTATACTCGGCTCGACTCGGCTCGACTCGGGTCTGCTCGGCTCAACTCGGCACGCCTCGGCTCGACTCAGCTCGACTCGGCTCGCCTCGGCTATACTCGGCTCGTTTCGGGTCTGCTCGGCGTGACTCGGCTTTACTCGGCTCGACTCGGCACGACTCGGCTATCCTCGTTCAACTTGGCTCGACTCGGCACGACTCGGCTATCCTCGGTCGACTCGGCTAGACTCAGCTCGACTCTGCTCGTTTCGGCTCGACTCCGCTCGACTCGGCGTAACTCGGCTTTAATCGTTTATACTCGGCTATACTCGGCTCGACTCGGGTCTGCTCGGCTCAACTCGGCTCGCCTCGGCTCGTCTCGGCTTGAATCGGCTATACTCGGCTCGACTCGGCTCGATTCGGCTCGACTCGGCTCGCATCGGCTATACTCGGCTCGACTCGGATAAACTCGGCTGTACTCGGCTCGATTGGGGTCTGCTCGGCTCAACTCGGCTCGACTCGGCTCGCCTTTGCTCGCCTCGGCTTGGATCGGCTATACTCGGCTCGACTCGGCTCGACTCGGCACGACTCGGCTATCCTCGGTCGACTCGGCTAGACTCAGCTCGACTCTGCTCGTTTCGGCTCGACTCAGCTCGACTCGGCGTAACTCGGCTTTAATCGTCTATACTCGGCTATACTCGGCTCGACTCAGGTCTGCTCGGCTCAACTCGGCTCGCCTCGGCTCGTCTCGGCTTGAATCGGCTATACTCGGCTCGACTCGGCTCGTTTCGGCTCGACTCGGCTCGACTCGGCTCGACTCGGCTTGACTCAGCTCGACTCGGCTATACTCGGCTATTCTCGGATCGAATCGGCTCGAATCGTCTCGACTCGGCTCGACTAGGCTCGACTCGGCTTGAATCGGCTATACTCGGCTCGACTGGGCTCGACTCGGCTTGACTCAGCTATACTCGGCTATTCTCAGATCGAATCGGCTATACTCGGCTATACTCGGCTATACTCGGCTATACTCGGCTCGACTCGGGTCTGCTCGGCCCGCCTCGGCTATACTCGGCTCGTCTCGGCTCGAATCGGCTATACTCAGCTCGACTCGGCTGGCCTCGGGTCTGCTCGGCTAAACTCGGCTCGCTTCGGCTCGTCTCGGCTTGAATCGGCTAAACTCGGCTGGACTCGGCTTGACCCCGCTCGACTCGGCTCGCCTCGGCTCGAATCGTCTCGACTCGGCTCGACTAGGCTCGACTCGGCTTGAATCGGCTATACTCGGCTCGACTGGGCTCGACTCGGCTCGACTCGGCTCGACTCGGCTAGTTTCGGCTCGACTCGGCTTGACTCAGCTATACTCGGCTATTCTCAGATCGAATCGGCTATACTCGGCTCACCGAGTCGAGCCGAATATAGCCGAGTATAGCCGAAGCGAGCTTATTCGATCCGAGTATAGCCGAGTTGATCTGAGTCAAGCCAAGTCGAGCCGAGTCGAGCCGAGTCGAGCCGAGTATAGCCGATTCGAGCCGAGTCGAGCCGAGTCGAGCCGAGTCGAGCCGAGTCGAGCCGTTGAGCCGAGTCGAGCCGAGTCGAGCTATGTCGAGCCGAGTCGAGCCGAGTCGGGCCGAGTATAGTCGAGGCGAGCCGAGTCGAGCCTTGTCAAAATGGCTTTTATCTTCCATTAAGCGCTTAAATCGTCTAAAAGCCTCAAAACCATGATGAACGACCATTTAGCGCTCTAAACGTCAAAATGGCTATTATCTGCCAATTAGGGCTAAAATCGTCATAAAGCCTCAAAGCGGTGAAATACGGCAATTTAATGCCAAAAGTCAAAATGGCCTTTATCTCCTGTCTAGCACTAAAATCGTCAAAAAACCTCAAAATGGTGAAAATCGGCCATTTAGCGCTTAAAACGACATAATGGCATTTATTTTCCATTGAGCGCTAAAATCGTCAAAAAGCCTCAAAACCGTGATATACGGCCATTTAGCGCTCTAAACGTCAAAAAGCTATTTACTGCCAATTAGAGCTAAAATCGTCAAAAAGACTCAAAACGGTGAAATACGGCCATTTAGTGACAAAAACGTCAAAATGGCCGATATCTTCTATTTAGCGCTAAAATCGCCTTGAAGCAGTGATACGGCCATTTAGTGCCAAAAACCTCAAAGTGGCTTTTATCTACCATTCAGGGCTAAAATCGTCAAAAAGCCTAAAAACGGTAAAATACGGCCATTTAGTGCCAAAAACGTCAAAATGGCTTTTATGTTCCATTAAGCTTTTAAATCGTCTAAAAGCCTCAAAACCGTGATGAACGACCATTTAGCTAAAATGCCAATTGCCAATTTGGGCTAAAATCGTCAAAAAGCCTCAAAACGGTAAAATACGGCCATTTAGTGCCAAAAACGTCAAAATGGCTTTTATGTTCCATTAAGCGCTTAAATCGTCTAAAAGCCTCAAAACCGTGATGAACGACCATTTAGCGCTCTAAGCGTCAAAATGGCTATGAACTGCCAATTAGGGCTAAAATCGTCAAAAAGCCTCAAAACGGTAAAATAAGGCCATTTCGTGCCCAAAACATCAAAATGGCTTTTGTCTTCCATTAAGAGCAAAAATCGTCAAAAAGCCTCGAATACTGCTATTTAATTAAAGAATTAACTTCAAAATGGCTTTTATTTTTCATTTAGCGCTTAATTCGTCAAAACAGTGATATTCGGCCATTTAGCGCTCTAAACGTCAACAAAACTATAAACTGCCATTAAGGGCTAAAATCGTCAAAAAGCCTCAAAACGGTGAAATACAGCCATTTAGTGAAAGAAAAGTCAAAATGGCTTTTATTTTCCAATAAGTGCTAAAATAGTCAAAAAGCTTTGAAACCGTGAAATACGGACATTTAGTACCATAACGTCAAAACGGCTTTTATCTTCCATTAAGCGCTAAAATCGTCAAAAAGCCTCGAAACCGTGATATACGGCCATTTAGTGCTTTAAACGTCAACCAAGCTATAAACTGCCGTTAAGGGCTAAAATCGTCAAAAAGCGTCAAAACGGTGAAATACGGCCATTTAGAGAAAGAAACGACATACACGAAATGGCAATAAACTGCCATTAAGGGCGTTATACGTCAAAAAGCCTCAAAACCGTGATGTACGGCCATTTAGCGCTTTAAGCGTCAACCAAGCTATAAACTGCCGTTAAGGGCTAAAATCGTCAAAAAGCGTCAAAACGGTGAAATACGGCCATTTAGAGAAAGAAACGACATAATGGCATTTATTATCCATTGAGCGCTAAAATCGTCAAAAAGCCTCAAAACCGTGATATACGGCGTTTAGCGCTCTAAACGTCAAAATAGCTATTTACTGCCAATTAGAGCTTAAATCGTCAAAAAGCCTCAAAACGGTGAAATACGGCCATTTAGAGACAAAAACGTCAAAATGGCATATATCTACTATTTAGCGGTAAAATCGTCTAAAAGCTTCGAAACAGTGATACGGCCATTTAGTGCCCAAAACGTCAAAATGGCTTTTATCTGCCATTTAGCGCTTAAATCGTCAAAAACTCGTGTGAAATACGACCATTTAGCGCTTAAAACGACAAAATGGCATTTATTTACCATTGAGCGCTAAAATCGTCAAAAAGCCTCAAAACCGTTATATACGGCCATTTAGCGCTCTAAACGTCAACAAAACTATAAACTGCCATTAAGGGCTAAAATCGTCAAAAAGCGTCAAAACGGTGAAATACAGCCATTTAGTGAAAGAAAAGTCAAAATGGCTTTTATTTTCCAATAAGTGCTAAAATAGTCAAAAAGCTTTGAAACCGTGAAATACGGACATTTAGTACCATAACGTCAAAACGGCTTTTATCTTCCATTAAGCGCTAAAATCGTCAAAAAGCCTCGAAACCGTGATATACGGCCATTTAGTGCCAACAACGTCAAAATGGCTTTAATCTTCCGTTTAGCGCTAAAATCGTCAAAAAGCCTAAAAACGGTGAAATACGGCCATTTGGCGCTCTTAGGTCCGTCTGTTTCAACAGAAAGTTAAATCGTGTCTTAAAGTTAAATTTTAACTGTCTTTTTAAGTAACGAGGACGTTAAATTTGACCGCGCGCTGTTTCAAGTGTATTTTCGCTAAAGTTATAGTTGTCAGTGTGGCCAGTCTAAAAAGCAGAATATTCCCCGGAATTACGTGAAAAAATGCACCGCATTATTTTTTGGTGCGGCCACACCAGCATGGAACTGTCAAAACATCCGGCCGCGTTTTGTTCCCCGTTTTTCGTTAATTCAACTATAAATATGGCAGAATATGTAAATAAGTACAACTAAGTTGTTTTATTTGTTTAATAATGACATGGCTTTAATATAGGTTCTGTTAATATGATTACATTTTATTATTACAGAGTCAAGGCCAGCAATTTCTCGGACAAAGAAATCTCGAAGTTGAATGAATTGGTGGCGAATTTACCTTCCAGTAGTTGCAATGTGTCCTTGCATTTGATGCGTAACAAATTTGACGCAAAAAATTCGGGATCGTCCCAAATGACCATATTATTGACGCGGGGTCAAAATGTTTTTGGATTTCGCTGCAAGACATATTGAATGAGGAATTCATCGTCACTATCATCTTCATTTACAATATTTATCATGATTACTGAATGTTGAAGCGCGCAATTTCGTATTCCCTCGAACAGAACTGTCAAATATGCCAATATGGCGGAGTAACTCTAGAGTAACTATCGGTTTTCGGAAAGTTAATACAAAAGTTAAAAGTAACGTAAAACAAGCAGTCAAATTGATTGAAAAACGCATTTTGGTGAAATTTAACTTAAGTAACTGCTTTTTGTTTTACTTTTACTGTAGCGAGCGTTGAAACAGACGGCTCTTAACGTCTTAATAGCTTTAAACTGGCAAATAGGGATTCGTCAAAAAGCCTCAAAACGGTGAATTTCAACAATTTAGCGCTCTAAACGTCTAAATGGATTAAAATTGCCATTGAGGGCTAAAATCGTCAAAAAGCCTTGAAACCGTGATATACGGCCATTTAGAGCAAAATGGCTGTTTTCCTCCATTAAGCGCCAAAATCGTCAAAAAGCCTCAAAACCGTGATGTAGGCCATTTAGCGCTCTAAACGTCGGTTAAAAAACGGTTTTTAACTTTCAATTAGGGCTAAAATCGTCAAAAAGCCTCAAAACGGTTAAATACGGCCATTTAGTGCCTTAAACGTCAAAATGGCTTTTATCTTCCATTTAGCACGAAAATCGTCATAAAGCCTCAAAACCGTGATATACGGCCATTTAGCGCTCTAAACGTCGAAATTGCTATAAACTGCCATTAAGGGCTTAAGTCGTCAAAAAGCGTCAAATCGGTGAAATACGGCCATTTTGTGAAAGAAACGTCAAAATGGCTTTTATCTTCCATTAAGCGCTAAAATTGTCAAAAAGCCTCGAAACCGTGATATACGGCCATTTATAGCTTGTAATAGTGTAAGGTTTCGTTGGGGCCAAGTGTAACGTAATGGGGGCCTAATGTTACTCTCTGATATTTAATGGGTAACTTTAAGATTATTTCGGTAGAGCTTCATGGGAACTATATATCAGGATGATGGGGAAGCTAGGTTCTCCAATAAAAGAGATAATGCAAGTACAAAGCTTTTTTTTATGTAACTCAAATTTATGCATAACGAAAAAACTAGTTCTTACGTGTTGGGGATAGAGTTATAATTTCCCTTTTGGAAATTCTAAAAGGTAAGTACGCCGAAGCGATACTTGCTTTAGTTGTGGACATAATAATATGTATTTTTTTTCTAAAAAAAAACTACATTTATTAACACAAACATCAGTAACAAAATTTATAAATTCTGTGTATCGGAAAGTAGCTCAGATTCTCCCAAACACAAAATTTAGGAATACCTCTTTTCAAATTCTTCGGAAAGTCTAGGGAATCGAAGAGCTCCAAAACAATTATATAAAAATAAAGATCATTCCAAAAAACTTGAGGAAGGATTCTGACTTAATTTAAGTAGCAATAATCATAATACTAGCGAGATGTAATGATTCGTGAGTTGTAATAACTGTTCAAAGCTGACACGGAATTTTTTATTATATAAAAAAAATATGTCAATCTTTACTAATTCTAAATTTTTTTTTTATATATATAGCTCACTAAAAAGTTAAGGCAAGTAAATGAAATGAAACTTTAACATAAAATTTGGGCGCCACTGATCAGATGATCAGATTCCAGTTAAACGAGGGTAAATTATTTATTTATCATCAAAAAACTAGAATGTTGTGCTTACTCTGAGGCATGTCTTGGAGGTACCAAACTCCAAGCCACGTGAGCAAAACAGCATAAAGGCTTGGTAGTCCCTCATGCTACCGCATAAAAAAATATAAAGAAAAACTTAATATTCAATTTTTTATGAGAAAAACTCTCTTTTAATAACTTTTGAAGGTTATTCCCATCAACGTAATATATCATTGAAGAAGATAACACTTATAATCTAAATGAAAATATGAAAGAAAACAAGACACAGAAAAACAGAAAAAAACAATGGTCGCAACTGGGACTCGAACCCAGACCTCTCGTCTTACCGGGACGGCGCGTTTTCCAATTTCGCTATTGCCACCTTCTGTCAAACCGTCCCGGTAAGACGAGAGGTCTGGGTTCGAGTCCCAGTTGCGACCATTGTTTTTTTCTGTTTTTCTGTGTCTTGTTTTCTTTCATATTTTCATTTAGATTATAAGTGTTATCTTCTTCTTCAAAAACTTAATAGTTTTGTTTTCTTAATATTATTGTTTTCACATATTATTAACATCATATAGACGTTTACGTAGTAACATATAAATACTCTAGGATTATAATTGAAATACCTAAATATACATGAGGTATAATAACCTCACCAAAAATCGTCATCAACAGATATGCGTCCACATCATGATTGACGATCTGTATCTTCTGTCTTTCTCGCGCGCAAAATGCAGAAAACCACATAATTGTTTAAAATATTTTTTGTACAAACGAGCCTGTTCTCGCATTGCAGATAATGTTGATTCGGGGATAATTTTAACTTCAGACAACAATTGTTTATTTATTGTATAGGCTAGAAAAATAATTGGCTCTTTTTATGAGTCCAATATAAACAATGTAAAGGATTGGATTGTGTATGCTTTGACTTGTTTTTTTGAGAATATAAAGTGATTTATTTATCACTTGTAGTATGTCCGTTATTGATCAGAGAGACAACGGCCCTTCTGTCTTCTGCAGGGAAAACATCCGCAGACAACAGCTCCTCCGTCTTCACTCTGATGCTGGAGCATACCGATTCCGGACGTCAGGCAACGGCC
The DNA here is from genome assembly GCA_936435175.1 of Glyphotaelius pellucidus. Taxonomy (NCBI): domain Eukaryota; kingdom Metazoa; phylum Arthropoda; class Insecta; order Trichoptera; family Limnephilidae; genus Glyphotaelius; species Glyphotaelius pellucidus. The sequence goes on along the minus strand of OW386557.1, from coordinate 16,242,290 downwards.
CGCCTATGAACAAATCTCTCATCTGCCCATAGGTACTCCGCCTCCCGGTAATAAGATGACGATCGATAAACTATACTACGTAACGATTAGGTAGCGGCATACACTAATCTCATCTTCGGAATATGTGGACGAAATTATGGAATTGTACTCCCACAATTTTTTATAATGACATTGTTAACAAGTGTTGCCAAAATGTTTCTCGCGGTACCTCGAGCACGGCAGGAAAACAAAAACCCTGATTAACAACATTGACGTCCAAAAAAAAAATTTTTTTTTTTTGTAAAAAAAAATTTAAATTCTCCAAGTCCACAAATTTCCGAAAACATTACGCCCGTTTTAGTAAATATTGATAATAAAAATGTCATGATTGACTGTTGTTGTTGTTTATTGTTGTTGTTATAGTTAACGTTTATATTGTTGATTGATTATTGTTGTTCATGAAAGAAATATTTAAAAAAAAAATATATATATATATATTTTTTTTTAGTTGTAATATTATTTACCTGACACCCTGTAATGCGATAAGCGAGCACTTAAAACTACGTTATTAGTAGTTGAAGACAAATTATTATTTTAATAACAATAATTTAAATCTATCAGTTTCAATCATTAAAAAAAATCCTGTTCGCGGTGTGTAAGTTATATAATAATACTAGTCAATAAACATAATACCAGAACTGAAAAGTATATATAGGTATTGATAACAATGCATGCAATTGAGAATGTAAACACGGTTGGCGTTTGTATTAAGGTGTAGCAATTAGTCAGAAAAAAGTACCCTACAAAAGTCAGTAGCGAGTAATAACGTTTGTAAGTTCTTATCAATGTCGGTATTTTATCAAAACAACCTTAAAATATCTGTTACAAAAACGTTGACAATCCGGCAAAAGGAAAACAACATCAGCTTTATATGACAGCTGTCAGTTTGACATGTGTAATAATGACGTAGCTTGACAAAAATAAACAATCTGAAATCACTTTTAAGTAATATTTACTAATTTAATTCGCCAAAAGAAAACCAAAACAAGTGATTGTATCTCGCTGTATCTTGTTATGGAAAATTTTTGGGATTGGTGGCCACGGCTATTACGAATAATTTTTAGAAAAAAACTTTAGATTTGCCTTAATAACTATAAAAGGAAACTTATTGCATCACGGCTGGCGGAAAATAATGCATTTTAATTTTCAATATCGTTAAATAAAATTTCACTTCGCGAATCGATCTACAACAGCCCTCACGTTGCCGGTTGCCGCCCGCCATTTTGTCATTGTTGGTATCCCTGACCTCACAACTAAATACGATTGTAGGCAACTTCGCGTGATACATGGGTTTGTGTAGCGGGCTTGTGTATGTTATCTTTACTTTAAAAAACAGCCTACGTTTTTGAATGGTTTGTTTGGCTACGCAAAGTTTGTGTAGCGGGCTTGTGTGTTATCTTTACTTTAAAAAACAGCCTACGTTTTTGAATGGTTTGTTTGGCTACGCAGGGTTTGTGTAGCGGGCTTGTGTATGTTATCTTTACTTTAAAAAATAGCCTACGTTTTTAAATGGTTTATTTGGCTACGCAGGGTTTGTGTAGCGGGCTTGTGTATATTATCTTTATTTTAAAAAACATCCCAGCATTTGAATGGTTTGTCTCCATTCCAGTACCTACGCGCCTTATTATTTATCCCGCGAAGTCGACTACAATCGTTTGTGTGAAGTCAAGGATACCAACAACACAACAGTTGACAGAATGGCGAGCGGCAGCGGGCGGGCTGTCGTAGATCGATTCGCGAAGTGAAATTTTATTTAACGATATTGAAAATTAAAATGCATTATTTTCCGCCAGCCGTGATGCAATAAGTTTCCTTTTATAGTGATTAAGGCAAATCTAAAGTTTTTTTCTAAAAATTATTCGTAATAGCCGTGGCCACCAATCCCAAAAAATTACCCTTGTTATTATTACATTTACACGAGTATTTAAGCTGTAAGGTGAATAGGTGAATCTACGTACGTAATGTAATGACATTTCATATCAGCTGGTGTGTCAAAAACATCATTGTGTTCATAGACAAGAGAAGTCAAAACAAGTAATTAATTAATTACGTATAATGCCTAAGTCAAATATATAGTCAAAGTATAAATATATAACTGCGAAGTCAAAATAACCAAGAGCCAATGAAATTTAACCGGATATAGTTCAAATTCACGTTTTAACACAAAACACTGTACGTCACATCTCGTTAGCATCCAAAAAACATTTTATTAAGTAAATAAAACCCTTCCATTAGAGAACCAGGGATCTATTTACGGTGGGGAAAAAATAACAAAAATATGTCTAAGTGACAGGTGTATATTTTATAAATAAGTCTCAATAATCTTCAGACAGAAAGGGTTCTGAGGAACCAATAAAAATAATAAATGCCATTAATCAGCTAAATTGTCAAGTACAATAAACACCAGAAATAAAATAAACATTGTACAATACCTGATGGACCTTGCGAATTTCTAGCTAGATACACACTTCTATAGAGCCGTGCAAAAAAAACGTCGGAGAACCAGTAAGCAGGAACGGTGTCATCTCCTGGTGGGACTCGTACATCCTCTGTAAAAGAAAAGGGAAATTATCCAGGTTGAGACGAGAGACATCCTCCGTGGCTTTTTTCGCCGCGTTTTTTCGGCCGTGAAGAGGGATCGAGGGGATACTCCAAATGCAAGGCCTTTCATGGATATGCTCCGTAGAAGACCCCAAGCTGGTGGTTGAAATTCATCATGGAAATCCACAAATAACTGGTTGGTGAAGGGGCCAAGGCCCTATAATGCAACCGCACGTTTAACATTATTCAATCCAATCAACACAAGCAGCGGATGGCTTAGATTAGCGCGCAAGGAACCCCAAGATCATCGACGTGGATTTTATTCACGCAAAAAAAAGAAAATCCTTCAAAAGGAATTTTTAGATCGCACATTTTACAGTCTCACAAAATTAGTACTGAGGTTTGGCACTAATATCCTTGTCACTCAAGGGTTTACTTGATTTAAAAAACTCCATAACTTTAAGAAAATATAACTCGGTCGGTTCTCCGTCGTTTTCCCCTGTCGGCGGCGAATCAAGCAGTGACTTGCCGGATATACGCTCACGGAAATTGCCCGCCGAGAAAAAAAAGGCGTTTGATTAATTATATGACTAGCCAGGAGGTAATAATTTAACAATCGGTCAATAATTCAGAAGTGGTTCCCAGATCACGACAATAATTATGTAAAGCAACAATTATTATCGTGACAAGCTCTAAACGTCAAAATAGCATTTATCTTCCATTTAGCGCTAAAATCGTCAACAAGCCTCAAAACCGTGAAATACGGCCATTTAGCGCTCTAAACGTTTAAATGGCTTAAAACTGTCATTAAGGGCTAAAGTCGTCAAAAAGCGTCAAATCGGTGAAATACGGCCATTTTGTGAAAGAAACGTCAATATGGCTTTTATCTTCCATTAAACGCTAAAATTGTCAAAAAGCCTCGAAACCGTGGTATACGGCCATTTAGAGCTCTAAACATAAAAATGGCTTTTAACTACCGTTTAGCGCTTAAATCGTCAAAAAGCCTAAAAACGGTGATGTACGGCCATTCAGCGCTCTAGACGTCAAAATAGATATTTACTGCCAATTAGAGCTAAAATCGTCAAAAGCCTAAAAACGATGAAATACGGCCATTTAGTGACAAAAACGTCAAAATGGCCTTTATCTGCCATTAAGCGCCAAAATCGTCAAAAAGCCTCGAAAACGTGATAAACGGCCATTTAGAGCTATTAACGTCAAAATGGCCTTTATCTTCAATTAAGCGCAAAAATCGTCAAAAAGCCTCGAAAACGTGATATACGGCCATTTAGAGCACTTTACGTCAAAATGGCTTTTATCTTCCATTAAGCGCTTAAATCGTCAAAAAGCTTCAAAACGGTGAAATACAGCCATTTAGTGCCTTAAACGTAAAAAACGAAATCGTCACAAAGCCTCAAAACCGTGATATACGACCATTTAGCGCTCAAAACGTCGAAATGGCTATAAACTGCCATTAAGGGCTAAAGTCGTCAAAAAGCGTCAAATCGGTGAAATACGGCCATTTTGTGAAAGAAACGTCAATATGGCTTTTATCTTCCATTAAACGCTAAAATTGTCAAAAAGCCTCGAAACCGTGGTATACGGCCATTTAGAGCTCTAAACATAAAAATGGCTTTTAACTACCGTTTAGCGCTTAAATCGTCAAAAAGCCTAAAAACGGTGATGTACGGCCATTCAGCGCTCTAGACGTCAAAATAGATATTTACTGCCAATTAGAGCTAAAATCGTCAAAAGCCTAAAAACGATGAAATACGGCCATTTAGTGACAAAAACGTCAAAATGGCCTTTATCTGCCATTAAGCGCCAAAATCGTCAAAAAGCCTCGAAAACGTGATAAACGGCCATTTAGAGCTATTAACGTCAAAATGGCCTTTATCTTCAATTAAGCGCAAAAATCGTCAAAAAGCCTCGAAAACGTGATATACGGCCATTTAGAGCACTTTACGTCAAAATGGCTTTTATCTTCCATTAAGCGCTTAAATCGTCAAAAAGCCTAAAAACGGTGAAATACGGCCATTTAGAGCTCTTAACGTCAAAATGGCTTTTATATTCCATTCAACGCTAAAATTGTCAAAAAGCCTCGAAAAGTGATATACGGCCATTTAGAGCACTTAACGTTAAAATGGCTTTTATCTTCCATTTAGCGCTTAAATCGTCAATAAGCCTAAACACGGTGAAATACGGCCATTTAGAGCTCTTAACGTCAAAATGGCTTTTATCTTCCATTTAGCGCTAAAAAAGTAACAAAGCCTCGAAACCGTGATATACGGCCATTTAGTGCCCAAAACGTCTAAATGGCATTTATCTTCTATTTAGCGCTAAAATCGTCATAAACACTCAAAACAGTGAAATACGACCATTTAGCGCATTTATCGTCAAAATGGCATTTATTTTCCATTTACCATTAAAATCGTCAAAAAGCCTCAAAACGTCAAAATAGCTATTTACTTTCAAGTAAAGCTTAAATCGTCAAAAAGCCTCAAAACGGTGAAATACGGCCAGTTAGTGTCAAAAACGTAAAAATAGCTATTTACTGCCAATTAGAGCTTAATTCGTCAAAAAGCCTCAAAACGGTGAAATACGGCAATTTAGTGACAAAAACGTCAAAATGGTCTGTATCTACTATATAGCGCTAAAATCGTCATTAAGCCTAAAAACGGTGAAATACGGCCATTTAGTGCTCTAAACGTCTTAATGGCTTAAATCTGCCAAATAGGCCTAAAATCGTCAAAAAGCCTCAACACGGTTAAATTCAGCCATTTAGCGCTCTAAATGTCTAAATGGCTTAAAAAAGCCATTGAGGGCTAAAATCGTCAAAAAGCCTCAAAACGGTGAAATACGGCCATTTAATGACAAAAACGTCAAAAAAGCTAATTTACTGCCAATTAGAGCTTAAATCGTCAAAAAGCCTCAAAACGGTGAAATACGGCCAATTAGCGCTCTTAACGTCTTAATGGCTTAAAACTGCCATGAGGGCTTAAATCGTCAAAAAGCCTCAAAACGGTGAAATACGGCCATTTAGTGCCCAAAACGTCAAAATGGCTTTTATCTTCCATTATGCGCTTAAATCGTCAAAAAGCGTCGAAACCGTGATATACGGCCATTTTGAGCTCTAAACGTCAAAAGAGCTATTTACTGCCAATTAATGCTTAAATCGTCGAAAAGCCTTAAAACGGTGAAATACGGCCATTTAATGAAAAAACGTAAAAATAGCTATTTACTGCCAATTAGAGCTTAAATCGTCACAAAGCCTCAAAACGGTGAAATACGGCCATTTAGGGACAAAAACGTCAAAATGGCCATTTTCTACTATTTAGTGTTAAAATCGTCAAAAAGCCTAAAAACGGTGAAATACGGCCATTTAGCGCTCTAAACGTCTTAATGGTTTAAAACTGCCATGTAGGGCTTGAATCGTCAAAAAGCCTCAAAACCGTGATATACGGCCATTTAGTGCCCAAAACGTCAAAATGGCATTTATCTTCTATTAAGCGCTAAAATCGTCAAAAAGCCTTAAAAC